>OU342636.1:41906774-43106774 GCA_910589415.1 Malachius bipustulatus
GGGTAATAAATAATGTATGCCCCATTTTTTATTGATTGAATGAGTATTATTATTATTCTTGGTAACCCTAACCCTACATTTTTGGTTACCTATTTATTTTAAATTTTATTGTGATTATCTGGACTGAAATTAATGTTTCAAATGGGACAACTGTAATTATTATATTTTTGCAGATTGAAAAAATGTAATAAAAACGGTGTTTATAATTCAAATTTATGAGTTTTAAACAAATGAAAATCACAAATTTCAATTTTCAAAGCAGCTCAGATCGAAAACAGGCCAAGATATCGGAGAACGGTTTACTGGTCCCTATCTTAACTTTTCACGTAGTATTCTGTGGTAAAGAAATATTTTAATTTTCTTTTCTCAAATTTTTTGCTCACCGCACTTTGTATAGAAATTTCATCCACACAATAGAATACTACATGAAAAGTTAATTATATAGGGACATGTAAGCCGTTTTCCGATATCTTGGTCCGTTTTCAAATTTTTTCCGAAATTTGCGATTTTCATTTGTTTATAACTCATAAACCACTGGAACAAATTTGAACTATAACCACCGTTTTTTTTTCCAGATAATCTGAAAATCTAATAATATACAGGTGTCCCATTTAAAATAAGAAAGTTGATGGCAAATTCCGGTTACACCTGAAGTGTGGCCCACACCGGAAATGGTGTGGGGTTTTAAATATTTTAGTTCAGTTCGTCAAAACTGAAATCAGACATGTACAAATTTTTAGACTTCTACTCCCAACACTGTATAAAAATGCCCTAAGGTTCTCGCGCCTCACCCTGTATAATTCGAAAGTGAATATTAGAAATTATTATTTTTTTTATAAATAAACTTACCTGTAATTTCTTGCATGGTATTAATACGTTTCAAATATGAAACTATGCTTATTGTTTATAACAAAATACGACTTGTTGTTTGGCAGTGACAATAACAGAAAAATTTTATTACTTTAAAATTGATTAATTCTTCTCCTGGCACAAATGACAAGTGCCTTTCACTTTAGTATCTTTCCATTTTGACTTCTATCATAATAATATTATGATGATGGGTTATTATAGTGCATGTAAAACTAATAGGGTCGTATGCTAGAAAATCTCATTTGGCGTTGTTAACGTAACACCGATGTCAATCTGACGTTGTTGTTAAAATCGATTCGGTATGCTAGAAAGAAATATTCATGATTTGACACTGCTGTTAGGTAACATCATCATGTTAAAAATGTAACATGAACAATAGCGGCAACGTTGTATATTAGCTGATTACAGGCTAAGAACAATTCACGAGCTAGATCGAACCCGAACCGAAGTTCCATTTCGTAATAAATCGGCGATCCGAGATGGTCGTGGTTGATTTTGGTCTCGCGTTGTTAGATGTTGGCTATATAGTGCCTACTGAACGCATGCGTATGAGCTAGATAAACACAAAACTCGTCTACCGTCGACCGTCAACGAACGTCATTGCCATCCGATCCTATCATTCGCCATTATTGTTATTATTGTTGTGTTGTAACAAATAATAACAAACGTAAACGTTTCAGTTTTCTTTGAGTGAATTAATTTGATTTATTGTAAAAGTATAAATGGAAGTTGTCGTGAAATCAAGAAAGAACTTCACTGAAGTTGAGAGGCAGATTTTGCTAGAAATTATCGACAGGTAAGTTATCAATTACCTAATTATTATGTATCTTTATTGCAGAGTGTAGAATACCTAACCAAACCTAACCGAATAGTCGGTTGAGAATTTTATGAAGAGGGAGAAGTTTTTAAAGATTATGTTCACAATGTTCTGTTTTAAAACCCCTTCAGATTGCCAGAGGTGTTGCAGACAACATTAATTTCCTTAATTAAAATTTTTTTATTATTTGTTCTGGTTTGGCTCTGCCCATGGTTATACAATAATAATTATTATTTTATTGAGTGTAATATTATCAAATAAATTATTTATTTTACACAAATATGTCTTATGTTGTTTAACTTATTTTATTTTATTGTCACCTACCCTATTTATGCCGCCCGTGGTTATATAATTATGTTATTAAATATAAATATAAATCAATAAAACAAATTTTGTTATTTATTCTGAATCTAAATGAAGAAAATCTAGGTAAGTAGTAAGTAGAACATCAAGCAGAAGACCTACAACATTAAAATAAATATCAACTCCACTCCACCTACCCTTATGTCTCTGACCATGATGACCTGTTATATTTTTTTGCTTAATTTCATTTTTTATATCCAAATGAAAAATACACATCAAGCAGGAAAAATAATTTTCTCTATTTACTCCGCCCATGATATAGTTAACTATTATATAATTTTTTGAATCTAAATGCGTCCCTGCTGTGTTTCTGTAGTTAGGACTACTTTCTCGAAGAAAAATTTTGGAAATAAATTATAGTATAAAAATACTTGGTAGGTACCTACTTTTGGTAAATTTTTAACTTATGGAACAAGATTGTTGATATTTAGTTGTAATTGCACTGTAAATAAACATAGAAAAAACACTTCACTCTGGAATAATACGGGATTTATTAAAAATCTTCCTAAAATTTGACAGCTAATAATAATTAATCGATCCATACCCTGTGATTATTGTAACATGACCATTTAACATTGACATTCAACTGTTCCTACTCGATTTTCCTTTCTAGCATACCAAATTGGGTGATTTCAGCTTTAACGCCGTTGTCAACATGAAATTTGACATGGCGATGTTAAAGCATTTAACATGGTCACGTGACCATGTCAAAGTGATTTTTAACAACAGTGCCGTTGTTAACAGCGCTGTCAAAGGCGAAATTTAGTTTCTAGCATACCACCCATAATATGTCAAATAGTGGTAACAATATTTCAAAATAAATATTCCAAAAACCACAGACAATGTGAGTGCAAAATTATTGAAAAACTATTATTGCCGAAACCAACTTTTCTAAATTGAAGCTAACAATGTTGATATTTGGGACATTCTGGGATATTTGGATATATTCTTCTTTTTTAAAGCCGAGTAACGACGTTGTCATTCATTTTTTTCCACGAGTTTTTCAACACCCTGCATATAATAAAAGATCTCATTATCGGAAACAATATTTATTCGAAGTGCCACTTTCAGGTTACTTAATATAAACAGGGACAAATTATATGAGACCTAATTACCAAAGTAGGTACATACCTAATTTGATTAAAAAATGTCGAATTTCTCATTTTTATATCTTGAAAATACAAAAGTTAACTACATTTGCATGTATCCACAAACATTCTCAAATTAAATGAAATAATTATTATTCTGCTGAAAAGGCAGGATATTTAGTGAACCGTTTATTTCACACAACCACTCCAGTGTAACTATTTGTTGGGACATTTATTCTTCATATGACCTGCAAATAAAGGAAAACAATTTTAAAAACTGAAACAGAAATTTATAGGACAATTTTTCTAATAAATTAAATTTTTTTTTATTCAATGAAAAGCAAATAAAATTTTATGTCACATTACATGTAACCTTATTAAAAAATTATGAAAGCGAAACATTATTTTTCATGATAAGTAATGCAAAGTGACATGCCATTTAGTTTCTGTAACTTTAAATCAAAACAACGATTTTCACAACACTGCTTTGTTTCCATTCCTAATAGCTACCATTATTTAATAATTACTTTAATTAAAAATTAAACTTTAAACTAGACAGCAATAGCAACGCCTAATGCAATCAACGCCTAATGCATTCAACGACATGACACTCGGATTTATGTTTCATAAACCTGCAGTCTTATGTATTTTACCAAGTAATCAGAGTTGAAAAAAAAATCACTCCTGTTAAAATAATAATTATTAATCCTTCCATTTGACTTGATAATATAACCTAAATATCTAGTTGACAAAATCTATGCCCCCCCACTTGAGTTAAAAGGGCGAGTTTCATTACAGTGAAACAATGATTTAAAGTTTGTTGTTTCAAAAAGTTGATGGGCTGTAAAAAATAATTATTACAGAGCACAGCATAATTTTTTACTATAAATACTGTCAGACAGCAATCAGGTTTCAAAAATTCATAAAAAATTATTTGCAATAATTAAATATATTTTTACATACTTATCCAACATGTAAAAAAACATAAACTATAAAGCAATCCTACCTTCTTGTCCACAATGACCACATTTTCTTTTTGCCTTTGTCTCACCGTAAGGTGCCACTCTCTTGCTAGTCTTCTTATTGCTCGTTTTAGACCTGTCATTCTTGTTTGATGGGCCAGGTTTTGGTTGCCATTTTTGCCCTCTTCCACCTCCACCTCCTCCGCCGCCGCCTCCTCCTCCTCCTCCTCCACCAGGAAAATTACTTCCACTACCACCCGCATCCTGGAATTATTTAATTATTATGACTAAGAAGATAAGTTAGCCTGTTTCCAAAAGAAACCTTTTCTTTGTTGCTTAGGGAAACACAGTTTTATTAAAAAAAAAAGACAGTTAAATGCCTATTCCCAAAGCTTTACAGCCCGGTTAAAGGCTCGAAACAAAATGAGCAAATGAAAACGGAATCAATGACCAATCTCTCTAAAATAATAATTCAAACAAAAATTTAAAAAATTAAACTTTAATTTAAATAAATAAAAAAAAAGTAAAGTAAATGCTCAAAATTCTGTCTCTGTGCTAGTTTTAATGAACAATTGGCGGATGAATGGGGTATGGGGTATGTCGAAAAACTGTGAAACGGAATTGACGGTTTAAATGCACTTTTAAAATGTCAATTTGGCCAATGACGTAGAACGTAGATAATAGGGGCAAAAAAAAACCTTCCGCAACCCTAACATCTCAGCCAGTGGAATATGAAAAAAATTAGATAGCATTAAAAAAGTAGCTACATCAATGGTACGTACAAAGTTGAGCTCTGTACCTCAAACTGAGATAATAAAAAAATGGCGAAAAAAGTTTTCTTTGACACCCTGTATCTCAAAAGCGGTGCATTTGTGAAGTAACGTTTATATAGGAATTTTTTCCCTAGAATGAGTCAAGCATAACCCTGTATAATTTTTACTTATACCCTCTTTTCCCATACATCTGCCAATTCAACTTTTGAAATGGAAATTATCACAATTTTAACACTGACAGTTCACAATTATTACTTTATTGATGATAAATTTAAAAGTAGTAAACAACTTCGATAATCCATCAATGCATATACAAGGTGTTGTATAAAAGTAGGTCAAGCTTTTAATAAAACTTACATCATCATCCTTCCACTTGAAGAAACCGCAAGACTGATCAATGGGTTTTGAACAGCAGTAGAACTTCCTTCCGATATTAGGCCCTGCTTTACTTACAGTCCTCTCAACTGCATCCAGGCCACAATTACATTTCAGATTTCCGTTCACATTATTACCATGGGACTGATTATTAGTGACATTGTGGGTACTGGTGGAGCTTCCAGTGTCCTCTGATGCCCAGAGGAAAAAGTTGCAGGCACTATTCTGACATTTGTAGAATTTTCTACCTTCACTCAAAAGAAAGCATCATCAAATTCAATGTTCAACATGTTTTAGTACTCATGATGATGAAAATAAAGTTTAAATAAATTAATAAATAAACAAATCTCAACAAAGTGTTAGGTTAGGTACTTTACTATGGTGGTCACTTTCAACTGGCTCATCACTGGAATCTCCTAAACCATAAGAGATGCAGAGTTGGTTAAATTACAGAAAAGTTGCACAATTTTATGTTTAATAAGAATCTGAAAAAAATTGGGAAAAGTCGTTGCTGGAACATCATGAAAAAACTGAAAAATAAAGATTTCTTATTTTTACCATATCTTTCCATATCAGCATAAAATTGTGCAACTTTTCTCTAATTTAACCGACTCTGTATCTTCTATGGTATAGGAGATCCCAATGGTGAGGCTGTTGAATGTAACCACCCTGTAGTTATTCATTAAGATATCATACCTTGGTTTGCCCCCTCTTTTCTGACAGTAAGTAATATAGCTTCAACATCACAAGAGCACACTATACGATTATCATCTTCACCAATCGTTTGATTCGTAACCTGACCGTTTAGAGAAGGTCTTGGCACTGCAAGAATGAAAATTATCTATTTAACACTTTTTAAAGATCTTTTAATAATAATTATTACTTCCCTACCTGCAGTGGTTTGATTATTGTTATCTGAGCTCACTCTTCTGTTTTCGGGTCTTGTGGCAGCCTCATTATTTTGGCTTTGCCAATGATTTAATGTCGTCTGAATTCTTGCGTTGTTTGGTATAACCGCATTAATGTTTCTATTTGTTTCCCGTTGCCTATCATTTGTCACTGTAGGGAATAATGTTTGAATTCTTGCATTGTTTGGTGTAATTGAATTATTTCCTCTATTCGTTTCTCCTTGCCTGTTATTTGTTACCGCAGGGACATTATTTCCTAAAAAAATATTAATACTTTAGAACGCAAGATGGAATTTTGACAAGGATTATTTATTCAATACTTTAACAATTAAAAATTACATCAAAAAGACGAAAATTACATCACAACCAAATAAAAATAATGAAAATGACGTAATCATCCCTGATTTTCTCAAAAATTGCCCAACACAGCTGAAAAGTACCTATTATAGCACCAGAAACAGCTATTCAATTGTAACAAATGGTACATTATAATAATAATAGCTTTATTGCCCAACAGTATTACCATATTTTTTATTGTTATTTTGAAGACTAATAAAAATATGCCCTTTCAACAATAATTACTTGACAAAGCTCTATTTTTGTTTTTGACACAGATCAATCGACTTAGTTTCCTTTCCACTCTAACAAAATAATTGTGCAGGCTACTTTTTTAATTCTCAGTAGGTTAAATCTTTCAAATTTCAACCATCACGTTTTAACTTGCAAAATTATCGACAAAACGTTTAGATTTTTATGATTGAAGGTTCAATTTTAAAACAAGATTTTACTTTCAATTACCTGGTGTAAAAGATCTTGGATTTATATCTAAGGCTTCATAAACATTCAAGTCGCATCCTCCTAAACATAAGACATTTGGATTCGGCTCGCCTGGAAAAGGATTTTGAGTAAACTTGATCTTTACTTTTTTTGTATCAGGCCTGCACTGAAAAATATAAAAATCATATTCGAAGTAATTATTACTTACAGTTCTTGATGTATTAAAGGCATAAGTAAGCTTTCAAATTTAATATAATAAATAAAATGAAAATAAATTCAAAATTAATATAATTCAAAGAGGAAATTTATGGTATTTGTTGAAGTCTACTTTTTTGCTCGGCTATGAGTATTTATATAACCTATGGTTTACTGGTATGCAGCAATGTTCTTTTAATTATTTGTGTTTTCCAGAAAGTGTATAAAATCCCAAATTGGTTCAAGAGTGATTTAAGAATGGAAGTATAGACAAGAGTGATAGTGGGGACTGATATAAAATGTGGCCTGAGGTTGAGGATGTAAAAGACACATCAAAAAAGAAAATGATGACTATTAGAGGAGTTGAAACCAGCCACATAAAATCATAGAACAAAAATATTATGTGATGAAAAAAACAATGAAGTATAGGAACAGCATCGGAAGGTCTAAATAAATACATGTAAAAAGAATAGAAACATAATTAATTAAGGTAATTTGATTTGATTGTAAGGAATTAAATGATATCCAGTTTGAAATATAGATGACATAGTGATACCATTTGATTATTTAATCTTAAAGGAAGGAAGGTTGATCACACAGGTAATTCTTGACTCCTGAACTTTTGCATACCCTATCCGAGAAGCGAGGGTGGCTACAAGAAAACAACACAACGAGAAGTGGGTCCTAGCGGCATTTTCTAGACGATCATCGGGGGTAGGGGGGTGGTTGTTACAATATTAAAGGTTAGGAGTAGAAAAAATAATATTATGTTTTATGGTGAAATTAATAAAATAATTGTATCAAAGTATAAAAATCTACTCTTATACAGGGTGAGTCATTGATATGGGAAAGTTCGATTGCACCTACACTATTAAAGATATCGAAATGAACCAAAAAGTGCTGTAAATGGGAGGGTAAAGTGCAGTTTGTAAAATTATTTTCAGATACACAGGATGGCCCAATATCGCTGTACGCCATACAACTTTGTTATTTTAAATAGGATACCCTCTATATTATTACATTTTCATATTGTTTGCGAAAAGTCAAAAAAGAATGGTTTGTAAAGTTGAAGTTTGTAATGAACGATTTATGAGTTATAAACAAATGAAAATCGCGATTTTCCATTTTCAAAGCAGCTTATATTGAAAACGGCTCGAGATATGGAAAAACGGTTTACATGTTCCTATCTTAACTTTTCAAGCGGTATCCTATTGGATGTATGAAATTTTTATACAGAGTGGTGAATAAATTTGATTATTTTCATCACCCGGTATAAAAATTTCAGCTACATGATAGGATACCAAATTAAAAATTAAGATAGGGACATGTAAACCGTTTTTCCATATCTCGAGCCGTTTTCAATATAATCTGCTTTGAAAATGAAAAATCGCGATATTCATTTGTTTATAACTCATAAATTGCTCATTACAAACTTCAACTTTGCAAACCATTCTTTTTGACTTTTCTCAAACAATATGAAAATGTAATGATATAGAGGTGTCCTATTTAAAATAACAAAGTTGTATGGCGTACAGCGATATTGGGTCATCCTGTGTATCTGAAAATAATTTTACAAACTGCACTTTACCCTCCCATTTACAGCACTTTTTGGTTCATTTCGATATCTTTAATGGTATAGGTGTAATCGAGCTTTCCCATATCAATGACTCACCCTGTATAAAAAAGGCAAACACAAATAAACTAAAAAAAAAACTACTAGTAAAATTTAAAAAAATCGAAATGAAGTTATCAGTTACTACTTGCTAATAATTTAGTTAAAATCAAATGAAAAAGTACCTGAGCACACTCTTCGTCCAATACTTCTATTGTGTTCACCATTCCAGGTAACCAAAGAGCCCCTTTGCATGCTGGATAACCAACGCAGGCAATATATTTTCCGGCGTTATTCTTTTTATTCCTAACAAAACAAACTGTAATATAGTAATTACATTTAAATTATCGATGGACATAATTCTTAATAATATGAATGACACGAAATAAAGAGAAAATACAGGGAAAAATATTTCAAAGTGTTTTTCTTTTTGCTAATGGAATTCGGGTAAGTCTAAATAATTTTATTCACAGTGTACATCTAGAACAGCTCACAATACAGAAAAACAGTTTCCGTTTTCTATATTTTGAGCCGTTCTCAATGTACAGGGTGGCTAAATTTCACTAATGTTTGAAATTTGTTTGCGAGATTCTTAGACATGTAGTTTTTAAAATATAGCTGGTAACCAACCTTAACCAAGCAGTCCACTTGAATTCACTACTTATTTAAACATGAATTTTTACCCTTTTATGTACCTAAGTACCATATATGAGAAAACCGTAGATGTGGGCAGGAGTAACAACAATGCATCACAGTCATCACATTCCCACACGCGGGTTGTGTATAATATTTATGGCCATTTCACTCGCCGAACATACGATCGTGGTGTGGTGAGTAATTCAAACAGACAAATACAACCAATACAAGGATTAACAGACTAATGGACCAGTTCCATTTAACGAAAGTTAACAATTAAAAGATTAACGGATTGACGAGTTAATGCCCACCTTTGTTGATTACCCACCTGATAACCATATCGTTTCCACACTTTCCACACTTCATGACAGGCTTGTATTCCTCCTGTCTAACATTAATTGCATCCTGCTGCAACGGCACAGGTTGTTCATTGAGGCGATTTCCGAGAGTTCCATCTATCACACCTAACCTTTCCATAACTGTTTTGAATACCTCTTTGTATTTATTTATCTGTTCTCGCCGAACCACATCTACATCTTTCACGCCATCACAAATTAGTTTCAAGTCATTCTCAAAGTTGGCACGGAGCAAAGGTTTTGCTAGAGACACTTGAAGGCCAATATTGTTGTATCTGGAAGTAATTAAAGAATCTTACATTAAAAAACAATTACACATTAATAAGACCAAAATCAGTGAATAATCGGGGCTAGGATGTATCGTTTATGAAAAAACTTACATAAATAATTTTAACGGGCATTTACGCTCTAACCTAGGGCTTCCTGAGGCAGACCAAACACACAGAGCCATCCAGTCACCTCGAAGCTGTAGACAACGCTGTTTCGGTCTCTTTATGACCTCATCAGTATAGCACATCGAGAAATAACTAGAGGATGCATGCCAGGTCAGTCCAGGAAGCCAACTCTTAAATGAAAAATCGACACGGAACTCCGTGACTTCAAGAGCTGATTGCCATCTACCGATGGAGACAAGAACTAACGGCAGCACGACTGCTTGCTTGTGTCCATTCCCGATGGACTGTAATATATTATTTTACTTTTACAACTGTCCAATATGTTAACAGTTGATAAACATCTGCTAAATATAATGTAAATAAAAGAAGAGCTCACCCTTCAACAAGACCCATTCCCAGAGTCCCAGGTACAAAGTAGGTGTTCTCGTGAAGTCCCACATATTCCCTTGATTTGATGGTATCAATGTGTTCAGCATGCGTAGCATCAGTCCCAATGCCATGCTTATCCATCAGTGCAATCAGTTCAGCTTCTGTGAGCAGTTTGGGGGCACTTGTTGAACTTTCTACCTATTCAGAAGAAGTATTATGACAAAATTATACCATGTTGGCTACATGATGCTAGGTAGGTACAGAAGAAAGACAGCTATATTCGGGTGCATGCACATTAAGAGAATATAGAGAATCAGACGTTGTCATATTGATATTGAAATTTACGAACCAACATCAATGTTCAATGTTGACATTTTATCCGTGACCACTCAATATAATCCTGTATCTAGTACACAGATATTTCACTTTTTTTAGTCAAACATGTTTGATAATTTTTAAATTTCTACATAGTAGCTACTTACCATTTCTAAAACTGTAGGATTAAATGTATCTCCTTGTTGGTAATTATTAATTTCTTTCGTATTCCATTTTTCATACACGTACACATCCAAGTAGTTCCTTTCTAAAATGATCAGACCTTTGGCAATGAATTTTTCACCAGCAATGTCTACATTGACTACTGTTTCAAAGCCTTCAGCATCCTTATGGACACATGCTAAGAAATGTCTTACGATAAATTCGTACAAGCGTTGTTCATTACCAGTTAGCGAATTTGTATACTTTGTTGGATGAATTGGAGGATGGGCCTGAAAATGTGGGAAATTAATAATAAATTTTCTCTTGCAGCTAGAATCTTAACTAGAATCAGCTCTGGTGGTTTATGAACTCAATGTTTTCGTTTTGATCACCTTTTGTCTGTATTTTTTACGAACACATATTTTCAAGTTTTATGTTTTAATTGAATAAAACAACTTAATATAATGACTTTAATTATTATTTTGGGAATTATCTGACTGCATAAATAATTTCATAGCTGCAAGAGATGTTAGGGATCAGTGTCCATGAAAAAATTGTTTGGAAATACTTTGCATAGATATGAAACATTCAGTAGTTGTATTTATTATAATAATTTAAGGATAGATAGCTTTATATTTAGACGTCGAGGTCCCCACCCGGTTTGAAATATTGCAGACAAGAGAGGAGAGGATGCTGCTGCTGTTCAAATAGTCTTCTTGAAGAATATTTTCGTGAATACTTACCTTCATAGGTAAATTACCTTTCTATAAAATTAAATAGTCGCTGTAAAATAATTTTTACCTGATTTTTGGGTACATTTGGTAATATTGATTTATTCTTAAAATTACATTATCAAAAACACTCATAACATACACCATTAACACTTGTCAGTGTCCTGTCAAATGTATGATAACAAGCTGATCATTCTCACAATTCATAGCCTACTAGGTCTGAATAGAGTTGAAACAGAATATAACAAGTAATTCTTTAATCACCCTGCGCAAAACATACTAAATTACCTGGTCTGATTTTTTTCCTTGTCTAGGTCTTGGACCTCCTTCGTTCATTACCCTGTTAGCAAAACCACCCCACCGTGGATCATCTCTTTGCATCTCAACTAAAGGAGTTAAATTTAGTTCTTTAGGAAAAATGTTTGTTTCTGTTCTGGGATAACTAATAAAACCTTGAGTGTATAACCTTTCAGCAATCTTCATAGCTTCTTTAGCATTAATTTTTAGCTTCTTAGAAGCGCTCTTTTCCATTTCCTGAAAAGAAAAGGGAATAATTCTTAGAATTATTATAATATAACGAATTGGGATTTGATATTATGGAAGATAAAAGAATGGGTTAAATAGTAGCGGATCATGGGTTTTATGACAGGTACTTGGTTTCTAGTACGTATTTTACATGACTAAAACTAATGATTTTATAATTCACATCTCGGTTGCCCTGCATGAACCAATGTGGAAGTAGAGAATGCTCTTATGTCTATCTATTTCCTGTCTACAAATCCTTCACTCAGTACTAAACACAACTCTTCTCTTTTACACTTGCACGATTGCATATCACTTCTCTAACTAAACAGTCTCACTTCACATTGACATTCCAAACAACTCTCTACTGTTCACTTACTAGCCTTCTTCTTATGAGCTTTGCTTCTGATCACTTTGGTCACTTCACTAATTAGATTTAAATTTAGATTTAGATTCATCGTGAGTCAGTCACTGTGACACCTCCACTGCGACTTAAGGTCTATTGTGGCTCACATCTAGTCGTGCTGGTGCTACATTAACCCCATCAGGTCAGCCTTTTTGAGGAAGCTGATCATGTTATTTTATAATCTAAGGGTTTTAGGAATTGTGAAAGAATAATAATAATTATATGTACTCACAATAGTGTCTAAAGGTAGAGGCCTCCATTTACTTTTTGGTTTACTTTCAACCTTTTCAACAGTCGCCAGAGGAGTTTCCTGACAAATATCCAAAATGGCCTCACAAGAATTTTTATCGAATAACCTGTCTCTTTTCCAATTAAAGTCAGTTGTTAAATCTTTTACAGTATGATTCACTGAAATCAGAGTGTTTGAGATGAATGAGCCAACTTTCAGTAAGCAATAATTTAGCCTACTTTTTATTCTCCAAAATGGTTCTGGAATAAAATTTTCAATTGCTTGGTAACGCTCTACCACAAATCCCAAAGTCGGAAATTGACACGAGCCATAACTAATTAATTTATTGGCTAATTTTTGAGGAAACACTTTCTGTAAACGTAATGTTTGTAGTCGGGTGAACGCTGCTCCTGCAATACAATTTTCACAAATGTATTGAATGCTGTAGAGTACCGATTATCCGTGCATACACACAGACGAGTGCAGACCCTAATTTATTGATGGAATGCACAAATAAAAACCAGTTTGAAATATGTGTACAGTCGTGACTAAATAAAACCGGGGCAACTTTTTTGTTGTGCTGTGTTTGTGGCTTCCAGCATGTTAATGTAACTTTATTTAATTAAATCTTTTGGCGATGCTTGACAAAAGGAAATCTATCATAATTTATTGCAGTACCAAGAGGTAATATAATGTTAATCGTAAAGAATGAACTTAAAAATGAGAAATGTAATTTTTTTTTTTAAGTTTCAATTTTTTTACAAACAAAATAGACTGTCATCTTTGCTGACAGCATGGACACCAGATGGAAACATTGTTCAATTTAAAGCCACATTTAAACTAGAAAATTAAAACTGTCCCAGTTTTATTTGAATAGAACTGTACAGCACTTTGATTTCCATTTCAGCAGAACCTACCTATATTAGATATAAATACATATTTTATAAGAAAATGATCGTTTATGTAAGTAAAACTGTTATGTATATGTATATTTTGAAATACGTACGACGCTTGTCATGTTCTGTACTAAGTGTACCTACTAATTTTTTATTTTTAAGCAGATATAAACAATAGATGGATTGTCCGGATTTTTCAATTATCCGGGAGTGCTGATTTCCCAATTAACACGGATAATAGGGGTACTCTACTGTATTTACAATCTCTGAATTTAATTATTGCATGTAACATAATATTATATTGTCAAATAAAAATGAAAATACCCTGCTTAGTATCATAAGTACCATATAAAGTACAGCACTGAAAACTTAAAATGGCTCACCCAAAAGTTTCAATTTGATAATAATTATTACAACTTTTTGTTTTTTAGTGGTAACTATTTTCTTTGTCAATCGATTTTAAAAGTTTCGGGTTGATCTTGAAGCTGAAACCTTAGAAAGTAGATACATTTTTGTTAAAAATATCCAGGCTGGGGGGATGCATCAAAAATGACCCATATGTGATATGTATTCGAGATTCTGTTTGATCCTGAATATTGACCTTCTTGCTCCAGATCATCTTCCCTTCTACGAGTTAATGTGAGTCAGTTTTACACCAAAATATTTTATTTAAATTTCAAATTGAGTTCTTTCAACGCATGAAGTGAATTTTGACTGCTTGTAGTCTGTTTTTTATTAAACACAACTTAGGATTCTGTAACGATGTAGGTCGGAAACTTGAAGTAATTTTACTAGACTTTTTTAAATTTTAGTAAACCTGTCATTGATTAATTAGTAATAGTAGCGACGATGAGTTAAATTCGAATTCTCAATAATTCTTAATTTTGGTGATGTAAAAAAAAATAAACTATTACTTTTTTGACAATTTTATACTCATTAAAGCTCTTATTATTTCAAAATGTGTACTTTTTGCCCTTTGCCAGCTAATCTCAAATTTTAAAGTAGATCCAGTGTTGCTGGATAAACCTGTAAACATTGCTAAAAATTATTTTTATTGTCCCAGTTTTCACTTTGATGGTAGAAAGTTGGCCGCAACATGGTTTTGAAATTTGGTTCCCTCACTGAAAAATTTTGTCCCACAAGTTGTTGACATGCTCTTCAATATGATTGTGAAGAGCTGGACTTTTGTTAAATTCAGTTTTCGAAGAAATCTGAATGTATTTCGCATTTGGATCAGTTTTGATGTACCCCAACCCAAGGACCTGGAGAGGGTGCTTCACTAAAAGGATTCCACACCAGGCAAAGCACAGTAGAGGGGATACAATAGATCTTTTAGGTCGCAGTAACTAGATCACCCTCAATATACAAATACAAATAGAAATGTACCCCAACCGAGTCAGAAATTTGTTTTTTCTTTTGTAAAATTCAATCCTCTCTTACCTAAGGTCTTAACTTCAAGATAGAATCGAGATTTAAAAAAAGGGTTGATGAATAAATCATATAGTTACCATTGAAAAACCAAAAAGTGTGATTTTTAAAGTAGAGCAGATGGACAAAATTTTTTTTGAATCGTTCTGATGTTTTATAGGTGTAACAATCTCCTTGGACTAGTTGGAAACAGTCCTCCAAACTTTTCAGATTTTGCAGCAACTGACCTGACGCTCTGTATAGCAGATATGTGCAAAATGAGGTTGCCAAAACATGATAGCGTGTAAAATTAGCTCTGCAGTACAGAGAAAATAAACCAAAATGAAGATTTTTCTTGAAGAGGCGCTTCAAAAAAATTTTAGAAAATTAAAAAAAAATTTACAAGGTCGATTTTTTCTAAAAAAGGCCTTCATATTTTACTTAAAAAAAGTGGAATTTTGGCTTATTTTTGTTATAAACCAAAACGAAAACATCTTTGTTAATTTAATATTTGGATCTTATGATGAGAAATAACATTGGAAAGCTGGTTCAAAGATTTTAGTTTGAAACAAAAAACATAAAATTTTACCTGTTCTCAGGTCCAATTCTTGTCTTACATCGACTGCATCACTCACATTTTTATCAGGCTGTCCTAAATTGTTCAAAGCTCGGAATATAGAAGCAGCAGTGATTTCAGAAAACTTCGCCCTATAAATCCTCAAATTTTGCTTTATATCTTTACATACTTTGATAATTTCAAATCCTATATTCTCTCCTTCTCTGTCACAATCAGTCCATATAATGAGACCTTGACATGATCTGATTTCTCTTTCCAATGTTTTCTGAAATGTAATACATTAATTTATTTACCTATTTAATTATTGATTCACCATATTTGATAATACAGAATCTTTTTTCCTTTTTAGTTACAAAATTTTTACAAAAATAAACAAACATTCCAGCAAGGATATGTGCCTGTACGCTGGAGTGGTGTGCTTAAAACTAAAAATATAATTTAAGAGTAAGAAAATAAATGACCAAGAATAAAAAAAACAATTATGAAGAATATATTTTTTACAGTAATGAAGATTGTACAACTAAGGCAATAAGAATAAGAAATACTTTTATACCTACTTTAATGGGTTCGTAATCTGGAAGACAACCTTTTATAATAGGAGCATCAAATAAAGCCAAAGGACTGCAGGACATCCAACCACGAAAGTTCCCAACAAACTCATAGTTTAGTAAATGACCGGAGACTGATGTCATTGTCATTCGGCATTGCTGGCCTAAAACGGTGGCATCGAATTCATAGATTTTATTATACTGTGACAATCCTTCTCTCTGAAAATATTAAGCAAGTAAATTACAATTATTGCTAAAAAATAAATATCAAAAATAGATTAAGTTAAAAAAAAGTTTATTTTTTTCGTTGATGTCTTTGATGATAAAAGGGCCTCAAATGCCAACCATACAAAAATGAAATTATTTGTGAATGCAGTGTTGTTGGGATAAGATAAAATTTTAGAATATCTGTGGTTGAACTAAACATTAGTCTTCATACGTAAATAAAATAATTATGAAATGACTATTATTTAAATGAAATGGCATAATAATGTTAACAACCTGACTGATTTCATCAACTATCTCAATCATCTTAAAGATTTCCCTGGTCATAGGAGTAGGCTACTCTATACCTCAGTCGACCAACAGATATAGTAATAAAACTGCGCAACAAACTTTTAAGGTCCAAGTAGTCACATCTGTAGGCAGATAGTGCCTTATTTATTGGTTACCTGGTTCCGGTAAACCAATGAGAAGGGCATTCTAAGGTTTGTGTATATAATTCTTGTGTATAAGGATAAGGTCTGCCTACCTGGATTGTAAACTTACCGCGCACTTTTATTACTATATCTTTTGGCCGACTGAGGTATAGTAGCAGATAGTAAAATATGTAAATGGTGTCAAACCTTCAAAACAAAAAATTATACATAGTTACACCTTACCCACATCATGAAAAATAGTACAAAAATAAACCCCAGGAAGCAAAATTTTACAAAAATGATGGTTTCAATATAGTTTACATGTTAATGTCCAATCTTCTAGAGTTGAACTCAATCCTTTATCACTGACAACAATGAATTATCGATGTGTGTTACAGTTTGAGTCAGTTCATAAAGAGCAGTACTATTTCTACATAAACAGACTTCACACTAATGTCTCAAAGCGGGGGATGGGTTCGAGATGAGCTGCATAAAAATTTACTCAGATGAAAAAACTAAGGTGATTGTTTACATTAGCGGCATGGGTATAGGGCGATTTGGATACACAATTGGAGAAAGACCTTTTGCCACTTCAAATAAGAAAAATGCTCAGAGCTCTGGCTATGTTAGGGAATATAGACCCAATTTTCGAGTTAATTATTGTCCTTTAACTATGTTCCGTTGTAGATTTATTTATTTTACTAACAGATATACCTACGTGTTTCAAACGAAGGAGTTTTGGGAGGGAAATGAAAAATTTTTAATTATAATTTACGCCCCTAGAATGCTTGCGCCCCTGGGCTATTGTAGTAGCCCTATTATCACAATGGTCAAGACGGTCCGCTTCTGATCTGAAATGTTCAGTATTTTAATTAATTCATAAAATACTTGCCCGTGTGGAATTGCCTCTCGATAGAATAGCTGCTATGTTTTTAGCAGCATCGTTTTTTTCAGCTACATTTAAATATTTCATAATAGGGGTGGATTTAAGACTGCAAAACCTTTTGTTAACTTTCCAGATTAGGGCAACAAGAAACATTTACTTAAATAACTTAGGTATTACACTCTTAAACTAGACAAACTGTCGTAACTTTAATGTGGATTAGGTAAATAATTATATTAGGTATAGTTTCTATTATTTATCAAGTTTCTGTAAATGTTATAACTTGAATAAATTTGAAAATTGTAAAATAGTGCTAGTGCTACTGAGTACTGACATTCATTATTATAACCTTTAAATTCTTGCGTTTGCCGCCTTCTTCTTCTTGACTGTTCTCTGAGTCTACTCTGTGTCTTCCTGGCTTCGCTACTTTGAAACTTGGCCAGTGCCGTTCTAAACGGTGATATACACTGCGTTCGGTTTTTGCATCTAAAAGTAGAGCTTAGCGGGTAATCAAAAAGAATCAAAAAGCAAAAAGAATCGATTCTTTAAAATGGATTTTTCGATCTTCTTGATAAAAAATTTTCTCAAAAAATTGTTGTTCCTATTCAATTTAAAACTTTTTTTATCCAACTATATTTATACTATATTTATAATCCAACTTAAAAAAAAAACTTAACTAAACTTTAGGTACGTCGGCTACAGGGGCGCGAAAGGAGATCGTCAAATGTCAATTGTCATTGTAAAATGTGAGGTGAAATCAAATACATACGCTAACTAACAATACCGGACACTTCGATACCTAAGTTCATATTGTAACGGCTGACGGTACAAAAAAAATCATGAAAATCAAAACTCAATAACATTAAAAAAATTTGTAAAAATTTCATTTTACTTTTTTCGAGAAAAAATAAAGATTTTTCTATAATAAATCTAGCACAAAGAAAACCACAAGCAAAAAGGATGGAAAGCAATATAATTTGACATTTATTTTATAAACAACCTCGCCGCGATTAATACTTTAAGTCAAAATAAAACCACATGACGTCATTGCCCAGTAATAACCAAAATTGTAACAGCAATCGGCATGCCGTGACCGTGTATACGTGTATGGGTAGAGTAACGTTATACTCTTTCCTGACCTTTTTTCTTCTTTGGGTCACAGCACATATTTTTTCCGACATGTTCACTACTTTAATACAGGTATATTATCGTATGATCCACAAAATTTTTTGCAACTATTGCCTTGAATAAAATGAGGCATGTCTGCCAGATGAAACACAAACAATTGGTAGCAGGTGTGTAAGAACAATAAATAAAAACATGACTACTTGCATAAGTTGCATAATAAACTTTTAAATAATGAAGTTTGTTAGCGTAACGGAACTAACCTGGAACAGTAACGACATCTGCTGAGTTTATTACTAATTTCAATTTTGCATTGGTTATATTTCAAGAAGAATTAACAACGTGAGTCGTTGTAGGGTACCTCTACAACGTACAACCCACAACCTGTATTACCGACACAGACGCTTACGAGCCTTAATGTCGGTAATACAGGTACCCTAAGTCGTGTAATCTCAGAAACTCAGAATATTCTTTCTTTCTGAATGAGGATTAAATAACATTTCAATTTGACGTTTCCGTTCGAGTTTAACTTTTTGAATGATTCAATTATCATTTACCATTTTATAATAATTTGACTTCCAAACCACAAACAATAACAGAATTAATGAAGAATGCTGGTCAAAAATGGAATAAATAATTAAAAAGTGGCAATTAAGGTAGGTGTCTATAGTAATATACCAGTAATTTCAACAGGTTCTTATAAATTATAGTCATAAATTATGCTTTTGGAAATATCTTTAATATTTTTAGTGAAACTGACAGGAATTGAAATTTAATATGACACATGAGAATTTGAACTACTGAAGTTAATTTAAAATTATTTTATTAAAATGAGACATTATTAAGGCACTAGTTGATGAAAAATTTTGTGGATCACAATTCACACCTCACACGATATAAATGCCTATTTGTATTTAGTTTTGTTCAACAAAACTATCTGCCGACAAGTGCATTTAATTTAGATTAATCTTGAAGTTTAAATTACTTGTAACTAGAATGTGCAATACTAATGGCAATGACAAATTAATAATAATAAGATTGACTGGAGCTCATGCATGATACCATTAGTTCCTGCCAGGTTAGAGGAGGGCGCCAGGCGCTGTGCTGTTGCCAGTTTATCCATTTACAATAATTCCTCTCTTATTAGCAATTTCTATGGTACCAGTTCTCTGTTTTTAAAGAAGAAGAACAGGCAAAGCAAAAATGTTGCAAAAAAAATGACAACAAACAATCAAACAAAACTATCCAGATTCCAGATTCAGATTTCAGATTTCAGATTCCCAGACCGATCAGAAACAGGAAAGCCAAGCCACTGAATACTGAATTAAACTAAACTAAAGGAAGAAGGAAGGGTTTTTCAATTTAAACAAATCGAAGCAGTGATAAAAACCGTGATGAAAGAAACAGAAGCACATTAATTACAAGAAAGCAAATTTCATCACTGCTACAAAATTTTATAAAGAGAACACCTGCTTTGGAAACTTTTACCCTTATTGTTGTGGTTTTAGGGTTATCTGTTATTATATTCATATTTTTCAAAGTATTTCCCACAGTCTTCAGTATTATTTATTATATTTCAATAATTCTGATCAGCGTTTAAAAAATTGTGTTGGAGGCTAAAGGTAAGTTTCTACCAAGATTTCCATTTTGTTTCCTTGTAAATGAAGTACAAGAGTGAATTTTAATTTGTTTTCTAATTGGTAGGCAGTACTTACTACTTGTAATTGGTAGATTTTACAACTTTATAAAGTTATAATAACAGCAAAATCATCTATAAATGAAACAGAATGAGTTCTCTTTCTGGCACAAATACACAAGATTCAAGTGACGATTCATGCCCAAAAGGCGAGGCAGACATAAAACCGAAGGCTTCGCCAGGCACGGAACAGAATTCCAAACCGCAGAGGTTTTTGTCCCAAAGTGCTGAGAGCAACTCCTGTTCGAGTGTTTCCTACGAATCGACCGCTAGTCTAGATTTCAATAATGCTACTAGAAGGAGGAAAAAGAAGCCTGATCCTGCGAAAAGATTGCCACCGTTGGGTATTTTTTGGGACATCGAAAACTGTGCCATCCCAAAGTTCAGGAGTGCTTTTGCTGTTGTGCAGAAATTTAGGAGTGTATTCCTTAAAAATTATAGGGAGGCTGAATTTATTGTTGTCTGTGATGTTAAAAAGGAAAGCTCATCTGTGATAGAGGAACTACATGATGCTCAGGTAACTTAAAAAATTTACTGTTATAGGGTCCATACTCAACAATAAATAAATATATAACCCTTAGGGTTGTATATTCGAACATGTGATTGGCTTAAAATTCGTAGGGTTTGAGTTTGAGCATTTCACCAATCAGCTGTCTGAAAATATAACCCCATATAACTATATGATGTATACGGACATAACTGTAAAATATTTACTTTCGTAGTGGTGCCCTTTCTTTTTATAAAAGATATTATGTTGTTGACGTTTATTTTTGAATTGACGTTTAAAAGTAGGGTTACCACATGTGCATTAATCTGGTTGCAGTGGTGTGGTTTGAGCCTCAAAACTAATTAATTCTTAATAAGTAGCTATGGAAATACTTCTTGTAGATTGAAAACGGTAAATGTGGGGTGTGTGCAATCACTGCAGTCGATAATAGTAAGGCGTTATATAAGTGTGACTTTTCATTGTTCTGATACTTTCTTTTATGCAGTAGAGTAGACTTATGTAGGATTTATTAACAGTAACTTTAACACATTCGCGGACACTATTAAAATATATATACATAATATATTAAAATGACACTATAGTTTGCAACTAGTATTATTTTAGATTAGTAAGGACACTACAGAAAATTGCAGTATTTGTGCTGGGACACTATAATGTAGGGTAATAGAAAATGCATGTGAACTTTGACGGCCCCAGCCGCTTTGCTGTGTATAGCAGCTTAAGTATCCGACGGCTGCTGCCGTCTTGTCCCTAGAGGTAAGACGGCTACAGCCGTCTTGTCCGCGAATGTGTTAAGATCTGGATTTTATTCATTTAATAATAATAATTATTAGTTCATAACTGACCAGGTACCTTCTTTCTTACATTACACGAGATGACATGACATTGACAATAATTAGAGTCCCTTTCATTGATATGAAAGGATATGGGCAGTTTCCTACACTCTGATATCTTATGAGTAATGATATAATGGATTTAATTATTTATTAATTCTTTAAATTTAGGTAAACATAATTCATGTGGCAGCAGTATCCAAGAATGCTGCTGATGACAAGCTTCGACAGGCTGTAAGGCGATTTGCAGACGCATATCCTGCACCCTCGGCTGTGGTGCTTATAACCAGTGATATCAATTTTGCTTCAGAGTTATGCGATCTAAGGTATAGGAAAAAGATCAGGGTAATACTTGTTCATAACAACAATGCAGCTGATGCACTTATCCTCTGTGCCAATGAACACTACTTCTACAAGGATATTACTGATGATCTGCCTGTTCTGATGCTCAAGGATAAGGTAAGTGTCCCCGAAGTTAATTATCATAATAAGTATTGATTAAGCTTTATCCGCTTCGTGTTTTAGAATCTTCAAGTCTAAATAGAGGTTACAGGATGCAAAATTAAAACAAAATAAATAAAAAATTTTAATATTTATCATATCGTTACCTGTCTTCATCATGATCTCAACATCCATTTTCTTATTTTAAATAGATCATCTTCAATATAAACTGCCTTGAAAATGGAAAATTGTGATTTTAATTTGCTTGATAACTCACAAATCTTTCATTACAAACTTCAACAAACTATAAAAACCATTGTTTTTTTTTTTTTTTTTAAAGAGGGAGCATCGGTCTTAACTGTGTAGGTAAGACATAGTCGCTCCACTCTGGTAATTTGGCTTTGAGACGAACTCTTTAGCCACACACACTTTAAATTAAATATTTTTGCCTTTAAAACCTTCGATCGCTTGTTTTACTTTTCACAGACATTCGAAAATGAATCTGAAAAGTAAAGCGGGCCGAGGTGAGTTTCGAACCCGCGATCTATGGCTTCGTGAGCCAGCGGAGTACCACTAGGCCACGCAAGTCACTTATAAAAACCATTCTTATTGAATTTTCTCAGACAATCTAAAAATGTAATAATAATATACAAGGTATCCTGTTTGAAATAAAAAAGTAGGTGTTGAGATCTTTTAGACGGATCACTCTGTACTGTATAATTGCAAACATTTTTGAGTGATGTAGAGTGAAAAACGATGTTGTAATTTTGAAATTTTCTTTCATCTTGTATGGTCGGGAAGCAGTGTTTCGATCTCTCACTATTGACTCACCCTGTATATTTACTTATTTATGAAAAAATTACACTATGAGGTATTCCTACATTTGATATTATCTTTTTTTAGGGTGGCCAGGCTCTACTTCACATTCTTAATCTTCCAGTTCATATTGAAAAGAACCGCATTAAATGTCGGTTGAAGACATTAGTGGATAACTGTGGTGGAAAAGTTGTGGGGTTTACTTCTTCCTCTTCTGTTCTGTTAAAATTTGCAACTGACGATTGTGCTCTAAGGTTTGTTATAATTGAATTTAATTTTGTCTGTTTGAGGAAATATACCGGGACCGGGTGTCCCATCATATAGAATTCTCGCGAAAAAAGGTATTTCTAATTAAAATTTTTATATGAAATTAATTAAATGTGACTTTTGATTTTCGACATCGATTTTATGTCGAAATACTAATCGCATCTCTATGATTTTTCATACACTTGTAGAAAAAAGTTTCTTCTGTAACAAACAGTAATTTGTTTATCGATATCTTTAACTATAATTGAGTAATTTGACTAATTTGCCATCAAATTTGAACATAAAATCAGAATAAAGTTTATGATTATCATTGTAAACCCGTCACTACAGCAATAATTTACAACTTTAGTCACATGCTGTGAACAAGCAGCTTTGTTGTTATAAACAGGTACCTGAAGAAAGGTTTCTACCCCTATTTTAGCGAATTGGAGTTCGTCTTTGTAGAGGAGAATGCGAAGTGTTTATTTTCAACTAAGTCGTAAATAACTAGCACACTTGACCATCTTAGTACCTTTCACCACATTTAATAGCTTTACAAACAAAAATTGTCATAAATTATGTCTGATTTTTTCCTGATTTGACATTATCTGCAATTAATGGCATTTGCTTAATAAATTTTCAATTTGAAATTTCACAAACGGATTTCTAATGATGTTTAGAATTTATTGATATAAAAAAAACAGATTTTTTTTGTTGCTAAATTAGTTTTTCGCGACTGCACGATCAATAATAATTAAGCTCACTACAAACATGCTGAGAAGCTATAGAGAATTAAATTATTCATGAATGTGTCGCGAATAAAATACTTTAATTATAAAGTGTACTTTTCGCGACAGTTCTATAAGATGGGTCAGCCTGTATGTCTCTGCGATTTTTGAATAAAATAGTCAATATGCTGATTTATGTTTAGTAATGATGTACATTCTGGGTGTGGAATTTTCCGTTGTAGTAATAAAGTTCACAAAGTAATAAATAGTCGTGTAGTCCGACTGCGGTCAAAAGGACACAAGGCAGTCACATCCGGCTGCCTGAAAGATCGCTTTGTAGTTTGTTTGACAAGTTCCAAGTTAGATCACCACTGGCTTTAGCTGGCACACCGCTGCCGTCTGAAAGTTCATTGCCTAAGAATTCACGAATAAGTTATTTTACTGAAACTGTTCAAGTAACCTATTTAATTTTTTTTACAGGTGTTACCTATTTTTCACATAGTCGTATAGAAAATAGCATCCTCTACTCGCGAAGAGTAGCTATTTTGTGAATCTTAGACATATTTTTCGCTCATTGAAGATTACATTGTTTTTCTTTAAATATTATTTGCTTGGAAACAGAACTAAAATGTCAATAAAAATTGGTACTCATACAGTTCGTTATTCAAATGAAATTCAACTTGCTGTGCAGTCCATTATTGATGAGATAATCAGGACAAGAAAAAAAAAGAACTTCTATTTTCTTTTGCAGTTACGGTTAACATTTTCAAAGACTTTTGCAAAGTCTTATTTCATTTAATTTTCGTAACAGTGCAATTATTAACTTTTATAACATTTCTAAAAAAAAAAAATTTAGGAAATGTTAAAAAAGTTAATAATTGCACTGTTACGAAAATTAAATAAGACTTTGCAAAAGTCTTTTAAAATGTTAACCGTAACTGCAAAAGGAAACAGAAGTTCAATAATATGCATATTTGTGACCCAGAATTTCTAACTTTGATGACCTCCTGTGGCACTGTGAAGAGGTTTAGAGCATTATTATATTAAGATTTTTTACTCAAAATAGTCCAAGGAAGGTCGCCACGTGTAGCTCTTACACTCATACCTGGACACCCTGTATTGTTAGATAGTTGGTTCACTGATGGATCTAAGACATCCACAGGAACTGGAGCTGGGCTGTGTAGTGCTGGCTCGTGCAGACTGATAACCAGTTGTCAGTGAACATGAGGAAGCATCGCTTGTACACATGTAACCGCTGATGATGTCTACCGCAGCTGTAGACGAAACGTTTGGAGCAAATTTCCAAGGACCACGGCACAACAGCCCGGAATCAATTACGATTTTAATAGATTCTGAAAATATTTGACTGATTAGTTGGAACCATGCAAATTTCATATCACTATCTATCCTTTTAGAGTTTTATTCGACTTGTGTTCAATGATGGATTGCCTTGCCTTATTTGTGAAAAAGCTGTGTGTGTTGAAGACAAAACAGTTGCACAAAAATCGAGAATACCCACAAGGGTTGTTGTCATTACTAATTAATTGCTTGTACGGAAAAACGACAAGATGAATGCGGAATGTGAATCCTGTTACAAAAGAAAGTATTTTAAGTGGAAAGTTTTTAATTAAGTAACTATCATAGAGACTGAAGGAAAAATTATAAAAGTAATAATAATACTAGTTATTTATTATTATACAAGGGAAAGTGATAGAGTTTAGCTCGAGATATGGGGACAACACATTAAGAGCTAAAATCGCACTTTTTTCTTGTGTATAATATTACAATTTTTTCTGTGAGAAGAAACCCCCGGTGCTAGAAGATCAAAAAACGTAATTAGATAACTGAAAATAATATCGGAACGTTCATCTATGTTGAACTTGAATTTTCAAACTGGTCGACTTTCTTTCGTAGTAATTGAATTTGCCTGGTAACAATACTATTTAATTCGATAAATGTCATAATTTAATTAAAACTGAAGAAAGTTTTGATGATATCTGTGTGCTAATGACCAACTCTTTTCCCCGGCAAAAGCAGTTCATATAAAGTGGCATTTTTATACCTCTCAAAGGGAATAAAATGTCATACTTTTTTCCCGTTTTGTGAAAAAAAATTTCTTCTCAGCCTAATACTACAAACACTTACTAAAGAGGCAAGCAACTAGGCTCCATACGTTGGTGCTGTCGTTTATCATTAAGGTTTCGCACGAATTCGTTCACAATTGAAAATTCATAATTAATAACCACCAAACCTACAACGAAAATTGTACCTTTAAAAATTTTCTAAATAGTTTGGCTTCAATTTATTCGCTGCATGTGTAAAGAAATTTTCAAAAATAAAAAGTTTTTCACTGACTGAAAATATACATTTTTGTGGAAATTTTAAAATACCTTTTGATTTCATAATGAAATATAAAAATCCTAAATATACGTTCACCGCCAAAAGAAGCGCCTATATCCCATTTCAGACGTTTTTGGATTCAAGTTGGCTGTGACATTTTTTCTTCAAGTTGGATACCCTGGACAGTCGATTTGAGCTAAAAAAGTTCAAATGACTTCCCACTTTACTCATATGCCATTAGGATTAATTTCTTACCTAATAAAAATATGTTTGACGTATGAAAACAATAATTCAATAATATACGATTGTTGTTATATTTTAGTAAAAAATATTTAATTATTAGACGTTCAGTAACTTCATTCAAAAAGTTCTGTCAGATTTTCAGCATCTTATTTCAATCCTTTTAAAATTGAAAAGAACTTAAATCTCCTTTGAATACTACATTATTATATTATAATGCCAAAAGTAATTGAAAAAAAAACTTGTGTGGCACAGTGTCTACCGAAAACCAACACAAAGAGATCGTTATTTACACAAGAACTCCAATCAACACCCAGCCCAAAAACGAGCTCTGCGTAATACAAACCCCGGTGAATC
Source organism: Malachius bipustulatus (assembly GCA_910589415.1). Taxonomy (NCBI): domain Eukaryota; kingdom Metazoa; phylum Arthropoda; class Insecta; order Coleoptera; family Melyridae; genus Malachius; species Malachius bipustulatus. The sequence continues at coordinate 41,933,915 of OU342636.1, forward strand.
GTGCTTCCCGAATTTGTGAGACTCAGTCCTACCTCGAAGAAGATGAGCTCCTACACCATGCATGAATGCTTTGCTTCAGGATGACCACGCCGTGTGCTACGAAAAGACGAAAATTTTGTATACTACGTCACACTATTGCATCCATATGCATATACTGTTTTATAACAAATTGAAATCCAGAAAATATAAAGGTGGAGTAACCAATAACCATACTTAAATTAAACCGATTGGATTCAGAAAATTTATAGTTCTACGCAAATATAATTTTTATTCGTATATTTTAGGCAGCCTCAGTATCAAACGACAATAACGAGATAAGAATTTGTCATAACTCATCCTCAACAGAGTTAGCAAGACTTTCCTCAACTAGCAAAAAAATCCTCCAACTCCCTACAATAAATTGAAAATGAAGAAAACCTTATTGGCAACCTACAAAGATCATGAGGCTCATTCCATCTGCTTTCTTCAAAATTTGAATTAAATTAGTTGATAAAGGAATAAAGACTACCCCTACTTATTCTTCAAATGTTCTTGTGATATGATATATGATATATGATATAATATGTTCCTGAATTTCACCACATGACGCGAGAGAGAAAAGTCCAGCACTTTAAGTTATTTAAGACAATATAGAACAAATCAAAGATCATAAATGTAAATGTGATTGAGTTTTTTATTATATATTATTATTAAATAACTTTTATTTTGAGCGCGGCGGTTTAGGTCACTGACTATATTGAGCCGTTGACGCTGCCACCGTCTGGGTTCAAATCCCAGCTCGGCATGGTTATTTCTCGGTAGTTTAACTATGTATTCATAAATTTAAAATTTGTGTCTGGCCAAATTATAGCTAGTTCTGAGAGCCAAATTACTAGATTGGAATGACTAGGTCTTATCTACACGGTTAAGACCAATGCTCCCTCTTAAAAAAACTTTGATATTGGAAAATTGAAGTCAGTTGAAAAAATTTGTTGAAATAGCCTTTTATATAATATTAAATAATATTATTAAATATCATTCATCACCATATTTATGGTTGATTTTATAATATTTGTATTTATTAATTTTATTATTATTATCTTCTAAGACTGATTTGTATACTGTGTATATATTGCAACCTACTAAATGTAGACAGTAAATAAATTCTAATTCTAATTAATTAAATAATAATATTATGCCGAAATAATATTATGTAGATTTTTATAAATAATGTTGTAACGCGCTAGCCTTTAAATTATTACTTCTCTGGATAACATTTCTTAATTTTCTAGTTGAATATGTCTTGTTCAATAACTATAAAAGCATTGTAGAAGTGTAGAAATATAGCTTACCTTATAATATATGAATCTTATTTTAACCGTCAAACAAGAAATTTTAATGACAATGAACATAACTTGTATTTTTATCTTTTATTACTAAACTTAAAACAAACAATAAATTATGATAATTTTTATATTTCGTATTTTTTGAGTAAAAAATAAGTTTTGAAATACAGAAAACATATTTAAAGGAATCGTTAAAAATTTCACATATAGTTGAAAAAAATCGATCAAGAAATTAATCCTCCTTGTCTGATTTTACACAAAAATAAATATTTCCCCGAATATTAGTATAAGTACCTACTTTAGATAATATATTCCTGTTTTGGCAACGCAGCAGTAGGTGAAATTTAAAACAAAGTCAAATTTGATTAGAAACATCCATAACCTTAAAAAATTTAGCTTGTCAAAGGTAGTTCAAAACTCAGCTTTTGGAAAGGTACCAACATAATTCGAATTTTCCATAGCCAACTCTGAATTCAAAAACGTCTGAAATGGGATATATGTATGCACTTCAATCATTATAAACAATTTGTCGATAGTTCAATTAGATTTAACGCAATTTTTCTTAATTATTAGTTTTTGCCGTGACCTGTAAAAAAAGTCATAAATGTCCATTTCTTGTAGGAAGTAGTCTAATACAGAATACATAATAAAGTGACAGCTGGTTATAGGAAAAAAAACAATATGTAATAATAATTAAGAAATAATTTTTCAACCAAGAACCTAAACCCCCAATAAACCACAAGTTAAAAAAATTATAACACATTTTTCTTCCCATTTCGCTCCACTGTTAAGATTTTTTCTCATTCCTTAAATTCATTAATGTAGGTACCTTAACATCTTGACATTTTTTACTTTACTGTTTGTTTAGTCATAATGTTCAGATTTCAGATTGTTACATAAAACGCGCCCTGAAGTTCCATAATGGATTTGGCCAATAATAATAATTATGGCATTTACTTGGATAAAAAAAATAAAAATAAAGAACTTAAATAAATAATTAAATTTATTTTGATTAAAATAAGACCAATATTGATTGAGTAATTTAATTTGTAATTTCGTATGGGTGCTCGAGCACCCAGAGCACCCATGGATCCACTCTTATTAATTGTTGTGATTAAAGTCTATGTTTTAAAATCAATGCAATGAAAATAAATCTCATTGGTGGCCTTTAATTTGATTATTCTGAGATCTGGATTATTTGTTTTTAGGTGATCAAAATGAAGAGAATAAAAAAAAATAGTAGGTATTATGTATTTCTCTTAAATAGGTAGGTAGGTATATTGAAGAAAAAAAATTCAATAGCTCTGGCAGGTAAAAAGATATAGTTATATTTCCTGTTAACAGTTCAGTAAATAATAGCAACTTTATTAATTATTAGAATAATTATTATATTGAAGACAGTTTTTTTACTGATAAGATGAAGGAAAAAATTGAGAGATAAATAATATCAGGTCCTGGCTAGTGTTGGTGGAATTTTAGTGGTAGAATAATAATGTTAATTATTTATTATAAATAACTAATAAAGGATTAATTATTTTAATAAAATAACAATAAAATGCCACATTTCAAACCTTATGATAAAGATTATAGGTATGTGCTAGTTGCAGTTTTTATTTTCTATTTTTAATAGTTCTGGTTTATTTTTGAAAATAACAAAATGGAGGATATTGTTAATCATGTTAATCCTTTAGGGCACAAAAGAGAATACAAGGAGAACATGTCTACGGAAGCAGGATCAAGGTGGTTACTCATTCGTTGCGAAATTTTTCTGGTAAGTCGGAGGAAATTTATTAATTTTATTTGGTTAATGTTTCCAATTTCATATTGTCTAGAAATTTTATAAGACATTGAAGAGAAATTCATAGGGATATTATTATGACAAAAGCAACAAAAGCAAATTTAAAATTGAATTGTTTTATCAGGCTATCACATAATTATTATAATTGTACATTTTCCGAAAATAGGTTGATTGGACCCAACATGTGTTGTTAAAAAGTTTCTAATTGGCAAGATTCAGAGTATATGAAATATAACTTAAAACTAATTAAATAAGTCTAATACAGATTAAGGTTTGTGTGCTTTAAAATATTTTGTGATTCCTATTTTTTTGAAAATAATAGTTTGGGAATACGTATTGTAGCTGCCACCATAAGTGCCTCATGGTGGCAAAGATAAGAAATTCTGGACATAAACTCCTGTTATGATCGCCAGATGGAGATGTCCCTCCCACCCTTTGTTAAAAACTTTATGTATATACAGGCTGTCATGACCAACGACAGTTAGTGAAATCTCCTGAAATACTTGCCAAATTTTGTGAAAATTCTTAGGTACTTGGTGGTTTTAATATTTTCTGAATCCAAGAAAATATTTGCAAAACTTACTGTTAGTTCAAAGGGGACACTCAATTTTTTTTCGATTCTACATTTAAATTTGGATTAAGTTTTATCAGCATTTTCCATTTTTTTATCCTTAAAATACATTGGCAGTTTAATAAAACTCTTAAATGTCAATATTGTAAACATTGTAAGCTTTGAGATTTCTATGCCCACATGTTAAAGGTGTCTTAATTTATTGTAAACTCTTATCTGACCTCCTTTATATAGGGTGCTTCCTAAACAGTCACTAATTTTGAACTAAAATAAAATCTTTTTTCAAATGAAAGCCCCCAAAAAAATTTATCTGTATGGTCAATCAATAATTATTATTGTATGAACATGTTCCTATTGTACCCAACTCTGGAAATCATCAAGATATTTTAATTTTGGTTCGAATAGTATAATTTTCAGTAAAATAAAATCATTCATTTATTTTAAAATTTAGTATTTTGGTTTTTTGACACACAAAAAAAATAGAGAAATTAAATGGCGTTATATCTTTTCAATCTTTGTAAAACTCTGTCAATTTATTTAGTAGTAGGTAGGTGGTAATTTTTTTTAGTTCCTCCATTTAATCTATTTTTGACTTATTCTGTAAATTATCTGAAAAATGTGTATTTGATTGACCCCCTGTTAAGGACCGTAGCTTGAAAAGGGTGCCATTTTGGATGTAGCTAATTTTGTTCAAGTCGGCATATTATGACATCAGGAATCTGTGGTTGCTCCATGTGAATGGAATATTGGGACAACCTATATAATTCACAAATTAAACAATTAGCCTAGAGTTGCCTGTTACGACTATACAAACTACCATGCAAAAATGACTCATGCACCAGCTCATTTTTCAGTCCAAATCGGAAATCACTTAAATTTTCTGTTTCCAAATTGTTTAATTGGTGACTGTTAAGTAGGTATATCATCTTGTAGTCCAGGTCCTGATCCCTTGGACTCTTCCTGAACTAACAAGAAATCTATAGTTGACAAAAATTTTATGAGTCATTTTTTCTATTATATGAATAGCCTGTTTTATTGTGATACCATCAATAGTTTATTTGAAGATGAATATTGATTGTATAAATTTCTGTTTAATTTCTTCAATTTCTTTGCATTATTGAAGAAATATGTATAAAGGTATACTCGGATGAAAATTTCTTCTTTTAGGACAAAAAGTTAAAAGCCTTAATGGTAGTCTTCATAATGGACAAGCAAGTTTTATGCCATCCTACCAGCAAGATTATAATCAGCCAGAGTTTCAAAATAGCTTTAGGGCCATGGACCAAGTTACAAGGGAACAAAGAAAGTCTCAGGTAAAAAATATTTGAAAGTTTTATTTTCATGTAGGTATTATTCGGCTCCCTGAAAGTTTCGCAATATGTTATTGATCATGATAACCGTTATTATTATTATTGTTATTATTTTGAATTATTGCTTTCTCAGAGAAAAGTCATCTCAGACAAAATAAGGGGCCAATCGGCAAACCTCATTCTGTGTTATTATGTGGTTTGTTGCATGTTCTGTTCATTACTGTGCGGACGATGCGGCATGTCTCAAGGATGACAGATTTCTGTGCTAGTGGTATAATGGTGTCTGTGACAAGCTGTAATCTGTTAAGTTTTTATTGATGAGGCCTATTGCTGTAATCACTATGGGTATTATTGCTGTAACCGATTTCAATTGATGGGAACTTTTTTTTCAATTTTGATTTTGCTTAAAGCTTTTGCATTAAAAGTGCAAAGCCAAAAATGAAGCTAAATGATTATGTACAGGGTGATCAGTAACTCGCGCACTCGGAGCATGCTGCGGTATACTTCACTTTTTAAAAGTGGTAAATTTTCCTACAGCAGTGTTGTAAGTTCTTTTCTTCCCAAAGATATGACCATTTTTGTAAAAATTAAAGTGACAACATTGCACTGAACATGTGAATAAGTTCGGGTTAGATGGTACATATTGTTATTATTTTTATTTCCATAGCAACTGAGGTCTTTGAGTATTTTATATTCTAAGTTGAGTTTAGGCGGTTGCCAAACTTCAAATTGCGTTTAAATTTAGGTATGGTATCAATTTCCAACATTCTCAATTCCTCTGTAAAGAGGTTTTGTGGAAAAAAAATTGATGAATTATACGGTATTCGTTCCAGACATTACAGTAACCTGAGTTTTTCATTATTTTTTGTCACGGTTATTGAAAAAATTACATTTAAACTCGGATGAGGGAAACTCTGTAACTTGAAAACCAACCGTTGGATTCAATTTTTTTTTGCAGAATATCCCTAATTTTAATGGGCTCTATATCGCCTTGTATTCGGAGTGCGCGAGTTACTGATCACCCTGTATATGAGCAGTCAGGTGACTTTTAAATAGTCTAATTAGTGATTAAAAAAATTTAAATATGACATTTTAATTTAAAAAAATGCAACTAAAAAAGTAATACAGCCATTTTCATAATAAACTAACTTAATTTTATTATAAAACGGGGACCCATTGCTTTTTTAGTTCACCCATGCTACCAACTTCAACTCTCTAGTACAAATTTAATTTTTTCCTTTTTTTTAATCATCTGGATTATTCACATTTTCCCAATTTGGTTTAAAATTACTCCTTCACACCAAACTTGTCTTTTTACTATATTTTGAACACTAACATTTAAATTATTAAAAATAATGTCATACCTATTTTGAAATTTTTTAACAACAAATAATGTCAAATGTCACAGTAAAAAAGTTACCTACGTGATTTGCTCATGTGCATTTTTGTTTGCTATAATTTTTGATACAGCAAAAGACAATTATTCTTCTTAACAGATTAAGAAAAAATATTTCATTATGATGCGTGCTTTACTTGACACTAAAATCCAATATTTAATTAGAAATTATCTAAAAAAAAAAATAGAAATGATGACAGAAGGCCGAGTGTGATCTAAGTAGAGTTCTTAATTCCTTAGAAATGATCACTTTTTGAAGCAAAACTGATCAAAAAACGAACCATTATAACCAATAATAATTATTTCTAGCTTTTATTGCATCCGGTTATTTTTTAGGAAAATGATGCTGGCATCTATCACTCTGCTCGTGGAGCTAGCGGCATAACTTCTGAAACAAATTTTGATAAAAACTGGTCCGTGAGAGGCGAAAATATTACTCAAACACAACCGGGATGCAATCAAATACCTCAATCTGCAGATGCAGTAGAAGATGGAAAGGTTAGTGTTAGTTACATTCATACAGAATGAAATTGTTTCAAATAAATCTAACCTGGGACTGCACCGATATAACTTTGACAACTGGGTTTGATAATCACTATTCAAATATTGTAACAACTTGTGTTGCACTAACAAAATCTTGATTCCAACATGCTGTTAGCTATTAGGTACCCAGGGTAGATGTTCTCTAAAAAAATGTGTCTTAACCTCGTTGCTTGAGGTTGGCTCTAATTATCGCCTTTCTCACATAGTGGCCTAGCTGTAATTTGAAAAATTTTAACTAGTACAGATTAACTTTCAAACGTGCAGAGTTGCCATACTTTTTGAGCATAAGTAGTAGTTACTCCTCAGAATTTCAATGTTCCTATTTTTGTCAGTACGTGAGAAAGGCGACGAAATATTTCTCTGTTTTTATCATCAAATACTTATCAATTAATCTACAACAAACATTTGTTTCAAATATCCTGCTCATGTGTAGTCAAAATATTGCTTCTATACAGGTTGTTTAGAGTCTTGCGATTTTATTTTTAAGGGGTGATTTAGCACCTTAAAATAAAGTTATTCAGGCTAAAACACTCTCACAAATGGTCAATAATAAGAGATACACAAATACAGCATTAGTGCGTGTCTACCAGAAAGTTTGAACCATTTGGGAAAATTTGTTGTTGATAATTCTGTCTAAATTTTTTTGTCATGTCTTTACTCAGTCATGTCAGGACTTTTTTATTACAGTTGATAGAAGACCTTTATCGAGGAATAAAAGTACCTATAAAAGTACATTATTATGTTCTGAATAGCTTAGAAAAAAAGATAAAACGATAAGTCGAATTTTTTATTTTAGTTTTCAACGTGTAACTTGTATTTTTAAATTTTTTATAATTTTAAATCAAGAGGTTATTTATTATAATTTAGAGTACGCAAAACCAAGTCAAACATGTGGAAAGAATCATCAGTGTCAGATACAAATGTCCCCTTTTTCGCCCAACAACTCCTAAGCTCATGGACTTAAGACCTTACTTATCAAAATTTTACTTATCAGAGTTGAATTCATAGTTTTCAAGTAAATTGGGTTTAAACTTCCTCATACCATTTATTTAACTATACAAAATCATAGGGTTGTTTAATTATTATTTTATATCCAGAGATAACAATAACTAATAGGTATCTGAATTAATGAACTCATTTTATGGTACGAGGTTAAGCAAGCAAGTAGCTTTTTTGTAAGAAAAATCTGGGAAATTCAACGTTTATAGATAAGGCCTTGATGTCTATGGGTTTAGAAGTTGTTGATCAAAAAAGGAGATATGTAGCCTGTACCCACGCCACTGATGATTTTTTAGTTTAATTTCGTTTTGTCTGCTCTAAATTGTATGCTCTACATAAACCTTTTCATTCAAAATAAAAATATTGAAAAATGCCCAAGTTATGTGCCGAAAACGAAAAATCTTTATTTCTAAGCTCTTCAGGATGTACATTTATTGGTACTTTTATTCCTTAAAAAAGGTCTGTTATCAAATTGGTAAAGTCCTGGTAGAAAAACCTGACTCACCCTGTAGGTATATTCACCTGTATAAAAAAATTAATGCATTTATTTGATTGCATTATTTGACATTACATTTGGGAAATATCTACTAAATGTTTTCAAACTTCATATTTTATTTTTTGTAATCTTGAAGTTTAAATAAACGATATTTTCTCTGGAACTAAAACTTACCCATGGAACAATAGTGCACCTGCTTAATTGGATATTTAAAAAAATACAAACTCATAAAAAAAAATTCTCAAAAATCTGTTATTATTCAACTTTTATTAAAGCATATTAACGTCAATAATATGCTTTTATTATCTCTGTGAAAGTATTAAACTTTCAATTTAATTCTGTTATGTGACAATTTTTTTTTTATCAAGTCATTAGAAAGTCTTGATATAAAAATATTCTCTTTCAGAATTAATTTTTTTTTTTTTATTATTTCAGTCAAGAGAGCCAGTAGACTTAGTAATATCTAACTTGGATCCTACCATAGATGTTAAGGAACTCAGAAAACTGCTTACCAATATGTTAAAAGAATATGTGATGGTATTTATATTTATTTAACATAAATTTTTTAACATCTCCAGACCCCTACTAGCAATATAGGGTGTTTCAAAACATGTGTTGGAAAATGAAAGGCGTGATTCCTTGGCGCGTTCTGAAAAGAAAAGTTCCTAAAAACATGAATCTTTTGTTCAATAACCAACTTGATCGACATATTCGGCCTACAAAAGTGTCATTATAAAACTATGAATTTTTTACCAGAGAAATTATGGTTAGGTTTGGGGATAAATACCGAGAGACAAAACATCTCTAAATTTTTGGTGCTGCCGATAATAAAAACGTAATCATTGAAAAATAATTGGACTTACCTTGCTGAGTGGATTATCAGGTGCTTAGCTGCTATACATTTTGACGTTAATAAAATTAATTAAAACAAAGAACTGGTGAACTGTTTTTCTTGAGTGGGGTTTTAATTATCCCACCACACTGTCTGATTTTTTTAAAGCTTCCCGTATCAGGATCGGAAGTAAACGCAGCCGAGCAGAGTCGAAAGATAGTTACTTCCTAACAGTGCAGTCAACACTGTACAGAGTGTTTGATAAAATTACTATACAGTGGGTCACAATAAACATTATAAAATAATTAATTAAATAAAAATGTCACGACCTGGAATGGTTACCGAATTATTGCAGGAAGCCCTAAATATTACACCAAATAATGAAATACCTTTCATTTTCACCCCCACATGCTTGGTGTCCTAAATCAACACGATGCATCAGGTATAGAAGTGCCCGGTAAATATTTTTTAAATATTTTGATTGCAGATCTTAAGTTTAAATATAACAGTACATTCCGATGGAAGTCCTGTAGCCAATATTAGAGTTAATTCTCAGCAGGAAGCCCAATTTGCAATATCTCAGTTACACAGGCAAAAGCTAGGCCATAAACGTATTGTGATATCATACGCACAAAATAACAATTTACCTGATCCTGAACAATTAAGGGCGATGGTTATTAGCCTTTTACAGGTTTGTACATTTGAGGTTATATTTTCGCATGTAATTTTTTTGTCACTGTTGTACTTTTTCTTCTAACAATGCTCTGGGTGATTCATAAAGATGTGTAATTATCCTGCCACATCCGGAAGCGGAATTGACTGTCTTAAAGTGGATGCTCTTTAGGCGGTGCAATTTTGAAGTTTCTCGGTTAATCAATTTTTGAATTATTTTAGAAAACGTGTTTTTGGTTGACACCCTTTTAGGGACTGTATCTTGAAAAGGGTGCTTTTTTGGACATGGATAATTTCAGTTAAATCGCCATATTTTGTACTCAGGAATCTATGGTAGAGCATTGGTGGTACCTTTTAACGGCACCCTGTAGTAATTATTATTCCTTTAAAGAAACAACAACAAAAAAGATTAATAATTTATATAGCCTGAACATCATAAGAGGCATACGGTCTTATAATAATAATTATTCACCTTAAAATAATAAAGGAAAAATAAAATTATTAAGGAAAAAATGCTCAGGTTGCGTACTTAAAAAAAAAAGGTGGCATTAGATACTGTGAAATGCCTCATTTGATTGTTTAGTTCCATTACTAGACTTTTAATTTATGTTGTTTATAAGACTTGAAAATATGGAGGACCCTAATTCTTAACACGTTTAGCCCCGCGAGGCGTTGCTTTGATGCCTCACGGCCAGGAAGCACTGGGACCGCGAGGCATCAATGTGGTGATACCACAGCATGCTTTTGCATTCACGACCCTGTGGTATTATATGGGTACACACTACAATGTTAAATCAATGGAGACTCTAATATACCGGTCTGGGAGACAACTGGGAAGTAAGCGGGTTGGTAATATCAATATTCGTAACCTCTATATCCACTATAATAACGAAACTCTTATAATTCATTGAAAACAAAAATTTCTTGCGGTCCTGGAAACTCTAAAAAATGTTTGTATGGCGGGGCTTAACGTGTTAAGTATAATCCGGCATCTGGTCTATGCGCTATTCTGTGTTATTCTTCTATTCTAATTCTGTATATGAAAAAAATAAGAACTACTCTTTCGACACCCCCATTAAGGGGTTATATCTCAACAGGAGAAGGGCGAATGATCTTCCTTTCTTTTCAACAAGAAATCACTCCCTATTTTTTTTTCACACTTTTCATTAACATCTTGTATAGGTACAGGATATCCACTTTTTCAATGGACTTGTATGGGTAACTTCTAAAGGTGATAGATTAGGCAAAAGTTGCATAATTTTTTGCTCTTAAACAATCTGTCAACAGATGAAAAATATCTACAAGGAGAACTGGAAAATATAACAAAAACTAAAATTTGCTAATATCAAAAATGCAAAAAATTGTATGACCTTGAATAAAAAAAAATCCTTCTCTTTATATATTCACATCTTTTTTAAGATCCTCTTCGCCTTATGCATTAATGTCCCGAGCCACCACTAGAAAAAATCCTTGATACACCCTTGTATCTCTTGGACTCTTAGAGATAATTTCACAGAAACTTGCAATTTTTGTATTTATAGTTCCTATTGACCAAACGATGTTTGGAACAAATTCCTAGGCCTCATAGATTTCAAGTTACGATAACTAGTCAACTTTTTTATGTCCGCCGGATTTTGACATTTTTTGAAAAGCACCATTTCATATCCTTTTCACCAATTCATTTTCACTTATGTCTCAGCCAACATTGTCAGTCTACTTACAATTATTGGTAGTATGAATAAAATGAATGAAATGTGAGCTTTTACTACATACACATCTTTGTCGTCTTATTCTCAAAAACATGTATTTTTTACTTACTGTATTTGAAGTAAAAACAAAAACTTATTTCATTCATATGAGCCAAAACCTTTAGAAATGATCAAAGTAATTACTCGTTGTTTCTCTGGGTAACATTATAATAATTAAAATGCATCTTTGTGAATCACCCTTGGACCTTAACCATTTAGAAGTCATCATAGTCTGTTCCTTATCTCGCCAGGGGTATCTCCTAAACGCTAAGAGATACAGGGTCGGTTAAATTTGAGAAAAGATGCCCTATTTTGTGACCATCTCGAATACAAGGTATCTGTGACTGTTCCTGAAATATCCTGAAAAACTAATCAAATCGAGATTTCTTATTTTCGACATACTTTCTTATTATTAGAAATTGATGGATAATTTTTTGAAGGCTTACATAAATAATTGTCAAGCTCTATCCACCTGAGATTACAAAAATATTCACAGATCCCAAAGTTTTCATAGTTAACTTTTGTTTTTCTTATGGCCGTCATTGTATTTTCATGTCATTCTGTATTAATAGAATCAAGGAAACGAAATATCTATCATATTAAAAAAAATCTTCAAAATTTTCTTCTTTCAAAAATAAAAGAAAGTTATCACTGAATGACGTGTGACAATATGACGTGACATTGCTTGACTTATGGTTATTTTTCACATTCGGTTGAAGAAAGGTTTTTTTGTTTTAATATTGAAGAAAGTTTTTCTTTTAATGTGACAGATTTTTAGTTTTCTTAATTTTTTTGAATGACATGAAAATACAATATGGCGGGCATAAGAAAAACAAAAGTTGCCAATGAAATTTCTGGGCTCTAGTTGGCTTTGAAAATTTTTTAAATGGCAGACTCTTGCCGACTTATATAAGCCTACAAAAGATTATTTATTAATTTTCAAAAATAAGAGAGTTGTGGCCAAAATAAGAAATATCGATTTTTCAGTTTTTTCAGGATATTTCAGGAACGGTCAGAGATATCTTGTATATCTTGACGGATTCGAGATGGCCACAAACAAGAGCAGCTTTTCTCCAATTTTACCAACCCGGTATCTCTCAGCGTTTGGGGGACACCCATGATGATCTCTGAAATAAGGGTCACCCTAGAAATAAGGGACATCTTAGGTGCACTATAAGCAAACTTGATGATTTCTGTCTTTTAAATAGATTTGAATATTTGACTTGTGAATAAACTGTGTTAATTTTTAGGAAGTACCTGAGAACCCCATGCCTTTATTTAAGTTTATTGAACTTTTGGAATCACGGTACCATTGTCAGGTTTCCGTTTCAGAAGTTAATAAGTTGAAAGATATTTGTAAAATAACAGACGACCATGGATGCAGAATCATATCATTAACTCAGGAGGTCAAGGAATTCCCACCTCCAAATTTAACACAAGTTAGTAAAAATATATTCTTCTATGTTATCTAATTTCACCATCAGTTATTTCACTCAATCCTAACTGATTTATAATATGCTAATGTTGCAAGAAAAGATTGATGAAATTAATGTGACTTTTACAAATAACAATAATTTTAACAACAATTTATAGCAAATAGTAAATAAATAATTTTTTTATATTAATATACTTATTGTTAGTTATATTTTTTCACTTACTGTTGCTTACCATATTGTGATTATTTGATTTGAGTTGGCAAGCATGAACATGATAAATGGATTTATTCTATCTAATTAAAGTCACTATCAGATTCTGACTTTCAGCCGGTGGAGTGCTAGAACGTCAATTATTACAGATCTGCCAGATAATTACTGATTTTAAAATACCCTGTATTATCAAACTATTGGTCTGATATTGCTGGAAATAAACTCTACTCCCTTTTTAGAAGAGTTAATTACTGATAAAAAATGAAAGACCATTCAAAATATTCACCCTATTTTCAAAATTTGCAATTTAAAATCAATAATTATCTGACAAATCTCCAATTAGAGTTTTAGCACTCCACCCAGCATAGTTCATGAATGTATCAGACAGGAATTTGGCTGCTTACTAAAAAAAATGAGAATACTTAAGCGATTGGTTAATTTATCAGCTATGTATTTCTTAAATTATTACAATTAATAATTGGTATGGTTATGTTATAAAATATTTCACTAGTGGAAACAAGTGATCAATGTTTTAATACCTGACCGAATCTTAAAACTGAAAAATGCCAGTCAATCTGGAAATTTGTCAAACTTGTATATTTATTTGTTGTCATAATTATTGCCATCTCATATGAAAAGAATCATATCAGATGTTTGTTTTGAAAAACAAAAATTATTATTATAGTGTAGTATGGTTTTTTGGAAATTTTAATTCATCTGAAGCTGAATTTACATACAGGGTGTTTAAAGCAAAGATGGCCCCTTTTCTTGGAAGGAGAGGAAGCACAATGAAAAATAAGTGGGGTTAAGGTAGTATAAAAAATCTTGAGCATCCGTATCCTGTTGTCAAAATAATTTTTATACACATTTTTTACGATTAAATGGAAACTACTGGCAACATTGTAATGAAATTTTGTTTTTTAATTTAACTAATAAAAATGCATTTCACGTTGAACACCTGGCCCGTGTCCGTGTTGTTAGAGACTTTTATAATTTTTTTTTGCTCACCAAACCCCGCTTATCCATTGTTCTACCTATCCTAGCAATAGGGCCACCTTTTTTTGAAACACCCTGTATATGAAACAAGAGAATGGTCAGTTGGTCATAAGTAACCACTGTAACATTATGAAAGTGGCTGCCAATATTATGACCTTCACAGTGGATATGTCAAGTATGCACCACAGATGTGTGGCATAATAATTTTAAAAAGATACATTATAATTTTTCATGAATTTAATTTTTTACTGTATTTTTAAGGACAAATGGGTTAAGTATTTAAAGAATTTAAAAGTTTGCGTAAGGTTGTATTTTTATTAAAAAAATCTTTTACAGACATTCCTGCCATATTGTACAACGCATTGTCCGAATGGTTTGCAAAGTCGTGGTTGGTGTGAACTGAGCACAGTACAAACTCCTAGTGTGATGATTTCTTTACAAATATTTGCTAATAAAGTTCACAATCTTCTCACGATACATCTCGGATCTATGCCTCTTTTAAGGTATGTTAATAATACAATAACTTCAGGTATAATGGGAATGGGAATACTAATACTATGCTATGAATGGTAACACTGTGTTTCTACCATATATCAATCATTCTACCTGTCATTTCCATATTTTATACAGGGTGAACCAGCTCGATTTAGACAACGGTAAGGGCCGTGTAGGTCTCGTCAAGACGAAACGTTTTTTTATTTGAAGTTTTTGGATTTGGACCTTCGTTGCGGAAATATGGCCGACTTCCGGTTTTTAGTTTTTTGGCTCCAGTTTCGGCATTTTTAGGTTCTCGCCCAAACTGAAACTAGTTTTGGAAACTCCTTAGCTTCAGTTACAACTTTCATATTGAAGTCAAGGTTCTATCTCTGTTGGATTCAAAATGGCGACATGCACAAGACTTTAAATTTTAAGTCTTTGAATCAATTCAAATTGAATCAAATTGACATCAAATTAAGATTTTTAATCCAACAGAGATAGAACCTTGACTTCAATATGAAAGTTGTAACTGAAGCTAAGGAGTTTCCAAAACTAGTTTCAGTTTGGGCGAGAACCTAAAAATGCCGAAACTGGAGCCAAAAAACTAAAAACCGGAAGTCGGCCATATTTCCGCAACGAAGGTCCAAATCCAAAAACTTCAAATAAAAAAACGTTTCGTCTTGACGAGACCTACACGGCCCTTATACTGTTGTCTAAATCGAGCTGGTACACCCTGTATATTTTATTTAATTAAAGGCTTGTTATTAGTTTTTTGATATTTCTTTTCAGCGATTTTGCTTTTATTAATCGATTTCTATCGATGTATTAAAGAAAAATCGAATTTATTTTGGTCACATTAACACCAAATTACAGTTTTTTATCGCTGATGGGCTCAGCTAAAAAATAAATAATTAAACTGATTGTTGCATTCTTTGGCCTTATATTAATAATTACAAGAATCCTCAAAGTTTCAATTATATATCTTTAAAATTAACCTCTATTTCGGGGGTGGACATAAGTGATGGACCGATGGACCGATGGACTGAAAATCACCTTTTTCCAACTGCAAACCAGTGTAGAAGGATATTTAAAATCCGCTCACATGTCCCTATCCTCACTTTTCATGCGGTATCCTATTATGTGGATGGAATATCTATACAGAGTAATGAAAAATCTAATAACTTTAATTATTGATTTTGATTGATTGAATAATTATTATAGTCGGATGTCTAGTGGATGGAATATTAATAACAAATTATTTGTATTTTTATTTTTTTAATATTCTTTTTGTTTGTCTCAATAATAATTATTATACTTAGCATACATTACAAAAGGTACATTCCCTTATATCACATATTTTTTTGTATAATTTTTTTATATCATAATTTTCATTAATTTAAAGTTTTTATTGATATTAAATTTCTCTGTAGAATTTGTAAGAAATGTATGATGTTTATTTTTTGTCATAATTGCAGCTTTCAAGTGTGCTACGAACAAGAGTTTCACGAACCTTTACCAGTGGTTGAACATGGCGTTCCTGTGGAACACTTGTTAACTTGTATACCTGATGTTGAGGTTATCTACGTAGGGCCTAACAAAAACATAAAGTACATAAAGAGGGAGTTCCGACCGATGGAAACTGATGAAGGTAAGAAATATAAGAGTCTCCTACTCTTATCTGTCTACCTCTCCATCATTTAATATAATCTTTAATCAATATACACTGATAAACATATTTAGTAAACAAAGACCTGCTGCAGGGAATCTACCCTAAGTTTCTGGACCCCTTTTTTTTCTGTATGCCAAAGGTACTGGATATTATAAGAAATCGAGTCTCAAATAAGTGTCCCAAAAATTAGGGTATATTTCCTGCAAAATTCTGAGACCATTTTGTCTCTTGCGATTTTTATCCGTCAGTTGGAAAATTTCAACTTTGCAAGCTGAATAAGTCAAAGAAATTGGTTTTTGAAAAAAAATGTTTCAGACAAAAGTCATGTTTTTTATGTATTACATTGATTGCTGATGTGAAAAATATTGAGTCCCGTTAAAAAAAGTGATCGTCGGAATCCTCCACCCAAGGTCAAAATTACCAGTGGCTGAGTATTCAATGAACTGAGCAACTTTTGCCT
This sequence comes from Malachius bipustulatus, assembly GCA_910589415.1. NCBI lineage: Eukaryota > Metazoa > Arthropoda > Insecta > Coleoptera > Melyridae > Malachius > Malachius bipustulatus. Next base: position 41,950,853 of record OU342636.1, read on the forward strand.
GAAACAATATCATCCTCAAACTTTATTCAGCCACACGGAATGATCAAAACGGGACATCCCGTATAAGCATGACCTAGCAATAAGTAGTTATGAACTTTACCTAAAATTTACTGTTTAATTACAGAAGCCTTGTCTAAGATAGTTCCGCCACCACTGGCTCCAAATCTAAGTTTGTTCTGCAGAGAATTGGTTGACCTTTTGAAAACAACTGAACGGTGTCAATTGCACATGTCCAAATTCATTCCTGCCTACCACCACCACTTTGGGAGACAGTGCAGAGTGGCCGATTATGGTTTCACTAAACTTTTAGATCTTTTCGAGTCCATGTCTCATGTTGTTCAGGTAATTGATGTTATTATTTAAAAATTTAATTACCCCCCCAATTGTTTTTTGAACCATTCAAGATTTTATTTAAATGGGAAGTATTAATGGTGACTCTTGTTTCTAGATTATGGGCGACGGCACTCGCCGTATTCTCACTCTTTCTCACCACGCACAAATGCGTCGTTTTACTTCTGACCTCCTCCGTGTGCTTAAAGTGCAGCCTTCTAAACAGCTGCCACTAACCGAGTTCCCCTCAGCCTATGAGAAAGTAATGCAACGACCTTTCAACGCCGTCGAGTACGGCTTGTGCACTTTTGAGGATCTCCTCGAGGAGGTACCAGAGAACACGGTTGTGGTGAGCAGGGGACCTGCCGGGGTTGTCATGGCTCTACCTAAGAGAGAGCAGACGGCCGAGGAGGTTGCCAGAACTAAGCAGTTCGCTGCAGAGGTAAGTGTTTTAAGAGAGATGATAAAGGGCCAAGTTTATTAATAAAGATTTAAGATCTACGAAATTAAATAAAACGATATACTCATTAATTCAATGAATATGGGCCACCGTTCCCTCGGGCCTTGTCCTTCACCACATTTTTATGTTTTTCAATATTTCTTCCACTTTTGGACATAAAAAATTAAGTAAAACTACAAGTTAGTGTACTATCACATCATATTACGATTTAAAAACGGATGCCAGTGTCAACTTCGAGTAAACTTTCAACTTCGGGGCAACTAACCTGAAGTTTTTACTGTCGATTGAAAAATCAGGCCTTAGTTGTGATAACATGCAGAGATAACTTAAACTTCAAGTAATAAAACTTTGTTCTTTCAAAGATAATAACTGTGATTGTGTACAATGTATAGGAGATGAGAATCTGCATGTATATTTGAGCGACATTATTCAAAAGAATGTTGTCGAGTCATTTGTTGATTTTTATTGTTATTTTTGTAAAGTTTATGCTTTGATTTTCTTGGAAAATACACCGAAATTATTTGATCTGCAGGTTGTTGACTTATTAAAGCATTCACCATATTATACAATGCTATTCAACAAGTTCGTACCAGCTTATCACCACCATTTTGGACATCAATGCAAGGTCTCTGATTATGGTTTTAGTAAATTAATAGAACTGTTTGAGGCTATTCCTGATGTTGTTAAAGTGAGCCGCCAGCTTTAAATTTTTATTGCTTAAATGGGAGAATTCAACATTAAGCATTGTTAGAGAGATTTATAATGCTAATGTTATAATATATTTATTTTATTTTATTTTATTTTATTTATTTATTTTATTCGTTAAAGTTCAGGTTGTACAGATTTTCAGTAACATTTATTGGAATTTTCAGAAAGATGTAAGTTCAAGTTGTGACTATGAAATTTAATGAATTTTTGTGCAACCTACTTTAACAACAACTGTGTATTTATGGGATCATAATAGTGTAGTTGTCAGATACCTTCACTGGGTGCTTTACTGTATAGTAATTATTGCATGGATGGAAATGAGAACATCAAACCTTTATCAATAAGGTGCAATGTTTCTTTTTTTGTTTTTTCTCTTTTGTCAATTATTATTGTGTTTCAAAATTTTGTAATTTTTTCACATTTATCAAATAATGTCAGTGTTCTTTTTAAAATTAAATCCCTCTATTATTAAATAAGATTCTTTGAATACTCTTTTATTACTATGATTAAAGTTAGTAGCATGACTATTGGAAAAACGTTTCTTGTAAATTGAATCTTATTTGACCATACAGGAATTTAATTTCTAAAACAACAGTGACATTCCATAGATAGGAGAATAATTTGGAAAATTGTGAACTACAACTGAGAAAAGAGGAAAATCAAAATAGAAACACTGCGTTTTATTTATTTATTTATTTATTTATATATTTATTTATTTATTTATTTTATTAGCCACTTAATACATGGTGTATTTTCAAGCACCACACATAATAATAAATCTGATTGTAACCTATACAGGGTTATTCACGGTATACGCCACGGAAGATTATGGCCGTGTCTCTGGATTTTAGGATCTTTTTATTTTTGGAGTGGATAGAGACCCGGCAGAGGTACGTTTTAAAATTATATTCATAATGTACAGGGTGTCCCAAAAGCATGAAACATATCAAAGTTATGTTTTTTTAAATGGAAAGCTCCTATGTTATTGCATTTTTAGATTGCCTGGGAAGAGAGAATAAGATTGGCTTTTACAGTTGGTGTTTAAATTCAGAAGTTTCTGAGTTATAAACAAGTGAAAATCGTTATTTTCCAAGTTCAAGGCCCTGTACAAGGAAAACAGCTTAAGATAGAGAAAAACGGCTTACATGTCCCTATTTTAACTTTTCATGTACTATCCAATGATGCAGATGAAATGTTTATATAGGGTGATAAAAAATTTGAAAAATTCTGAGATTTTTCCACGCGTCGACAAATAAATAAATCAAAGAAAGTACAAATGTTTCTATACCAAAGGATAGTACATAAAAAGTTAAAATAGGGACATGTAAGCCGTTTTTCTCTATCTTGAACCGTTTTCGTTGTACCGGGTGTCCCAACACTAGTGTCCACCCCCTAAATAGAGCTTAATTTTAAAGATAAAAAATTGAAACTTTGAGGATTTGTGTACTTGATATAGGACCACGGAATGGCATAATCAGTTTCATTAAAAAAAAATTAGTTCGGGCGCCAGCGATAAAAAAACTGTAAGATGGTGGTAAATTGTCGAAAAAAAAATTGATTTTTTTTCAATACATACGTAGAAATCGATTAATAAAATCAATATCACTTGAAAGAAATGTGAAAAAACTAATTATAAGGCTTTAATTAAATAAAATATAATTATATAGTAATGACAGGTAGACAATATAATCTGAACAATATAATCAATATAATCTGAAAACGGTAGGTGTAATAAGTTTTATGACAAAGTAAATAAGGCCCAAATAAATAGAAGGACGGCTCTTGCTGGGCTAGCCGGCACAATGAACCTGCACTGGACAGTGTCGTAGTATGGACTCTTGAAAAAGGTGATTATTAAAAAGATATTAAAAATGTTTTTTTATGAAACTAATTATGCCATTCCGTGGTCCTATATCAAGTAAACAAATCCTCAAAGTTTCAATTTTTTATCTTTAAAATTAAGCTCGATTTAGGGGGTGGACACTAGTGTTGGGACACCTGGTACAGGGCCTTGAACTCGAAAAATTACGATTTTCACTTGTTTATAACTCAAAAACTTCTGAATTTAAACACCAACTGTAAAAGCCAATCTTATTCTCTCTTCCCAGGCAATCTAAAAATGCAATAACATAGGAGCATTCCATTTAAAAAAACATAACTTTGATATGTTTCATGCTTTTGGGACACCGTGTACATTATGAATATAATTTTAAAACGTACCTCTGCCGGGTCTCTATCCACTCCAAAAATAAAAAGATCCTAAAATCCAGAGACACGGCCATAATCTTCCGTGGCGTATACCGTGAATAACCCTGTATACAATATGCTATATATAAATATGCAATAACCTATATACTATATACAATATACAATATTATAATAGTATGCAGTTGTGGCCTGAGTATACACAGTGTATATACTATATACTCAAAAATTATTAGGAAGACTACAACAATTTTTACTATCTACAGGCTGATCAGTAACTCGCACACTCAGAGCATGATGCAGTAAACTTCACTTTTTAAGAGTGGTAAATTTTCTTACTGCAGTGTTGTAAAGTTCTTTTCTTCCAAAGATATGACCATTTTTGTAAGAAAAAAGGTGGCAACACTGCACTGAACATGTGAATAAGTTCGGGTTAGATGGTATTATTATTATTTTTATTTCCATAGCAACGAAGGCATTTGAATATTTTATATTCTCAGTTGAGTTTAGGCGGTTGCCAAACTTCAAATTTCGTTCAGATTTAGGTATGTTTTAACAATTTCCAACATTCTCAATTCCTCTGTAAAGAGGTTTTGTGGGAAAAAATTGATGAATTATTATGGTATCCGTTCCAGAGATTACAGTAACCTGAATTTTTCATTAATTTTTGTCACGGTTATTGAAAAAATTACCTTTAAACTCGGATGAGGGAAACTCTGTAACTTGAAAGCCAACCGTTGGATTCAATTTTTTTTGCAGAATATCCTTAATTTTATTGAGCTCTATATCGCCCTGTATTCGGAGTGCGTGAGTTACTGATCACCCTGTATAGTTTTCAGAATAGCCTGGGAGTTCATTGAACAATATTACATTATTGAACAACATTATTAATGATTAATTATTATTTATTATTGATTAATTAACGATTAACCATTCATATTATATTCGAGAGAAAATATTCAATGTTGAAAGTTAAATATTTCAGTAGTAGGTAACTGTGGGATTTATAGTTTTAACTTGTATTAAGTAAATAGTAGTCATATACAGGGTCATCACTTTCAGGACTTGTCATAGGGCTGTTGCATTGGAAACAACACATCTGCAGATTTCTGATTCGCATTCTGACTTGAAGGGGTGAAACAGGCACCAAATGAAAGATTTTTTGACTTATTATTGTCTGAATACTGTAGTAACACCCTTACCAAAAATTCGATCTTTTTTTTTAACAACCTTGTAAAATAAACATAAATTTTCCAAGGGATATACCAAATATTTGGTTATGTTAATAATTAAGCATCTCCTTGGCCAGTATTATAAAGCCCCATTAAGCTAACGGGCAGATTTCTCATATCATTTAAAGCTAATATCCACGTCAAATAACTTTTATTCATATTTTTGTAATCTCTTTCATGTCAAGAACAACAATTAAACATTTTCCCCCCAAAGAAAACATATTTTTATACAATAAAAATAAATAAAAAACACTGCTTTAAACACCGATTTATGTTTTATATGTTGGTAATAAAAAATATATTTTTTGCTAACCCTGGAAAAAACTAGTCAGATGAGTGCAAAATTTTATTATCTATCATTTGATATACCACTGTGGTCAAAATGGGAAGATCAATCTGGTCAATCTGCAAATTTGTTGCTCCCAAGCCCCATGGCCAGTTTTGAAACTGATGAATTTATATGGAAAAATATTGGAATGTACCTTTATTTTAATGTGCCATTCTACCCCAGAATAAACTTTCAAATAACAAAAATGAGCCTTAAAAAGGTAAATGAACAATTTCAGTGGCATTATTGCAATCAAACTGGTACCTTGTATTCTAAAATCTCTTTAAAAATGAATACCCTTGTACTTCTTTTTTTAGATTGAAGAAATGGCAGATAATGAACGAATGGTAACATTGACTTTACCAAAGTTAATGAAAGTCCTAGGGTCTCAGATACTAGCTTTATTTAAAAATGCCAAACAACAATCGATACCCCTTGAAGACCTACCTCATCTTTTCATAAGGGAGTATGGATATCCCCTGAAACCGGAAGTATATGAAAAGCAGACAGTTATGGACGTTATTCAAGCACTCGATGAAGTACAGGTTGGATCGTCGTTCTAATTTTTACATAAAATTTTGCAATATTTTTCCCTGTATAAAAAAAAGTCAAACACGATGTTCAGCAGCAGTTTAATTTTTTCTCTTTCAGGTGTTTCAAACTCATACAGGGTTCAATGTTATGGCGATTGAGATTGATTGTTCTGAAACTGTTAAAATCAGATTATGGGCACTTCTTTTAAAACCACCTCATTCTAAAAAGCTGGATGCATTCCAATATGAATATCAGTCTCTCTACAACAGCACATTTACCTTCAAAAGTATACAAAATTTGAATGAAGTTGTTCAGGTAAGGTTTGAAATTTCATAGTTTCATAAATAACACACTCTCAGGGTGAGGTTTATTGTTTAAGTAAAAAAATTACGTAAAATCAAAATAGTATAAGCAAAATAGAGTTTTTTTTTTTAATTGCAAATTACATAAGTGTAATTTTTTACATAAACAAATCATCATAGACCTGAATGTTTGTTGTTTATCAAACTATGAAACTACATAAATTTGATAATAATTTTAAGTGGTAAGTGGTAAAAAAATGATAAAGTAAAAGTGGTAAGTACCATAAATTGAAGGACTTGTAGATAAAGCTAAAATATTAAAAAAAGCCAAATAAAATTTTCTCTGAAAATGTTTTTTAACCGAAATACAGAGTGTTCCAAGTGTCAATCTGTGAAACTGTATTTTTATTGTATCTTTCCACCGAGCTAACCAAAAATTCTGAATTTTTGGTATAGGTTTTCTAATTAACAACCAGTATTTGGAAAAATCGTTTTGAAAGAAAAAATAATATTTGAAAGAAGAGGCCATAGTCTCTATTTTAAGCAAACAAATTCTTTAAAACTCAACTCATATTGAAGAAGTTGAGTTCTCAACTTTACCTCTTCATACAGATCATTTTTTTTTATCTCTCTCACCATTGGGATCTTGAGAAGTAGGTACCACAGACACAGGGTCGGTTAAATTACATAAAAGTTGCCTATTTTGATACTGAGTGAAAATCGGTAAAAAAAATTGTAAACAAAAACCGGAAAACTTTTTTCGTATTTTTTATTTTTTGACGAATAATTATGACATGTAATCCATGATACTTGAGTGGTTTTTTACGCGCTATTGAATGGTGCCAAAATCCAAAATGGTTGCCATAAGAAAAACAAAAGTTGGGTGCCGTATCTCTGAAAAGGAACACTCTGTATAAATCATAAGAACTCTAGCCCATTTAAAATATTACCCTTTGCTTGTGTGCCAAATTTCAAGTCATTATCTTTTAAACAAAGACACTGGGCGGAGAAGAAAATCACGATTTTCAGTTTTTCCGCCATATTTTGTAAACAATTTTTTTTTACAATTTTTTTTTTATTGTTTTCACTCGGTATCGAAATAGGCAACTTTTATGTAATTCAACTGACCCTGTATCTGTGCTGGTTCTCAAGATCCCAAGAGTGAGAGATGTTAAAAAAATATCTGTATATCGGTCGATTTACAAGAAATATATATTTTTATATTTTACCTGTGCTGCACAAATTGCCCCCTCCTACAATGTCTCAAGAGAAAATTCGCCATTATATAAATTAAAAAAACAGCAAACATAAGTGGGGAAAAGTTGAGTTTTTCTCACAAACCCTATCTAAATTTTGTAAGTATGAATTTTTTATAGCAAGTTAGTCTGGATATTATTTTTATATGAGACAAAAGTGTCATGTGACCCCAGATTCTATGCCACTGGGTGTTTCGGCTATACCCAGAATTTTCTCAAACATTAATAGAAAACCTACACACACAAATTCATTATTTTTGGTCCATCTGTAGAAAGATACAATAAAAAAATGTTTCGTAAATCTTCACTTGAACTTATCATCTCAGTATTTCAGTAGAAAAACATTTTCTGTGCAAAATATAGCATATGTGCGCTTAATTTAGCTCAATACAAAGATGACTTTTGTATTTGCGCAATTTTGTGGCCATCTCGAATCCGTCCAGACATAAAATGTTATTTACAAAAGTGGTTTTGTTTGATGAGGGACATCATTTGAACACAAAAGCCACCCTGCACCCCTCACCCCTTGCGAGGAAGTAACTTTGAAATTTTAAATAGCAACCCATATTTTTCATTGCAAATTAGTATTCACCGATTAAAAATGTGTTAAGATTTTACTGAAACATTTTTTGCGATTATCCATAGATGGCGCTGTAATTGAGGAAATTTGTTTTTCTTTATTTCTCCAAATATCTCGAAAAGTAAGCACTGAGTGGAAAAATGTTTTCTGCAAAAGTGGTTAATGGGAGAATCAAATTTCCTCGATTATAGCACCATCTATGAATAAGCACTATGCATAAAAATATGGGCTGCTATTTAAAATTTCAAAGTTACCCCCACTCCTTTGTGACGGTTTTTGTGTTTAAACGTTGTACCCCATCGAACAAAACCACTTTTGTAAAAAAAAAATTCCGCAGCAGTGTGCACGTTTCGAGATATTTGGATATTTCAGGTTATAAGAATCACCTCCTGTATGTCATATTCCGCCGAACAACACTCTGTATACCGTGCCCGCCAATTGGAGATCATCCTGTACAGCAACACTTTTTTTTTTCACTGATTATTTCCCTTCATGTGAAAGGTTCTGTGATATCCTTACCACTGTGTGTAGTAGCATGGTGGCAAGCTCTTTGTATTTCCTCTTCTCAATAATTCCTATTGCTTTTTGTTTTTGCTTTTATGCAAATAAGAAGTAATTTCTCATTGTCTCAAAATTTCTTCCAAAATTACTTACCTAGTTATTATAAAATCGTTAATTTCTACATTTTAAATTATTTAAATGTTAAAAGAAAAACTTTTTTTCTGTGATGGCCAAAAATTATGACTATTTATCCCATTTGGCAGGTATAAAAATGACTCTTCATATGAACAGCTTTTTATTGGGGAAAAAGTAAATTATCAGGGAAAAAATTAGTACTTTTTTCCCTGAAATGGCCGCTTAGGAAGAGCTATTATTAACACTCACTCAGATGTCATCTATATCCCACATGGACACGAAAGTTACACACTATTATCCTTAATGTCCAAATGACATTTATTGAAGGAATTTTCATTACAATCAGTATCCATATTTTTAAATTCACTCATCGAAAACTTACAAGAATCTTTGCAAAATTTTCTATTGCAATTGCGTTGCAATAATTACGCTGACATTTATTGAATAATTTATTTTTGCTACCAGGCAACGTCAATTACTACAAAAGTCGACAAAATTCGAATTCAACATAGATGAACGTTCCGACATTATTTTCAGTTATCTAATTGCGTTTTTCGATTTTCGAGAACCGGGGTTTGCTTCTCACATAAAGAAAATTGTATTAGTACACGAGAAAAAAAGTGCGATTTTGGCTCTTGATGTGTTTACCCCCTCTGCTAATGCGTCGGGATGAAATCTTTCACTTTTTCCCTTGCATAATAAATAACTATTTTTACAAATAAAATTGTTATTGTTTGATTTTTAGTAAGACAGTTCAGTTTTCCTCTTCAGTTTAAATCTCAATGATTTTCTTTTATAATAGTTAACAAACCTCCAAGGAACCGAATACATTTCTTTGACAACTATGTATGTAGTTGCTGCCCAGCTGTACAGAGTGTTATTTGACTGTGGAGGTAGCGTGGTGTTTAGTAGCCTGGAAAAATACTTCACTCGAACATTTGGAGAAAGTCTGTCTAGTTATAACATCAAATCTGTCGATGAACTCTACAGTCAATTTCCCTTCTTGTTTTTTGTCCGAACAATTAAGAAGAAGTGTGTAATTTCTCTTAATCGTAACCTGGCTGGTAAGTGTTTCTGTAACATGTAATTCTTTTAAATTATGTTATACCTTAGTTCTTTGTTACTTAAAATAGAGTGATTGTTTGAATATGATCGATCCGCCCTGGTTGTCTTTAAAAATAAAGCACCATATACATTTTTTAGACTTGTTAATTTTAATTTTACTGGTGGTTAACCATACCTTAATTTTTTACATTCTATTGATTTCTTATTAGCTAAGTGGAAGCCTAAAGTTTGACAAGAGTATGATTCGAACTAAACAAAGCTTTTTTTCTCACTCTATCCAAAATGAAGAGAATAAAGTTAGAAGAATATGAAATTTCAACATATCCTCAAAAAAAAACTGTTATTATCGTTCATACATAGTACAGGATATTGAATATTTTGTTTTTAATTACAACAGATTTGAGGACTCGATAGAGGAAGAAGGGGAGGCTCATCAAATCTGGTGGCTACGTGGTCATTCTCGCCCTCCAATCCAATGTTTGAAGTGTGTCAAGCTGAAACCCCGCATATCGAATATAAAATTTTGACAATGCGAAAATGAAGGCCTTTTACTGCTCGACAAGAATATCTTGGCGGTTGTTAAAGGAGAGAGAGGTCTCAGAACGAGACAGAAAATCACCCCACCACCATATCTGTTTTAGTACATTCTATGTAATAAATTTTGATTTTTGAACAATGTTTTGACATTGATATTTGACGTTTATATTTTATTATGTTTGTGACAGTTAATTATTACAAACGTATTGCAAGCTTTTGAGATGGAAAATTTTAACAGCCAAGTTATTGCTAATAAAACCCTTTCCGGTCAAAGCCGTGAAATTATTAATAACGTTAAAAATATATTCTTGGTGAATCTAAAAATCGTGGTCCTATTTTACCAATTAATCAAGTTAAAAACGGGTTGCTGCTGCGACAGGCATTAGTGAACGGACTGTTCAAAGGATTATGTGGTGGAAACAAGCAGAATCATCGATGGCCAAACGGATAAATTTACTTCTTCTGGTAAAAAAAGAACTAAATTAGCAACAAAAACCAACTTGGATGACTTTGGTCAATGTTTACTGCGTCGAATTATACACAATTTTCATACAGCCGAAAAAATTACTCCAACGTTCGAGAGGATCACTGCAAAATTTACAGAAGATAACGAGTACAATGGATCAAGAGAAAGTGTCAGAAAGGTTATCCATAAACTGCGGGCTGTCGGTGGAGAAAAACAAGATCTAATAGAAAAATTTTTATGGAAAAGCAAGAAGTGCGTTACTTGCGTCTTCAGTTTCTTAGAAGGGTATGAGAAATTATAGAGCCGAAGCAGGTAGAAATATAGTGTACATACATGGATGAAACGTATATCCATTCTTCTCATGCTCATATTATTTACATAATTTATTTGTTTGCGAATAATTGTTAATTTATATTTATATAGAATAGCACATTTAGTATGTACCTATAATTATTTGTCTTGTCCCCGAAAGTGTCGCAGAGTCTTTAATAAATTTTACATCCATGGTCTGCATTAAATGGCTTACACCAAGAAAAATTCCTACTGGTATTATTCTTGTAACAATATTAGATGAAGGTTGATAGAAACCAGTCAATGTTCTAACTAAAACTCCCGTGTTTATTTTAGATTTTTATTTTTTCATATTAATTGAACGCAGCCAAATTAGCTTCTAGCTCATAATAAAATTTAAATGTCAAGTATCAATTTCCATACATTTTACAAAATTTATTACATAGAATGTACTAAAACAGATAAGGTGGTGGGGTGATTTTCTGTCTCGTTCTAGGACCTCTCTCTCCTTTAACAACCGCCATGATATTCTTGTCAAGCTGTATGTGCTAATTATAGCGGGCAAGCAAAAATTTTGGGCTGGTATAATTACATATTTTAAGGGGTGTAGGCCACGGCAAAGTCACTCCCCTTGAAGTAATAAGAAATAATAAGAAGAGGGGCACAAGAAATTTGGGCATATAAGGGCTGTAATAATAACAAAACAGATATCCAAACAAATATTTGTGATGCAAAATAATAATAAATTACGTATGAACCATCTCCACAAAGAACTGAAATGTTAAAGCTGCATTTTATAGCAGAAGAGATTTTATAGTTAGGAATAAACCCATAATTTAGTTAATGTAAGTACCCCATGTCTTGATATTTTCACTAAGGTTTTAATTGTTGAGGAGTTATAAGTATTTTTTTTTATTTAAAATGCACATGCACTGCAGGATAATCCCTATTACGCTCGGAGTGTGGTGCATTAGAACTCATATCGATTCACGCTGAATTTGAATCGTTGCAAAAACACACCACATATTGTGGTCTGGCGTGTTTTACTGGCCGGCCTCGTTCTAGGTGGGGTCAACCACGTCTTTTGAACACTTCACATAGAAATATCTGTAAGGCTCAGGTCCACTACCTTCCTTCGGTGTTCAAGACTAACTAAATTTTTAGTCAAAGTCGGGTCCCCGATCAAGTGGATGGCCCTTTTCTGAACGGAGTCAAGTAATTTCAGCGTATGCTTAGAAGCTGGGCTCCAAACATGTGAACAGTTCTGCAAGGAGGGTCGTATTTTAGCCTTGTATAAGAGGAGAACCTGTACAGGCGTATAAAATTTCTTTGTGCAGAAAAGTGTTCTAAGTTTTTGAGAAGCACTCTTCGCCAGACCTGCAACATGATCATGCCATGACATGTTCGTTCCGATGCTCACGTCAAGTAAACAAAGAGATGATGATAGAGGAAGAGATTATCCCGCCATCACCATATCTGGCTTTAAAATGTTGACCTTTTTGAAGATGATTGCCTGGGTTTTCTCAGCATTAAATTGAACAGTATACCCATCTCTTGAAATCACTATCTGCAGAAAGAGGAGGAAGAAACTCCTCACCAACTATTATGTGCCCAGCCTTAGAGGGGACAATGCTTTGAATATTTGAGACTGCTTAATCACTAACAGCAATAGCGGATGCACCTATAATAAGCCTCTTACTGAACCTATCGGAAAACTTGATGGTAATTTTGCTTATTTACAGATCCATTAAATATCCACCAAAATGTCAATATTAGTTACAATCTTCTACCATAATACCCGGCATCAAACTTGTGGACACTTATTTGGGGAGGGATGAAATACATCTTTGGGATTTTCCACAATGCTAATGGGGTCCCCATGCCCCAAAAAATCAAATGCAAAGAACAAATTAAATATACACTGAGGTTACCTGATAACTCAATCTGAGTCATTTTATCTGCTACTCCATTACATTTTTGTTTTCCTTTTTGTTACCTAGGACCCGTTTCTTGAAATTTTGCAGTGTTTGAGGTCTCTCAGCTTATCTGGAAATCTCTGGGTAAAAACTCTTGTACTGTCTACTCAACACCATAAATAAAAACTTCCACCCTTTCGACAGTAATAGTGAACAGCATTGAACACTGATTTTCATTTGAAAAATGTGAAGAAAAGTGTGATATCAATATTATGCTATCACTCAAAAGCTGTTTTCAAAAGTAAAATGATTGATTCGGTGTCATTTAAATATACTTAGATATTTCTTACTCCCACTTTGCAAGAAATCATTAAACTGTAAAAATTAATGAATGAGAACCAGAGTCGATCGATCCTTTTCCTTTTTGTATAAGTTTGTCAACAGTTACCTATTTTACATTAAATTTACCTATTTAATTTATTTTTTCAAATATAGTTTCTGATATCTCATCATTTAGCAACAGGCTCATTACTTCAAAACATAACTATTATTGTTCAGTAGTCTCTCAATTATTCGGGTGCTTATAAATCTAAAAACAAAATCTTTTTCAATTTTTATTTTTAAATTTTACCTTCTACTTCCTATTAGTTCTCTCATATCAGGCTACAACTGATGATTTGCTAACAAACCGATATATCACTGGTGTCATTTTGTTAATTTGCGGTTTAACTTGAATTTGCTTATCCAGAAAGTCATTTTCCCGACCATTTTGGATAATCGAGAGTCTACTGTATTTAGGTTCTCATATAATCTAATTTTGTGTTAGAGGGATATTTTCTAATGAAATATAATACACTCATGCAGCCATCATTAATAATTAACATAGAATCTATACCTTTTCAACTCAGTTTCAGAGAAAGGATCATCAATTAAAATTAATATCAGAATAGTAAATTCAGGTTCAGAAAAAGTAAAAACAATTTGAGAAAAAGTAATTCCAATTTAGGAAAAAATGCTAATTACTTTTATTATTATACGAGTAATATTACCTTTAGATAAAATAAATGTTTTTTGTGTTAAAAAAAAAAGTGTTTAAACGTTATGTTAATTATATTAAAGCAAGTGGTATTTTCAAAAGCGTTTAATAAAAATTATCACAAGGGTCGTGGAATGATGGAGAACAAAAATATTAACAATGCAGAAAGCTGAAACATGAGGTAAATGGGAGTTGGTAGCAGCAGCAAGTGGAATGTCCTAAAGGGTGAGGTGTTGATGGATAAAAAGGTGTTATGTATCCTAAACGACTAGGTTTTCAAGACCTTTTCGGCCAATCCCACTGGCCACCACCAAGAATCCGACAAATTGTATTTATCATTGATCTAATGCCAAAGACTAATGAGCCTAGAACCCACGATTCCCTATTTGTTATTCATTTTTGCTCGAGAATTCCACTGCTATTCACGTTGTTCGCCTGTAGTATAATAAATGCGTTCATAAAAGATAAAAGATTGACATTGAAAAGGTATAGTCTCTACAATGAACATAATAAATAACTAGTACCAGTACTATTTTTTTTTCTTTTTTACTGACATCAGTGATTAGTGTACAGAGTAATGTAGATCATTTCTGCAAAGTTATTGATACCGTAATTTACAAATAACTTCAAAAGAACTTGAATTTTGTATTTAATTAATATTATTAAATATTGAACTTGAGTTGAGTTGAGTAATTTTCAATGGCCTTCACACGGTTGTGTATTTAGCCAGCTGCAAGTTTTTATTGATTATTTCTTAACTCTCCTCTGGATTGCACGGTAACTCTTTACTTGTGGTAGGAAATATTGAACTTATGTTATTTAGATTTATATGGTGGCAGGTGATAAATATTACGTTAAATTTTATATTTTTAGAGCATATGGTAGCATTACCGAGGGAAATTTATAACCCGAATCATCCTTCGGTGACGAGACGTGATAATAATCAGTGGCCTCCACAACCTCTTCCGGATATTCTGAATGCTCACAAAAAGACTCCTCCCAAACCTGATTCACCCCCGACTCCGGCAAGTTATAAAATCACTAATTATAATAATTCATGTTTTTAATTTAAACTTGTTCACAGGGTGGTGTGCCATGGAAAAACTGGCAATCACCAGATGCATCAGTAAGTTGATTATGTTTTCAATGTTTAACCATCTTTTTTTTTAATAATCTACTACTATAGTCGGATTCGGTCTAAATGGTCTAATAATAATAAATGATCAATAATAATAATGAATTAGATATGGAATGCCAAAAACTTTTATGTCATTATTTAAACGTTTTCAAAAATATTCTCCTAAAAGTTTTAAAATAAAGAATAATTTTTACTGTATCTCTAATAATGGTACCTAATTAAATTTTAAAAAGTAGTGATAAAATGTATTTACAAAATGAATTATTTATATGACCAAGGTTACAGGTTACTATGGTAAAATTTTGAAGACTTGTGATAAACGTTAAGATAAACTGTTTAGTACATTGTAAGGGACACTCAGTAAAAAAATTGCTTAAGATGTATTACTAGCTTGGAAAATTTAATAAGAATTTTTTTTCTTTTCTAAGATGCTGAAAAAAAAAGCATTTGGCAACAACGGTTTTGATACCTTGACTACCTGCATTGTTAGAAATTAGACGAAATTACCAAATACCAGCAGTTATCGTGTTAAACGTTGCCAAATTTATTGTTCAATATTTTGCTTATATCTTTTAAAATGTAGCTGTGAATTTTTTTAAATTATTTTTCCTGTACTTTACTGAGTGTCCCCTCCAATGTACTAAAGAGTTGATCCATCATTTTCTTAACACCCTGTAGTTATGTAGAGCTAAATTATAGTTTACGTCCCTAAAATGCTTGCGCACCTGCCCTATAGCCCCATTAGCTCAATGGTTAAGATGGCCCTGACCATTCATATAGTTTGACAGATGTTGTAGTAATAATAATTAGTTTACGAATAACTCTTTAGTTAATAACCCAGCCCAAGTTGAGTTTCACTTTCCTGACCATAAAATAAAAAATAATCAGTAACACTGCTGCAAAACACAAAAATTAAATGCTTTTTTTGTTTATTCATGTTTTGCAGAGGTTTTCCATTCACCTACCTATAATAGAAAACCCAGTGCTGTTAGGAAACCCATATAATTTGATATCACCTGCTCGGCAACTTATATGGCATGGGCAGCCTTGGAAAGACATATCGCCCGGTGTAAAAGCTCCTGACCCATCTGAACTTCCCGTGCCAGATAAATTTCTTTCTAAAAGTAAGCAGTTTTTATAACTTATTTGTTGGGTAATTTGAATTTTGAGTTTTGTTTTCTTTGAATTGAAGTTTTAACATTTTTGTTTGTTAACATTTTTAATGTTCACATAGGTGATTGCTTGTTTGATGACGAATTTAAGGATTCAGGATTACAAACTACTAGATTAGAGCATTCGACTGATTGTGAAGGTGCAACATCACTACTACATCAACATGAAGGTTAGTGTTAGTGATTTTTTATTTTTTGGTGGCAAATTTTCTCAATTGGTACCAGTCTCCTGGGTTCATTTGTATGGTATTACTTCAAGACTGGACAAATATGTTTTAACTAACCCTAGAAATCTTTTTTGTTATAATTTTGTAAATTATTTTTTTCAATTCTTTTACAGCTTGTGGTTATCTACCATTGCTTTTACTGCATCATATTATACTTTGGTGTAAAATTTTATTTCTTCTACTTCTAATTCTAATTAACTTTCACAAAATTGCATGTAGAATAATATTACACTTCAATAAGAATATCTTGACCATTTTAGGTGTTTTTAACTGTCTGTACCGCGCACTTTTATTACTATATCTTTTGGCCGACTGAGGTATAGTATAGTGCAATAAAAACTGAAGTGGGTCTAGTGCCCACCAAAATTTAAGCGACTTTATGTAATTTTATTATGAAACTGACACTAAGTGTGCAAAGAAAAATTTGTATGGATAGCTGAGAGATGATTATTATGTGTAAAATTGGAAAGTTTTAGGTGTTGAAGAAAGGGCAATAAGAATTACTATTTATAATGTGAAATGTTGTGGTATAAATTTTTATTCAGTAAAAATTAAGTTGGTAAAATAGTAACATAAAATGCACAGACTTTTGAATCGGTTTTCTTTCCAATCGGTCCTTTCTTTTAACTATTATAAAGTTTTTATCAGATTTTGGGATTGTTAAAAGATATGGCTTTTTCATTTCAGATTACCTTAAGGCATACCTCGCAGCAAACTTGAGTTTCCACAATTTAGATTAAGTTTTAGCTATAAATAAATATATTTTGTAATTTTATTTAAATAATAATTATGTATTGCATGTCAGTCGATATATTTGGCAAAAATTATCATTAAGTACAAAGTAAATATAATTAGTTCTTCATAAGCTATAAAATGAAAAAACTTTTTACCAAAGTATTTTGCTTTTTTCCTGTGATTGTCTTTGAAGTAGATTTGAAGTTTCTCGATTGTATTTATTTGATGTTGTACAAGGTTGATAACACTTACAATGAATAGATGATGTATAAATTTTAAGATGAAAATTAAGAGTTATCAACCTTATTTGTGTATGTTTTATGTATGTATTACTACTAATTGTAATGATGTAATTGTACCTACTATTAATTCTTTATATCACTTGCTCAATGTAGTTGGTATGATAAATTATTACCTATAACTATTTTTTACAAATCATGAAATTATTTTTATAATCATAGTGACTAAAATTAATTATTAAGTATGAAAATGTTCCCTGTTATCTGTACTTAATAGGTTTTAAATATTTCCATCAATTTGTTATTTAAATAAATGAATATGCTTTTTGATTATATTTTATTAACATTAATATAAGTACTGCTGTGTGACCAAAGTATGTGCATTTTTCGAAATTTCGGCTGCTTCATGTTTTGGATGCTCCCTGGTTAGCATTACAGTTCAAGATCTCGACTTGAATGTCGACTTCCTTTGTCGTTTTTCCTGATAAAATGTTTATTTTATTCAAGAACTACCCTGATTTTTTTTGTCAGGCTTACTCATACCTACGTGACTAGTAAGTAGTGTTCCAGCAACTAAATTTATTGATGATTTCCATGACCTCAACTGCCTTAGACCAGATGCAATAGATTGGGTACAAAGTCCAAAACCAATATGAACAGAATTATGTCTGAAGTTTTTTTATCGGGGTTTCCCTTTATTACTGTAAAAGCGAATTATAACTTGCAGAATTCAAAATATGCAATGTTCGATGAACATTCGAAATACTCTCATCAGCCTTATCTGGTCGGTTGTTTGTTTTTAACGTGGACAACAAGAAAACTGTTGCAACAAGAAAAAGTGCCTCTGATTTCAAACTTTTAATAGAAAACATCATGAAGGATAATGGCAATTCTGTTGCAGGCGACGGAAGCTGCCTAGAACACTTCTTGTTGTTGTTAACTTTTACTCTTTATGGTAGGTACTCTAATTGGCTTGAGTACCGGATATTATGTCGTGTCCACTACATCAAATTTTGGTGGTCGCAGCTGTTTGGACGACTATAGTTATTTTTTTAAATTTTCGCGAGGCCACTCGCTAAAAATTCCATGATTTAATGAATTATATCAATTTATTTCTTGAAAAATTCTACTTTCATATTTCTTGTTTGTGTACATTCTCAAGGTTGACTCAGCCATTTATGGAAATGTCACTTTCACGACAATTCTAGTTACATGACAGGAATGAGACATTGCCGGCCAGTGTGACCAGTTCTACTAAATACCAGAATGGTTCTGCGTTCTACGCATGTTCGAGATTTTATATAGTTCCCCGTGGACTATCTGACATTTCTAGATTCCACGGCCAACGGATATAAAAAGAGGAGCTGTCGGCTCTCTAGAGTCAGTCATATCTTGGATGCGAAAGCTGAAATATCACAACTGAAATGTCAGTTGTAGCCAGTGGTGGTATTTAGTGAATTGTGACTCAGTGAAGTATAGACAAGTGTATTAGTTGTGTAATCTCTGTGTGGAAATAAGAGAAACAGCTGATTATAATTAGATTTAGAGTTTACCGCTGTAGGTTATATTGGTGTTGGAGAAAAAAGACTTTTGCAGACTAAGTGTGAGACCTGTAACAATGTTTTATACGGGTTGTCCCCGACATCTCCTAGCGGCCAAACCAAGCAACTTTGGACTGAGATAAGTTAACTTCAATCGACTTATTAGTTTCACCCAGTGAACATTATTGATAGTGAGCTGTAAAGTCATTTCAAAGTGTCAACTTCAACTCTGAAATTGTAATTTCATTGAAACGCTAGAGTGCTTTTTGTTTTTGCTCGTTTTTTTAACCCCTCATTTCTTATTAATTTTGAAAGTATGCTACTCCAATTTTTTGATGAAAACCTCCCTCTGTTTGAATGTTGTTGTTTTTCGTTTTCAGAGGTTTTAGTTGTCAAAGTTCGAAATGAGGTACAAATTGACACCTTAACAAACTAGAAATGAAGTTAAACTTCCCTTGGTTTGTTAGGTGACATGTCTTTTCTTTGGTTTCTACCTTTCATTTGTTTGGGCCTTTTGTTTATTTCGTTTTCTGTGCACATTATTTTTGTTTCTACCTTTCTGTTTCTTTTTCACATTTTTTGTTTATTTACTAGACGTCTGACTTATTTATCGATCGCTTAAACCTACGCTATTTGACTGAAATGATTTCAAGCAGACCTGTACTTTCATGACTTTTGAGAGTGGTACATTTGGCAACAATGTCGATGACTGACAGTGCCGTCGGAACAGCTTTGAAAGATCTTGTTATTTTGTTATTATACAAAGAAATACAGTTTTGCGAGTTTTACTTTGACTTACTTATGCTCCTGAAATATAAGAAATAAATTATAATTTCTAACTAACGATTTATAAAAACCTGGACAGCATCTCCGGTGATGTCGGGATGTTGGTAGCGGCAATGGCTCGAACCTAGTGCTCCTCTTCGTAGATTGGCCAGCCTTGGACTTAGAATAAGCAGCCTTGTTTCGCAACTGCGTTACTGTATCACTGTTAGACGGCTTGGGCGAGATAGGTAGGTACATAGTGATAGGTAAAACCAGAGGAGAGCATTCTCGATTGCACTGGTTTCGGATTAGAGAGGAGCTGGGAAGAGAGTATTCTCAATCCACCCAAGGGTTAAGAGGAATCGTAGTCAAATGTCTTTCGGCTGGCCAGTGCTGCTGTTTTTATACCTACGCAACCCTTTGTAACTGTCCTCTGGCCATTGTAGTTCCATTCATCTCTTTTTAACTCGACTGATCACTGCTCGCGCTACCCTATAAGTTTCGTCTTATATGGTATAATAAAATAGAAGAGGGTTTTTATAACCAGGTTAACTTTTTTACTCGGAGCTCCCATTTTGTGTTTATAGCTGCTGTAGAAATGTTTATGCAACAAAAGGGGTTTTATCAATTATATTTTACAGACATTCTCATAACCGTTATAAAAGATACAGGGTGTTTTATGGTGTTTTCTGTGTTTGGAAGTGAATTTTAAAGGACAATATCTTTGCAATCCAACAAAATTTAGCAGAAACACTTTTCTACCGAGGCACTTCAAGATGACCTACCGGCAAATTGAAAATCCAGAACCGTACTTGAAAAATTTGAAAAAGGTTTGAACTTTTTTGACAAAAAAGTGGATTTTTTGATTGACTTTAGGAAAAAACGGCATAACAAGAGTGGTCCACTAAGTTGACCGAAAAAAAAAAAGGTGTTTTTGGAAGTTGTTCATGCTAGATCCACCCCACTATTAGATTATTATTATTATAATTTCGAAATAAGAACACTTACCTAATTAAAATTTTATTTTTTAATATAATACATAAACCCAACTCGTACATTGACAAAATTAAACAAGATAAGTCAAACCAAAAGACACTTATTACACAAAGTTCTTGCATTAAATTTTACTTCGATTGCAACAAAACAATATATCTACATTTTTTTGTGGGTAAACTTGAAAAAATTGGGACTACTACATACCTTGATTATTTAGGGTGTTAGCATATTATTTATTAGAGATAACATGATTTATGACAATTTAGAACTATTTTATTTAACACTATTTTAATAGCTATGTTATGTGGCACCCTAAACCAGCATAATTATCTTTTTTCCTAGTGATCAAAGCTCAAGAAAATAAAGTCAAAGTTACTGTGAATGCTCATACCAAATCTTGATATTTTATTGTATGATTAGGCAAAGTTCGTCTTCAATCATTACTCGAACTCTAAATTATTGCAAGTTTTTGCAATCTTATGCCTTTGTTTTTTATTATTTTATTCTAAGAGCAGTATTTTGAAGTTCTCCTTGGCTAGTCATAGAACTTCCTAAAATAAGTGTTTGTTTAACAAAACAAGTACGAATGTTCGCTCCTCAGTCATAGGTAAGTATACTTATACTATGAACATAAACACTTGTCTTTTTTTAATTTCTCTGCACTGATCAGTTGAACATGTTTTATTGAAAGGTCTAATAAAAATGGATATGATTGAGGTTTTGGTTTTATGAGAAAAAATTGATTAATTCTTTTGTGAATAAGAACTTTGATCAATCTATAACATATGTGCAGTGCGTTGAAATAGAAGCAGGGAATACTAAGAATCTGGCAGACAGTTTGAGACTGCAAATAGCTAAAACAGTTGATTTGTGTCTAGTAGGTATAATTGGGTATGGTTTTCTTTAAATAAATAAACAAGTATGATCAAGTACACTTTTCCGCATATATCTTGTGCTTTGATCATTAGTCTTCAACTAGACTTAAATACAATCCTATCAATTAGTACATAACAGTTTACCAATATTTTTACTTAGTCTCATCAATATTTCATTAACACTACTGGCTTGACACACTTATAATACCAGTAAAATGTATGTAAAAAAAAAAGAATAAATTATTAGGATACTGATAAAGAAAACAGTATTGAGGAATAAAAGTGCAAAATCAAGAATTAATCAAGGAATGTTAAAAAATTTAAAAACTTTTAAGTACAAGAAATTTCAGAGTAGATTTCAAAAAGCAGAGCAGATTAAGCAAGAATTCATGTTGCAGGTTTGGTGAAGTTATTCTCACACCATCACATTACTTTAATCTTAATTGAACTGCTTTTTGAATGTAAAATATTTTAAAATTTGTGCTATTGTATATCTTTGTTCGTTCATAATAATTAGTAAGTAATAGGGATTGCAATACCGGTATACCGGAATACCAAACACCGGTATTTTTCCGGCAAATCCAATACCGAAATGCCGGTATTTATATCCGGAAAATACCGGTATTTAGGTATTTCCGACACACGTGCGTACTGCGTACTGCGTAGTGCGAACTGCCGACAGTCTGGTTCTGGTCTGGATTTGACCGTCTGGCACGTCTGGAATGGCACCCCGCTCACGCGTCGAGGAAAGTTTTAGCATGTTGTGTTCGTTCAGTGTGCTCAGTAGCTCAGTGCTGTGCGACTGTGTCTATGTCTGTGTTGTATAGCCCACAGTTAAATAATTGAATAGTCTATTGGTACTAATAAGTACCTAGGTAAGTCTATAAAAATTATTACGTATAAATAGTAAATTATTATTATTTAATATTATTTTAGAAAAGATAGAAAGCTCGCTTTGGTATCGATCAGTATCAGTGATATATTATCACCTGTTATAAATCATAATGGATACACAGTTTAAACCTCACAGGAAAAGTGATGATGAATCGTCACCCTGGCATTATTTTCTGTACGATAATAAAGATCAGGTTGGAAAATGCAAAATATGCACAAAAATTATCAAAGCTGTTGGTGGGTCTACAAGCGGACTGCATACTCATCTGAAAAAACATAACATCAATTTATTGAAACGAAGTAAGGAAACAGAGACAACTTCTAGCGAATCATCATCTTCCACTATTGATGCTGATGCTACTAGTACAAAAACACTGATGAAATCGAAAATTACAAACTATTTTGCAGAAACAGAATCTTTTCCAGCAGTTCTTGCCCGGTTGACCGCTCTCGACGGCTTAACATTCAATATATTCTGCACGTCAGTTGAATTAAGAAAATCATTAGCAGCACGTGGTTTTCAAGTTCCTAAATCTCCAAATACGATCAAGAAAATTGTCATCGATTATGCAACACAAATTCGTAATTGGAACATAAAAGAATTTTCTAAAGTTAAAATTGATGGGGGAAGATTTAGCCTGACATTTGATGAATGGACAAGCGTGAGAAATAGGCGTTACTTTAATGTAAATGTTCACATTCAGAAAAAACAATGGAACCTAGGGCTAGCTCGAGCATCAGGATGTATGCCAGCGGAAAAATGCATCACAGTAGTCGAAAACAAACTTAAATTGTTTAAACTTTCGCTAAAGAATGATATAATATGTATAACTACTGATGGTGCAGCAGTGATGGTAAAATTTGGAAAGCTTGCTAATGTGAATCAACAATTGTGCTACGCGCACGGAATTCATTTAGCTGTAGTAGACGTTTTATACCAAAAAACGAAAGCTAGTGCTAGAGCTGATGAGGAAAATATAATACAACAAAGTTCTGATAATGATAGCGAAACTTCAGACGAAGATGACGAAAATGATGTGTTTGACAATGACAATAATGATACAGTGTCAGTGAGCATCGAGGTCGAGGAAGAAAACACTTTTATTCTTTCAAACACAGAACTACATGTGGTTGTGACAAAAATTAGAAAAGTTGCTGTAATGTTTCGTCGTTCTCCTACCAAAAATTCCATTCTACAAAAGTATGTGCAATCGGAACATGGTAAAGAACTCATGCTTATTCTAGATACAAGAACGCGATGGAACAGTTTGTTTTTAATGATGGAACGATTTTATAAACTTAAAAACTGTATTCAAAAAGCGTTGATTGATCTTGGAGGGAAAATTCATTTTTCAGAGGACGAATTTAATATTATTTCACAAACAATAGATTTACTACTTCCAGTAAAACTAGCGGTGGAAGCTTTGTGCCGTCAAGATGCCAATCTGCTAACTGCTAATGCAACAATTGAATTCATGATGAATACGCTTTATGAACAAAAGTCAAGTCTTGCCAAAGATTTATATAAGGCGCTCAAAGTGCGTATTGAACAACGTCAGAATGACTTGGAAAAACTCCTTTTATATCTTCACAATCCTAGGGAACAGGGAAAAGAAAATAAACTTAGTAAGACTTCAATTGTTAATTTAGTATTTTCTTTAACGCAGAGATTAACAGAAAATGAAGCAAATGAAGATCTGGACCACAGTCAGCGCCATTTCTCTGATGAACCTCAAGTCCAAGATCAAGATCATTTAACACTTTCTGATTTTGATGAAGATAATCTGACTAATTTGAGTGCAGGTGCAGAAGACGGAAAAGTATTGCTTTCCATGAAACAAAAATTAGAACTCGCAATAAATAAGAAAATATCAGTTCCCTCTCTGGCTGAACAAACAGATCGTCCCACCATCACCAACATGCTAAAAGTGATAAAACAAGAAATCAGCTTATTTGAATATGGAGGAAGCCGAGGAAAGCATCTAGAACTTATTTACAATTATCTGCTCACAATTCCACCGACTAGTGTACAGTCTGAGAGGGCATTTTCGGCAGCAGGAGCAGTTTGTACAAAAATACGTTCTAATCTTAATGATGACACCATCGATTCATTATGTTTTTTAAAATCACATTTTTTAAACACTGTATAAGCAATGTCTAATTAATAAGAAACAAATATTTAATTTTGAAGTCCATGAAAGCCAAGCAAACAACAATATGTATATTTTTTTAAAAACCTGAATACGGAATTTTCTTTTTAATTTTTAAATTTATGTTTGTTTTATACTTTTAGTTTGTTGTTGTTCTTGTTATCTTATTTTATGACTTAGTACTTTAGTAGTTGTTAAGAAAAGAGATAGTTATTGTTTTGTTTTATAAATAAACGTCCATAAATTGATTAATTGTACTGAAATTCGAATTTTGCATTTCTTTAAAAATAACCGGTATAATACCGGTATACCGGTATTATTACAAATAAATACCGAAATACCGGTATTCTGATTATCCTTCGGTATTGCAATCCCTAGTAAGTAATAAAGGAAATCTAAGAGATACACAATATATCACAAGCTTTAGTAGTGCATTAACATATACATCTAAGAGGTACCATTAATATACAACAGACTAAAGATTTACCAATAGGTGACAAAACATATTCATACAACAAATTGTAAGTAACTGTAACTCTAGTTACATCTCTGTTCTTTTGATAAGTGTAAGTACACACTAAAAGAAACAGATGAGCTTTCAAACCAACTGAAGACCGCTCGCTCATCTTTTGGTGCACCCAATGTGAACACCGATTCTAGTGCGATTATTTTTTTGGAGTGCCTATATACACAATGGACAAAATTTGGATGATTTTTCAATCCTTACTCTCACGATATATTATGTGTTAATTGATAGTTCCTTAGGAAAAATATGCTTTTATTTCTACCAGAATTTTGATAATTTTCCAACAGCTATTTGACTAATGAATTCAATCAAATTAAATAACTGATGCTTCTATTCGAATTATTTGAAAGTTTTACTCATTAATTATTTGAAATTTAACAAAAATTCATAAATCACAAAATAAATGAGACACCCCTGAAACTACTCTATTTGATAAAGTTCGATATAGTTTTTCAAAATTGTTGATTAAAATAACAATATTACAAATTTGATCGATTAGGAACATGTTAGAACTATGACAAACATATTCCCCGACCAAGTAAGGAAGAGATCGAGTGAACTTTCACATTAATTTTTGAATCAAATCCAATTCTATTGAATACATTATTAAATGTTATCAGTCTTATAATTAAAAATTATGTTTAAAATTAAATTTTTTTAACATATATAAGGTTAAGGAACTATCAATATCACAACAGTTCAATGCATAAAATTATCAAAAATAACAATAATTCAATTTCCGATCAGTAATAGAATAGTTACAATCAATTCACAAATAAACATATTTTATCAATACTAAACAACGGCAGGTTTCCTACTGGCTACATTCAGTTTACAGGGTATCATAATAATTAATTATCTTATCAACTCCTAATGAGATAATTTTGTTACACTAGTAAAGGTGTATTTTACCAGAGTGACAAATGTATGGTTTAATTATTGCATTGATCTTCACGTTTGTTCTCAGTTTCTACTTTTGCTCTATCGTCAACTTTTACTTCAGCCGTTTCATTATTAACAGACGGTTTAATTTCTTCCGGGACATCAGTAATCACATCAGTGCTAACTGGAGCAGGGGCAATTACTGCAGCTGCTTCATCCTGAAGAGGAATGTTGGTGTTGGTGTTGGTATTATTGTTTCCAGAAGCCTGTTCATAATAAAATAGTTATGAAGAAAATGACTTTAAACACATGAAAACACAGATTTAAATAGACCTTGAATCTCAAAGAATTTCGAAAAGTATTACCTGCTGATCTTCTTGCACCTCTATAACGGCCCCAAGCACGACCTCATCCAAAACAGTCTCATCGGGTAATAGATATGCGGGATATGGAGGAGGCTGGTCATCCATAACAATGTCCTGGTAAGAGGGCGGAGGTGTTTGCTTCATAAGGCCAGTGCCTGCCATAAAGGCGGCCTCTTGGTCACGCATCAGAGTAGAATAGTCACCGGGACCGTCACCGTTAGCTGTGCCACCCTCTCCAGGCAAGATGTAATGAATGGTATTGCGGAGGGTCTGCTGACGGAGGGTTAGATACTTGTAACATCGCCATACGATGCCAATACTATAAGCCTGGAAGAGGAAACAAACACTTTAGGCATTTTATGTCGAACTTTATTATGAAAAGTTCACACATGTTTGATGCTAAACATGTTTCAAATCAGAAACTTCTGTCAAATTCTTACTTCAAAATTGAAATCTGTGCTAATTGACATGTGCTAATCTCTGTCTCCATCAATACAAAAGTGATTTATGTACATACTTGAACCGGTTGCAGGAAGGATACCTCAGATCATAAGAAGACAAGGTAGGACTTTTGACGAATTGTACTTTCCCCTTTCTATTATGCTACATGAATTATTCCCCTCTACAGGGTGATCAATAACTCACGCATTCCGAATACAGGACGATATAGAGCCCATTAAAATTAAGGATATTCTGCAGAAAAAAATTTAATCCTACGGTTGGTTTTCAAGTTACAGAGTTTCCCTCATCCGAGTTTAAAGATAATTTTTTCAATAACCGTGATAAAAATTAATGAAAAATTCAGGTTACTGTAATGTCTGGAACGGATACTGTATAATTCACAATTTTTTCCCACAAAACTTCTTTACAGGAGAATTGAGAATGTTGGAAATTGATACCATATCTAAATCTGAACGAAATTTGAAGTTTGGCAACCGCCTAAACTCAACTTAGAATAAGAAATATCAAAATGGCTTCATTGCTATGGAAATAAAAATAATAACAATACCATCTAACCCGAACATATTCACATGTTCAGTGCAGTGTTGCCACCTTTTTTTTCTACAAAAAATGGTCATGTCTTTGGAAGAAAAGAACTTACAACACTGCAGTAAGAAAATTTACCACTCTTAAAAAGTGAAAGTTACCGCAGCATGCTCTGAGTTACTGATCACCCTGCATATTTCACGCCCTTGTGGTAATATATGAAAAGAACTGAATTGTTTGTCTATTTTCATACTCCAAAAATTCAGTTTCTGGATTTTCAAAATTATAAATATTCAAGGTTACATACAACGTGGTTCTTTTAAGGCGCCCATTAGAATATTTTCCACTTCTAATTGATCTAGAGATCTAAAACTTGTAGCCTAGGTAACATAAACAATTACGAGTCAAAATGAAATATAAGCAAGATGGCGGCACATTTAAAAATGGCGAAAGCAATGGCCATCGTTGTTTCTTTAAATGGAACACCCTATATATTATTGCATTTTCAGATTGTCTGAGAAAATGTAATAACAATGGTGCTTATAGTTGTATTTTAAATTGAGTAGGCTATGAGTTATAAACAAGTGAAAATCGTGATTTTCCAACTTCAAAGACATTTACCACGAAAACGGCTCAAGATATCAGAAAACGGTTTACATGTCCCTATCTTAACTTTTCATCTGGTATCCTACTGTATAGTTGAAATGTTTATACAGGATGATGAAAAATCTGTTAATTTTCACCACCCTGTATAAACATTTCAACTCCATAATAGGATACCTCTTTAAAAGTTAAAATAGGGACATGTAATCCGATTTCTGATATCTTGAGCCGTTTTTGTTGGAAATGGACTTCAAAGTTGAAAAATTGCAATTTTCACTTGTGTATAACTCATAGCCTACTCAATTTAAACTGTAACTATAAGTACCATTGTTATCACATTTTCTCAGACAATCTGAAAATGCAATAATGTATGGGATGTCCCATTTAAAAAAACAAAGATGGCCATTGCTTTCGCCATTTTTAAATGTGCCGCCATCTTGGTAATATTTCATTTCGACTCGTTATTATGTATGTTGCCTAAATTCCAAATTTCGGATTCCTAGATCAACTAGAAGTCGTACTTTTTCTAATGGGCGCTTTAAAAGAATCATCCTGTATAGTTGGCCTAATCTGAAAATGGCCTAAGTCACATTTTACAAATTTCACAGGAGGAGTAAAAAACATCTTATTGCGTTTTAATCAAGACAACTTAGGATTTGGGCCACTTTCTTAGAACGGTCTAACGTCATCTGTGAGTGGAAAATCGAACTCAAACAATTTACTAAGCGATGAGTTAGGCCATTCTCTTCCAAATGATATTAAAATCTCATTTTGGTGAAAAATGGACTTTGGCCATTTTCATATTAGGCCGACGACAGTGTGTCTACCAATTGGAGTCATAATACGGAAAACTTTTTTGATTATCAATTTTAGGAAAATAAGTTATTCTCCATAAAAGATGTGCTTAGTCTGAAACCTAACATGAAATAGTCAGACATCAAATTTTTGCAGTCGTAGGTATACAAGGTTTCTCCAAAAACTCGAATGTTCCCAAAGAGTAAAGTACCCTTTTTTGACAATACCAAAAATTATTACTTAAAAAAGTTGATCTACACTGCAAATAACACTCAAATAAACAATAACATGCAGTTGCTTAGCCAAACAAAAAGCAGCATAAAAACTAAAACACTACTGATAAATCATATCTTTGATAAAACACATATTTGAACATTTTTTTGCAATGCTGATCAACTTTTTCAAGTAACAATTTTTGGAAATTGTCAAAAATAAAGGTACTCTACTCTTTGGGAGCACTCGAGTTTTTGGAGAAACCTTGTATACCTACGACTGCAAAAAATTTGATATCTGACTACTTCATTTTAGGTTTCAGACAAAGCAAAACTTTTAATGAAGAATAACCTTTTTCAATAAAATGGATAACAATTTTTTTCCATGTGACTCAAACTTACACACTGTATTTGTTAAAAAAAGCCTGAAAGAGTTGTTTAAAGGAGGACTTGAACACTTACCTTCCACAGCATCGAGACAATGAAAACAGTCAACACAAGCAGAGACAAGCACTGGGGGCTCATCTGCAAAAGCTCCTTCCTGAATGGCAAATTGTGCCAGTGCTCCTCGATCAGACTATGAACAGATCTCAAATAGCAAATATAACCGGTAGCTGTTAACCTAAAAGAGAAAATTCATCAAAGTTTTTCAACTCGTTGTTTTCAATAGGTTTACTGGTCAGTACTTACATTGCAATAGCGAAATCGAAAAGCTGAAGACAAAAAAATGGAAACAAGTAGGTAGCCTTGCCTTTTATAGTACCATAAACCAGCAACAGAGTTATGGCCAGAGTACAAACTGTCATTAAAGCACCCATGTCCACATCAGCTATAGACAGAACAAAACACAATATTATTATCTGGTTCAAAACAGTCATTTTTCAAAACACATATTTTTGGAAAGCTAAAAATTGATGATATCAAAAAATACAAACATGAATAAATGGTGCGTCCATCTTGTGTAGTGGGGAGGTAATACGGATTATCGTTGTCCTTAACCTTGCTCAATGGAGTAGGCAAGAAGTCGGTTTGCTGAAGATCATCGTCCCTTTGCTGCACTACGAGGTGGTGGTTTCGCATTATTATAGCCAGGACTGTTAGAGCTAATATGTGAAGCACCTGAAATTATTTTTAATTTCATAATCTGATAGATTAACTGAGAAACAAAAAATACAAAAAATAAAAGCAATACTTAAAAAAATATCATGTGAGCCTATTAAAACTTAATTTAGGTACTCTGGAAAAAATGTCTTAGATTGAATCTTACAGTAAATCTGTGTAAATGTCATATTATTCTGATTTTGAATGTTTCCATCCTTTGCGAATGACTTCAATAATTATAAACAGTTCACATAATATTTATGCACTAGTACGCCATGCAGTTTTGTTTTTAGGTTTACAAAAATCTAAATTCACTAAGTGTTAACTGACAATCAGACCTATTTCCTAACTCAAATCGAGTAGAGCTAGAGATCGAGAAAGATTGTGTTGATATGACGGAAGTGGATCGGTTTGGTAATCTATAACGTAATCGAAAGCAAAAACCGAAGCCATGTGATCAAAATCCACTGGATACCCGAAATGCTGTCGACGTCGACCAGGAGAGATCAAGATTAAGGTCAGGCATGCGCAGATCTTCCGCTTCAATTCATAGAAGTCAAATTTGAGGAATAATGATAATACTCATAAATTCTTATGAAGCCAAAATTGACAAGTGTAATACTTTCTCAAATCCATAATCTTTTTAACACACTGCTCATACAATCCTAACCCTAATAGAGTGCTTAGTTGGGTATCTACTGCAGTTAAACATAAAATGATCTAATCTTTCCTATTGAACATCTAACCCGACTTATTGCAAAATGATCTGACCCGATTTATTGCAAAAGGACCTGACCCGGCTTTTTATTCATTTAAAATGGTCCTTTTTCAGTCAGGTTAGATCCTTTTGGCAATAAGTCTGGTCTGATGCTTTTCAATAGGAAAGATTAGATCCTTCTCCAATAAATCGGGTCAGATCCTTTTCCAATAATTCGAGTGAGTCCCTTTTACATTAGTTTGTGTCAGATGCTGTAAAAAGTTGGGTCAGATCCTTTTGCAATAAATCGGGTCAGATATACCTTATCGTGTTTGAGAGAAGGATCTGACCTCACTTATTACAAAAGGACCTGATTGCTTAACATAATTATATTCAGCTACAGAATAATCTTTTGCCAAAAAGTATTTCGCATTATCCAAGTGGTATTGAATTTCCAATTTTAAAATTATTATTATCGCAATGAAAATTTATTGCCATTTGAAACATAACCCCTGGTAAAAAACGCCATGATCCCTCAGCCTCAAACTTATTGTAAATTCAATAATTGATAACTTACCAAGTACCAAATTCCTAGCAAAATCGTAGCAGTTCTGACATGTAGGCAGAAGCAGCACCGCCACTCCTTGTTGCCTGTTGTCCCTATTTTTAGGCGCATAGGAAACATACTTGACCTAAAAAAATATGCAGGTATATTCAAAATCATTGCAAAAATAAATACTAAAATATAGTAATTTTTAAAATAGCAAAACCTTTATCCTATTTGCTTCATTCAAGTAAGTAGGTACAATACAAATTTTATCCGAAGGTGAAAACATTTTACTGTTTTTAACTCTTACAATTACAAAAAGAACTGACCATGTAAAAGTACCCTCTGCTGTACATCGGTAATCTCTAGTGGTGTACTACACTATAACTTTATGGCCTGCTGACAAGGGTGAGGTTTAAAAATGGTCAGGCACCTCCTACATTTTCACTTTCAAATAAAATTCGTACTGTATGTAGTTTTATTTATTTATTTATACAAATTTGGGAATAAAATTGGGTGGAATACGACTTGAGGGGCAGGCTATTGAGTTACATTGTATTGGTAGTATGTAAAAGTCTTCGCTGCGCCGTACCAACCCATCAGAGAGTGGCCTAAATTTAGAGCAGTACGTCAGAAACATACAGTGTAAAAAAAAATTAATATTTGGAGTGGATATAGTATGGACCAAAATAAGTCTAAAAGTCTTAATATGGTCTCTAATAATTAAATAATCTCTAGGAAGCATTTTTTCGACATTTTACGTACGCATTATTTTTTAAACATAATAGGAACAAAATAAGTAAACCTAACATAAAATAACATTAGGTAAGATAATTAATAAGACCACTATGACAAAACTATCCCAACATAAGCAAAACATTAATCAAAACGACCCAATGATTCCCAAAAACAACCTCTAAGGAAGGGAGTGAGAAAATGCATTGCCATTACGCAGAATGCTACACACTGGAGAGAAATATCCATAGCGAGTACCATGATGGGAGGGAAGAAACAGGCACTTCTGTCTGGTGTTTCTTGACGGTACTCTGATATTAATCAATGAGAGCAGCTCGCTGCAGTCAACCAACCCATTCAACAACTTGAACAAGAAGCACAGTGAAAACATATCTCTACGATCCTGTAAACTTGGAAGGCTCACACGAGCACATAAATCTTCGTAGCTAAGATCACGGATGCCGAGCCTAAATACAATGAACCTAAGAAACCTCCTCTGAACCTTCTCTATTTGCTGTATGTAGACATTGTAGTAAGGATTCCAAATGAGACAAGCATACTCAACATTAGGTCTAACCAACGCACTGAAGAGCAGTCTCAAAGTGTCTGTCGAGAAGGCTGTACCATTCCGAAGTGTAAAACCCAGCATCTTCATTGAGTTCTGAACAATCCTGTTTACATGTAGACTGAAACTTAAACCAGTGTCGAACAGAACACCCAAGAAAAACAACTGTTTTTCTAGTAAGAATTTCATTGTTTAGAGAATAACTACTATACTGACCATTGTTACACATTTACACAACCTACTGAAAGTTATTATGAGACATTTACCAACATTTAAATGGAGACACCAAATCCTTCTGCAACATCTCAGCATCGCTGAAATTCCGCACCTCTTGAAACAATTTGACATCATCAGCGAATATGAGACATTTTTGGAGTTTACAATGCTCAGGAAAATTTCATTAATGAAGAGACAGAACAGCACAGGACCACAATGTGACCGCCCCAGATTCAACGTTTATTACCCTTGATGTATTTCAACCAACACGAACCCTCTGAGTGCAACCCTTCAGGTAGCTCCCAATCCAACCCAACACACTACCACGAATTCCCACACAGCTTCTTCAAAAGCAGATCATGGCAAACTCTGTCGAACGCCTTGGAGAAGTCCGTGTAGATGGAATCAATCCGGTCCATTTTCAACAGGTTTTTTGGGGGTGCAGAACCCTCACTATCCTCCTGTGAAATTTTCACACACTCAATGTGTCCTAGGATATTCCTGAAAAATCCCGAAAGAACAAAAATTCCCGGTAACGGATCACGCTCATTTTCAATAGGCTTCGTGGGACCGTTGGCCATTTAATAGAGTCAAATTTAATTTGCCACAATGGAAAATGAAGGCTCTAAAGTGTTTCTTAGAGCCGTAGGACCAAGCGCACAGACAGACCGGGTGATGGATAAAATTAGGGGATAAAATCGTTGGGAGTTGAAATGTAGCTTCATTGAAACAAAGCCTATTAATAATGAGCGGGTCCCGTTACCGGGAAGTGATATTTCTCCGGGAATTTTTGGGGTTAGTCTAGGAAACACTCCAACCGTCTGAAAGTTGCAACGATCGGGTGCGGGAATTTTGCAGGGGGTGCCTCAGCCAGTACCACCACATACGACTTATTGAAAATGGACCAGACCCTAGAATTTTAGGCCCCCTTTCAGGGCTGTATTTGTTCTTTTGAACCGTACCACCTTTCTGGACTTTTCTCGGTCTCGAGAGATTCTGTTGGCATAATTATTTAGGAGAAGCATAGACGTACAAGCTTAATAGGAATAGTTTTTCGGATTAAAAATTAGGCGAGCGGCTATTTGCCGAAAGTATAAATGAACAATGTATTTTCCACAGGAATTTGCCCTCTTAAAAAATGGCCGCCACTAGAGACAAACAGGCCTCACTTTTGTCACAAGTTATTTTCCTGAAAATCAGGAAAAAGGTTCCAATGTGTCATGTGTGACATGAAAGTGCTAAGCAGATGTAATTATGTGACTATGGTCACAGAAGCAGCTTTTCAACCTTAACAAATTTTCAATTAACCATTTCTATCTGAAACATATTACAGGAAAGCCTGTATATGAACTAAATCGTAAGTTTTTATCATTAGAATCCCTATGCTGCGTCGTCCAAGTCACCACCAGGACCGGGTATATTATACCTAACGATTGCGTAAAACTGTCGATTCATGAATGAGCTTCAAAAATGGAAGCATTAGAGTGACGTTAACAACCAACGCAATTATCCGAGGTCCAATTTATTATGATTGATAAGTGTCTCCTATCCCTAATATCTAAACCGGTAGTAACCTAATAGATTGTTATAGATTCAGAAGCCCAGCTTAGTCGTTTAAACTGTGTCACTTAAATAATTAAAATGATCATAAAAGCTACATGATGATTATAATAAGATAGGTAGGTACTAGATAGAAGAGTAATATCATACCTACTCACACATGGAAATTTTGATAACAATTTCAAGAGACGCTATATTAAACGTTAGGTCACTTAAATTAGACTACTAGAACTGGGTATTCAATTATTATAGCCGTGATAATTGAGATATAATCAATTTATAAACTAGTTCAATTCCAATATGGTAGTGTCCATAGTAATAGTGAACAGGTAAGGTCATATTAAACACGTACCTATTCACCAAAGTGAAAATTACCATGAAATTACCTGTTTAAAATAGATGCAGTTCCGGTAATACAAATTCACTTCTTTTCCAATTCTTTCTACCAAAATTGATCTGCAATATCACCTATAGGTCCTATAACAAAAACAAATACATAATCACCATCTCTAAATAATGTACGTAATTCTCTAATAAATAAATCGTTTTATTTTGTAAATTTTCACTTGTGATAGATGATACGAGTGGACACTTCTGTCTGCCATACTTTTGACAAATGACAATTTACTTTTGAAGTTGACTTTATCTGCTCGTAAAAAATTCTATGCAACTGTCATTTGTCAATCAACTTTCAAGTCAAGTTTTCTTTTTTTTCAAAACAATTTGGGGTGCGTTTATAAATAGAAACGGACAACGACCTAGTGAGGTGGATATTACATATACGCATATACCTATAGATAGACGATAGCCCAACCCAATAGAGACCTATACCTATAACTTACAGGATGTTAATGAATAGGTGTTACAAACTTAAAGGGTATGTAGGAAATGTAAAATAGGCGCTAGATTTCCCGTAGACATGGGTCGTTGGGGCTTTAGTTTTCGAGATACAGGGTGTGTTAAAGTTCTTCGAAAATTTAATATTTTTTAAATAGCTACGAACTGGCTGATCAGAATACCTCGAATTTTTTGACAGTTGTACTAATTGAAGTACATGATTTGATAACTCCCATTAAAAAATTATTCAATCCAGTGGCAGAGATCTGGGTGTGTGTTACATTTTTTATCAAACAATTTCTACGCCACTGACTTTTATGCAAATTTCTTATTTTTGATAGATATCTCGTTTTGTTTAGAGGAGAAAAGCGATTCTATGTTTTTGTTGTAGGACGCACTGTTTTCAAGAATTCAAGGTACTTCGCAATGTAGCATAATATTGCAATAATTGCAATATAATTTTGCCAAAATAAGAAAATGCACAAATGTACTTTTTGAAGATAAAATAAAAAACTTGGATCAATTATTATAATAATTTATTATTAATAAATACATGGTAGATGTAATAAGCATAAGCGGAAAGCTGCACGTATTATTATGTAGTGTATTTGATTGGAGGTTCATTCCGGTGGTCACCAGCGATTTCGCATAATACTCTTTCCTGACCTTTTTATTTATTTGATCTACACCATTCAATTTCATTTGTCATTGTCATATTGTCAATTCATTCAAAATGCTAACAATTCAGTACGTTTTGTTCCGTATGTTTTTCAGTACATTTTTACACTAGAGGTCAGGGATGGGCGTGTTAAGAATTCAATTCTTTACATGTAAACAATTCAATTGATTACATTTTCATGTAAAGAAAGTAAACAATGTAAACAATTAATTTTACCATGAAATAAGGTTATGAAATTTTAGATTTAAAAATTTATTGTAGGTACTTACTGATCGTCCACGTTTACTCATTTTTTTTTTAATAAAGTAATTCATAAATTAAATAATAAAACGATTTACTGGTTTATAATTCTTTACATTGTTTACGTATGCTTTACATTGTTTACATAATATTCTTTACATGAAAAGATTTCTTGAATGAAAAAATATTTCTTTACACGTAAACGCCCATTCCTGCCTGCGCGCACTGCACTAGTGCGCAGCGCAAGTTTGCTGGTTCTGGTTGTTTTTGTTTGTATTTCTATTTCATTGATTATAAATTATAATTATATAATACTGCTGTATGAATATGAAATTTCAGACATAAACAAAACAATATGAATTCAAAGGATACAAATTGTAGTAGTAGTAGTTCTCATTCTCAAATTAAAGGGAGGTGTGAAGATGAAGAAATTGGTATAAAATGTCATCCCTCCACTAAATTCAGTTCTGATACAAGTTTTCTGGTTTGCTCTATAAAAACGGAACCTGAAGACCAAGAATGCGACTTTCAGGTCTCCCAACTTCAACGAGCAGAAAATGCGCCAATTAAAGAAGAAGTTGATCTGGAAGAATTCAAACCAGAATGGGAGCTGAGGGCGAGTCATCAAATTAAAATGGAATTTCCATTAAAAGATGAAAATCATATTGAAGAGCATAAGCTGGGTTTGGAGCTGATGGATAAAACTACTAATGCTGAAATATTTAAGAGTGAACCTGATCACTGTGACTCTTTTCAAGAAAATGAGTTGCAATCTTCCGAGAGTATTAGTGAAGGAGACGCGAAGTTCTACTGCGGCCTTTGTCCGTTTAAAACAAACAAGAAGTGTGAATACATCCTGCATCATAATTGCAAACATAAACATGCAAAACCAGTTGAAATGTACAAATGTGCTGAATGTTCATATTATGAAACTAATAAGAAAAGGAATTTGACTCGACATCATAAATACAAACATTCAAAAGATGTGGAAGTATACAAATGTGGGGAATGCTCTTTTGAAACGAGACATACGGGCAGTTTAACCAAGCATTATAAATGTAAACATTCAAAAGAGGCGAAAGTGTACATATGTCAAGAATGTCCTTATAAAACAAAAAGAAAAGATGCTTTGACCCTACATCATAAATATAAACATTCAAAAGTAGCTGAAATGTACAGATGTGATGCATGTTCTTTTGTAACAAAAAGAAAAGTTGACTTGATCAGGCATTATAAAATTAAACATTCAACAGAAGCAGAAGTGTACAAATGTGTTGAATGTTCTTATGAAACAAGATATAAACCATATTTCATCGAACATAATAAGCGGAAACATTCAAAAGATGCTGAAGTCTACAAATGTGTGGAATGTTCATACGAAACTGATAGAAAAAATAATTTGACCCGACATCATAAATATAAACATGCAAAAGATGCTGACGTGTATAAGTGTGGGGAATGTTCTTTTAAAACGCGACATAAAGGCAGTTTAACCACGCATTATAAATTGAAACATTCAAAAGGTACAAAAGATACTTTGGCCATTCATTATAAATGTAAACATCAAAAATAAATGGAAGTCTGCAATAATTATTTGGGTGATGAAGAATGTCTGTAAGAAACTGTCACTGGCCTGATTAACAGTGAAAAATCACCAGTCGATGAGAAGGTGGAGCCATAAAAGGACTGTTAAATATGATTACTTTCAACTAGACCTCTTTTAATTTAGAATAAAACATTTTGAGCTGGTTGTTCAAACGTAAATTATTTTTTTTTTATAATTCTGATTTAAATTGCAAATTTTGAAAATGCGGCGGAAGTATTTTTCATAGTTATTCATTTCGTAAGATTTTTTATTATTATATTACTTCAGACACCTGTACTGATGAGTCCCAATCACAGCACAACATGAATTAATCGCATACTGTTTTACAATTTGTCATTCATCTCTTGTCCTCAATGGTCTGTAGGTCTCACCTGCTTCCACGCACACCGGGGGGCACTACACTCAGTTTTTGGCATGCGTTCTGGCTGCCTGGGGTGTATGCTTTGGCGCAAGCCTAACCCACCATTCATTTTTATTTAATTTAATGTAAAATTGAAAGAGCTAACGCTCGTTAATTGTAAAAGAAATAAATAAATAGAACATAAATATAAATAAAGGGATCTACTAAATAAAAAAAGAGGCTAAATCATTGATATTTATTCTCTGAAGACACAATAAAAATATGTCATAAATTGTAAGCTTTGATAGAAAATTAACCAAGATTACTTTAAAATAGTCCAACACTCCACCACAACTTCTCAATAATTAACAATAATGATAATTATTGTTCTTACTGTTCAACCAAAAATTATTTTTTTACGACCTGTATGACATCTTCATCGTTCATGATATGTCCTACACCAACTCTCTGCGGACTGTACTTGGTGCTGGTTCCCCATACAAGAGCGTACTTGAATTGCTGGGCGAGCGATCGATGGATAGCGTGGCAGACATGCTCGACGGAGACACCTCGTCGTAAGATCAACCCGTCATTAAAATCAGGCGCCTCGCCTGGCTTTTTGGTGTACACTCGGATTAGAGAGAGGTATTCCCATAGAACTATCAGCAGGTAGTCCAGGTTGAGTTTCATGTTGCAACTAAAACATATTATCTCATGTCATAAAACTTTCAGGTTTCTACTATTATCTACTATAATTTTTTTTTAAGAACTGGCTCTTTTGGCAGCACAGAATGACACTCATTGGGGTCAGCCAAATATTCTACAACTGGGGGAAATCAGGAAATACTAATGTGGACCCAGGGAGGCCCAAGGAATCAGAGCATCTTTTCTAAATTTTTTAAACAAACTATTTCGATGTAAAATCGCATTGTCTACAAAAAAATTCCTATTGACTATACCTAAATTTGGGTTCGTTTTCGAGATATAATTAAACAACTGAAAGGGGTGCTGTTTCACCCCCTATCTTCAATTTCCACCCTAATTTAATAGCACTACACGCTTTTTTTCCTTAATTACTGTTTGAAGGATACTCTTTTAATAGTTCCTTTCTATAAGACATTACTTTTCAAACACTTTTATTACCAATATTTTATGACATAATATCGTTAGTATTTTGTCATGTAAAAAATGAAAAGAAAGTGAAATTATAAAGACAAGTCAGGAAATACAATAATACATGTACATGTAACAAACTCCTTGGTTCCTTCCAGGGAACTCTTTGCTGTGTTTCAAAGAATCACTACTAGTAAATTTGTTTTTAACAACTCAAAAAATTTGTGTAAACATAATAATTATAGTGGCTCGATTTTCTAAAGTAATGACAATTTTAGTAATAATAATAATTATCTAATCTGTGGCATTATAAAAAGCTTCAAATGGCTCACCTCACAACCACTGAATGTGGTTGTCTTGCTATCCTATCCACTTCCTCGATGGATATCTGATCTATCTTATTATATACATACAGACATGGCAGATACACCCTGTTGGCACATATCACATCTATCAGTTCATCGGCACCGCAATCTTCTCTGAAAAGGACCTCGGCATTGAAAATTTTATACTCGTGCAGGATCATCTGAACTAGTTTCTCGTCCACTTTAGTTAGTGGACAGGTAGAGTTGAAAGACAGTCCGCCTCCCTTTTTCACTTTGAAGTAGATGTTAGGTTTACGTTTGTTTAGCCTGATTCCGACACTCTCCAGTTCTTTCTCTAGAAGATCTCTGTGAACGTCTTTCTTGGTGGCGTCCAGCATCATCAAGACGAGATCAGCTGTTCTTGCAACTGCGATTACTTGTCTTCCTAAAAGATCGCACAAAGCTGGTTAATTTTTATACACATTTTGACATATTTTTTCCACAATCATATTATAACATACGGTACTATTTAGTGGTAATATACAAACTTTGAACCAAACATGAATTATTTTTCATGTAAGTTATCTCAAACAATACACAAAATAAGCATAAAGATCACTTGTAATAAAAAAATATTTTTATTACATTTTAATATATCTACAGGCTGGTTGATTGTGGTTGACCACCACTTTATATCTTGGAATTTATTGATTCTGGAGCCTCAAAATAATTTTTTTTTTTTTGAAATAAGTCACCACTAAAAACTCAAGTGTCCTAACGAAGTAACTGAAGTAAGTGTCAACTTCCAGAAGTGTCAATCTTAAAAATATTTTCATTGATTTTCTCATGGTCACTTATGTAAAAAAAAATATTTTGAAGCTTTAGGACCAATAGTTCCCAAGATATAGCCCATAGCTAACCTTAGTGAACCACCCTGTATTATTTTTATTTCATACCCGGTGTAGCATCGTTCATAGGAAATCCCACGAAAATTTTATTACCCCCTAATATTATCTCCCAGATTAATTTTAGAGCGAAATTTTAGGCCCTTGTATGATGGACTCAAGTGCAAAATATAAATAATTTTCATTTAGCGAATTAAAAGATATTTTGAAAAACGTTTTTTTTTTTCAAATTTGTAAAATTAAAATGCTGTCCTGATAGAGTAAAAGCCCCGAGCCGCCAGATCTTACTTATTTTCTGACTACCAAAATGTTCGGTACAGGGTAGTGTTAGTATGTACCATGAACGTACGCTTGTGCCGTGGACCAATTTACAGGTACCGTGTGTTAAAGGTACATAAAACATTTCTAACTTTCCTTAAATTCTGAGTGCTGATTTTTATATATGTTTAGTAGAAAAGTCTTAAAAGTTAATAATCAACACTACCAGACACTTACCGTCGACGTCGACGGTAATTTCTACCAGACGTTTTAAAGCTCGCAAAAACTTATATTCTCAGTTTTTTTTTTATATCTGATAATCAGGGAACCACTTCAATACCTCATGTCAACAGCTAGACCAATCCTAGGGGCCAAACATACCCCAAACACCATTATTATTATGTCTAGGGGATGATTGGGATGTAATTATTATGACAAAAATTAGGGTATGATTATGCAATCAAAGCGAGGAAGAGAAAAACTGAATTTCGTGTGGGTGTTGGGTGGTTTATGGCGAGTCTAATGCCCGAATTGACAAAGCATTATGGCCCTGTAATATTTCTAAAATAATCAAATAAATGGGATGGAGATATGCAGTTTTTATGCGTTAGAGTGAGATGGGTATAAATAAAAAAATGCGAGCCCCTACCCCTTGTGAAAAAGCCGACATTTTTGTTTTTAGGGGATGAATGTGTTTTTTGCAGTTTTCGATGTTAATTAACTTTTATTTAATCGAAAAAAGTGTAATAACTTCACAGAGACAATAATTCTCCACAAATTTGCATTTATGTGATTTTCCATATTTGCAATTATTAATCAACTGCAAGTAATTGAGAAAAATTCTCTACTAAACCCTTATGGAAATTGGCTCCTGGTTAATTTTGTTGTAACTTTGGGGATTGGTAGAACCTATTCGATGACAAGATTAGAAATCTCCGTGTGGACACCATTAAAAAAGTCGTGCTCTCGAGATATTCACCTCTGATGGATTTTTTTTACTTTATATTTACTAATTTTTATACATATTTTATAAATACTATTTTTAAATATTAGTTCGATTATTTGTTAAGATTTAAAAGCCCCTTCTGTTGCTATAGTTACATTTTAAATCTGTTGAACCATTTTCAAGAAAAATGGGAAAACGCTTTAAATTTGTATTTCCAATTTAGTAATAGGCTTGCCTGTGACTTAAAACTTCTCATTTTTTACGTTTCTGTTTGTTGAGATTTTGAATTATTGTTAAGGGTAACGCAATTACGAAAATTGCAACACAAAAATCACCTTTTCTAATTTTTCTTGATATCTTGAAAGCGTTTCAATCTTTACAAATGATTTAAATTAATGAATGAATGAAATCAAAAAATCGACCTGGTTTTTAATTTTCTCAAAAAATTGGTCTTTCCCTTTAAGTGAATTTCCAATAAAATCAATTGTTATAAAATAAAATAATTGAAAATTGAACAATATTTTCACTGCTGCCATATATTTTTTGTTAAATTATTGTTATATCCATACCTCTGCCTTTTCCTTGAGCAGCACCTTCGATTATACCGGGCAAGTCAAGTAATTGAATATTTGCCCCGTTATACTCTATTACTCCAGGGATACATGTCAAAGTGGTGAACTCATATGATGCTGCTTCACTTGCCGTTTTTGTTAAGGTGGATAATAAAGTAGACTGAAAAAAGAATTAATATAGATAAAAATTAAACTTGTTGCTTTTTTGATTACTAAACAGATGTAAGCCAGAATGTATTCTGGCTTCAGTTTTCTCTATTCGACACACTCCTCTCCTGGTGTGTTCTTAGATGATAATATGGTAGACGGAAGAATTAAAATTACAACGAAACCTCGATGTCACTGTCTTCACCAGACCCTCTCAGGTTGTGTTGGTCAGAGAACTTTATTGAAGACGACTTACTAAATACTAACACACCGCATTTCCAACATTGAAGAATAAAAACTGCATTATCTGTGGTAACATAAAAAAATTTCCCGGTTTGAAACAGATTTCTCCAGCAGCCAAAAGCAACCATAAATTCTGGTTGTCACTAGGTTATTAATAGTAGGTAGTATGTCAGTTTGACAATCACCTTACTTCTTGGCTGCATTATGTTAATGAACCAGACAATCCTTCGGTCAGTTAACAAAGGGTATAATACCATCCTCCTATTGGTCTTCCAAAGAGATAAGATTTCTGTGCAACATGTGGCTAGATTAGTCGTGTGTGATGATAATTTCACTCGCAATAATTCAGCTTACATAGTATTGCTTGGATAACTTTGGAATTACTGCGACCGACGATACATTGCAATGTGTGTAAAATGTAAATGCTCTAAGGTTCACACCAGGTGACAGAAATCTACGCTACCTACACCACTGAAGTTTGTATTCAAAATATATCGCAAATCGAAGTCTGTATCTAAGTGTGTACTTTAATACTTTATCAAATATTTACCTTTCCAACAGAGGGAAATCCAATAAGAGCCACTCTTGCATCTCCACTTTTTAAAACATCAAAGCCTTCACCTTTTTCTGATTTTTTAGAAGGTTCCAGTAATTGTGACCTATATTTTGCTAGTTTTGCTTTCAGGAGTCCCAAATGATATTCCGTAGCTGGAATTCAACAGAAAAATTAGGCTACATTCTCGGAATTAAGAATGCATTAGCATGCATGTGTTACCTTTATTTTTTTGTGTTCTCGAGATTTCTTTTTCTATTTCAGATATTTTTTCTAATATGCCCATTTTCAAGGAATTCTTGACCTAAATGTAATAGTCCAAAGGATTGATGAATGTTGGTTTGCAGTTGCGATTTATATTATACGAATTTCTTGTTTTTACTCAACCAACGAGCACTTC
This sequence comes from Malachius bipustulatus, assembly GCA_910589415.1. Classification (NCBI taxonomy): domain Eukaryota; kingdom Metazoa; phylum Arthropoda; class Insecta; order Coleoptera; family Melyridae; genus Malachius; species Malachius bipustulatus. The sequence continues at coordinate 41,994,402 of OU342636.1, forward strand.
TATGCTTTTTCAACATCAATACGTACTTATAACTAACTTTTTGGCTTCTCACTTCTCCGAAAACACAAAATCAGCCCAAACCAAAATACGGCCAAAATTCTACACTTCAGAAATTGCTACCTAACCTTACTTTCTTCTTCATCTTCTTTCTTATCATAAGGTTTCCTGGTCTCGCTCACGATACACATACACGGTATGTCTATTATTCTGGTCACTACTGCGCAATGACGTCATGCGGCTGGATTTTTACTCATAGCATTATTACTCGCAACGAGATTGTTTATAGATATCATAAGATTCAATAAATGTCAAATTTGATTGCTTTTTTCCTTCTTGCTTCTGTTTTACTTTGTGGTAGATCTATATAATATGTTATGTGGTAGATTGTTATAAATATTATTACGTTTTATTGTTTGTGTTTAAAGTGTTATTACATGACATGGATGTGTCCTATTTAAAAATAACTAGGTATATATACCTATATGGGACCTCGGAAACGATAAGAGATACAGAGTCAAATAAATTAGAGAAAAGTTGCACAATTTCATGCTTATTAAGAATCTAAAGCAAAATTTATGAAAAATTCAGACGCTACTAAAATATCCTAAAAAACATGGAAAATCGAGATTTCTTATTTAATGGAAGAAATTATATTGTTTTTTCATGTCATTCGGTATTTAAAAAATCAAGGAAACCAAAAACCTATCACATTATACAAAAAAATTAAAAATTTATTTCCTTTTTTTCGAAAAAAAAACCTTTCTTTAAGCGAAAGACATAACTAACCATAAGGCAAGCAATGTGACGGAATATTATTGCCACATCATAATGACGCCATTCTGTGAAAACACTTTAATTTTTTTTTCGAAAAAATATGATTGAAATTTTTGCATTTTTTAAAAATGTTATTGATTTTTGGTTTCCGTGATTTTTTGTACCAAACGACATAAAAAACAATATAGCGGCTTTAAGAAAAACAAAAGTTAGCTATGAAAACTCTGGGACTCTGGGATTTAGTTGACCGTGAACATTTTTAAATCATCAAATGGATAGCTGTTGACGACTTATGCAAGCCTACCAAAAATTATTTATTTATTTCTCACAATAAAAAAGATATGAGAGCAATCTCATGTGTAGTCTTCCATTCAACCGCTTGACGTCAGAAGACCGGAGCGCAGCCTGCGCCACAGTGTATCGCTGTACATTTATTAAGATCTTCTTATTTAGTTAAATGGTTGAAGGAGAAAACGTCTTTTCTCCCACCTTTTTTATAGGGGAGTATGGTTTCACATGCGCCAGCGCATCATTGGTTCAAATTGCCATAGTAACAAGAATCATAACAAAATAAAGTACGACTTTATTTTTATTATAGAGCTTACAATAATAATAGTGGAATATAATAATTCTATTAACTTAAGTTGAGATAGAGATAAGTATTATAGGTATATACCTAACAAAATAAAAATTTTTAGTCTGTTATATAACTTCATAACTTCATTTACGCTGTCCAAATAATATGCCTTTATTTGGTAATAAGTTTTCCCTGAAAAAGACCCCTGCTCGAAAAAATGCATTAAATTTTGGATCAACAAAAGATCCCGATAATTTAATTTTAGAAAATCAAAGGGTTTCTCTGAAGCTGGATGATCAACAATTGTTATTTCAAGCAGGACAATGGATATGTGGTAAGACAAAATTGACTTTTCGTATTGATAGTACTGTATAGGTATACAAAACATGCTTTAGATAACAACTATAGGTAGGTATATAACATATACCACCTGTTTTACTAATAAAGTTCAGATGACTTTCACTTTGCTCATATTCTACTAACCGTTCCACCCCCATAATATAATAAAAATAAAATAATAGATTTTTCATGATTTTGAATGTGTTCAAATGTTGAAATGTAAATTAATTTTATTATTTTTTGTAAATCAAGATAATCCCATTAAAAAAATACGAAATTTCCTATAAAAATCAATATTCGGATGCGATTATCTTTTAAACGAAAGTTAGGCGACCTATAAAGAGTAGTAAGAGTACCATTTTTATCTTGTATGATATTGTATGTGTGTGTGAACTATTCCTGAAGTATGAACTCCGCCTGAAGTGTGAATCGTAAAAAACCCATGGACTACGCCAATTAATTAACATAATCCATCAGTAATTTTAGTATTGCACTTTTTGTCCCATAAAACCACCAATTTCTAAAGATTTATATAGTTTTTTGCCTTATTAATTTTTTTTTTTTTTTGTAACATATTCTGTGAAAAAATGTTCTCTTTTTAGAACATTAGATAAAACAATAATATACGTATACCTATAATAATTTAACTATTTTTGTAATTAATTAGTAATAATGTGACAATTTATTTATTTCAAGAATCTGGCCAGAACACAAACATTTATAAGTCAAATAAAAGTTTACGAAAGAAAATAGAAGAACTACAGGAAGAAAATAATATGTTACACTTGAAATATGAAGTAATATTGAATATGGTGAGATTTTATTATTTTGTGTTTATAATTTCTTTTTTTTTTGTTAATTAATGATTGTATGCATTTTAGCTAATCGAAGCAGATGCGGAGAAGCTTGATTATCAAATGGGATTTGAAAAAATGGGAAGAGATCGAAAGCAATAATATCTACTTATAAATAAATAGCATCTCGTTATTTTTTTGTGTTTTTTGATGCGAGAGAAATAAAAAAAATTAATTTTCAATGCCTTCTTGTAATATTTTTAATTTAAATTAAATATGATTGTGTTTACTGTTTTTATTATTTTTTGTGTTATTAAATAGGAAAAAAGTTCCGGAAAAAAAACTTTTGGGGGTAGCATGATTCACACCCTTGCAGAGAACAAGGGTGAATAAAATTATGTAATTATGGAGGCTTCCTGGTAGTAGTATTCGAATACCTAGCCGTCTTATTTTCTTTATATTATTGATAAAAACAACACCAAATGTCCACAAGTTGAGATAGCAACTTTTTAGTTTCATTCAATTTTTCATTTTGTAACATATAGCAACGTATCAAAATAATAAAAATGATCTTATTTTATCACAGTGCATTTTTTGAAAAACTGCATTAAAAAAAAAAAACGTTATGCAAGGTACCAATTTCTTTATGTCATGATTTGAACGGTAAGGAGATCTCTTGGAAAACGTGAAAAAAATTGCAGTTGTCATTAAAAAAAAGGGATGACGTCATAATTGACAAGTAAAATTAATAATTATTATTATTATGAATATTGTTCCAAACTTTATCACCACGTTGTATAATGCGCATGCGGTCATGGATTTAGTATACAAGTTAACTTCACGTAATCATGGACTTACCTACCTTGTTCTTGTTACTCTATGATTATAGAATCTTCTTTTTAGGTCATTTAAAAGTCATGTCAGTAGTCTTTTTTTTAAAGAAAAACTGAAAAACTTAAAATAAATAAAAAAATGGAAATTTTTTGACTTTTTGTTTTGGTTCATTTCTTAATTCTTACACATCTTATAAAGAATTGAAATAAGAAAGGTTATTGTGGTGTACTATAATGCACACAGAAAACTTACAAACAAATTGCCTGTGAGTGAATAGATTTATATAACCAATATCTCTGATAACAATCATGTCGCGAGATTATTACTCGAAACGGACTATTTCGGAAAGTGGAAGTCAGCAGTCTCTACCAGGAAGTTTGGGATCTTCTCTGCACAATTCCGAGGATGAGGAGGACCCTGAAAATAAATCCTCTACGGTAAGCTATAAGGAGAGACGGCGCGAAGCTCATACTCAAGCTGAACAAAAACGAAGAGATGCCATTAAGAAAGGCTACGATACTTTACAAAAAATAGTGCCCACTTGCCAACAGACGGATGTATCTGGTTATAAACTGAGCAAAGCGACGGTACTGCAAAAATCCATCGACTACATCCAGTATTTACAACAACAGCGCAAGAAACAAGAAGATGAACGAAATAAGCTCAGGAAAGAAGTCGTAGCCCTGAAAATAATGTATGCCAATTATGAACAAATCGTCAAAGCTCAACAAAATCAGCCAGGCTACACAGAAACTAGGATTTCTGACGAAGTGAAGTTTTCAGTTTTACAAGCCATAATGGATCACTTATTTCAAACATTCTGCAATGTTTCGGTCAATAATTTCACAGAATTATCTGCTGGTGTATGCAGTTGGTTGGAGGAGTACTGTAAACCACAGACATTGAAAAATTCTGTGCTCCGTGTCTTGCAAATGCACAATAATCACATGAAGTCTTCCACATCATGTTCCATATGATTTCTTGGATCCAAATTGAAATTTATTGTATATAATATTATTATAACAAAGTCAACTACCTACTTGGTATGCTGTAGAAGTATAGGAACTGATTTCAAGTTGTAAGATTATCAGAATGTTTTAATAATTATTAGTCCTGTTCCCTAACTCAAATCGAGTAGAGATCGAGGAAGACCGACTCGACGTTACAGATGTCGACCGGTTTGGTATTCCCTAACATAATAGAAATCGAGTTGGTAAGCAAAAACCAAAGCCACGCGATTGAAATCCACTTGATAGCCAAAAGGTTGTGGACGTCAACCCGGAGAGATCGAGGTTGATGTTTGCGGAATAATAATACATAAATTCTTCACATTTTATTTTAATTTAACACAACTTGAACCTCGTGTTGTTAATACAGAACATACATAACGGAAAACAGTACTAGCGCTTAAGTTTCTACTCAGTGAAGTTGGCAACAGGAGTGGCTAAACATCCGGCTCCTGTACGATGATAATTTAATTACATAATCTATTATTTCTTGAATGACAATGAAATGCCACTTCATGAAGTCACGTGAGAACATTTGCATGTAAAAATAAAAACTCCTAGCAACGTTAAATGGGCAGTTCTTGTAATCCAAGATGAGTTTTCACAACAGCGTGATAGGATTGATCTTTCCCTGTTGTGTGGAAAAATAAAAATACGAATTTAATTTCACACACGAATTTATTTCACCTTTTACCATTGAAAGTGGATGCACAATTTTCATTAACGAAATCTACTCGATTTGACGCCAGAGTTCGGGAACAGGCTTGAATGTTGAATTAGGTATAGTTTACTTGCCGGGTGGCATTGTACTGTTAGGGGACGGAACAGCTCCCCTAGTTGGGAGGGAGGGAGGGGGGGGGGGGGGGGGGGGGGAGAGAGAACCTTTTGGTGGAAATAAAACACAGCTAATGAGGCAGTCCATAATATATCCAGTGGAAATGTTTGCTGTTCATTGACATAAGAGTGGAAGGAACTATTTTTTTGTTATATTTTTAATTCAACAAAAAGCAACTTATTTGAAAAAAAATTTGTCTCTTCAATCTAAGTCTGGAAATACCTCCGGCGTTCCTGTGCAGTTCTGCATATTATTATAAGTCCATGAAATCTGATAAAACTCCCGGTTTCTTAGTCCAGTGTGAAAGGCTTCATAAGAAACATAAAGAAATAAGGAAAATTATCAGCTGACAGTTTTTACAACAACCGGCTGGCAAGGAAACCTTTCTGTAAAGTTACTCAAAGTTATATTCCTTCAGATAATCGAGCTTTTACTGTAGTTATAAGTGCCTTAGTTTTATAGTTTAGCCGAAAAAGTTTCGGTAAACAAATTTAGAATCGTTAATTACTAATCTAATTATTATAAAATACCTGTTTATTCCCTTTTGCTCTGAATAATAATTGTATATTCAGTTAGTGGTGTTTATAAGACCCTCTCTCAGATTCTGTTTAGATTCTTTAGTACCTAACACTAACACTATGCATGATTATACTTACTTTTTCATAAATTTTATTAATCTGATGCTGTTAAAATAACATTTAGAATATTGAATATACCCTATGTTACAGTATACCTAAGTAGTATAGTTTTATAATTGTATAATTAAATGAGTGATATAGGTTTATAGGGTTAAAAATTTGGAAAGTGAACTAGAGTAAGAATAGAAGCTATTATACTTGCAGATGGTTGTACATAAAATATATTTTGGGTACACTGTTGCATTATTCTTGACTAACCTTTTCTTTTTTAAACTCTTTCTTGAAGATGAAAAAATGTTAAAGATTTTTTACTAAAAGTACTAAAACACAAACTCAATACCTATAATCCAGGATAATACAGGGTGTTGAAAAACTCGTGGAAAAAATCAACAACATATTATGGTACGGTGTTGTGGGATTTCAAAAATCAAAACAAAAAAATTCTATCTTCATTTGTTTTCAAGATATCGCAATCATTTCTTTTTAAAGTATGGCAACATTGCATTGAATTTTCAGGTAAGAGAATACAGTCTGCCTCTTTTTAATATTCGTATTCTATTGTTGCAGTTACACCTATTTGTCAAAATTAAGCTGTCCTGAAAATTTGAAACTGATTTCTATTTCTGCAACACATTTTAGAAATGTTTTTTCTTAATAATATTATAAGCATTAAATTTCCATAAATTAATGAATTTATTTAAAATATTACCTAACAACTTTATGATGATGGATTACTTAGTGATTGTCAAACTAATAAGTCAAATTGTGGTGATAATATTGCAACTGTCATTCACAAACCAAAACCACAGACAATGAGAAAGCAAAATCATTGAAAACTATTGCTGAAATCAACTTTCCCAACTTACTGGTGCCAATGCGTTGCTAGTTGTAAATTTTATCTCACCTCTCTTTTTTATACAGGTGTCCTAAGACTCAACATCATCTCTTGAAGGGATGATAGGCGACCAGAATATCATAACATGATCTTAGTAAAAAATTATTTCTTTTAGAGATAATGGTACAAGTACTTTAACGAATTGTGTGAAAATCGATACTTTGGATCAGTTTTTTGAGTGCCGCAGACAAAATTTAATATTTTACATTCTTAATTTTGTTATGTAATGCTACTTAGACCTGTTATTGATCAAGTGCCGAAGGAATATTCTGGTGTCATACTATACCTTTAGGGAAATTCAAAGACTTTATATGTTTATAAAAACTAGTTCATTTATGAATCAATAAATTCTCTCTAGATATATCTTTTTAAATATCTTTCTATTAATAATTTGCAAAAGGCTCTTTCACCTTTAATTTACTTATAAAAATATTCAGAGTTATAGGATTTGTAAAATCTGTGGTACCTCTTCTTCTGAATAATAGAAGCCTTGAGCTGCATAGAAAACCAACGTGGGAAAGACTTGGGTTCAATTTGAAATGTAGGAACAATCAATTAATTGTTGGAACATCATTTCAAGACCATTATACACTTTCATTTAAAGTTATCCACAGTAATATTATGAGAAGTCTGAAAAGTGGCAGATATTTCATTAAAATTCGATCTCCTAAAATCGTTAACAACCTCACCGCCCGTGCTACACCGAAATATAGAACCCTACAAAAAGTGGATAATGAAAATTATCCACTTAGCTTATGCACTTTACACCAATCGGACAGAATACATGATGACCTGTAGCTGTAGCAGAAGAATAACCGTTGTTGTTCACCCAAGAGTAGCCAGGAACATTGAAGTCAACAAGCAAACATCTGTTTGTTTATGTTCCTCAGTGTCTTCATGTATTAAACTCAATGTAGATTGTAAACCGCTTACAAGTTGTAAATAACGTTCAGAGATTGTATCGGTGGCAAATAGCAGAAGTCAGCAATAATATAACACATGCAAAAAATTGTGCAGATGTTTTATTTCTACCAAGTGAGAAAGAAACACTATGTTAGTATGTTGCCTAAAAAAAAGGTTTATAAAAATATATTTTTTTATTATTTTTGAAATACAGGGTTTAGGAAAAAGACCTCCCCGTTTTTGAAAGGTGATTGGTTGAGTTGAGACAGGAGTAGACAGGTGGGGAGGGTCTTTCTTGAAAGCGGTAGATATGGGTTGGGTTAGAAAGCATCGAGCGTTTGTTGATAATTATATTATCCCCGTGGGACTTCTTTTTGTTACACAGGGTGTATTTTGTTTTCTATATTAACCTTTTGACTGCAATAGTTTATTTTAACAAAAAAACTGAACCATCAGTAACTTTCCCTGAATTTTGTTCTCGTCCCAAATTCAGTCCTGAAATGTTGTGATAATAATCTTCATTTTGAGACCTTTTCAATTATATGTATCATAAGATCATACTTTCAATAAAAGAATCTAAGATGCGCCCTGCCTCCATATTGATTTTGACAACAATTATTGAAAAGATATAGTATTTACCTATACAACAATGGATAGACTTTCAATTATTTATGTATAAAATGGCTCAAAAATATCATAAATTTCCGCACTGTATACATTAATTCAATAATGGTTAAAAAGATTGATACTTCAAAATTTGAGTAAAAATGAAACAAAAACCAGAGTCAAGCAAGATCTTTTATTGATCTCAATATACTTTTATCAGGATAACTGTTCTGCGTTCCAGATTTCGTAACTGAATCTGAAGCAACAAAAGCTGCTACTTCAATACATTTCTTTAGAGGCTTATTCTTATGGTAAGCGAGCATGTAAGCCAAAGCGCCTATGAACGCGTCTCCTGCTCCAGAAGAGTCGACACATTCTACTTTAGGACATTTATAATGTTCCGTACGTCCGTCTTTTGAAGAGTACACACAACCATTTTCACCCATCGTAATAATTACAGAATTACATCCCATGTGAATTAATTTTCTCGCCGCTGCTTTACCCTGCCTAAAAAAACATTTATATAATAATTATTAAAAATAAAGGTACAAGCAGGTGTAAAAAATAAAATAACATATTTGCCGTAGAGGTGACGATTAAATAATGTTTAAGGGACCGTAAGGAATAATGCTGCTCTGCTAAGAAAAAAGTCCCATCTACAATCTGAAAAAAATCATAGAAATTTTGGGAAAGTACCTACCTAGGGAAAAAAGTACCTAGGATTTTCTTTGTTAGCACAGCAATGTGTTCAAACTTCTCTAGAGCGGTAGGTTGTATAGATTGCACTCACTGTTAGAACATTCATTCATTACCACATATAACTAATTCTGGTGACATTCTTCCCGCAATTTTTTGTTATGCGGTATTTACAACATTAGGGTATTGAAAGGCTTTTAGGTATATTCGTTAACAAATTTAATGACCCCTATCGGATTCTCTGTACATAATATATCATGCAAATTTCGAGTCACTGGTGAGGTATGGGATAATGTTTTGGGGAAGTTCCTCAGATATTTCTGATACAAAAAAATCCTTAGAGTTTTGGGTGGTATGGGGTATTCTTATTGGATTTTTTTTAGACGATTTGAAAATGCCACAATATATGGGGTCCCATTCAAAACAACAAAGCTGTGAGATCTCTAGCTTTTCTAGTTTTCCATAATATTTCCAATACGCCACGAAAAAAAAACACCCCATATATGTGCAAGTTAACAACAGAAACACTTGTTTATATTTCATTTAATCCCTTCTGAATTTTGAAAATACTTAAAATATATCATTCCTCTGATGTGAAATTAGCATTTTAGTTCTCAGAAAAAAAATTAAACTCACTTGGGTATGTGTGAATTTTCATGAAATTTGCATAATTATTGTGAAAGATGAAACCATTCTTTTAGAACAATAAAAATAAGTTTTTGCTTTTACTTCAAATAAACTGAGTGAGAAAATACATCAAAAAACTGAGTGAGAAGATACATATTGTGCATGTAGACCTCTCAACAAAAATCATTCAAAGAGTTATAACATGGCGGGTGTTTCAGATAGAACTTTTTACATAAAGCAGCTACAATACTTACTCCACATCGGATACACTGAGAGATGTAAAAGTTTCTGCTTCTACTTCGTTTACACAGAATATTGTTGGTAATGTGAGTAATTCTTTTTTGTATTCTGTGGTTGCCGGTGCTGCATTTAAAATGGATGTCTGTAAAACAAAAGTTTCATTGATTAGGCTGGTAGTTATAATAAAACAAAAACAAAGTAAAAATAAATTGAGCCAGAAATTAGTCTAAAGCAAAGGAGGATCAATACTAAGAGAGAAGCAAATAGCTTGAATATCTTAATAAGATAATGAAACTGAAGCTGACTGTGTGATCTTGAGGAATCTGATTTGTTGATTGATAGCAAGTTTGGTTTCTGTACTATGACTGATTACATTCTCTATCAAAGAAATAATTATTTTTCTTTTATTTAGGTAGTTGAAAATCTCTTTTCAATGTACATTAGGAAAATATTGTCAATCGGTCTTGGGTTGGGATATTTTATTTACATTCTACATTCCTATGGAATAAAACCAAATACTCTTGATAATAATACATGCAGCTTTCCGTTATTTACATATTATAATAAAAAAGGGGGTTAAAAAAGTAGCGCCATCTGTTGCCTTGATGACTAACTACACAAAACCAGAAATAAACTGAAATGAATCACGGATATAATATAATGCAGATGTAACATATTAATATTATCTAGAGTTCTTGGATTAGGGTAATAATGATTATCACTTTCGTGTAAGTATTTAGTAATGAACACACGTCAATAATTCATTATTTCTGCATCAGATTTAAGCATAAGAATATACTTCACGTAAAATAAAACTGCATATTAAATTGTGATTTATTTTAAAGTTGACAAGCCAACGACAGATTGACGTTTCGTTCAATTAAATTGACAGTTTAGATCAATGCTAGTTTACAGGTCCAGCCGCTTGGGTGATAGTAACTTCTATACCTCAGTCGGCCAAAAGATATAGTAATAAAAGTGCGCAGTAAGTTTACAATCCAGGTAGGCAGACCTTATACACAAGAATTATATACACAAACCTTAGAATGCCTCATTGGTTTACCGGAACCAGGTAACCAATAAATAAGGTACTATCTGCCTACAGATGTGACTACTTGGACCTTAAAAATTTGTGCGCAGTTTTATTACTATATCTGTTGGTCGACTGAGGTATAGTGCCAATTTTCAGTGGAAGCATGTATTATTAAAGAGTATTTGATAAAACTGAGCAAGAAAAGATTGTCATAGTTTGTAGTTAAAACAGCCTACTAGAGGCTGGCTGAATGAGAACTGAATATTCAGACAGTATAGTTCCCCTCAAGGTCACATAAAAATATGATGTATTAAAATTAAGATATTTTAAAAAACTAAAAGAGAAAAACAACCATAATATGACTTACTCCTTTACATAGTTTCATAGCTTCAATAGCAACTTCTTGAGAAGTTTCCAACTGCAAAACCAGAACACTAGCCTCCGAGATGAAGGATCTAGCATCTTTGACATCTTTCACTGATAGCATATCATTTGCACCAGGTATAATCACTATTTGGCTTTCCCCGTGATCGAAAACTGTTATTTGTGCTACACCACTATCCATATGTGGCGTTTGACGTACAAAGCTCGTATTGACACCTTCTTTTGTCAAATTTTCTATGTATCTCCCTGACCACATATCATCACCAACCTAGAATGTTAGATTTATAGTTTACACTCAATCTTATAAAACCATTCCAGGATAATCCGCAAATGCTTTCCGCAAATGCATTATTACGCAACTAGTTTTGCGCAATTCCAGGAAGGGGTCATTATGGAGATGAGCGGCATTGGTATAGGGCGATTTGGCTTATACTATCGGATAGCTTGTGTCTCTAGGAGTATCAAGGTATCATTGAATTTTTGCGCCGGTAAGTAATAGTCGAGAAATAAGGCCTTAAAGTTTCATCCTTGCCCTAATACGCGTATATTCGTACATATACGCTCGAACAGGAAGCTCGCACTCCGTCGGACACACGACTATGAGTGCGTGCTTACCGTTCGAGCGTATATGTACAAACACACGTAATGACACTTTAAGGCCTTATTTCTCGACTATTACTTGCCGGCGCAAAAATTCAATGGTACCTTGATACTCCTAGAGACACAAGCTATCCGATAGTATAAGCCATTTCACCCTATATCCATGCCGCTCATCTCCATAATTGCCCAGGAAGGTTCTTGAACGGTCCAAGAAATAAAACCCGAATAAATCTAATATGTATATGTACAGCTAATTAAGTAGGTGCTGCTGAAATGAAAATGAAGATGCAATGCGTATTTCTGATTTTTATTTTTATGCATTCCATCAATAAATGAGAGTCCACGCTCATCTGTGTGCGTGCATGGATATTCCGACACATGGATAATCCATGAACGGATAATTGGTACCTACTCTACTCTATTATGATCTTTGATTAAACTTAGGAGATCGTGTTTTCAAGCATATTAACCAACCAGATTGCCAATATTTACCCGAGCTACTAACACTGTTGAAGCTCCAAGTCTGCTTGCAGAAACACACTGATTTGCACCTTTACCTCCAAAAGACGTTATGAACTTTTTTCCTTTAATGGTTTCACCAACCTTTGGAGCTCTCGATGAGTAACTTCAAAACAATAACGGTATTTAAATATATTAATTCCTTCTAGCAGACTCAATTTTCTTACCTTGTAAAATCTACCATACATGATCCTACAACCACAATCTCTGGTTTCTTTGAAGATTGATGTGCCATGGTTTTTTTGTAACAATTAAAGAAATATTAAATTAGGAATTTATAGCCTGTATGTGAATATACTTAGCAACACGAAAACATAAGTGAAAAACTCCAGTTTCAAGTATACTTATAGTTAAAAAATTTTATCACCATAAAGTATCAATTTATTATCTCTAGAAGTAGGTAACTCAAGTAATATTTTTAAGTACAATTTGCTTTAACACTACTAAGTACTTATCAGTTATCACTCACTCAACACTTTCTTATTAACTTTCCTAAGCTACTATTATTAGTAATAGATATTTAATTTAATCTCTTAATAGTCTTAATAATAACATAAATAAATAAATTCTGTAATCAAATAATCGTATAATAATTAATAAAAATTGTATTTGAATATAAAAAAAAACTAATATTGACTTTGATTGACAAAATGACAAATGACGTTTTTAGAGTGATTACGTGACGGATGACTTATAACAGTGATTCGCCCTTACGCGTAAAGAATTCATTCTCAACTTTTGAAGTAAACAATACGTAAAGAATGAATAAGAAAACAATTGAAAAGCAAGGTTATGTTCTATGTTTAAACATGGTCTTATTAATGCTACATAACTCTTCTACTGGTTCAAAAACTTTCCTAAATGCATGGGATCTAACGGGAGAAGCTGAACCATGAGACTATAACTGAAATAGTAAATGAATCGATTCAGTTAGCAAATAAACTTCGGTATTGCGACAGTTTATGCCGTCAGCAGCTTTGCTTACAATGGGAATGGGACGTACTGTCATATATCTATTACATATATTAGTAATAGATACCTATATGCGTACTGTTGAAATATGTCACAGATAGTAGGTAATTGCAATTCTCACACTGCATGTTAATTAAATCGATTAAATCGGGTAACATTTAACCGAGCTAAAAAACGGTTCCATGTGTATTTATCCCTAAAAATTCTAGATTCTAACTAATTAGGTATAGTGAGGAATACTGCGAATACAAAAATAAAATACTAAAGTTAAACCTAAGTTAAATAAATAACCCAAGAAAATCTGCCTTTTTACTTCCTTACTCAATCTTATTTAACATTAATTTCAGTTCAGATAATCACAATAAAATTCAAAGTAAATAGGTGACCTAAAATGTAGTGTTAGGGTTACCAATAATAATAATACTCATTCAATCAATAAAAAATTAGTCATACATTATTTATTATTATTTAGTAATAGTTAATCAGATACATATACTCTTATTAACTGCATAAGCAATAATAAGCTTAAATTTGCATTGTTTATTGTTTGTTTTCTTTACATAATTACATTCTTTACCTCCCAAAAAGTTCATGTAAAGTATAAATTCTTTACCCGTAAAGAATAGCGTAAAAAATAGATGTAAAGAATACGGCATAAATATCACTGCACCCTGCACCTACACCTTCACAGGCTGCGCGTTGGCAGCCTGTGAACAGTCAAAATGTTATAATCACATTATACGTCAGTTACGTCATCTGTTATCAGTTCTTTTATTTATGATTTGAGCAATTTTAGAGCATTTTAGTGTAGCCTTAGCCTATGACAGAGACGAGTTCAAAAAACTATTATTTTAATTGGAATTTCGTTTTAAATAATTTAATGAAAGTTTAATAGTTATAAACATTATATTATAATGCCTGAAGAAGAACGTCCCGCTGGCGCGAGAAATATAGTCGAAAGCTTTTTTAATACCGTTTATAACGTACTAGACAAACCCACAGTATGGTTTAGAGGTAGGTAGAAATTTTGAAATTGTAGTTTTTTTGGGTCTAACCTGAGTTTTTCGATTATAAGTAGGGTTCGGGGGGTTTTTTATCAGTGTACCAGTTTTTTTTAAGTTCTAATTAAATTGATATATCTGAGCAATGTTATTGCAATTTTATTTTAGAGCGTATTGTTGAACCCAACCAAAAGAGTTACCCTTGGTATCATCAAAAGTTTCGCCGCGTTCCTGGCATTCAAGAATGTTATGTGGAAGATCCCGTCTGTTTTTTTGAGGCCGATAATCAATATAAGCGTGACAGGTAGTCTTCGAGCCCATAAGTTGCTGCAAAGTGTATGTTATGTAATCATTTTTTAGGTTAGTTGATACAAATATTTTGAATATCCTCCGGCAGCGTTTTGAAGAATGTACCATATATGAAGCTCCTGACCATTTAGAAAGATGCAGACATCTCTTAGATCAAGTGGAAGAGGCATCTACAAACTGGTTTATCAAATGTGAGTTGAAAATATTTTTGACTAGATAGTGGTAAAGGTGCTCTATCGCAACGGTTTTACCCCTACGCTGGCTCCCCTCCACTTTCTCTGCTTGCTCCGATACGACAGGCTCTCGGCGTTGCCCCATGAAATCCGTGTCTCCGTTCTCCTATGGCCTTGAAGTGTCATTTTTGGTTACAAATAACATTAAAACACTTATTTGCTGCAGTAAGTCAGGTCTTTGGCCAGGGTAGGTTTTTTTTCCTTCAAATGTTCGTAAAATGAAAAAAAACCTACCCTGACCAAAGACCTGATGGAACCTGTAGCTACTATTATGGTCTCGTGCGGAAGCGGGCAGGAAGCGCGCAGGATTGTCTGCAGAATGTAGGAGAAGGGCTTGCATATGGCAATGCTGAGAACGTGTCGGAGCGTAGCAAGCAGAGACAGTGGAGGGAAAACGCATCCATAGGTGTCAAATTGGGGTTGTTTGCAGGCCATCTAATTGGCGCACTTCTTCCGATCCATTCAGAAAACCTTTCATTTAGGTAATTAACACATTGAGCACCAAAGCAGACACTGGTGTCTGTTTGCTGTGTTAATCACAAAGCCAAAGCAGACACTGGTGTATGCTTCAGTATTTGTGCTAATTGTGCTGAACAGAAATATGCGATTTGTATTTCCAATGGTAGAATGCCTGCTCTGGCCTAGCCGCCAGTATCCATATATGTGAGCTGGCCCCCTAACGTCTCCTAATAATTTTCTGATGTGTGTCTGTTTTGGCCTACTGAGCATATGATTTTTTTAGGTTCTACGACAGGGCCAAAGCAGACACGCCACAGCGTGTTAAAAATAAAGATTGAATATTTGGAGAGGATATAGTATGGACCAAAATTTGACGTTTCTTGAAACTTCCTTTATACAGGGTGATTTAGTCATATATGTGATCGGAAAATTAATGGTTTGGGAGTTATCATCATATAAGTCTATTTCCTGAAGAACCTGATTTTTCAAAGACAGTGTAACAGCTCGGTTTAGGTTGATGAAATTTTCCAAAGATGTAGTCAAATAATGAGTCTATCACATCGTGTGTAAGCTTCCCCAATGCAAGGGACACAATTAGAAAAAAAAATTATTGAAGCAGAAAAATTTTCTTTTACTTAACAACGCTCCTGTTAAAATTTTTTGGGGGTGATTCATTTTTGGCACATGTTTCAAAAACTTCTCTGTTCAATTGGCAATCTACCCTACAAATTTCATTCAGCTAGTCCTATAGCTTCTCGTAAAAAAAGCAAAATGAAACGGGCGGAAATTGATCCATCATGATAGTAATTTTAACTCTCTTGGTCACTCTTATGACATTTTGAACTGTGGTATTAGTGGTTTAAAGAAACTCGATCTTGATACTGTGTGATATGATATGCATTGGAATGTTGGTTTTCCTTATGAGCGAATTATAACACTTATTACAGAAATTGTCCTCTTATTGGTGTATCTATACTGTTGGACAATAAATTATTATTATAAAGACGCCTTAAGGAATTTTTTAACCAAAGGGAAACCATACGGACTAATGTTTCGTTAGGTTTAAATTTTAAATACATGTATGTATAATTCCTTGGTTGTAGATGGAGATCTAGGTGCTTACCATGATGTGAGAAAGGCATATATGAAACAGAAACATCGCCTGATATGGGAACGAAGACATGGTCCTGTTGGATCGGGAAAGAAATCAGGTGACACTATTCAAGCCGAGGAATAATTGCTAAATATTACACCAAACATCTGATGAAAATAGTAGACGATAATAGCCCAGTGTAGCGATAAACATGAATTCTATTGTTATATGCTAAATTAATTTTGAATTCATAATTATTATTACTTTATTGTAAATGTAAAGTGTGTTTTCATTAATATATGAATATTAGCTATTTATTAGCATTTTCATTTCTAACCTCATTATAATTTTATGAAAGTAATACTCTTCAAATCGCCAGAAAAAATTCTTTGGGTAAACCCAAACAATACTGTGCCACAGCTTTCCACCTCAGAATTCGACCTATATTTTTCAAAGATTTTTTTTCAAATTTGAAAATAAAATAAATATCAATGGGAGCTAAATCGGGTAAATAGGATGGGTCCAGAAGCAATTCGAATTTCAGTTCATGCAGTTTTTCCATTGCAGAGTTGCGGACCACGCATCGACCCTCTTTTTTTTCTCAATTTTCTCATCAAGTCTTCTGTAAAATCTTGTGTACCCATCCACCTGATGTCCCACAAGATTCAGCAACCTCCTTAACTGTCAATCAGCGATTTTCCACCACAGTTGCATGCAGTAAATCGACGTCTTCAGTAGTTGAAACAGTTTCTGGTCGCCAAGAACGTTCATCATCAAAAATGGTGGTACGACCGCGTTTGTACTCAGCCACCCAATGTTTTACAGTTGTATATGAAGGAGACAGTTCACTGACACAGAGTCCAACTCATCTTTTATCTCTTGAGTTTTTTTTTCCATTTCGAATGAAGAAACTGTATTACAGGGTAATATTCGATTTCATCCATTGTTAACAAAAAACGTTACCGGTCAACTTTGGAACAATGGAATTAGCCAAATACTGGCCGGAATGACTTGAAATTTTTATAGGATACACATAATGTCTATAAGGCTGTGTGTTCTCTTGTTTTTTTTTTTGTCAGTACTTTGCAACACTTGTCCAGATAGAAATTCTTTTCATTGAGACAATAGAGGAAGTAGTAGTGATGCTGTATACCTGTATATCATTATATGTACTTTTAAATTGTTGTCAATGAATGTAGGTGGTTTGTCCATGCAATAAAGTCAAACAGAAATTGTTACGATTTCATAGTTGGTCTACACTCTCTCTAGTTGAGCTATAGAATTACAAAATTCAGTCAAATTTTTCATTTACGCTATTCAAAATTTCAATTATTTTAAATGCAAACCACACACACATAAAATTAAAACTCATTTTCTTTTTTTTTATTAAAAAAAAAACAATAATAAATAACAGGATTACATTACTATTAGTAACATTATTATAAAGCTAAGGTAATATAAAACAAGTTGCAAATTTAGATGGGAAGAGTATTACCAACACTTCTACCAAAAATTCTAGTGATAAACGAAATTCCTGAGCTTCCACCAGGAATATTTCCTACCACTGTCCACAATAGAGTCACTATTTGAGCTACAGCACATAGCACCGTAAATGGAGTACTTTGTAAATGCAGAGCACAATACAATGTTGCAATTAACGTTGTCCAATAGGCAATTGTCAGAGGTAACCTATCTCTTGAAAACGTCGCCTTTAGATATGACATTGGCCCCCATAAAAAGAAAAAACTGAAAAAAATATAGCGGTAGCAGAGTTATTGAATCCCAAGATCAAGCAGCATTTTAATTCAAATTTACAATAAACGAGCAAAGTTTTCCTGTAGTTTTTAATTCAGTGGCTGTATACATCAGATTCATAATAAACTAACTCAGACTAGTCCATTTGGTAAAGTAAAAAATGTACCAATAGTTGATAAAAAATCAATAATTGTTAGTGAAGAGGTTACAGAACAAAAATCAGCCCCCTAAAAAGTTTTCATAACATAATAACTTTTAAAACTGTCAAGCCGGAACCTAAAACCCAAGAAACTGATCAAAATAATACATACTTTGATGTGTGTAGGCTTTCACGGCCGGCTTCTATTGAAATCGTAATTGATTCCGGGCTGTTGTGCCGTGGTCTATGGAGATTTGCTCCGAACGTTTTGTCTACAGCTGCGTGTTCACTGATAACTGATAATCAGGAGAGGTGGAAGCATTGCTTGCGCACATGTAACCGCTGATTATGTCTACCGCAGCTGTAGACGAAACCTTCAGAGCAAGTTTCCATAGACCCACGGCACAACAGTCCGGAATCATTTACGATTTCAATACATACTTTGTCGGAAATAATTGGTTCAATATATACAATTTCCTATTCTATATTGTAATACATCTTTACAGTATGTTCACTTCAAATGGAAGCACCTCAACACCTTTTTTATTTTTTGATGAATTAAAAAATTTTAAAGTTTAAATAAATTGATTAAGGTTGCAGAAAGGCTTATGCCCGAATTCACAAAGCATTATGGCCCTGTAATAGCTTGAAAATAATTAAATAAATGGGATGGAGATATACAATAGGTGGAGCTAATTGATTACATAATTATTTTGATAATTATCGTTTGTGAATACGGGCATCACTCTATTATTATTTGTTTTCAACTTCAACCAAATTTGAGATTTGGGGGTTTGAGTTTATTTCAAACAACTTTTTCAAAAAAAAAATCCGAAAAAAATGCCCAATATGTTTTTTTTTAATTTTCAGCACTAATTTTTGATCACAGTAGGCTAGTTATTTGCTATGGCTAAAATGTTGTTTACCCATTTAAGAAAGCTTCGGGAGCTTTATACGAGGTGATAGTCCCCTAAGATGGAAAGCTCGATTACACCTACACCATTAAAGATATCGAAATGAACCAGAAAGTGTTGTAAATGGGAGGGCAAAGTGCACTTTACCCTCCCATTTGCAGCACTTTTTGGTTCATTTCGATATCTTTAATGGTGTAGGTGTCGTGTAATCGAGCTTTCCATCTTAGGGGACTCACCCTGTATAAAGAAAAAGTGTTTTTTAATTCCAGTGGCGTCTCAGGGGGCTACCTGAATTAAATTAAATGAATCTCAATAATCGATGTGAATTTATTACTTGTTTTAATAGGGCCTGGCACAGATTTTGATTTTTCTTGGAAACAAAGCTAGATACGAGTAAAGCTCAGGAGGCAAGAAAGTTACATTATTGACCACTTAATCTAAAAAAAAAATATAAATTGTCAAAAGAGCAGTGGCGTATCATAATTTTATCTATAAGTATCAAGTAGGTAGCCCTCTGAGACGCCACTGGAATTAATAAATTTATGTTATTACCATCAAAGAAAGTTCCTTATAACGACAAATAACCCTACCAAATTTTAATTAAATTGGCTGAAAGGTTTTTGAGTAATTAATAAAAAATCTATTTTTTTTTTAAATTTTACACCCTGTATCTAGAAAACGAAGCAAGTTAGGACATACGATTATATGAAAAAAACTTCTTATTTTTGGGTGGTAAATAAGCCCTTAAAATATTTGCACTCAATTTTGAATCACCCTGTATATTTTTTTGATTTATCCAACGGATAACCAGTTGTTAGCAAAAATACTTCTTTCACCCAAGGGGTGATTTTTTAAGGGGGACACCCTGCACCCCAGAACCAATTTTTGTGGATTTATGTTCTATAACGTCTTCACTAAGAATTATTAAAGGAAAATCTTATATAAGATTTTTTATGAACTTTTACTAGGTACATTTTTTTACCTCGTTTTTTACTTTACCTAGTACAGACGGGAAAAATCTCACCCAATGAAAACCACTATAACAAATACATTTTTTAGAAAAAAATTATATTCTATGTGGCACATTTGCAGTTCTTGTTTTACTTTTTTTGACATTTGACAGAAAAACCTAAATACAGTAGAAACTCAATTATACGAAGTAATGTGGACCGGATCCATTTCGGATAAGTGAAAGTTCGGATAATGCGGAGTGTTTAACAAATATACACAGGGTGTCCAGTAAGTACCTCCCTAATTTCTCGGGAGCATACAGGAGAGGTCAAAATAAACCTAGTTTGTCATAAAAAAATTCCTAAAGTGTCCCCAAACGGAGATACAGAACCCCAAAAGGGTACTGACCTGACCTGCATAATTCGATGAAATTTTAATATTTAGACATAGAGGCCATATATCAGAGATGTTTGAAATCATCAGGGAAGTCAGGAACGGACTTACCACCACACTCATTGGGTCAAAGTTTTTGACAGGTGTCATTTTACAGAGTTGAAAACTTATATTTTAAATACACCGGTCATTCATCTTTAAAAAAGGTACTCTTAATTTATTTCGATAAAACTGGCGGTTTTCGAGATAAATGAACTTTTATGCGAATTTTGACCAAGTTCCGTCAATGAAGGAACAGATGAAGTCAACGGTGTTCGCAACGAAGTAAAACTGCTGGTAGAAGAGATGAAGATCGACTATGAGATGAAGGTGAAGCATTCTCCCTGTGCCGCACCGGCGAGCATTTTTTGCTCGAAAGTGAAACCACTGGCATACGACGGGACGAAGACCAGACAGGGATAGGAGCGGAAGCAGAGACAAAGGTGTCTATCGGGAACGTGAAGCTCTTCGTCCACGGCAGGAAAACTAATTTCAGCCAGTGTGGAGGGAAGAATGTTGGCTGACAACAACAAGGCCCCTAAGACCGTTTCCATCCGAACACCGCAGCGTCATGTGGACAGCCAAGACATCAAAGGGCGACAAGACAGATTTATCCAGGACGTCAGGTTCGTGGCAAGACAGAAACGGGAGCGAAAGGCCCAGTTTCCAAGTGGAGAGCAAAGGATTCTCGAGGGGTGAGCGAGACTTCAGCTTCAGAAACACGGTTCAAACCGCTGTGTCGCAAAAAAACGGCTCTAGTAATAAATACGCTCAATTGCTTTTAAGCATGAAAATAATAAAGGGAACAGTACCTTACTAAAGTGGAACTGTTATTCTTATTGGAAGTAAATCAGGCAGGAAACAAACCAGTTTTTTAAAGGACTTAAAGTTCTGCAAAATTCTAGCACCACCTCACCAGTGAAAAATATTTCATTATTCCTGAGTAAATGCATACCTATATCAATGTATGAACGGTACATAGGTACATATAACAATTTCAGATA
Source organism: Malachius bipustulatus (assembly GCA_910589415.1). Classification (NCBI taxonomy): domain Eukaryota; kingdom Metazoa; phylum Arthropoda; class Insecta; order Coleoptera; family Melyridae; genus Malachius; species Malachius bipustulatus. Next base: position 42,015,965 of record OU342636.1, read on the forward strand.
ATGTGAAGTATTTGAAGGCATGCGTTTCGGATAACGTTTGAATTTTTTTGAAAAAGCAGCAGTTTTAAAAATCAATTTTGTTTCAAATAAAGCAGATTCCAGATAATCGCGATCCGAATAAGCGAGCTTCTACTGTATTGCAAAAGGGGTAAATTTTTGAGAACGATTTTGTGAATGAAATGGAAAAAAATGCCAATTTCCATTTTGAAACATTTCTAATGAACTTACTCACATGTTCAAATGGTGGCAACCATTACAGTATACCAATGATAATCTAACTAGCCAAGTATCCTACTAGCCAGCCACCTGACTTACAATTTAAAATCCTCAAAGCTTTACTTACCTCAAAATGAAAAACAAACTTCCTAGGGTGAAAAGCAAGGAAAACTTCCTCGCTTTTAATATTAGAACTGGAATGTACATTAGGGAAAGCGAAAAGCACAATGTACCCATTAGGATGCAAACAACAAACATTGTCAACCGTTGAAATCTGGTCTAAAATTGAACAAATGTTCAAAACAATGTCCTCACATTTTACATTAAAATTATTAAGACTCACAAAACTTGGACAACATTCATTCTTGGTATCCTGAATCCAACTGCCGCTTTCGGCGGACGGTTGCTCTTCTTTGAACCATCTTGTTATCGAAGATTTCTGTATTTGGATCGGTGGTAATTGAATTTTAAATTGCTTCTTTTGGTCGCTTTGCAATAATAAATATTGGTCCAAATCCTTCTTTAAATCAGCCATTAAGATAGTTTAAAAGGCCGATATGTATGTAATAATAACTCCTCTGTGATAAAATCCTTTGGCTATTACTATTATACCTAATAGGTCAAGTAATATAGGTAGTACAGTGAAATCTCTCTTGAGATAAAATACTGTTACATTTTTTGAAATGTAAAGTTTGATATAGCAACCTATACTTGTGGAGGAATATTGTTGGAACTACACTTTTTCCTGAACTGAAACTTGAGTTTACTGCACTGATGTGTCCAAGTCCTCTTCTCTGCAATTGACAGGGCTAGAAATTATATAGGTATTATGTGGCAAATATTAATATTCACTTTCATGTTTGTCATAAAAACAAAACAGTAAATAACTTTCAAAACAGCATAGATAATAAGTAAAAGTAGTGGTTTGTTTGTTAGGTAAAAAGTTAAAAGTTGATCAAGATCAAATCCACGGAATCAAAATAATTCAAGAATTTCAAACTTTCATTAAACTTCAACACAAACAACAACCATAACCTAACACCTTCTTCTTCTTCTTCTACCCTCGCAGGTCTGGACTGAGTGACTGATGACTGATGATGAGTTCAGGGATGTGCCTTTACGCGTAAACAATTGATTCTCTACGTTTGACGAAAACAATACGTAAAGAAAGTAAAAATGTAAAGAATAGGTAAAGAACGAAAACAATTGAAAAGCAAGGTTATGTTCTATGTTTGTTTTGATAACAAATTATTATTGTTTAAAATCGGTTCCATGTGTGTATTTATCTTTAAAAATTCTAAATTCTTACTAATTATAGTGACGAATACTGAATACAAATACATAATGTAACTGAGTTAAATAAATAAACAAAGAAAACCTGCCTTTTTTACTTCCTTACTAAACCTTACTTAATATTACTCCCAGTCCCAGTACAGACTCCAGATAATCATAATAAAATTGAAAATAAATAACCTAAAATGTAGGATTACCAATAATAATAATAATACTCATTCAATCAATAAAAAATGAGGCATACATTATTTATTGTTAATTAGTAATAATTAAATACATAAACTATTAACTGCATAAGCAATTAATAAGCATAAATTTGCATTGTTTACGTTCTTTACGTTTTTTACGTTCTTTACGTTGTTTATTACCTTCAAAAAAGTCAGCTCCGCCGCTGAGTTCCTGAGTAAACATGGCGGATCTCTATGCGCCGAGTAGATGCGCGAACTCGTTTTTTTTATTGAAGTTTGAAGTTTGCCTTCTGATTGTTTCATTTTTCTTTGATTTGAACCATTATGAAAAAAAGATAGACACTGGGAAAGAAAAATAAAATTAAAATTATTAGATAATAGTCCACACTTTCACACTTTAATTTTTGGATTTGCGTATTGCATTGCATTCCATTGTTTATAGTATCCCAGACCAGTATGATGACGATGATGTATTCAAAATTATGGTGTCCAAGTCCATAAGAACAAGAAATCGGGTGTGTTTCTAAATAGCCAACGCTGAGCAACAATGCCAACAAACCGTTTCTAAATTAACGTTGACTGACGTTGACTCAACGTCAGCAGTCAACTTTCTTGTTTCTAAATCACTGTTTGAAGTCAACGTTGACTCAACGAAGTCAACGCTGGATTAACCTGTTGAGTTGCTACTCAACGACACGTGATCGTAAACTCGTTGACATTAGCATTAATAGTGTTTGAAGGTTAAAGTAATTTGTGTTGATATAAATAAAAATATATTACGAGAAAACTGATTGAAAATGTCGCAAGAAGTTAAGAATAAGGTGTTTTCGGTTGCTTGTGTCAACATTCTATCAACACTTCTCAACACTTATCAACACTCACAGAAAAATCTGAAAATTTTTATCACCCTATAACAATTTCATCCACATCATAGGATACCTTGTAAAAAGTTAAGATAGGGACATGTAAACCTTTTTCTGCTGTCTTGAGCCGTTTTCATTGTAAGCTACTTTGAAAATGGAAAATGGCAATTTTCACTTGTTTATAACTCAAAAACTATTCACATTATACTGAAACTGTGAAAACCATTCTTACTGATTTTTTTCAGATAATCTGAAAATGTAATAATATATAGGGTGTCCTATTTAAAATAACAAATTTGTAAGGCGTACAGCGATATTGGGCCATCCTGTGTAGCTGAAAATTATTTTAGGTTGAAGGTCTCTTCAAACCATACAATTTTTTTCCCTCATCTTTTTTTATAGCTTCAAAAGTGAAGCTGCCAGAGAAGAATCCCGCACTAATGGGACACCCGGTATATAGCGTTGAGGTAAGAATATCCTGCTATGAGTTAATTGTTACAGATTGATTTGAAGGATGATTATCTCATTGGGAAAAGTATAGTTGTTATCCTAATGCCCGTATTCACAAACGATAATTTCCTAAATAATTACGTAATCAAATATACCCATCTCATTCTATTGCAAAAAACTGCATATCTCCATCTCACTCATTTAATTAATTACGTAATTATTTAGGAAATTATCGTTTGTGAATACGGGCATAAGGGTATAAAATGATTAAAATGCCGGTACATTTGCAGCACTTTTGAATTTCTACTAATGAGAGACCTCATACTAGAGCTTTTGATGTTTGACGAGACAACTTCCATCAGAACTGGCAAACCTGTAAACGTCAAACTTGTAAACAACGTTTGTTTGTATGGAACCCTGGCCGTTGGCCCCGCCCACTGACGTCATCACTGTCGGCGTCTATTGTCTATGAATGTCGATATTCGCCGAGTAGATGCGTGAACGTGAACTCATTTTTTTTATTGAAGTTTCAACACAGCCACAGCCGCATTTTCAAAGAAAAGTGTAAGATTATTAGTTAACATCATGAGTTTAAATGAGGGCAATAATTATTATTGTCCCTTTCAACATCAGCAGATGGAGAAAACGATTATCAAAACGGAAGCCTCAGATGATGATCAGTTTATGGAGTCCGATGAGAAAAACACCTTGCTACTAATCTCGGCGAAATTGAAGTGTGAAGATGAACAAAACGATGCTGGGCCGTCTTCTGAACTAAATAATTTTGAAAACACTTTTGACGCACCTCTTCCAATGAAACATGAACCCGAAGACTCGTGGACGTCGACGTCGGCCTTGAAAGAAGAGATTGAGATTGAGAACCACAAACCGGGCTGGGAACAGCTGACCGGGAGTCGTCGTCATATCCTTGGAATTGTCAAGAGCAGTGAACCCGATCGGTGTGAGTCCGTTAGAGAAAGTGAGGCACTTCAGGCACGATCTTCTGAAAGTAAGAGAGGAGGAGAGTTGAAGTATAATTGTGCCCATTGTCTTTATAAAACAAACTGGAGACGTTATTTTATCAAACATTATAAAAATAAACATTCCAAAGAGGCCGAAATGTACAAATGTGAGGAATGCTCACATGAAACAAGATACAAACGTGTTTTGTCCGAACATTATAAAATTAAACATTCCAAAGAGGCCGAAATGTACAAATGTGAGGAATGCTCATATGAAACAAGATACAAACGTGTTTTGTCCGAACATTATAAATATAAACATTCCAAAGAGGCCAAAATGTACAAATGTGAGGAATGCTCATATGAAACAAGATACAAACTTGTTTTGTCCGAACATTATAAAATTAAACATTCCAAAGAGGCCGAAATGTACAAATGTGAGGAATGCTCATATGAAACAAGATACAAACGTGCTTTGTCCGAACATTATAAAATTAAACATTCCAAAGAGGCCGAAATGTACAAATGTGAGGAATGCTCATATGAAACAAGATACAAACGTGCTTTGTCCGAACATTATAAAATTAAACATTCCAAAGAGGCCGAAATGTACAAATGTGAGGAATGCTCATATGAGACAAGATATAAAAGTAATTTGCCCAAACATTATAAATGTAAACATTCCAAAGAGGCCGAAATGTACAAATGTGAGGAATGCTCATATGAAACAAGATACAAACGTGTTTTGTCCGAACATTATAAAGGTAAACATTCTAAAGAGGCCGAAACGTACAAATGTGAGGAATGCTCGTATGAAACAAGATATAAAAGTGCTTTGCCCAATCATTATAAAATTAAACATTCCAAAGAGGCCGAAATGTACAAATGTGAGGAATGCTCATATGAGACAAGAAATAAAAGTAATTTTACTGCACATTATAAATGTAAACATTCCAAAGAGGCCGAAATGTACAAATGTGAGGAATGCTCATTTGAAACAAGATATAAAAGTGCTTTGCCCAAACATTATAAACGTAAACATTCCTAAAAAGCTGAAGTGTACAAAAATGTGCTGAATGTCAGTATGAAACAAAAGGAATGAAAAACCTCGTCCAACATTTGAAGTCCATTCACTCAATCAGAAGAAACTAACAAGTACCAAGATACAACTTGCAACTGAACTGTGAAGAGTGTTCTTACCGTTACTGTTACCAAAAAATGAACATTAATAAGAAAGCAGACAAACTGAAATGTTTGGAGTGTCCTTTTTTGTATCAATCAATAATTGAAATAAATTTATAATAAAACAATAGTCAAAAATGTTTTCCTGGGGACGGTGTCAATTAAATAGTTTTTCTTTGGCTCACTTTATATCATATACTCTTTATACAGGGTGAGTCAGTTTCTTGTAGCAGGACTTTAACGACAATTAATGTTTCTGAGGTACAGGGTGTGAAAGTTTTACATTTTTTTGGTTTTCTTTCTCAAATTTTCTCCAGGAATTTTTAAAATAATTAATTGACTCTCGAATTTTTTGCGTTTCGCCTCTGCACTCCACTCTCTAGTGAACAATTATTCGCATTCTCTGTTTAATTTCGAGACTTTTTGGTTAGTTGCATTCTGTTCGTGAACTGTACCAATTTCGAGATTTACAGTTCAGGAACAACATGCAACTAACCAAAAAGTCTCGAAATTAAACAGAATGTGAATAATTGTTCACTAGATACTTAGATAGTAGAGAGCAGAGGCGGCAAGCAAAAAAAAATCGAGATAGTGTTAGGTACCTACATAATGTCAGACCTCCAAAAGTGTATCACCCTGTCGGTGTTGAAAAATGGTTAACAGCCCTAAATATTGAGTTTATAAAGTGTAACAGGTGTACCTAATTTCAATTCATTCTTCTAAAAATTCTGGGAGAAAATTTGAAAAAAAATGTAAAATTTTCACACCCTGTATCTCAAAAACGAAGCTCTCACGGATATTTCTTATTATAAAATTTTCATTTAAAAAAATCATCTTCAAACTGTTAAAGTCATGCTGCAATAAAGTCACTCACCCTATAAATATACTCGTATATTGTATATACGATATTGTGTAATGTATATTGTGTCCAAGATAAGAATTAACAGCATGGGTATCTCAGAAACCGTAGCAGATACAGAGTCGGTTAGATTGGGAAAAAGTTGAGCAACCAGGAGGACAATGCAATGGCAGGAAGACTTTTTTTATTACTTTTTGATTTTCGGATAATTTTAAATTTAATTCGATTCTGAATTTGATGAGATGCTTCTCCAAAATAATGTTGCAAGCAATTTTCCGATTACGATAATTCTTAATTTCGGTTTTGTGGTAATTTCAAGAAAAAGTTCCAACCATCATTTGGCAAGTACCTAACAATTCCAATAACGACAAATAAATTACCTAATTACTGAAAAGGGAAAAATGGTCAAATTTTCTTGTTATGTAAAGAAAAATGTGCTGCAATCTACACCTAATTTTTATTTTATTAAGTAATTTTATGCTTTAATTGGTCGTTAGTATTTGAAACACTTTCATTCTATTGATTTATTTGTTGTAGGTAAGATGAGTTGAATTTTGTCACTTACTATAGTATAATTATTAATTAATTAGCTCCAGACCAGATGTAACCAAAAAGATATCCAGTGGATTTGTCCGCAAGAGGCGGACAAATTTTTAATTACGAAATTTTTGTAATATTTTGTACTTCTAATTTTGTTCTCATTTGCTCACACAATATAAGGGTGAAAGCTGTGGAAAAATAAACTGAACCCAAGGCGCGATGGTCGATGTATGTATACAAACACAAACCAATGCAGTGGCCAATTATGTAGTTGCTTTATCAGTATTCAGTGGTTTACCCTATTTTTACGTATACACACTTTATAAGTACGTTCAAAGTACGCGCGCGGTTATAAAACTAGTAAACAACCAATAGAAAAGCCAGAAGGCGTGCCTTGGCAAGACCTAGTTGGGATATAAATAAGCGCATCCAAGTTAGGTTAGGTGCTCTTTCCCCGGATTAATATCTTACCGCTTTTTCTTTACCTTCTACAATTATCTCTATATTTTATAATTTTATATTTTTCTTTTCTTTTTTTAATTTCCTTGAAATTCCAGGGGAGAGATTATAGAACCTAACAATCACCCTGACTACTATCAGTATCTGGTCATCTTTTTTATTTAGTATAATTAAATTTAAACTATGTCCCCCTCACTTTTATTAGCTAATTAATAAACTCGTAATAGTAATTGACAACTGCATGACCATCAGCTGTTTGCAGAGACGCGATTATTTTCCGTGGGCCACGGCAGAGGAATGCGTTCTAATCTCGGATCTCGGATAACACGAGCCAGTCATTCCCAGAACAAGATCGAAGTTTTCGGAATCTTGATTTGACTTTAGACGTGGAAGTACAAAACTTTTTTTTTTTAGTTATTGATTTCTGATTACTGGATAAAACTGATTATTATTTGACTACTAACCAGTCTGTGCTACTAACCAAAAAAAGGGATAATAAGTTAGGTTATGTTTATCACAAGCAAAATTTTTTGTGTCCGCCGCCATTTATAAACTTTAACTGCTTGAAACGTGTAGGATTTCGAGATGTTATTTTTTCAAAGGTTGTATTACCTACATGAATTAGTATTAAATTAAATTAACTAAAGTTGGTAGTATTTTGACATTTTGTCTTCTTGTAGCTAGAAATGCATAAGGCGCGCGCAAACAATGAATTCCTGTTTAATCATCAAATTCGACCGGATCACAGTAATTTTAAAATAAGGAAATAAACGGCCATCCTGCAGTATAACACTTAATACTTGACAGCTTGACAGTTAATACCAGCCTGCATTAGTTTAAGATCTTGATGAGCCTTTTATATTTTTTATGTAGTCACGGTATGAATGTATACATCGTAAACAAAAATAAAACTTTAAACTTGAACATCTTTGGGTCAGCTATCCCCGCTGAGCTGTCAAACTATACCCTTTCTCCTGTCTCAAAAAATGAAATGTTTGAAACCAGAGCGCAGCTAGTTAAGCGCATCAGTCAAAAGCGACCCTGTTAGTCGTCATCGTCAATGTCAATATATTGTAAGCGTCAACCTCAACTCGAATAACTCGATTTGACATCGATAGTCTCGATTCAGTTGGTGTATCCATTAACAGCAGCCGGCAACCGCGCCACTACGCAATCGTTCGTCATTGTCTTGTCATTTCATTCGTCATCATCAGTCATCACTCATCATCGACATCGTCAACCAGTCGACCACCGCTCGACTGCTCGACGCACGCTCATCGCTTCCTGTGCCTCCATTATTGCGTTCCATTATGAGCAATTTAGAAACACACCCATCACATGTTCACTATTCACAGTGCCATTTGCCATTGAATAGACGCCGACAGTGATGACGTCAGTGGGCGGGGCCAACGGCCAGGGTTCCATACAAACAAACGTTTGACGTTTACAGGTTTGCCAGCTCTGATGGAAGTTGTCTCGTCAAACATCAAAGCTCTTAATGAGACTTCAAGAAACTTCAAGAAAAAACACGACAACTGACAACAATGACCACGTGAAGGGTTTGTTTGTATGGAACCAGAACCGCTTAGCCCCGCCCTGTGACGTCACACTGACGGCGTCTATATTTACAAAACTTGCTAACAGCGTTGTTCAATGTTGTACAATTATTGTACCGAATGTTGTACATTCGGGAATCTTGTTGTACGTTAGTACGACAATAGAAAAATTAGCCCAAATGTTGTACATTTTCACAATTTTGTAAAAATAACGTAAATACTTGGGAAAAGTCATTCAAAATGTCAGAACTTTGGAAAAAATTCCACCTTTTTACTTAATTTATCCTCCAATTTCAGGTATTGATTGTTCCTCTCATGACAAAATTACAAAAAAATAAGTTTCACAAAGGCAAGAAATACAAGAAATTAATACTAGAAAATAATTCATATATTGACGCCAATCATTTTACAAAAAAAAAACATTATTTTACCACGCGCGAGGGCTTTATGCGCATGCGCTAGAGTATTATTTTTGTAGTTGTACGTTTTCAGTCAAAGTTGTACAATTTCACTAAAATATGCAGTACAAAATAGGACGGCACTGAAACAACGCTGAACGCTGCTTGCTAAGCTAACCTAAAGTCTATTTTTTATTTAGATGGACTTGTCAAACAGCTGTTAAGTTGGTACCCTGTGCAATCTTTAAACAGTAATTTTCATTTTGTCGGATGGTAGCCTGTTTTCTTGACCTTGGCAAAAAAATTTACGTTGTGACTAAAGTAACGGCAACATTCCCCGATTCGTGTATAGGCTATGACGTCACCTGCAAAACATGTTTCCTTGTTGTAAGTTGCTCAGTTATAAAACGCAAGTTAAAAACTTCAAATTACTTTATTTTCTTCGAAAATAGTCCTTTTTTAGAAGTTATTCGTTTTTTGAGGATAAATTTAACTGTTGCTTGGATTGACTATAATAATCTAATGACGTTTTGCGAAAACTAGGTCTGGGTTCTCAGTCGGCACTCTAGTCACAGCGAAACGCCAGAAACTTGAAAAGTTGAAGTTGTCAAATTGACAAACCAAATTATCAAATTAAAAATTATTAAAATGCTCATGCAGGTAAATTTATTTCAAAAGAAAGAAAAGAATGAATCATCAAATTATGCTATAAACATTAGCGATTGAAAGATGTTTCTCCAGATTAAGCAAAAATACAGTTTAATCAGATTCCTTGAAATATTCCTTGAGAAATTCTTAAAAAATGATTTAAATAATGTAAGTAAGTACCTCTATTTGTCAAGAATAGATCTTCTATTTTCAACATTTTTACATAAAACTAAGAAGGAATCGGTCTAATATCTTACATATATAAGATTTAGAAGAGTAAATAGCTAGGTGCTTACACTTACAAGTCTCTAAAATTTTCCAATTTATTACCTCTAGAAATTGCGTTTATAATTTTTCTAATTTTAAATTTTGAAATAAAATGACATTTCAACTAATCGACATAACCTAAATTAATTTAGTAACCATTCTAGTGACTATTTTGGTAACAACTATCACCATAACCAACCTAATCAGTCTTGTTGCCAATCGTTCCCCTAGAATTTTGACTTGGTGGAATCCATCTAAATAAAAAATAAAGTATAGTAACCTGTAACAGGAGGTGGTGTGATTGATGTGTGATGCAAATTTCATAAATCATTATCCATTAATCTAGCTAGATACCTACATACAAAACAAAGTGAAGATTGTATTTGTTTTGATTGTGAAGGTAGAAGAATAATTGCTTAATAAAATTATTAGAATGAAACTACATAAACCTAGGTGTAATTATTAACTCCCTTTTGCTGACTGCAGGTGAGTGTTTTGTCTTCTAATGTTAGTTGTTTATCTCTACCTTGCTCATTGAAATAAAATTTTAAGATGGTCAGCCAGCAGTTTATAAGATGGAAATAACTGAAAGTTCCGAAAGTGCAATATTAGAGTGTCCAAGAAATATTTACGAAATGAGTAACGAAAATTTTGTATTTCAACAAAATGATCTGTTTCCCTCTGCGTTCCCATGCATGGAAGAAATCCGACGCCAAGGAAGACTTTGTGATGTAATATTAAAAGTAAGTAATAAGTAGTTACCTATACCAAAGTTTCGCCATTTCAAAAGCATGTTCTATAAATGTTGATTAGTGTAGTAAGTTTAACGGATATTGCGTATCGATAAGATCTCATTCTTTGCCAATCACCAGTGATTTTTAATATACGGGCTGTCCAGTTTCAAAGCTGAACATAGGGAACAATACTCATAACCATAATAGTAATAACTAATATACATGAGAGGGGTTAATGTGTAGTAAAAATTGCCTGGGTGTCTGTATTACCGACACTGACACTTACTAGGGTGCCGCATTCAGTCCTTGACATTCACATGACATGGACATGTTTGAACAGCTGCATGCCATATTTTTAGCAAATTTAGGCGCAGGCGTGAGTCGGGTATCAAGAAGTGGGAAAAAAACAAGTTTGAAAAAAGAAACAAAATATACACAGTTCACATTTTATTTACGAATTTAGTTATGGTGTAGGGTGGTGGTAATCACTGGGTATAGATTTAGATTTAGATTCATCATGAGTAGGTCATTGTGACATCTCCACTGCGACCAAAGGTCTATTGTGGCTAGTCTACTTGTGGCTAGTCTAGTGTTTTAGGAAACTGACTATCTTGACTATTGGTAATGTATCCATGTCCTCCTGTGCGAGGAAGTCTCTCCCTCTGGTTCTTCCCCAAGCGGGACACTAGCATGGGATGTGTTTTGCTGTTTCGTCATACAGCACAGGTGGCATTCAGCGCTTATCGCTTAACCCATCCTGTGCAGATGATGGTTCAGCTTCCAATGTCCAGTATTATATGCCTATTATTAAGGCTTTCAGTTATTTTCTGCTAAGCTCCAATTTTTTTTCGACGTGCCCTGTATAAAGTCCTTCGAATGGCCCTTGGATCTTATTAAGTTTTGCTAGTGCTGGAGGACTTCCATCTCAGCTCACATGCGTATTTTTGGCAATTGGTGGTATGCCAAATGCTGGTTCTGGTCTGATGAACTAGGATTCGGCACTTTTCCTGGCCAGAAAGTCGGCAATCCAGATCACAGTTATTTTGTTGCTCTTTGCTTAGGTATTCCAGGTTAGTTGTCAGTCCCAAACAAACTTGGACTTGCAGTGGCTGGAGCTAAGGGCTCTTAGAGCCGTTTGGCTGTCTGAAAATATTTTTTTGATCTGCATCGGCAATGCATCTTTTCCTGCATCTGCGCACAGAGCTCTATGGCATAGATTTCAACCTAAACATTTTTTGCGTGAAGGTCCAGGCTCGAGAAGACTCTTCTTCGAGGCAGTACTACACACCCCAGCTCCAGTTTCCGTGGATGTCTTAGATTCATCGGTGAACCATCTGAAATCTGCTGTTAGGAGTTGATTTCTGTTGTCCTCCAATACGTCTTTTGCCTTGTAAGTAGACTGTGACTTTCTATGTCATCCAGTAACCTGGTTCGCTCGCTCCAAGTTATATGTCTTTGGCAAGTTTATTTTCCAATTTGTAGCATTCTATATGTAGTCCATCTGGCCTCTCTCCAAATAAATATGGAGAGGTGGTAAGTCCAGTAGGATATCCATAGCCTCCGTCGGTGTGGTGTTAATAGCATAACAGATCGCCAGACAATACCTGCTACTTTTAATGGTCCTTCGTGTGTTAAAATTAAAATCGATTCATTTTTACAGAAGTTATAAACAAGTGAAAGTCGCAATCTTCCGTTTTAAAAGCAGCTTACACTGAAAAGAGGTCAAGCAGATATCTGATAATGGCTACATGTTCCCATCTTAACTTTTCATGTAGATTTCGTGGATTTTTTCAACTATTTTGTGGATGAAATTTTTATACATGGTGAAACACACAAAGCATCATTATATTTCTACTAGATTCCATTTAAAATTAGATATCACAAGTAGGGGGTTGTCATTTGAAATTTCATAATTGGGGTGGATGGAGCTTTATTAAGGGTTGACGGAGGTGAGTCATTTCTTACGACATTTTTGTTTCCCCTCCCTATTACCCAAGTAATGTACTTTTTTTTCACATTTTTTTAAGAAGTTATGTTTTTCATTTTATTTATTTCCTTTGATACTTTATTTGCTTTATAGCTTGAAATATTAAGTTTTTAAAGTAATAAATAGACTGCAGGTATCACTGTTGTGTATTCTTACCTGAACTCTTAAATATTGAACAACTGGGTGGAATGACAGAGCCGTTCATCAATTAGTTCATTATATCGAAACTCAACTGTACTTCATTTCATAATACATGAAGTGCATCTTGGGGTGAATTTTTGAACCTCTTTTACATACATTAATGTAATGATAATATCAAATGTACTTTAACTTTTTATTTAATATTTTTATGCCATTTTTATAATAATTGGTCTTGCGATAATTATTACAAAATGATGAAGTCTTAGCCTAAGTTCTTTTTTTTAGATTGATGGATTATCATTCAGTGCTCACAAAATAGTTCTAGCATCGACAATCCCTTATTTTTATGCCATGTTTATGAATGATATGGTTGAATCAAGAAATCGAGAAATAGAAATGAAATGCATAGATGCAGTGTAAGTAATTCTGTTTCTATGTTAATAAATGAGGGTTGGCCATAGTTTATTTTGGTAAAGATGGTGTCAATAATTTATGTAGATTTTTATTTATTTTTGTAACCTATGCAGGGTGATGTAGATTTTATCTTGATAACTTCGGAAATCCATAGAAAATGATTTTTTTCTCTCAGTTTTACCCCATAATTTTTGATACATTTATCCCCTTATTCTGTAACTTATGTGATATAACGGTAATGTAATATTTATAACAGAGGTTAGAGAATAAGGGGGTTTTTCATCTATATAGATCTCTTTTTTATATTTCTTTTATCTAAGCTAAAAAGCTTGGATAGTTTGAACCCTTTAACCCTCTTCGAACCGCATTTTTTATAATGGTACTTCCTTATTTATGTTTTATTTTTTTATTTTACACAAAAATCTTTACCTCAACTACGCAGCACACTATAAATACAGATAATTCAGAATTCTGATTGTTGAGATGTTTTCTTATAATTCACAACAATGTTCCCCAAATTTGATTAATATTACTAAGCTATGGAAACCTTAAAATCCTTTAAAAAAAGAATATAGAATTAGAATTGTTTTTCTCTAATTTGGTTCTTCTACATTTTTGGGCCGGCTACACAAACGTAATTAAAAATATTTCATTTAATTACTGATTTTAAACTGCAAATTTTGAAAATATGAATTAACTCTTCTTAAAGGCAGTAAAACTTATTTCCAGCAATATCATACCAATATTTTCATGATACAGGGCATTTTTAAATCAGTAATTATCTGATTTTGAATTACATTTGTGCAACATTACTCTGTGAAATTTTGCAGTTTTACTGACAATATTTTGTTAATTTTTGTTAATCACAGAATATATTTCCTTTTAATGTTAATACAAAAATAAATGTATCATTTTTAGAGCGTTAGAAGCACTAGTCAACTTCGCCTATTCCGGAAAAGTAATTTTAGACAAAGATAATGTACAAAGCATAATGATCGGGGCGTCATTTTTGCAACTAACCAAAGTTAGGGATGCTTGTGCAAATTATCTGCTACAGAGGTATGTACATATTATGTATAATACGATAAAAAAGAACAGTTTTTAAAGTTGACATATGCGTTTCATAATTGAAATTTTGTTCTAGATTGCACCCGCAAAATGCACTCGGTTTTCGCCAGTTTGCAGAATCTTTGGGGAGCACCTTGCTTTCTGAATCAGCTGAAAAATACATTGAAGCCTACTTTCATGAAGTGTCTCAGCATGATGAATTTTTAAATTTAGCCTTAAATGACATTAAGGCTTTACTGCATAAAAATGATTTAAGGGTGACGAGGTAAATATGCGAAGCTTTATTTTATCTGAAACGTGTGACTGATCCCTTTTATAATAAATTATTACTGCACTAATGTTTGTATTAATGTCAAATTTCTGTGACTTTTTTAAAGCTAGACGTCAAATTAATTTTATTAACATTTTTGTAATCCCTTTTACGCTAAGAATAACTAAATGACTAAATTTTCTACCTAGGGATGATACCTTCTTCAGAAATGGCCACAGAAATCTGCCAGTTAGCTTAATAAGCCTTTATAATACCCACTGTTCATAATGTAACTTATTTCAATCGGTGGAAAAATAGTAATTGTACCTCGGTGGAAAAGCTCATTCCCGGACTGCTGTGTTGCTGAATTCGGCTGGCGCCTCTTTGGCAATGTGCACAGTCGTCCAGAAATGCTCCCTTTTTCACCTAAATACACAATATACTAGTTTCTACTTTTGGAACAATATCACAAAGCAGATGGTTCAGAGAGACGCCATTAGTGTGTTGAAATTTCAAATCAGTCGGGAGAGTGCTCTTAATTTTTTTAAATTGCAGCGAAGAACAAGTATTTGAAGCATGTATGCGATGGGTGAAATTTGAAGAAAAAAGAAAAGAGTTTTTACCTGAACTATTATCTCTAGTACGTTTGCCATTATTATCGCCCTTGTATCTAGCCGATAGAGTGACGCCTGACGAATTAATCAGATATTCCCTAAAGTGTCGGTTAGTATTTTTGACCATTTAATTCGATATAGAATGTAAAATAGTTTTCATTTAATTTTTTTGATAAACGTATTTTAACTGTTTTTAGTGATCTAGTCGATGAGGCTCTAACGTGTCACTTGATACCTGAACGAAGGGCTTTATTACAAAGTTTTAGAATAGAACCGAGAGTAAGTGAAGTCAAAGGCTGTATTTATGTTGTTGGTGGACTAAACAAACATGGTAAACTGATCAAAAGACACGTCCCATAATCATGCAATTATTGTTAATATTTGTTACTTTATTTAGGAGATTCTCTGAGCACGGTGGAATTTTATGATCCTAGAACCAATGACTGGCACATGGCTCCAGGCATGACAATGCTGAGATCTCGTTTGGGAGTGGCAGTGCTGCGAAGTAGACTTTACGCTTTTGGTGGCTACAATGGCAAAGATAGGCTGGCAAGTGTTGAAATGTACGATGCTGTTAAGAAAAAGTGGTCTATGGTGGGCCCCATGCAATGTAAAAGAAGGTAAGTAGATTTTTTTCAAAGCATTATGTTATTTCTTTGGATTAACAATAATAAATAACCCAACAAATAATAATTTATAGTGCTTTGGGAGCAACAGCATTGGGTGATCTTATTTACGTTTGCGGAGGTTATGACGGTGTAACATCATTGAATTCTGTGGAAAGGTATCATCCGGGAACCGATACCTGGTGTTCCTTGGCTCCGATGAATAAATCAAGAAGTGCTGGAGCTCTGATATCGTGTCAAGGTTTGTTTCGAATGACCAATTATAGACAAACTAAGCATCTCACATGCAAGAACGCAACACTTTGTGAGAGATCTAAAACTACATAAATATACTGTACCTTCAAAATAATAGGCACTCAGATCATTTCAGCAGTCTTCTGTCTTTCAAGGGTTGTCATTTCAGTATATATCATGAAATGGTGATGAAGTGATTGTGTTTAAAATGCAGAAAAAATTCTTGTTCTGATTTATACTTTTTTTGTTCAGTCCTGCTTGGTAAATTTCAATATGTCATTAGAGATTCTCTCAGAGAAATCTGCAATTTTTCACTGCCATTTCTGACTGTTCATCGAAAAAGCAATTCTGTTCGGCACACTCCTCTTGTGTTGATAATATTTCAGACTGATGAGCTGGAAATAACCAATGTGAAACATCAATGTCTGTCTATACCATTAGGGTTGTGTCGTTCAGAAAACATTATTGTTTTTCAATAATCGGATTGCTGTAAATGATATGATTTAATTATTGTATCAATTTGTTTTTTACCTTGAAAGTGGTAAATTTTCAAAAAACATTTTTTTTTATGTGGAGTGAAGTTCCTTTTATGTAGCAAAAGTGACAAAAAGTGGTTTAGAATCAACATCTAGACCTATGTAGGTACGAAATTTCAAAACCATCGGTCAACTATGATTTTTCATTTCTTAATGTCGATTTCATAAATTCAAAAGTTGTAATAAAAGATTATTAAGGCACAGAAAAAAATGTTTTTTTGAAAATTCCCACGAAATACTTGTTTTTTCAAAAGTAAAATTATGTTAGAAATTAGTCTGCAACTAAGCAGGGCTGAACCCCAAACAATTGAAATTCAATTTCATATTTTATAAAACTTTTATTACAGAAATAAGGAAAATAGATTGTTTTGAGAAAATATCAAGACATAGTGGCAGCAATGTTTCTATTTTAAGCCCTTAATATTTCTGAGAACTTGGTGCCTACTATTTTGGAACTCAACTGCAAGTATTTTTTAACGTTAGCTTTCTATAATAATATGTCTGTTTTCTATAGTACATTAATTTATCGCTCAACAGGAAAAATTGTGCTAATAAAAAAATTTCACCTCACAGTAACCATTCCACCAGCCTTTCTGATTACTAATGCCCATTTTCAGGAACTCGTCTTTATCGGTTTTCTCATTAAGGGCCTTTTTGATATAATTATTGAACTTTGCTCTTTATTTAATTGATAAGAAGTGTGCAAGTCAGTCTAACCCATTTAAACTAGCTTTTATCATTCTACTCTGTCACTTTTTTCTGTGACAGAATCATCATCAAAGACAACAATCATGTGCAAGTGCCACGGTTTGTGTTAATAATTGTTGTTTTATTTTTTAGGTTATATATACGCTTTAGGTGGACATGATGGTTTATCAATATTTGATTCTGTAGAAAGATATGATCCGACTAGCAATACATGGACAGAAGCTGCACCAATGTTAACTAAAAGGTAAATATGTAAATTAAACGGTATTACAGATCAATAATAATTCATGTAATCTGGCATAGAAAAAAGAACTTTACAAAGAGCATATTTGTATAATATGTTTGGTTATTTTTGTAAAGTATGAAATTAAAACGATACTTAGCAATAACCTTGGAGGTTTTAGTTTTTAGCTGTAGTAAATTTTATGTTCTTAGAAAGAGCGATGTCTTGAAAATTCTTAACTAAGAGACATCCTGTAACTATGAGACTTCCTATATCGAATACTATTTTTCATGAAGCTAGATAGTTCTGAAGTTGTATCGCGATCAGTTGCTTACTTTTAATACCAATCTTACAATTTGAAATCACCCATTATTTAGGCTTAAAATAATAAATTGAATTCACTACTTAAATACACTGGTGACATTTATAAATTTGAGATGTCAGCTTTTTGTGCAAATTTCATCCTTAAAGTTGTAATAAAGGTACTACAGAGCAAGAAAACGGTGAAATGATGCTGAAAAGTAACCTTAAATCATTTTGCTAATGAGAATGAGTAATTCACAATATTTGATGAAGAAGATAATCTGGAAGGTACCAGATAAAAGCAGATTCTTGAATGTTGTAGCTTATAGCTGAAATCTGGCACCGTGTAAATTTTAACCTTACTTTATACTGTCTAGCTTCGTGAAAAATAGTACTATATAATGAATATAATTTAATAATTTTATTATGTTTGCTACAGGTGTCGTTTGGGTGTAGCTATATTGGGAGGAAAATTATACGCATGTGGTGGATACGATGGTAGTGCCTTCTTACAAACAGTTGAAATGTTCGATCCTGTTACCAGCAAGTAAGTACCTGCAGCCTTCTGATTTTACATGAGACTTTCAAGCTTCTGTAACCGGGGACTGTTAATACAAGTCTCTGTTACTTTTTCCGAGCCTTAAAATTTTAAAGGCGTTTTGAAAGGCTTTTTGAAAGGCCACACCAGTGACATACAAAACAAACAAGGCTTGTTGAAAGACAGTGACAAAACTGTATGTACCTGTAACTTATTGTTGAAATCCACTGCGTGAAAGGAGAGAAAGCCCTGCATACTTACTTCATCTTTCTTTCCTTTCTTTTACCATTCTTTAGAGAGTTCATTTTTTAAGCCCTATATAACTATATTTTTATTTTATTTTTGCTATTTTTTTAGGCTTTCTACTTTTGGCCTCTTCTTAACTAACTAGTCTTTAAAATCAGTAGAAATCGGTCCACTCTTTTCGTTTTATTTAAAAAAGTATTGCTTCCATTGGCACCAGATCTGCAAAAGGTCGTGTAGAATAATGTGTATTACGATCCAGAGAAAAAAATATCAAAACTTTACTCCAGGAAAACCATTAAAAAGAGGTGGAGTTTTTACATGTAAATCCCTATGTTGCATTGAAAAAGAAACTCACTGTATAACTCACATAATATAATAATCCATATATTGGCCCCGTGCTATACTTTTTGGTACTCCTAGGACCGGTTCTGGATCAATATATTTAGCCGAAGATCTATTTCTTGCTAGCTCGTCGGGTTTTCATTGCCTGTGATTCCCCTTTGCCCTGAAACCCACATCAAGGTTACTTTGTTGCGTCCTGTCAGGCTTTTGAAATTTTCGAGATATTCACAGCATTCCCACAGTAGTCTGGATTTTATCTTGGGGTTTTCTGTAGCCTTTAGAACCGCCATTAGAACCCTTAGAAAACCATAAATAATTGAGCTACCAACTTCTCTTTTTCTGTTAGGTAAAAACTCTGGTTAGACTTCTGATTTATTTCGTTTGTTTGATTTTGATTTACCATTATGTTTGGTTCTTTCTGTAATACTCTATCCAATACAACAGACGAAACTGAGTTGTCCGGAGTTGTATTTCTGTTCTGTTGGTGCTTTAAATCCATAGAGGCCAAAGCTCTTTCACTTTCAATAAATTCCAGTAAGTAGGTACTGGCACTACTACCATATTTTATTTCAGGGAACCCTCCTTAATTATTATTATTATTATTGTGTTCCATTTACTGACTGTCTGTCAGTTATCCGCCTTATTCTATAGGCCCTCTTGTTGTTCTCTCTTACGGAGTTCTCCTTAGAGCATGGCATATATTTCTGATTGAAATATAGTTGCCAACTACCCAAGAGATTTGCTGTGATGAGTGTTGTCCAGCTCATTGTATATGCCGGCTCCAGTCCCTCGATCGGTCTTTGACCCGTCTGTACATCAGGTTGTTCTGACCAGCCTGTTGCCATCTGTTGGTTCATTCCATTCCTCCTGATCCATGATTCTCACCTCAAAGTTCTTTTGGAATTTGAATTTTAGAGTCATGTGGTCTGTGTTTGCATCTAGCAGGTCCACTAACACACATGGCTTTTTATACTCTAGTTCTGGTTATTTGCCGCTTGGTTTGCAGCCTTAGGCACGCTATTCTTGCCTCTCCCATTATCATTAAATGAAGTGGAGGGAGGTCTAGAAGGACTTCCATTCCTGCAGTTGGGATTGTTTTAATTGCTCCCGTTATTCCAAACAACATTGGTCTAATGACTCTGGTGTACGCCCAGTGCACCAAATTATGTGGTTTCCGCTCTCTTCTTAATTCTGTCTTAAATGCTGGTTCCAGGAGAGTTTTGAGTCCAATACATATTACATGTGTAGTTCATAGACTGGCAGACAATTATCAATCAAAATGATCTACTCTTCAGAATGAGTATGGTGGAGATAGAGAATAAAATGTTGCCACTTTGCCAGAAAAAAAAACATGATAATGCAAGATAACAGGAATTTACATTAACAATGACGTGTTGACATTTGTATAGATAATCTGGAAGAATTTGGGTCATTATGTATTCATTTTCTGATTTACTTGTGTTAATAAATATCTCACCAATATTTAAGATACCAAACATAGTAAACAGTTATGAGAATTTGAAAAATAATTTTAATCCATGTTGTCAGAATTTTTAAGGCAAATATCATATCTAGAATTTTGCTTGTCTCAGAGGCACCAGAAAAATTTTCAACTTTAGTGATACTTGCCTAAGTCTTATGTAACTTTCAGATGGACATATGTGGCACCAATGAATGATCAACGGAGCCGTGTCGCCTTGACAGCAAACATGGGAAAACTGTGGGCAGTAGGAGGATATGATGGCATATCAAACTTGGTGTCGGTCGAGGTTTATGATCCCAAGACCAATACGTGGACGTATGCAGCACCCATGATTGCACATGAAGGAGGAGTAGGACTTGGCGTTATATCATTCCCTTGAGGGAACCGTGTACGGGTGTTCAGGCCATTTTGAAAGCTAATATGTAACCAGTGGAAACACACATGGACTGTTGATAGTCCTAACCGATTAGGATTATTAAGAGTATTATTATATAATACATTAATTACATATTATATGAAGAGGTTAATAAGAAGCAATCTAATTTTTTAGCCCGTGAGTGGTCGTGCAGTGAGCATGTTGTTAACATTTTTGGGAAAAAATAATACTAAATGACAACTATGCGAGATATAACTTTCTTTGGCTAGTCTTAATTATTTATGTCTCTTCTAGTAGAGGTTCAAATTTGTCAGATTTGTAGGTGATAACAAAAAGCGGAAAGCAAACACGCGACAACTCAAGTTCCACTGAGACTACTCACAGGTTATAAAACGGTCTACCTACTCATCAAAAATCTAAAAGCAAAAATTTGCTGAAATTAAATGGCGAGAAAGGAATTTTGTACAGAATTCAGTTAAGAAAATAGAGAGTTCTTTTCTTCATTCAAGTTGTAGCTCCACCGAGTAATTTGAGCTAGCACTGAGTTAGATTACAAAATCATTGGGCATGGGAATATTTCTGGCAAGACGAATGCAATGAAGATTATGCTAAGCAAACATAATATAAGTATAGCATCACCAAATAATGCTAAGTGTTCAATCGTTAACATATTCATTGCCCTAAACATGCCATGCGAGTTACGTGTTTTACTACTTGAAACTTGTCACCACACAGCGCAACACTCGTTCTTATATCTATTGGTCTGAAAAACTTATAGGGACATTCCGGTGTTACGGCCTGTGCTGGAATATCCGATCAGGAATGCCACAGGTGGCTATAGCATGAGCAGTGAATGTGTTAATGTTTCTAGTTGAGGTATTTTGTAGAGGACGTTGTAAAAAAATTTCAAAGTACCTATCCAGAAACCACATCATCTCGTAAGAGGCAAGTAGTGTAGTCATTTTCAAATAATTTTAAGAGTATTTGAAATATTTCTGGAAAACTAAAATTGTTTTCATCTTTTTAGGAATTGTTTTCTAAAATTAGGAAAATACTTTCAGTAATTTCAGTGCATTTCAAAAGCTCATTAGATGATCTGAATTCTAAGAAAATTAGACAATTTTGAGTTACATGAATTTAAAGCGGAGGAGGGGGGGACCACATTGAGCCATAGACCCTTTGAGCTGCCCTTGTACACTACCATTGAAATTTTATTTTAATTTTAAAAGCCAGTGCTGAAGTCTATTGTTTTACTCAGTTTTGTATTTTACAGTTAAATTTAAAAATGCAAGTTGAAAAGAAATCGCTTTTTTTATTTATCTACGCGTCATATGTACCATACTAATGCCCGTATTCACGGAAACGATAATTTCCTAAATAATTACGTAATCAATTATACCCATCTCACTCTATTTAAAAAAAACTGCATATAGTAGGATTAACTTTAAAAAGTCAGATGTGACGTCTTACTAACCGTCCGAATTAATATTTTTAATTTCACCAGAAAATGTCAAACAGTTAATTGTCAAGTTGTGAACGAGCGTAATTATTGAAGGAATCATTCAAAAAATGAATTGAACCGCTTACGTCAGTTTGAGAGCCACTGACAACTACATAAAATTTATTCACGTAATGACATTCTATCCTCTGTGTTGTGCATTTAATTCTCATTCAAAACCAATGTTGACGTATACTTATTTATGCGGGATGGAGTGTTTAGACAAACTGGACGGTTACTATAAAAACACGTACATGAAACAAAATAAATCGAACTATCAAAAAGGATGTGTATTCTTAATCGATACGTATGACTTTTTAGACTTTATTGGACTATATCTCCATCTCACTCATTTAATTAATTACGTAATTTAGGAAATTATCGTTTGTGAATACGGGCATAATACCGGTAAGCGGAAAACATCTTCAATAGAAATGCTACAAATCTGGTCATTTAAGTTCTAAGTTGTTTTTCTTTGGTTATATTTGAATTGAAAAAAGTAAACCAAACCTAATTGGCTTAGTGCTATCATCTATTATTGGTATAAGATTATCGTAACGAAATTCCGGTAATTGAAAAATTTGTAGCGCCTCTGTGGGAGACCCCCCCCTCCCCGTGATTGAGGTGGAAAGGAGTGTAAATAGTAGAACAAAGAGTAGGTAGATTTAATTTTATAATTATATATAATAATGAATTAAATATAGTGGATATTTTTATTTTAAATCCTGATTAGCCTATTTAATAGGCATGTGATACATATGCCCATATTCACAAAGAAATCTTCTCGAATTTTGTTTTTAGATTTGGCCGAAAATTTACTTTAGCTCCACCCATCGAATATCTAACTTGTGAATACGGACATTATAATCTGGGAAATACTCGCAAGTCTCGAAACAAAACTCTATGTGATTTTGAGTTCTCTCTAGTTTTATTAGTTTATCTAAATGTGAATTAACTCGGGTATTCTCTCAAATATTTCGGTTGACGTCATTATTAACCCGATATCTAGCGATTCTTCTAACACAAGACATAAGATGCCTTTTTTACAGTAAATCAAACATTTGGATAACATCACAACATTCGAAACGTGTATTAAATTGATCGAGTAAGGCCAATAAACTGTACCAGTAAAGAAGAAGAAATGTTTTTGTTTATTAATGAACAGCAACATTTTTTATTTTCTAGTGATTTTTTTGTTTTTATTGTATACTGTAAAAAAGAGATGGACTAGGGACTTGGTGGTGTATTTTCCATAGTATAGGTAAACTCGATATCATTTATTAAAGCAGGTGTGTCATTGTTGCGTAATTTCCTAAAAACTAATAATAATTATTCACGGGTAGGCACCTAATTAATATTAAATAATGGTTATACCTACTTTGATTTGTGATATGCATTTTTTGTGAGCAGTTAATTACAGATATTCACAAGCTCTAAAATGTAAGTTGCAGTAAAAAAGCTAATAATTTGAAAAAAGTTAAAAAAAAAACTGAATTTAAAACTGTGCGAGTAGCTTATAGAGAAATCCCTCACCCTCTTGATCGTTATCCATTTTCAAAGTTAGTTTAGATATAAATGACCTAATGACTGTGTTACCTATAAATTAATTAATTGTTTCACGAAACTGTTTAATACATCATTATTGAACCAGTACCAGTGTGTTTTTTAATTTTTTTTTTTTTTTTAAATTTGACTTTATTAATGCGATCACATATCCCTTCCCGACAATAATGAAAGTAAAATAAATAAATTAATAATACATTAGGAGTTTTCAGTAACACACCAGTACTGCCACCTAATGGAAGATTCGACGATAGATCATAATAGAATTTCTTCAGAATCTTCATAGTTGTTGATATCAAGAAGAAAATCAATCAGTGGAGAACGATATGTGCCTAGTTGTTCATTTATTACTGCGTATTGTTGATTATGTAAATGTCTGTGGATCTCTAGAGATTCAAGAAAATTTAATTTAAAGTAATCATCACAATGATAAAGTAATTCAATTTTGTTGTTTACTGTTAGAGTGTGATTGTTTTCTATTAAGTGTTTTGCAAAATTTGATCTTTCTGGATGTTTGAGTCTGTAACTTTTTATTTTTTTTAAATCGTAAAATAAACTAAATTTCGCAAATCTTTATACTTATTATAATCCCAATAATAAGAGTGCTATCTTATTATTGAGATTAGAGAAAAATCGGAAAGAAAAATGCGAAAATGTTTTAGATGCTTTTATAAGCAATAAAACAGTCGCATAATTTTTTCTTGTCGTTTTCAATCAAGTGTAGTATTTCACTCGCGCATATTGGCTTTAAAAAAATGATGTTACAGCACTCCCCAGAGGCTCGTGCTGCAATTTTCATCTTCCTGGATAATAGCCATCATTATTGGCTTGTTGAAAAATATACTTTTAAAGCTTCATACTGCTCTAGAAATCTACAAACAACAGTATCAAGACTATTAAGAGACAACCAACGTGTTTGTGATAATTCTAAATTTTATGCGGTTTTAATTGCAAATATTCTTGAAATTCAACAAAAGTTTTATATTTAAAAAAACTTTTAAAACTTAAAAAAATTTTGACTGGTGGCCATTTTTTAACGTATCTGAGTGCCGTGCCAGGTGACAGTACTGCCAGTGCTGCCAGTTGCCAGTTCCTCAAATTGGAGGGGATGGTCAGACTGTCACTTCTTTGAAAGGTGAAAATAAAACTGACATGTCTCATATGGCACTTGGTTAATTATTTAAAGTCATGCTGGTATCTGTCATCTGTCAAGCAAGATGAAGAGTAAAGGAAAAAAGAAGAATATCAGATCGAATATAATGATGACATGGATCGAGCCACACCACGATACACACTACACAGTATGCCGAATAGACTGTGACTGCGCAGGCTGCGTTCCGGTCTTCTGACGTCACGCGGTAGGAAGACTACACATGAGATTGCTCATATCTTTTTTATTGTTAGGAATAAATAAATAATTCTTTGTAGGCTTGCATAAATCGTCAACAGCTATCTACTTGATGTTTTAAAAATTCTCACGGCCAACTAAATCCCAGAGTTTTCATAGTCAATTTTGTTTTTCTTATGACCGCCATATTGTTTTTATGTCGTTTGGTACAAAAAAAAAATCATGGAAAACAAAAATCGATAACATTGACAAAAATTACAAAAAATTTCATTTTTCTTTTTTCGAAAAGAAAAATGAAAGTGCTTTCATCGAATGGCGTCATAATTATGATGTCGCAAAAATATGACGTCACATTGCGTGCATGCCTTATGGTTATTTATGACTTTCGCTTGAAGAAAGGTTATTTTTTGTTGAAAAAAAAAAGAATTAATTTTTGATTTTTTTTTTTGAATATGATAGATTGTTGGTTTCCTTGGTTTTTTAAATACCAAATGACATGAAAAAACAATAATAATATCTTTCATAAAATAAGAAAACTCGATTTTCCATGTTTTTTAGCAGCATCTGAAGTTTTCATAAATTTTGTTTCAGATTCTTAATAAGCATGAAAATGTGCAATTTTTATATGATAATTTATCTAACTCTGTATCTCTTTATTCAAATTTGACATTTATTATATAAACAACCTCGCCGCGATTAATGCTTTGAGTAAAAATCCAACCGCATGACGTCATTGCGCAGTAGTGACCAAAATAGTAAAAGCAATCGGGATACCGTCAGTGTTGGGAAAGATCATTCCTAAAATGATCTAGATCAGATCAAAGATCATTTAAAAATTAGAGATCTAGATCAGATCATAGATCTCGAAATTGAAAATGATCTAGATCAAAGATCAGATCATCAAATAAAAGATCTGAGTTTTAGATCACTAAATAGATCAATTTTTTTTTTAACATCAATTTCAAAGTTTTCATTATACGCCGCAAATGTTGACTTCCACATTCAAATATTTTCAAGTGTTCCGTGAGCGCTTGGATTACATACTATCTCCATAGTGACGTCATGCGCAGCGCGGACTGGCGCAGACGAGTTTTCAGTCTCAGGCTGACATGCCTTGTGTAGTTGTGTTGTATGTTGTATCATGGTTTTATCTTTTATTTGTTTCATCAGTTATTTTTACAAAATAAGGCTGTAGGAATTTTTTCTTTGTTCACTGTGCACCATATACACACATACCCTTATACTCACAGCGACTATCTTATTATACTGTGCCTTGCCTTTGGCATGGCCAAATAAATAAAGAAAAAAGCAAGTAATCATGGTTATTATTCTGTGTCATGGAGTTAAAACTATTAAAAATAAGCATCGAAATCATTACAATCGTAAACAGTTATGTTTGATTAAATGAAAAATGAAAATGAAGTTGACACAGACACAGAATTGTAAGATTTTGGTATATGGCCTTCACATTATTTCTATATTTAGCCAGCTTTATTTCATTAAACTTGCATTTTTATTGAAAAAAATTTATCAATAAAAAAGATCTAGAAAAAAGATCCTAGATCGAAAAAAACTGATCTAGATCAGATCATAGATCTTTCATGTCAAAAGAATCTAGATCAGATCATAGATCTCAATATATGATCTAGATCAGTGATCTAGATCGAAAGATCTAGATCGGTCACAACACTGGATACCGTGTATATGTGTATCGTGGAATCAGCTTTACACTTCTCTTTGTTGTTATTTTGTCGCGATAAGTAACGGGTCTATTGTAAGTATTACTAAAAGCTATTTTTATTACTACTGTCAAAATCGTGTTTTTTTTCAATGCGAAGTTCGAAGTATATAGCTGACTAAATGCACCATAGTGCGCAGGTTTACAAATTGATGCAAGAAGAGAGAAAATTGTTCCCATATGTCAGCAAAGTCAAATGGCAATAATACAATACAACTGTCATCACTCATAAATACCTACATCAAAAGAAAAAAAAAGGACTGAAAGAAAATTGAAAATTGATAAACTTAAAAATAAAGGTTTTTGATTTTTGAGATTACGAATAGTGATACACACTTCTTTTATTTTACATGAATTTTTCAGACATTTCAAAGAAAATAGAAAGTTATTATTGTTCAAATATGTTGTGATGAAGATTCAATGGCTTCTTCAGACCATGATAGACTTGAAAATAATCAACATTACTTTAAGGAGATCAATTATGATGAGATTCAAAAATTAGATGTAAGATGATTTTGTATTTCTGCAATTTTTTGACTAAATTGAGTAGTAACAACTGTAAAAATAGGTAGCATACATTCCTGTTGAAACCTATGAAAGATCAAGAGAGTCAAATTTAAATTACGGTGTGGTAAATTCTTCTAATTGAGTGACAATGGGAGAAGTTTTCTTCTTACATTTACCTTTTAATAATTTGATTTTTTTATACCATTTTAGACGTTAGGAGAAGGCAGTTTCGGCATAGTTCATAGGGCAATATGGAATAACAAATTTGTTGCTGTTAAAACCATTACTAGAGATGCGAGAGCAGATGAGAAAAATGCATTTGACGTCGAAGTTAAGCAGTTATCAAGGGTCAATCATCAGAACATCGTGAAATTTTACGGAGCTTGCACCAAGGGACCCCATATCTTTCTTGTTTTAGAATATGCTGAAGGAGGCTCATTGTTTCACGTGTTACACTGTTCACCAAAAGTACAATACAGCCTCGCTCATGCTATGTCATGGCTGTACCAATGTGCCAAAGTAAGTAAGAATATCTAATTTTGGTAAGTACATTTACCACTGAACATACATTGTCTGAAGTCTGATCTTATTAGGTTGCCCTATTAAGGGAATACAGAGTAGCTATGTCCCGTTTGATACACCAATGGCGGCCCATTCAACTACGAGTGTTACAAACTCGGGTTACAGATTAACGAAACTAGAAATAAAATGAACACGTAACCTTACAAACACTTCAGGCGAATTTACCTGTTTTCTGACCAGTTCAATGTAAACGGCGTGAAACAGTGTTGGTTCAAATTTCCCGGATGTTCCCACTACATTAGAGTCTCGTTAATCTGATCTGACTCCTCGCTAACCAAATAATAAATATCCACATATTTCGAACAGCCTTCCAAATTCTAAAGAAATTATTTAACCTCGTAGTCCGAATAGTCGTCCAAAAATATCCCTTTGCAATTGAAATAATGGTAATTGTTTACATCCGCGGCTCCTACGTTTCATCAATTTTTTCGGGACCGAGGAGCGAAATAGGGGTGCTGGGTGGGTAAGAAAGTAAAAACAGCCATGGCAAACTAATATTAAGGTCACAACTAAGGCCTCTTTGGCACTACGGTCGAATTTCTATTTTTTTTTTCACTTTCAGGGCAAGGAAAATCTTCGAAAATAACAGTACCACGATTTTTATTTTGAATTTTGCATTTATTTTGAATTTATAATCCGAAAATCATTGCATCAATCCCTGTGTGGACTAGACACGTAATGAAAGCGGATATATCGCTCAGTCCGCCTCTGTGAACCTCTAACACAGAATAGAATGCTTGGCAATTATGGTGAAGTGGTTTTATCCGGGATCGCGGCATCTAATCGGTGCCTCTTGTCAGGACCGCACTCCCTCCGCACTCTCAAAACCATTTTTTTACACCGTTTTGTGGCTTTCCCTTTCATTTGCCCAGCAAATGAATACCTTCCTGGTGTTACTATAGGTATGTTCTCCACCCCTATATAAGTTCCATAGTGAAACTGTAGGAGCCGCAGATGTAAATAATGACCGAAATAATACTTAATTGTCAATAATTAGATTAGATCGGATGTACAGTGTGGCAATTGTAGTGGTGCCGGTGCCCTTACCTGTACTGCAGTTCCTATGGTTCAGAGTGCAATGTTCTTCCACCCTGTATGTCCAGCTGATATAATAGGGGAAATTAAATTACTAAATAGTATTTCACCCGGACCTGATGATGTCACAGCGGAAGTACTCAAGGGCTGTAGCTCTGAAGTCGCTGATTACCTATCTATGCTGCTCAATAAGACTTAGTTCAAAAAAAATTGTCACTATCGAGAGATGTCGAGAACCCAAGCTAAGTACCTACCAATCAAGAAAGCTACTGTCAATTTCAAGACGTAATCTTCTTAATGAGTGTTCAATTTTTTATCCTCTCAATTAAATCATCATAACTTTGATTATTTAAATTTCCAGTTTGTAAATGTACCTAATGTAACTATTCCTGCCAGATATCTTTTTTTTTGTTATTATTCATTCAAGTAGGTACCTATCAACTTTGAAAACATTGTTTGAGTAATTAAACAGTTTTTTTATGTCCTGTTTCATTTGTCACTATTAACTGCAATTTAACAGTTTGTGTTGCAATTTAAGCCGAAGTGTACTTACATACACACATTCATACCTATTTCAATTTGACCAGGAGTATAAAATTTTTTTTTTCTTATTTATGACAGCAATTTACTGATATAGAAAATAATTTCAGGGTGTCGAATATCTCCATTCGATGAAACCTAAACCACTGATCCACAGAGACCTGAAACCTCCTAATTTATTGCTCATTGATCGAGGTACTCATTTGAAAATTTGCGACTTTGGTACTGCTGCCGATAAAAGTACTTACATGACAAACAGCAAAGGTTCCGCCGCTTGGATGGCTCCTGAGGTGAGTATGAATTTGAAAAATCTGTTTTCATTTGCATATTTTAAGTGATGATTCTTTCTTATGAAATGTTTTTGTGAACAAAAAAATACACCATTTTCTTAACGCTCAGCATGCACTCACACGTAGCTGTTTTCTTTTTCAAACGGTTATTTGATTGGTTAATGTGTGAATAATTTTGGGGATGCTCACTTAATTTAGTTTCATTTTTGATTAATATAGTGCTTTAGGTCGTTTTTTACTGATGCAGCTGCAATGCTGCAGCACACTTACCTATCTTATAACACTGTTGATTGGTTCGTTACCACAGCTTTCATATTATAGAACATTTTGCTTTAGGATGATTTGTTGTTGTTAGAAGTCTTCCATCTGCATTTTTTAAATTATTGAAAATAAGGGGATAAACGGCCATCCTGCTGAATAATTTAAGTCAATACATAACAGTTATTAAAAGCGTACCTTAGTTCAGGATGTTGATGAGCCGTTTATATTTTTAATGTAGCCACGGTATGAATATGTACATCGTAAAACGAAATTAACTTTGAACTTGAACATCTTTGGGTCAGCTTTCCCGGCTGAGCTGTCAAACTACCCTTTCTTCTGTCTTAAAACGCTACCAACTGGTCACGAAGATTGGTTCAAACCGCAATCAAACTACTTAAAGCGTTTTAGTTCGCGACGTCATTACTTTAACACAAAAATGCAATTTTTGAAACCAGAACGCAGCTGGTTAAAGCTTTTAGTCTTTTGTCAGTTGTTTTCCACTGTTTTTTTTCTCACTGTATAATGCAGATGTCTTCACGGTAGCTGACTTGAGATTGAGTCATTGGAACGAATGATGAATGTACTATGTAGGAATGTGGATTATGGAAGATTTGCGGTTGAAGATGGCACAGTCTGCTTTTTTCTTCCTGGCTTCGACAGTACGTCATGCGCAATAGTCAAAAATAGCTCGATGGACATCCAGTGGGCTTACTTTTGTGACCGTACATGGGAAGTCCGTGTGGAGAAGTCCTTAGGACGTCCATTTATTGTCCACTTATAATAGATGCCAACGGACGTCCATAGGACATTCGTTGCTATCTGGGAAACCACACATTGCTGAGGTATTCCTGATAGTTCTTGCTTGGTGTCTGTAAATGTCACGTGGTGTCTTTTGACCTTTAGGCAGGTAGAAGTATTATTGTATTTTTTAATAAAAAATACGACTATTGAAAAACAAATCACTAAATAAAAGTCACCTACTACTGAGATGATCAAATGTCCTGGGTCTTGAAATCATTACCTGTCCATAAGAGGAAGACATTATTTACAGCTTAATTAAGAGAATGAGCCTTCAAACTTCATACTAAGGTCAAACAATTGCATTTTAGTTATCCAGTGGCTTATGCAGGAAATGGGGCAAAATTGCCAAGTTTTGGTATCCTTTTCATAGCACGTTTTCTAAGAAAAATCCGATTTGGCATCCATAAAGAAAACAAACTAGTAGGTTTAAAAACAATCAAGTGGCACCAATAAATGCAGAATTTTGAATCAATAATGTCATTACATCACCTTTCAAATTGAAACTTCAATAATAATTAATAAAGGAGCTATTAGGAACATAAAAAAATGAGTTTTTTTAGATTCAAGATGGCAACAAAAGAGCGCATCTTTCCTGTAATGTAATCAATTCTGTATCTCTTAGCATTTGCGAAATACCCCTAGTAAGCTGGAATAAAAGGGACACCTGTAGAACTCTTTTCTAAAATTCTTGTTTATTACACTTTAAAAAAATTATTTAGTTTATTAAAATAATGATTCAACTTTCCAATAATTTGATTTATGTTCCAGGTTTTTACTTCATCTAACTATACAGAAAAATGTGATGTCTTTAGTTGGGGAATAATAATATGGGAAGTAATATCAAGGAGAAAGCCTTTCTATCAGATCGGAGGCACAGCGTTCACCATAATGTGGGCCGTTTACAAGGGAACTCGGCCGCCTCTGTTGAGGAACTGCCCCAAATGTATAGAAGACCTGATGTGCCAGTGTTGGGATAATATTCCTTCCAATAGACCTAGTATGTCAAAGGTGTGTAATGCATGAGAACTAAATAACTACACCATCAAAGGAAAATTGCACATTCACCTTGACTTGTACTTTGTACTCGGCTTTTGATATCATATTACAGTCTTTTTCTTTTGGTTTTCATCTTTTGTCAATTACTTTTCTCATTTATGAAACGTCAATGCGTTTTTTTTCAATTCAAATTCCTCTTTTGTCAAATAAGATTCCTTTTATATCAAATGCTTTTCCAATCTTTATGATACTGTCATTGCACGTAAATAGGAAAAGCAATTGACATAAAGTGAAACTGATTGACATAAAAGGAAATTGATTGATAAATCAATGACTATAATCATTGATAGATAGAAAAATAAGAAAATCATTTGACAAATAAGGAAAAGCAATTGACAAAAGAGGAAAACCAAAAGCAAAACACTGTAAATAGCAGATTAGTAGAAATATTTAATATACCTACACAATCAATTTTACTCCAGTCAAATTGGGCAAAATAAGGGGTAAACCTCGGAATGTGAGGGAATAAGCTGTAAATTTCTATAAACTTTTTAACAAAAAATTGTAAAAAAAATCAGAGCTATTATTTTATTGCTGCAGGACTCACCCTACCTACCTAAACGTTCTTCATTTACATTGAATTTTGACGGATCCTTATTATACTTTCCAGATTGTAGAAACAATGTCCAAGATATGCCATTTATTGCCAGGAGCTGATCAGCCCTTGACAACATCTGATAATGGTTATTATCCAGAAGAAGATGTCTATACTGATGAAGAGAATACTTACAATTCAAGTCAGTATAATGCGAACAGCTTGAATCAGTTCGATCCATTTCCCGCTAGTAATAACAATAATGTGGTGAAGCAGCTACCACAGCCGACACTTGAACAATCTCAGCCATTGCATCTCATCACGGATCCCGATGATTCTGTAAGTAACTATTACTCTTCCGCTGTTGGTGCTTTATGATTATCCTCCTTTATTCGGACGTTCAGACACTTTCCAGTGGCGTAGGTAGCACCGGTAAATTAAACAGTAAAAATGTAATGTTCAATATGTTGTAACAGGATTTTTCTGCGGGTAGAGGTGAGTTCCCAGGAATGGATATTTGCCCCTTTGTACCCGTGACAAGTCGATTAAATAGTTAGGGTTTATTTACAAAAGAAATGTATTTACATATGTAGTAGCTATATTATTATTATTTAAACAATCTGTCCTGATCAGTAGCTCGTTCGCAGCCGAGCCGTCTGTGCCGGTCTCAGCCGTCTCAGGTACACGTGCCGGGGAGTCACTCGGGGCACGTCCTTCGTCGGCAGGTATTCTCGGAAATAAAAGCCGCTCCCGATGCCTCACTACGACCTCGGGACAACTGTCACTGGATTTGGCCCTCAATACAGGCCGGGTAGGGACTAGGGGGTGGTCGGCATCTCAATACGGCGCCGACCGGCTGTGTATACTGACCGACCGTCTGCCAGAGTTCAATGCACCCTGGCCACGGTTTCTGATGTCAGATTTATAGCGTGGTCGACTCACTCCATCGACCCTGCTTGTCTGGGAGCACTCACTGCATGCCCCAGCTGATCTCCAGGCTCAGTTCACCTAGGAGAGAGAGTTGTTTGTAAGTCAATACCTCACAATGCTCTCTCGATTCTTCAGCTGGCGCTCTTTATATAGCCGGTGCTGGTGGAGATAACCTGCTAATCACTGTCGTAAAAATTGTATCAATCGAGATAAATCCCTCTAAGAATGAAATAAATAATAATTAACAACGAAAGCCTCGGATTTCGTTACAATGTTTTTAGTGTAAGGATAGTGTACGCTCTGGTTATGTGTTGTATTATTTCTGATTGAGTGTTACAGTTATGGTATTTTGACTTGATCTTGTATTGCTCTCATAAATTCCTCTGTTTCTGAGAATAGGCCACCTGTTTTGAGCCACATAATTGAGTCTTTTATGCCTATTGTCCGTATTCATCAAACTTCAAAATATAACTCTGGGGTTAAATTTTGAATCGGCCGTGCAGTTTTTTCTTTCAGAACAAACGAAGTTGACGTGTCCGAACGTTTTAAGAAAATTAATTTTCAACTATCTGAAAATGCCTCTCGTCCCCTTTTCAATATCTCAGCCATATTTTTGGGAGACTAAAGGGATATTCTAAATCATTTAAGATACGAGGTTGGGTAATATACACTGTGTCTCTTGAATTTCTGGACATAGGGATTTCCCATGTTAAAATAAACTATTGGAAATATTGGCTCCCCTAATTATTTTACAGTAAAATGTCAAATGTAAAACTCCTTGAGGAAAAAAAGCTGCTTCTTATGCTACAATTGCATTTTCATGTGGTTCATCCGTTTTCGAGAAAATCAGGAAAAACTTAACGGTTTTTCGTAGTTTTTCAAGGTTGCTTTGCTTTTGACAGATAATGCTAACAATTATTAATTGTCAATAACTGATTGTTCAAAAGTAATAATTCATTCATGTGTGGCAAAGTATTACTTTTTAAAGAAAAACTTGTTCATAAAAATGAATTGACCAATTGAAATAACACCATTGAAGAAAAAGTTAAATTTATTGAATGGCATTATACTCTGGCAATTCACTGAAATATTAGAGATTTGTTATTATTTTATTAGCATTATCTCTCAAAAGCAAAGCAAACTTGAAAAACTACGAAAAACCTTTTAGATTTTCCTGATTTTCTCGAAAACGGATGAATCAAATGAAACTCCAATTATACCATAAGAAGCAGCTTTTTTTCCTTAAGAAGTTTTACATTTGACATTTTACTGTAAAATAATTAGGGGAGCCAATATTTCCAATAGTTTATTTTAACATGGGAATTCCCTATGTCCAGAAATTCAAGAGACACGGTGTATAAAAAAGTTGCATTATTTGATACTGATTAAGAATCCGAAACAAAATTTAGGATGACTTCAGTCGTTTCTGATATACAGTCTTTTTCTTTTGGTTTGCCTCTTTTCTTAATTGCTTTTCGTAGTTTTTCAAATAATGATTTTCTTATTTTCAAATAACTAGTCATTGATTTATTTTCTGTTGCTTTTCCTATTTACGTACATTATTATAAACCTTGGAAAATTATTTGGTATAAAGGGAATCTAATTTGACAAAAGATGAATTTGAATCGAAAAATCACACTGACTTTGATAGATAAGAAAAGCATTTGACAAATTTGGAAAAGCTATTGATAAAAGATGAAAACCAAAAGAAAAAGACTATGCTGAAAAGACTGAAAAATCGAGTGTTCGTATTTTAGTAAGTAATATAATTTTTATTATTAAAATTAAGTTATTTATTTTTTGTGACCTTAAATAAGTGATCAAGAGCAAAATTTTATTTATATAAATTATATTTATTAATTTCCAATAATAATAAAGATATGGCTAAAACAAGAAAGTTTAAATCAATAGTAAAAAGAAAATTCATGGTTTCTAGAGCTCTTCTTGTCTCTAGGGCATTAGCTTCTCCATAGTGTTGGTATTTACTGGTTAATAAGTATAAACGTGTGCAAATTTTTTATAATTTAACAATCAAAGATGTTTGATTGAAAGTCTTCAACTAACCTGATTTTAGTTTTTAGGTTTAGATTAATTAGTGGTTTAGATGTAGGTAGCCAGTCTCACAAACAGGTAACTATATTTACCTCTGTGAGAATATGCTGGAGAAGAAGCATGTACTTTTCTATGTATATTTGAAAAACTGGTTCAATAAAAAAAAAAAAAAAAAAAAAAAAAAAAAAATCAAAATTTAAGCCTGTATACTGCATAATATTATGGTCACTTTATTTAAATAGATAACAAATAGGGAATTTGCTAATATCAGGAGCATTTTCTTTTGTGTACCTAATCAATGTATTTTTTTATTTATATGTATTTTTGTTTTTGTTTTTTATGTACAATTTTACCGCTTATTTTCATATTTTTAATCTGTGTTTCTCTCTTCAGCATGCTTGGATTGACATTGAGCCAGTTGATCTTTTCAATAGCAATTATATCAAAGCGATGCATGGTTTTGATATAATGGTTCCAAACTACGATGGGTATGATGAAAAATGTCCGGAGATAGGTATAATTGATAGACAAATACTGCCATCTAGTGGTAAGTGATTCATATAATTTTATTTAGCTGCTTTTTATAAAAACGAAATTAAACATAAAATCGTAATTAACCGTGGAAACATCTACTTTTGCAGTATCTGTCATTATCAGAAGATGATGCTATTTCTTATGATCTCGATAATTTACAGTCACATCGTTAGAAATGATACTGTACTTGACGATATGATAACATTAAATCTTCAAATAGGGCCACTGTTCGATAAGAGATTAGGTAAAAGTTGCATTAACATTTCAGGAATCAGTTGCTAGCAATTTTCAAATGAAAAATCTAATCCATGGTTGGCAAAATCAAATAATGTTAGATTCATACTTTTGTAAAATTGGTTTTATATCTTTTTGTACTAATGAAATACTATAATAGGTTTGTTCCAACCTGAGCATATAGATATATTTAGTCCTGTTTAGGTTCTTAAAGACCGTGGACAATAATAATCGGGGCTATTTTGTAATAACCGCGATTTTGGTGAGGGATTAGTGATCATATTTGTCAAGATCAAAGGGGTGAGATCCGCCCCATTTGTAGCTCTGTCAGGTGTACCACAAGGCTCTATCTTGGCTCCATTCCTTTTCCTCCTAATTATTAACGACCTTATAGATTCCCTTGAGCGTGAGAAATTGATGTTCGCCGATGATCTGAAAATATTCCAATCTATTTCTGCCGATAATGACTGTGCTGCTCTTCAAAATGAAGTGATCGGTGTCTCAAAGTGATGCAAACAGAATTGTCTCAGATTAAACATCGACAAGTGCAGCATAGTTACGTTCACCAGAAAACCTGCCTAGTTTTCATTTCGTTACTAAATGACATCTTAAATTGACGATGCAAATGTTCTAGGCAAGTCTCTGATACATGTGATGATGTGCAACGAATTTAATTTAATTATTGTAGGTAGCTGTGTTATAAATTGTGATTCAGTAAATTTTATTGTGAGTTGTTATTAATGTAAGATAGTCGTTGTTGTAATGTTATAGTTTTATATCTACTTGATCTATAATACACAATACTTCTATGTTGCTAGCGCCCGTAAGTGGAAGTGCCACGGAAACAGTGGGACAGCAAACGACTATCTCTATCTGTTTTTTAGAATACCTCGACCCGTTGTGCGCAAGTGTAACGAGTCAGGTGGTCGAATCTGATGGCTTGTAGGTGTGTTCAATTCTTGAACATGCACGTAAGGACTCGAAGTACATTCGACGAGAGAAATATAGAAAGATATGTCTGCACCGTGGTATTTCCCTCCATCTCCAGACCCCCACTAGCAATATAGTAGTGTTATACAGGGTGTTCCAGACTTAATTGGCCAGACCATATTATCTCATATACAGGTTGACATAATCGAACCGAATAAACGGGGTATTATTATAATTTTTAAAGCTGTATAACTTGACAGCATGAAAACAACTCCCACTTTAACATTCCTTAAGTTATAGCCCCCACCCTTAAAAAAATGAATAGCACCCTGTATATATTTTCATATTTTCAAAACAAGAATACAATTCTCTATTCAGCTGTTTTTTCAGATTCAAAATTGGTTGAGAATTAACCAAGAAAAGGTTCATCAAGGTGGTCATGACTTTTTATCTGAACTTTCTCTGAATGACTTTAGCTGTCAAAATTTATCAATAATTTAGTCATAATTTCTAACAGGCAGGTGATAGTCATTATTACAATAATTCAACTCCAAACAATTTATTTATTAATTCTGATTTATGGGAAAATTTTTTAAAATCAAACAAGAGCCAAAGCACTCTATCATGAGCCATAATGATGACTATTAATTAAAAACTATGACCAGATTATTGATAAATTTTGACAGCTAAAGTCATTCAGATAAAGTTCAGATAAAAAGTCATGCTTACGACCACCTTAGTGAACCTTTTCCTGGTTATGTCTGAACCAATTTTGAAACTAGAAAAAACAGCTGAATAGAGAATGAAGTATTTGTTTTGAAAATACGAAAATATACTGCAATATTAAATACCATTATAATATTAGCGGGGGGGGGGGGGGGGGGGGGTGCTTAAGGAACAGGAAGGAAAAGGTTACATGCCCCTCAAAATTTGGAAGCTAACAGAGACTGCAACGTCATCTTTGACATTTGATACATCATTTTTACGTCAAAAAGTAGTAAATTCGTATATAGAGTTTAGTTTTTGTCCCAAAGTTCCATCTCACTCTCTCACTCGACTCAGAATTTAAAGATGGTATGTGTAATAGTAATCATAATAATAATAATAAACTTTCTTACTGTATACAGGGTGTAATTTTTTTAACCGTGTTCATAATTCATTTAGAACAAACTGTAGGAAATGGGGAGGTTTTTATTATTAAAACAAGCGAATTTAATTTTAGACGTTTATTATTACTGAATAATAAAATAAAAATAAAAATTCATTTTATTATAAAATGATACTTATTATTTGTTGGTCGACGATGATTCTTATCAAATTGCAGGAATCTGAATCACCTTGATAAGCGTAAAAGAAAATATAAAATTATTTTCGTAGGTTCTAGTTTTGAATGTGATTTTTTGTTTCACTCAACTTAGTGGACCACCTTGTTATGTGGCCGATTTGGCGCAAGTCTCGGAGCTGGGGAGGGGGGAAGCCAGGTATAAAAACGGGGGAAACGGATTGTTCCCCTAGGTTAGCTGTGAGTCGTCGGATAAAGAATTTCCTGGTAAAAAACAGAGATCACGCGCGAGCGCACAACCTGGTGTGGCGCAATTGCGAATCCGTCCATTACCGGTTCTTAGTTTTGCTAAAACGGGAGTCACCGGGA
This sequence comes from Malachius bipustulatus, assembly GCA_910589415.1. Lineage (NCBI taxonomy): Eukaryota > Metazoa > Arthropoda > Insecta > Coleoptera > Melyridae > Malachius > Malachius bipustulatus. The sequence goes on from OU342636.1 coordinate 42,054,754, forward strand.
ATAACGGACGGAGTTGGATGTATAATTCAGAGGGAGACAACGATTTTAGAAGGGCGAAAAAATTCACTCCTGTAAATCCATGTTTCCCAAGGGTTTCGGCCAATTTTTGTGCGGATCGATGTATGTATTAGAGGCGAACGGAGGAGGGGAAACCTAAAACACACGGAATCGGATATAACTCCCACAGTTTTTGCCCAATATCGCGCAGCAAAAAAACTAATTTTCTTGGATATTTAAAAATAATAAATGAAAAAAAAATGAAAATAAACTTCAAAAATAAACAAATGACGGCTAAAACAAAAAATAGAATTTTATTTTTTATCATAAATAGGGTAGGAAAATCTAATAACAATGGTTAAACAAAGGAAAATTGTCAATTTTCATTTTGAAGCAGTGTACATCGGAAACGGCTCAAAATATCGGAAAACGGCTTACATGTCCCTATTTTAACTTTTCATCCCACTATGTGGTTAAATGAAATGTGGTGATGAAAATTAACAAATTTAAAACACCCTGTATAAAAATTTCAAGTACACTGTAAAATTACACATGAAAAGTTAAGATAGGAACATGTAAGCCGTTTTCCGATATTTTGAGACGTTTCCCATGTAAATACACTGCTTTCAAAATGAAAAGTGGCGATTTTACGGCTCCTCCATCAGTGAAAATATTCCTCCAAACGAAAGTTTCTGCTTGCCGTTTCTCCGAAATTGCTTTTTAGTACTGTCAGTTACTGCATGTTATTTCGGCGATCATGAAGTATACTGAATTTAAAGTACAACTATAAAAACCATTCTTATTTGATTTTCCCACCCTCTCCCTTAATGATAAAAAATCACAATTTTTTTCCATTTTTTGTTTGTTTTGGTGACCATTTGTTTATTAAAAAAAATAATAAAAAATTTTTGCCAATCGATACGTGGCCGATCAAAGAAAATTAGTTTTTATTTTGCTGAGCGATATTGGGCAAAAACTGTAAGAGTTACCTATGTCCGATGCCGTGTATTTTAGGTTTCCTTTCCCCTCTTCGCCCCTAATACCGATCCGCACAAAAATTGGCCGAAAGAAACCCTCGGGAAACATGAATTTACAGGAGTGAATTTTTTCGCCCCTATAAACTCATTACCCCTGAATTATGTCGTCCAACTTCGTCCGTTACTTTCGGTGACTCCCGTTTTGGCAAAAGAAGACTAAGAACCAAAACGGGGATGTCTATCGAGACATTACTCATCGGAGTAATAATGGACGAATTCGCGATTGCGCCACACCAGGTTGATGTGCGCTTTCGCGAGATCTCGGGTTTTTACCCGTATTTTTTTTTGTCCGATGACTCACAGCTAGCGATGTGTAAATTCTCGGAATTTATTTCTGGGGAATATGGGAATATTTAGGGAAGGTATGGGAATTTTAGATTTTATCTCGTAAATATCTCGTCAATCTCGTAAACGATTGAATATTTGTGAATTTAATAAATTTTTACTAAAAGAACATTGGTATATTTATATTACATAACGAGAGTTGAAAGTGGCATTTTTCGCACAAGCGGAAAATTTACAATCGCAATTTTCATTTTCCAAGCAGCTTACATTGAAAATAACTCAAGATATGCAATAATATGGGGTTTAACAAACTTCTAAATTTAAAGGATGTTTTTTGTGTGTGTGTGTGTGGGGAGGGGGATTGTCTTCAGGTTGTCCAAGAGCACAGCATACGGGACTAGCTCCGCTCGAGCCACTGCGCGGCACTTGGCTCCGCCCTCGCGCTCGCTCACTGACACTCGGGCCTAGGCTCGGATGCATACAAGCGCGCCGCAAACAAACCTATCCTCACTCTCACTCGCCCATCACTACTATGAAACACTTTTTATAGTTCTATAGTTTGTTTTTTACAAAAACCTATGTAGCCTAATTAATCCATTCATGATTCCTCGCAAAAGGTCATGTATTTTTGATTTTTGGATATGTTCCTAAAATATCAATTTTGCACCAAAGTGCGTTTCGCGCAATGCGCAAAAAACGAAAACTTTACGTAAATTCTTCGATTTTTACCCATTTTGCGCCTAATATCACCCAAACCATGAGCTTCATAGAAAATTTGGTAGGATGGATTCCAAAGATAATTGAATTTGAAGCTCATTTTTCATAACTTTTTTGTAGGTATATTCCTAAGCATTCCCTTAAGAAATGAAACTGTTATGCGAACCACCACTTGCTATTACCACCACCATTAAGAATCTTTGAAATCTTCAATAGTTGGGGAACTGGATCCTCGTATAGCTTCTATTTTAGGATTCCCTACAAAGAGGCGTCAGGGTGTTTGAGGGTTGGCGAGTTGGAAGGAAAATGATAACCGCTTCCCGTAGAAATGGGGCCTTGAGGAAAATACTGCTGCAGTAAATAAAAAGTTTCTCAAGCAGTGTGTGCGGTAGTGCAAATTTTGGCAGGGCAAACCCCTTCAACGGTTTTCATAGAAAGGAGTTACCATCGTTTCCGTATATGATTTCCATGCTGATTAACTGTCAAATGATTCCCATGCTCATCTTCCATGAAGTGGGCGCTTATCCCATATCCGGGAATAGCGCACCACACTGTTACGTTTTGGGGATAATGAGGCCTTTCTGCTTTTCAAAACCAACATTATCGGTTTGTTGCTTGCACTTCATACGGATGATCGACCCAAATTCAATTGCTTAGCAATTCGGCACTGGCGTTTTCCCTACCCATAATCTCCTCGTTGGTCCTGAAAATTGTATTTCTACCAGAAGATCTTTTTGTTGAGGTAGCACAAAACCAGTGTTTCGGCCAGCGACAATGTGGAATGCTTTGTTGGTGGATGTTTGTTGAAATGTTTGTTGAAGCGAGCAGATACGAATTGCAAACTGGGTCCACCGTTTTTGGTCTCATGATCTTGATAGGCGATTATTATTTCCATACCCGGTCGGAAGTAAAATCCCTTTCGCTTGTTTCTTGTTTTGAAGCAAAAAAATGGTTCCTAATGAACTATTCGCAAAAACACAACGCAGTGTATAATATCTAACAACAATCTAATAATTCTTTATAACGGTTTTCTGAAACAGTGCCAAATGTTTTCCTATATACTCAGTCGGTGCCCGATAACCTAAACGGTTCATTAATGGGCCTCCTTATTATTTTCATAATGAGCTAAATTAGTAACATGTCGGGTCTATATCTATTTTCGTACTCGAGGTGAGACCTGTTCAATAGCTAGAATAGAGTTTATTTAATATCAAATCGAACTTCAGAAGCTTGGAAAAAATTAAGCTTAATCGAATCCACATGGCGGTTATAAAAGATTCTAAGGCTGAAGAAATAATTGCGATCAATATTTACCCTACTTTAATTAAACTCGGGAAATTGCCTGTGAAAAATATCAAAGGTCAATAATTGGTACCTAAGTCGTAAGCCAAGTACATAAAATCAAACGAAGTGTAATTACACACGCTGAATCATTAGTGTTTTTCTACGGAAAGCATCTTAATTCTTTGAAGCTACACACTGATTTGGCAAACAGTACAATGGAGACAATACGTTGAAAATGCCATCATTAAGTATGTATTTATATTCAATTTTACAAGCAGAAGCAGATGTGCGATGGCGGTTTGAGAATGGTATATTGAGAAGTGCAATAGGTTTGAATTTTGTACTTCCTCAACTTATTTTGTTTAAGCAGAAACTTTAAATTAAACTCCAAAATTTTGTGAACCTGTATGCAATGGCATTAATATTCTCTGCATGTGGTCGAAAATTCAGACATCGTAAATTAGATGATAAGACGACTTTCGTGACATCGCTTACGACGCACTTATCATACCCGTTCCCTTACCACAGTTTCGCTGGGTCAGATTTCACAATTCTTCCGTTTTTGGTGCTGTGAAGTCGGGCAGCGGGACTGCTGCCTTAGATGATCGTCGGATGTCTCGTCCACCCGGCTGATCTTGTGGAGATGTTTGTTTCTAGCCCTACAGGTATCGGAAGAGAGTTGAGTGAAGAAAACGAGGAACGCCGTGACTAGAGTAAACACCCGCTGTAAATATAAATTGTCCCCGGGCATGTCCGCTCGATTAACGTCAAAACAATAATTAGGAACGTCTCAGCGAGACGTACTTGTTCGTACCATCTTTCGTTCTGTTGCTCTTTGGGATAAGCACGTATCCCCCTTTAACGTTCGAGAACCCAATCAAAACTTTTCCCCGCTCAAGGGATATTTATGTCTTCTTTACTTCTGTATGGGGATCGGTACTCTTTTATAATCGACTCGAGACGACATTCGGAGCAGCGAGATAAGTCGCGATAAAACTTTGACGCGATGTATCCCGTCCGTCATCCAACGCCGTATCTAGTGGAATGTCCCCTTTAGATTCTTCATTTTCTTTGGCGTATGCGTCATGTTGGCGAGATATGGCTCCCAGTCCATGATAATTCGTGCAAAACCAGTCTTGCTACTGTTTACGCTTTGCGTAGAAATGATCGAAGTTACATAAGAATTGGCTTCCTATTATAGGACTCTTTACTTCGAGCCCGATTCAAGTCTCCAACTCAGCAATTTAACAACTCGACTACCGAAAACCATGATTCAAGTCACCGGTTAGGTCATCGATGATGGAATCATTGAAGAACTTAATCATCATGAGAATATGAATGGATAAGCCACACAGAGGCCAAAGGACGTAACAAATCGACAACTTCCAACGTCCACTCGAAACATTTCTGAAGTGGATATGTGAAATGTGAAGGATACGATAGCACAGGGCCCGGCAAAAAGACCTCCCCGATTTTGGGACGCGCTTGTTTGGGCAAGGACGGGAGTGTGGCTGTTATAATACTGAACAGCAAGCTCCTATGGAAGAAGCAGATGGAAGAGAAGGTCAGCAAAGTCACTCGAGCCCTCATGGTATGCAGAAACGTAGCGGGCAAGATCTGGGGCTAAATCGGGTACCCTGCGATGAATCATGGTGTACATCATTGTAAAAATACAGAGACTTGCATGCGTATGCATAACGGAGACACCCTGCATATTGCATATTCTGCTGGAAATGTGTACGGCTCCAGCCTATTCCCAAGAAAGGCAAAAAGTCCTTAGCAAATACCTAACTGTCGACCAGTGGCACTGCTTTCAGTAATATCCAAGATTATGGAAAAAGCTATTAACCAACATCTTTTAAAGTACCTACACTGAGAAAAATTTTCTGTCCAGCCAGAATGGTAGAACGGTATTGGCAGTACTACGTATGCAGCATCATTAAATCTGGCTGAAACACATTTAATACGAATAAGACAACCGTATAGCAGATATTGAGTTTTGTAGAGACACAATTTCGAGAAATGGTATTACCGTAATACCATTACCTGGATGTCGCTCACGTTGTCGTTCTAAAACACCATTATCATAAACGGTACGTAGCATCCTCCCTGATTTTAACTGTGTAACGTTTCTGCAGAATTATTGGCGTTACAATCTGGTGCTGCTAAGCAGAGTGATCGCTATTTTTCTCTTACGTGAAAATATGCCGGAAGATAATTGTTCATGGTCATTCTTGCCTGGTATTAACAAATATTGAGGTTTGTAGAGACACAATTTCGAGAAAAGGTACGGCCGTAATACCATTACCTGGATGTCGTTCACGTTGTCTTTCTGAAGCACCATTATCAGAAACGTTACCTAGCGTCCTCCCTGATTTTAATTGTATGTGTAACGTTTCTGCAGAATAAATGATGTTAGATTCTTGTCCTGCAACGCAGTAAGGAACTACATTATACACATGGGAATTCATAATATTATATTTCGTGCAGTTAAACTGCCGCTGCTGCACTATTATTCTGATAGTAAAATCAGTAAAAACGTTAACAAAGGTATATCTGCGTTCTTGGTAAATCTGAGCAGTAAGCAAGTTCGGTAAGTTATGTGAAATACTGTGGAAAGCCGTGTGAAGTCCCGGGACGTGTGAAAAGTGTACGGGTGCGATTGCGCGATGGAATCTTTCGTCCTGTTTATAATAATAATTTAGCGTTGCTTGACTTAGTAGTTGTTCGCAAGTTGTGCGTGGTACATGGACGCGGATGCGCGTTTTTGGCATTTTTTATTTCAAGTTGTAGGTACCTACGCGAACATACTTATAATCGATGATTTCCGTGTTATTATTGCATTGTTCGACTGTGTTTCCCCGACTATAATACCTATACCAATTTTACCATAGATATACGTAATAATTTAGTGTGTGTCTTGTTGCAAGTACTTATTATAGTGTGAGCAAAATGAAAACGTTACTGTAGATTTGTGTGATGAAACATTTCAACCGTTCTTTGGCAGAAATTAGAGAAGTACATGTGAGTCACAGTGACAGTGTGATTTTTTCTGAAAAATGTTAAAAACTGTCGAGTTCAATTTACATTATTTTGCTCACAATGTATATTATGTCCTATACTACCTTGATGCAGTTTCCTTATTTTCTTATGTGTCAAATATGTTAACATGCAGTCATGGTGAACCTTGATGAAATGTACGTTACTTTATGCCTTTAAATTAATTTAATTTATTGAGAATGCCTATACAGTGTGATAAATGGTGAACATGGCATGGTAGGTATACAGGGTGTTGTAGAGGTTGTTTAGAAAGACTGTAAATTTAAAACAAAAATGGTTTCCTCGGCTTCGTTACCGACATATAGGGTGTGCTTTTTCTAAAATTTAAATAAAAATGACAGTCAAATTTAAATAACTTCCACTGACAAAACACATATTATCTCCCATAACTATATTACGAAAGTGCTTGTTTTTTTTTTTATTAACGGTAACGGAATTAGAGGCATTCAAACTCTACCAATTCCTGGAGAGTCGAATAAAATTTGCCAATATGGCATCGTTATTCGAATTCGAACTTAAAACAACGGATTGGAAATAGATTTTGAATAATATTATCGTCTATGGCATCCCCGCAACGAAAATTTTTTGAAACTTTGCTGAACTTGCCACTTCATCTGTTTCCATGGTAGGTAATATCTGTCTGGGTATTTTAGACCTGCACACTAAATATGTTGTTTGAATGTTTTTCAATAAAAATGTTATGCATTAAAACCTAAGTTTTATTTGCAACATTCCTATCCTAATTCTAATTCTAATAAATTCTAATTCTTTTTAAAAATTACTGAGAGTTAAATGACACAATTTCAGTTAAAATACTTATTTGACATCTACTTAGAATTTTCTCCAAAATCAAATGTATGTTTTAAGCTTTGAGTTAATTAATTAATTATTATGTTATCAAAAAATCACTTAACTTTATGAAAATATGGAAATAGGTTGCCACAACTTTTGTTGATTTTTTTTGCCGTTTAAAATTAATAATAATGGAGAAAACAGGCCATCCCAATATTCTGAGTTGCTATAAAAAATTATGTCACTAACTTTTCTGTATTTTGTTTTGGTAAAACAGGATTGGATAAATCGAATTTTAATACAAAATATATAAAAATTGTATATATAAAAACATAACTGTAAGTAATACCGAAACTTCGACCGAAACGAAATATTTCAGGATGTATTATATTTATATAAAATTCTCGTCTTTTGGGCAGTAAACAAATTGAATATGGAATAATAATATACCCTGAAGTAGGTGGCCACCTAATTCACTTATTATTAATTTTTACTGATATTCCTATTGATCTCCTATTAGTTTTTTTTTTTTTTATTAGATATGAGGATCTCGAAATTAAATTAAAAATTAACTTGAAAAAAAGACCGATAGAATTAAATTGGCAACTGCTTACAGCAAACAGACCTAATGCCAGTTCAGTGCTGAGTGTAAAGTAAGTATCGTTTCAGTGAGTATCCGAAGGCTTGCAAGCGACTTTTATCTTGCGCCTCCCTTTAAATATGCCAGGAAAGAATTTATCTTGCAGTCAAATAGTGACTGTCTATTATTTAAATACTTGAGTGACCTTTTTAATATCAAAGTGCTGCATCTGGTGATACCAGCAATACGCTCTGCTTGAAAAAATGTTGTACACTGCCTTTCAGTGAACTGGTAACTGCTAAAAAAATCATCACATGGAGTTCTGCCATGCCTAAGGAAAGAGTCTTACGCAGAAATTTCTATTTAATTCTCCATGACCGGCAGTGTGTATTATCCTTACTGTTGTGAATCCATTGCTGAACAGCTAGATTTACAGACTGTTTGAAATGCCATTAGACATTACCATTAGCCTGCTTATACTGTACCAGCAGCCTTATGCGTTTTACGTTCTGTGCATGGCGAAACGTTCTTCTAGCATTTTGCATGATACAAGTAGGGGCCAGGGATATCATGGTATTCCTTGCTGCCCTTAGACGTCACGATACGCGTGCTTATACTGTCCATATAGCCTTATGCGTTATACATTACCAGGCATGGCAAAACGTACTTGTAGAATTTAGTCCCAGTTTCACCATTAAACAAGTCAGGAAGAACATGATTTAATGCTATTCCACGCTGACATTTTTCTCAGTGTACTTGGAAGGAGCTAATATAATCAGCGACCGCCAATACTGATTCCGCAAACAGAGGTCATCTCTCCGAGTTATTCAAGAATTTTTGTTTCTAAAAATTCAAAATGCAGGACTGATGCGCACCTCGGATCTGGTCTCCATCTTGAATTTAGACGATAGGTCGAGGGTGACCCGCTGCTTGGCCGGCACGTTCACCTGATTGTAATCCTTTAGATTACTTCCTGTGGGGACATTTAAAATCGCTCGTGTATTATAGTACCTAGTACTTACCCCCATTAATAATGCCGAAGAACCGAGGGAACGTATTATTCAGAATTTTGAAGTAAGTAGAAATACTCCAGGAGTCCTGAAGCGTGTAAGACAGTCTATGCTAAGGCGCTGTAATATGCCTTCAATGCTAATGCGTGTATTGCTGCAGGAGGGCGGCACTTTGAACAGTTCCTTTAATATATCTTTATTTGATTTATTTAATTATTAACCATAGCCTCCGTTATTATTTTTATCGTTTCATAAATTTTGTAAATGAAATTCTTGAAACTGAAGGCGCATATCTTTCTTAGGAAGTGTTTCCGGACACCCCTGTACATAGATTTTTTTTCATTATTTTAGTCTGAAGAATCAGCCTGTGAAATTTGGCCAACTTTACAATAAACCCATGTAGGTACTATCCTTAGCGTGTGTTTTCTTTCTCTCATACCAACGACACAAAGATCTTCCACTAATTTACTCGCTTTTCCTATCCATAAACTTGCTCTTTCCTTGTATTTGCATATTCCTGCGATAATTTTATTATCACGTCACTGTGTTGTAAAACAGAGAAGTGACAGTTGAGAAACTCGAACAACTGCAATGACAAAATACTTTGGAATTGTCGAGTGACACGATGTACACACCATCGCGTAACCATGTATATATTTTCGTATTTATAGTCCGGCTCTTGTGTTCAACAGGAGCCATTGGCTCTGCTGGGAGATGACTAAGTAGACTGGCAGCCAGATTGATTTAGTTTGTATGTTATTATGACTGATTGTTGCGAAGTAGTGAAGTCGTTGTTAAAAATTTTATGCAACGTAACTGCATACCTATTTACCTACCACATTTTTATTATACAGGGTGGGAAATTTTTGTACTACCCATCATTAGGATCTCGTAAATCGTAAGAGATACATGGTCGGTTAAATTAGAGAAAAGTTGCACTATTTTATGCTCTCCCATAATCTGATTAGAAATAAAAAATATCTACAGGGGTTTTCAAAATATAGGCTAAAAACTAAAAAACACTCTTTTTGAAAAACCGTTGTATTTTCTACACGGCATAAGGGAATTGAATGAAACGTGGTACTTTTGTCTTACCATCTATTTTCAATCAAATGTGGTTAACAAAAAAATTCCAACCCTTCTAGATTTCGAGCAACCATGGCCAACTTTGTTATTTCTTATGGTCGCCATATTGGATTTTCAAACCATTAAATAAAGCAAAAATTTCCCAGTTCAGCGATACCGTACAAGACATGAAAATTCAAAAGTTTTCTTAAAAACTTAGCGCATCAAAAAAACATATCGACAGCTCCAGAGTCTAATTTAATTTAAGAGTAATCTAGAATGAGTACAACCGATGAATTTATCAAAGCAATTTAGAGTAAATAAGTTGTTTTCAAATGTGAATATTAAAAGAAACATTTTAAAACTGAAATATTTAATAACTAGTTACATACAAAAGAAAAACACGAAAATCATAACAACAAAAGCATAAACTTAAAAAAAAACCAAACCTAAAGATGCTCAAAATGTCCCCCATCATTTTCTATACACAATCTGGTGCGCCTGTCAATGTCCTTAACTGCCCTTTTAATCATTTGCGGAGTTATTTTTTGGAAAGCATTTTCAATTTTTATTCTTAATTCATCCATATTATTAGCTGGACTAAAATAGACTTCATCCTTTAAAGAACCCCACAAAAAATAATCTAAGGGATTTAGGCACGGGGATCGCGGAGGCCAAGGTACAGGTCCACATGTTCCTATAGTAGGATTAACTTTAAAAAGTCAGATGTGACGTTACACTAACCGTCCGAATTAATATTTTTAGTTTCACCAGAAAATGTCAAACAGTTAATTGTCAAGTTGTGAACGAGCGTAAATTATTGAAGGAAATCATTCAAATATGAATTGAACCGCTTACGTCAGTTTGAGAGCCACTGACAACTACATAAAATTTATTCACGTAATGACATTCTATCCTCTGTGTTGTGCATTTAATTCTCATTCAAAACCAATGTTGACGTATACTTATTTATGCGGGATGGAGTGTTTAGACAAACTGGACGGTTACTATAAAAACCACGTATATGAAACAAAATAAATCGAACTATCAAATGGATGTGTATTCTTAATCGATACGTATGACTTTTTAGACTTTATTGGACTATATCCAGGAATTTGTGAAACGATCGTCGAGGTAGTTTCTGACAATAAGAGCGTTATGACTTGCACAGCCATCTTGCTGAAACCACTTAAATTGGCGTACTGTAGTTTCCAAAGGTAGATTATCGAGTGTTTCTTCTAACCTGTTTTGAAGGATCTCTAAATAAACATGTTGATTCAAATTTTCTTCAATAATAAATGGACCAATTAATTGGTCATTCAATAAAGCGCACCAAACATTAATTTTAAATCGAATTTGAGGTCGTATGGGATGTCGTAAATGAGGATTTTCTATTGCGTAGTAGTGTTTATTCTTTCGGTTAAACATGCCACAATTCGTAAATGTAGATTCGTCGCTCCACATAATTTTTCTAGATAAATCTGGATCGTCTTGGAGAAGGTCACAGTACCAGTGGCAAAAGTCTAATCGTCTATTTGAATCTCCTACATGCAATTGCTGGACCGGTGTGTATTTAAAACCATGAAACTTCTGTCTTTTTATAATTGATCTCACCCCTCTGTCCGATATTCCACACTCTCTTGCAATGGCTCGACTACTGGTTTCCGGGCTTATAAAAATTTGTGGAAGAACATTTATACTGTTTACTTCTGATAATTTTCTGTATTTGGCTCTCTTTTTATTTACACTTCCATTTGTGGCCATGCTTCTGCAAATACAACTTAGTGTTTTCCTTGTTGGTTGTTGCCTCTCAGGAAATTCTTCAAAATACTTTTGTATTGTTAAATTACAGTTTCTATAATTTCTAATGTAGAGGTCATACATACCTATCTTTCTTCTCTTCAAAAGTGTATCGAACCATTTTGAAGAATAAATTACTTAAACAGTCACTTTGCCAACAAAATTTGACAAACAAACTTTTTTGTTGCTATGACAACCGAGCATATGTGACTGAGTGGCTTTGACATAGATAATGGACGGGATAATTTTATGACTGTCGAAAGCACGTTGCTTGGTAACATCCAAATGCCGAAGACGGCGGGCTGTTATAGTAATAAATGTGTTTGAGAAAGCTGTCATAAAATTGGCACAAAAAATTATGATGCATATGCCAATGTCATAAGGATATTCGGCCAGAAAACGATTGCTTTTTCATGTCTTGTGAGGTATCGCTGAACTGGGAAATTTTTGCTTTATTTAATGGTTTGAAAATCCAATATGGCGGCCATAAGAAATAACAAAGTTGGCCATGGTTGCTCGAAATCTAGAAGGGTTGGAATTTTTTTGTTAACCACATTTGATTGAAAATAGATGGTAAGACAAAAGTACCACGTTTCATTCAATTCCCTTATTCCGTGTAGAAAATACAACGGTTTTTCAAAAAGAGTGTTTTTTAGTTTTTAGCCTATATTTTGAAAACCCCTGTAGATATTTTTGATATCTAATCAGATTATGGGAGAGCATAAAATAGTGCAGCTTTTCTCTAATTTAACCGACCCTGTATCTCTTACGGCTTACGAGATCCCAATGATGGGTAGTACAAAAATTTCCCACCCTGTATACAAAACTTGGATCGCCTTTTGAAGACAATAAACTATGCGATTCCGCAATTTTTTTGCATATTTTAATCTAATTGTACATATAGGTACACGAATGTAAAGGCCCGGTTACACGGTCCGTGGTTCGGCGAACCTGTCTCGAAGAGCCGCGAACCACGCACCGTGTGACATAGGTGGCTCGCTATGGGCTCGCGGTTCGTGGTGTATGGTTCGCCGTATCCATCGGGAGTCGGTAAATTTGCACAGAACAAAGCGGGCGAACCGATAGGTTCGTGTAGGTTTGTCGTCGGTTCGTGCTGGTTCGCCATATCCCGAACCAATGATCAGTTTTGCAATTTATTTTATGACAATTTGTGTCTTTTATTGCATGCAGGCGGAAATTAAAAGTGATCTTAGTTAGGAAATTGATAGCAAGTCTTCCTATATTGCTTTTTAATGGTATAATCGTAATTGATTCCGGGCACTTTTGCCGTGGTCCCTGGAAATTTTCTCCGAACAGACATGATCGGTGGTTACGTGTACCGGGTGTCCCAACACTAGTGTCCACCCCCTAAATAGAGCTTAATTTTAAAGATAAAAAATTGAAACTTTGAGCATTTGTGTACTTGATATAGGACCACGGAATGGCATAATCAGTTTCATTAAAAAAATTTAGTTCGGGCGCCAGCGATAAAAAACTGTAAGATGGTGGTAAATTGTCGAAAAAAAAATTAGATTTTTCTTCAATAGATAGGTAGAAATCGATTAATAAAATCAAAATCGCTTGAAAGAAATGTGAAAAAGCTAATTATAAGGCTTTAATTAAATAAAATATAATTATATAGCAATGACAGGTAGACAATATAATCTGAACAATGTAATCAATATAATCTGAAAACGGTAGGTGCAATAAGTTTTATGACAAAGAAAATAAGGCCCAAATAAATAGAAGGACGGCTCTTGCTGGGCTAGCCGGCACACTGAACCTGCACTGGACAGTGTCGTAGTATGGACTCATGAAAAAGGTGATTATTAAAAAGATATTAAAAATGTTTTTTAATTAAACTAATTATGCCATTCCGTGGTCCTATGTCAAGTACACAAATCCTCAAAGTTTCAATTTTTTATCTTTAAAATTAAGCTCGATTTAGGGGGTGGACACTAGTGTTGGGACACCCGGTACATTGATAATTGACTTGACAGTTGGGAGAGCGCTCCTATTGCTTTCAATAAAACAAACTGGGTTCCATATTGTCTCGGCGAACCGATTGCGAAAAAATACTAAACGAGCCACGAACTGTGTGACCATCCTTGGTTCGCTAAAGTGCGAGTCTCTGCGAACCACGCACCAGTTCTGTGGTTCGCCGAACCACGCACCGTGTAACTGGGCCTTAAGGATTCTCTCAAGATCCATTTCAAGTGTTAATTTTTTTGCTAAATTCTGTTGATTACTTTCAAGTATTTTAATATGTTTGTGATATGATAGTGATTTTTTTATTATGACTACAATAAAAGTCTCACATTTTGGCATATGTACGAGCTGCTTCATTGAAAATTTCTTGAAGCACTGCTTATAGTTAAATGCGGGAGCATTCGCTAAAAAGTGCGCTCCTGAACATTGAAAAAAAACTCATCCCGTATACTCTCAACTTTATATGAGTATAGGAAATTTTGACAGAATACCTACCTACCTATTACTAAAAGTAGTAAACAATAATGGAATAAAATGTATGACATATTAGAAACAACTATGTACCTATTTGAAGTCTATATAGTTCGAAATCTTGGACACCGCCCAAATAATAGAAACCTTTTAAATTCGCATTGTGAATAAACTTTTAATGTGAAAATGAAAGAGAGAAATAACCTTCACTTGAAAATAAATAAATTGCACCCGCCTATAATATTCTACAGGTTGCTCACTTATTACGCGGTCTACTAATCTATCATGAGACAATCAAATATAAAATAATCAAATAACAGATAGCAGGGTGAATCATAATGTAACGAATAAATTGCTTTTCTTAGGGCCGGTTGTTCGTACGTCAGTTAAAAATTTTGAGATAACTACTGATTTTAAATTGCAAATTTTGAAAATACGGCGAATATAATTAATGATCTTGTATTTTTAATCAGTAATTAACTCTTCTTAAAGCGAGCAGAATTCATTTTCAGAAATATCAGACCAATGGTTTGATAATACAGGGCATTTTAAAATCAGTAATTATCTCAAAATTTTTAACTGACATACGAACAACCGGCCCTTAATGGTGCATTTTGATCCGATCCAAATACCATAAATCATCCATTTTATTTATTTATTTATTTATTCCAAACATGTTCCTACAAATAAGTGTCCAATCAAGGTCCAATCACAGAACATAGACAATAAATAAAATACAGAGTGGTACAGTAGTAAGTACATTAAAAACACAGAGTAGGGAAGTGATTCACAGCGGATTATAATATACCACGCAGAGTGGCTGTATAGGTCATGTATACAGAGGAATTGCAACCGTATTCCCTGATTGAGCAGCAGAAAATGTCTAGATCGTGGGATATTTGATTACAAGTGTCGCAAATCCGAACCGGTGAGGAAAAGTGATGCAGATTAGTGAGGGAAATGCCAGTGTGCAGAATATTATGATGTCTCAGGGAAACCTGAGGGACATTGGGGGAGAATATCGGGACAGTTTAAGGTGCCATTGAGAACATTCCATAAGACTCCATAGGAGCGTCTAATCTGCAAGCTAATCTAATCTAATGTAGACAGCTGCTGTCTACATTGAACTGACCAAGTAGCAAATGATGAGGGAAACCTACTGGAGGATATACGCCAGTAACCTTCAAGTGCCAGGTACTTGAAAAAGCGCCGCCTGGACGTGTTCAATATTGTCGACGTGCACCTGATGTCCTGGATACCATATGATGGAGGCATACTCAAGCTTAGATCTGACAAGCGAATTGTACAATATAACACGGGTGTTGACGCTTTGGAACTCACGATAGTGGCGTATTAGGAAGCCTAGTGACCTTACTGCAGATGAGACAGAGGAGTTTATCGAAGGAAAGTTTGGACCTATAATCGTTTAGAGAATAAGGAAATATGAGTTATTATTTTTCAGAGAGAGTGATATAATACATTTAGATAGATTGAGTGGAAGATTATCATCGCATCAAGAACGGACGTTATTCAGAGTTGTCTGAAGTCGACAACAATCATCTGTAGAGCTGATCTCAGAGAATGTTTTGAGGTCATCAGCAAAAAGAAAGTAGTTGATGTTAGCCGTAAAATTACAGACAATGTCGTTAATAAACAGGTTGAAGAAAAGAGGTCCCAGTTTATAACCTTGGAATACACCAGATGTGACTGAATAGGAATTACATTTAAGCCACGAGAGAAGACATAGGATGTTCGACCAGAAAAGTAGTCTGTGAAAAAACTTACTAAAGCTTCAGAGAAGCCGTAGCACTGAAGCTTTGGGAGTAGAAGTCTGATCAACCTTGTCGAAGGCTTTAGAAAAATCGGTGAAGACGACATCAACCTGGGATTAAAGAGGTTTGTGGCGGTCTACCGTCCCTCTACGAAGTCATGCTGCCAGGAAGAAATATAGTTCTGAATATGCGGTTAGATTATGTACAGAGCCTCCTCAAAAACCTTAGAAAAATTTTTCATAATTCATATCTGTCTATAGTTACCAATCTCTCACTCTTAGTACCACTCTTAAAAACAGGACACACCATTGAGATCTTCCAGGATGAGGGGAATACGTTAGAGGAAAGAGTAACGAGTTGAACCTGATAAGGATGAGCGTCTGCGGCTCGACGTGTATTTCTGTCCGGTCTTGTTCTTGGTGGAATCAAGCGGGCCACGTCTTTTGAACACTTTCCATTAAAATATCTGTAAAACAGACTCAGGTCAGCTACTCTTCTTCGATGTTCGAAAGTGTCTAAATTTTTTGTCAAATCTGGGTCCCCAATTGATATGATTTAATTATTGTATCAATTTGTTTTTTAACTTGAAAGTTGTAAATTTTCAAAATACATTTTTTTTATGTGGAGTGAAGTTATTCTTTAAAATAGCGAAGTAGTTGTCCACTTCCTTTATTTCCGGAAGTGCCATCTTGAAAATATTTTCTAAGAATTTCTCTTGGTCATTAATGTCTGGTAAATTTTTATTTGGCTCTAGAGGCTCTAGGACCAACAGTTTCCGAGATATGGCCGCTCTGTACCCTTAACTGATCACCATGTATAATAACGCGGGTCTTATCTCATAATAATAAACGTTTGGTTGAAAAAATTGAAAAAAACGGCGCTAATTGAATTTTAACAGTTGCTTCCGAAATCGCATGCCAGTTGAAGTAACTAAAATTGTTAATTTTAATTGCAAAAAAATTGTTAATTTTACAAATCATAATAAATTATAATATTATGGAGCTTTAGGAAATGATTTAAAACAAAAACAACTACCTACATATTATTAAGTTGCTGTTGTATAACCGGAAATGTATTAAAAGTTGCGATTATTTTAGTTAGCTAGAGCCAACGTTAGAAAAAAACCGAGATTTCGAATAATAAGTTTTGGCTTCAATAATACTTCGCAATGTTTTTTCCTAAAACAATGCAGTATGCAATTCCATTGCATGACTCATTCTGTATATTTTCTCATTTTGATTGACAGTTGATAGGGATCATTGAACGTGAGTTGCTTACGGCCAATATTATAAACGCTGGTTAAGTTAACTGGCAGATTTCTGTGGTCGTTTCTGGAGAAGATATAGACTATAGGTCGAAATTATTGCAATTTAATTACTCTTGGCATAAAAGGGATTACAAAAATTTTAATAAAAGTTATTCGAGGTCAATATTAGCTTCAAAATCGGGCACAGAAATCTGCCAGTTAACTTAACCAGCGTTTATAATATTGGCCGTTAGTAATTTTTTGTAAAATATTATAAGATTATTTATTTGAGTACCGTTATCACTTATAGTATTATGCGTATATTGTGTAATAGATTTATATCAAATTAAGCTATTCCTCATTGCTAGCTTGCTTGGTGGCTAATCGGATCAAATAGTTTCTGATGCAATGGCATTAATGGAGCCTGTAATCTGTTTTTAGAAATGGTGACTCAGTTGGTTAAAATTAGCTCTTCTGGTTTGTTTGGTTATAATGTCCTTTTTGTGAATTTCTAGCGCAGCTTTGCATTGAGACCCGGAGATAATCCACCGCCTTATTATATTAAACAAACAAGATGTTAACGCTTCCTTAATTCCGCGTAGTGGAAATTCAACAAAAACATAGTTTTGCTGAAAACTTTTGAAAGTCTCCTAGACGTGTAATGTTAGTATGGTTATAGGTTTTAGATCAATAAACTATAAGTAGAGTTCAAAGCTATACTACTAGGTACTTGGATGAAAAAAGTTATAAAATAGGTACACTGAATATTACTTGTTGTTAGACGTATAATAATAATTGTCGTCAGATTGATTTTTTTCACTTAGACAGATCATCATAGATCTCAATTTTCTTAAGCTTAACATTATGAAAATTCTTTAATAATAGGTTCTGAGCAGAAATTTTCGGGGTAGGTAATTTTAGAAAGATAAATTTTGTCGAGAAATAATTTATAGTAAGTATTTTTTCTTTTACAAAATTTTAACTTTATGAAAGTTCCAATAGGGAATTAAATTATAAGACAGATTTTACTTCGCTAATGTGATATTCTCTCACGACTCAAAAGTAGAAGAAAATTAGGTAAATTATTTTTTCTTGAACGTAATTATCTTGCAAATTTCCACAATTGACACATTATCGGGATGCCAAAAATATTCTTTAATTTTTAATAAACATTTGATGTTCATTTATATAAAGTGGCAGTCTAAAATCCCTAGAATATCAAAACAATCTTTGTTTTTTTTTTTAATTAGTTTTTTCTTTATTTTATAATATTACTTATGACTCAAATAACAGAACAATAATAATTCGTTTATTTACATAAAATGAATACAAGGAAGTAAAATATCAATTCTTGATTATGAAAATTGACTATGTATGAGACAATAGTACTAATTGATATGTATGTAGTTCTGAAATATAAAAAGGCCCAGTTACACGGTGCGTGGTTCGGCGAACCACGGAACTGGTGCGTGGTTCGCAAAGACTCGCACTTTAGCGAACCAGGGGTGGTCACACACACACAGTGCGTGGATCGTTTAGTTGTCTTTCGCAATCGGTTCGCCGAGACAACATGGAACCTAGTTTGTTTTATTGAAAGCAAGTTTGATAATGAAATCGTAATTGATTCCGTGCTGTTGTGCCGTGGTCCGTGGAGATTTGCTCGGAACGTTCCGTCTACAGATGCGCTAGACATCATCAGCGGTTACGTGTAGACAGCTGGACATATGTGGACATGACTGGACAGCTGGGAGAGCGCTACTATTTATAGGATGATTGTCTGCTGACGTCATACCCCCTCCACTAGATATCTGCACTGTAGCAACGGCCGATCTCTCCGATGATGTCATAGATTTCTGAATCAGACGATTACTTTTTTGAGTGTGACTTAACGCCGGATACGAAATCCTCGGAAGTTTCATTCCTTAAGTTAGCTGTCGCGGAGTACGCCGTGCTTCAGGATCACCATGCCATTTGCTTTGAAGAAACGAAAGTCATGTCCACTACTTCACACTACTACACCCATTTATATCGTGATGCTATTGAAATTTATAAATAAATGTCCAAGAATGAATTAGTTATCAGTGTACACGTAATCGTCGATGATGTCTATTCGGAGAAAATTTCCATGGACCACGGCGCAAGTTCCCGGGATCAAGTACGATTATAGCAATAAAAAGCAGTGTACGAAGACTTGCTATCAAATACCAAACTATCGAAGATTACATTTTAATTCTCGCCTGCATGCAATACAAGAGTCAATTATTATTGGATAAAATAAATTGCAAAACTGAGCATTGGTTCGTGACATGGCGAACCAGCACGAACCGACGACAAACCTACACGAACCTATCGGTTCGGCCGCTTTGTTCTGTGCAAATTTACCGACTCCCGATAGATACGGTGAACCACACACCACGAACCGCGAGCCCATAGCGAGCCACCTATGTCACACGGAACGTGGTTCGCGGCTCGTCGAGACAGGTTCACCGAACCACGGACCGTGTAACCGGCCGGGCCTTAATAAGTATTCAAATTGACAAGAATAATAATAGGAACTTTCATCGGCTTGATCTTCCTCCGCTTATACAAAATACACAAAGGCATTTAGATAATTAATTAAAACATGAAATAAATTAACACTTCATCAATTTCAGTTCTTTCATTTAATTAAAAACAGTTTGTGGAACTTCAAGGTTAGATACTAGAAGTAGGCTCTTCTTGTTAAGGGACTTTTGAGTTGCTTATTTCACCTTTTTGCGAAAGTTCTTTGAAAAGCAAAGTAATATAGACTCGACTTACAGCTTGACTGACGTCATAAAATATAGGTACCTTTCCAAAATTAGGGTGATGCAATATGTGAACTTGCTAGGTAATTTGTTGCTTGTTGCTTCTTGTTGTTTACTCGGGAAGTAAGATGAAAAGCTCTAGAGTTGATCTTGGAGAAAACGGCGGTACTCACGAGTTATTAAAATTGAGTTCAATAAGTCTTTAAAAAAAAGCACGAGACGTCTAATATTGAAAAACGTAATCACCGGAAGTTCGATTTTATTAGATGAATATAAACGGGAAAAGCACTCTCGTATTAATAATTAACCGAACTAATTAGATCTTCGCTGTAGTTGTTTTTAGGTAATCACGTCAAAGTAAATATGGCGTGATTAATAAATTTTAAGACATTCGCGAGAACGGCAAACCATGAAGTTTGATTCGCGAAGTATTGAGATAACAAATTTAGGTCTGATTATTCGCAAATCCCTACCTAAATCTTTGTGGGTCCCTTGCGTGCGTTTCTTCCACATCATCTTTTGACTTATAATCCAAAGAGCTAGCGGTAAAAAAGTGTAAGAGTATTAGAAAGGCTAATGCTTTCAGATCAGACTGTATTTTGGTCATAGAAAGCCAATTTACAGTCATCACGCCAGGTGTTGGGACATAAAGCAGGGAAACTCTTTTAAAGTTTTCGCAAAAAATATCTGAAAATTCCCTTCAAATTCATTGTTTAATGACAAAAACTTTCAACTCAATAATTCACAATAATATTAATGATTTCATGATCTAACAATGTATTCGTAAGACAATGAACAAGCAGACATAACAATAACTCTTGCTTGCATACCACTGAAAGACAAGCCTTTCCTGGAAAGTTTTGTTAAGTCTGTCAATGTTCATTGTCCATTTAGTATTAACCTGGCCTACTAAATGGAAGTCATTTGGCTTTGACATTATTAGAAAGACATTTTTCTCTATTCATTACAATGATATTATATTACAATCGAGCCAAAACGGCCGACCGCTCCTCGCATCTACTGTTCTACCCCCACTCCACGACCACTCCCGCGCGCTCGGCCGTTTTCGCTCATTTTTGCGCGCAATTTTTACCTATTTGTCAGCATTTAAATGGAAAACGAAGATTGATGTTTTTTATTAGCTGAACACTACTTCTACTTTCTAAATCCGTTTTATAAATTCGCATCAGATGACCTCCAGGGCATCTAGCTTCGTTGAAAAATATGATATGAAGAACTTCTGACGCAATCAAGCGAAAACTGATCCTGCGACATCTGGGTTTTGCATACCTACAGGAAGTACCTACCTATCAATATCGACCATCTCCCAAAGAGCCCGCACTTCAACTAAAAAATTGCGATATTACTAATTTTTGAAAAAAAAAAACGCTATTTTTTTTGTGTTCTAGAGTTCTCTCCCTTAATAATGAACCAATCGGATTGTTTCAGCGCTCATTTTCTTTGTATTTTAATCTCTACAATTCGTCCATTGAGACCATTTAAACCTCATGGTTGAAGTAACAATATGAAGTAACTGACATTACTAAAAAAGCAATTTCGGAGAAACGGCAAGCAGAAACTTACGTTTCTTCGCTATCAGTGAAATGTTCCTCCAAACGTACTCGTAAGTTTTTGCTTGCTTTCTCCGAAATTGCTTTTTTATTAATGTCAGTTACTACACGTTATTTCGGTCATGAGGTATAGGTACATTGCTCGATCAGTTATTCGATTATAAACAAAAAACAAAAAAAAATGCGATTTTTGCACTAAATTGTTAATAATATAAAATATGCGGGCTATTCCGTGTGAGATGGCATCGTCGGTATTCCGTTACTCTTTCTGTCAAAATCTGGTGATTTTAAAAACTCTGTTGCTTGGCCTAGTGTGAGTGTGGCATTTATTGCAGGGACTAATTTTTCTATTCATGTGGATTTACTAACGTTAACATCCATTACCTTCTCTTAGGTGGAAAAACGACTTCATATTTGGAATACAGAATATCGACTTTTTCGGGAATCGAACCCATTCTTTTTTTTATTGCCGCTGGACTACTTAGCCGCTGGACTACTAATACCTTGATATTTTGTATGCTTGTTCGTCAATATGAATATGAATGAACATTTTTGAATTCGCACTTATTTCTTCCAATACGAACTTTTTTCTTCGAGTTCCCAATCCAGTGCTCACTGAAGAGTAACCTCCGTCTGTGCACTAACGAAATACAAGCAAATGAGGAGAGAAAGAAAACTTTACGGAATTTTACGTTTCCGCGTCAAAATTATTGTTAATCACGATTTTATCTAATTACCTACATGAAAAAATCACCAGTCCAAAGTTCACATTCTTGACTTTTGAGGTTTTTCTACTTAATTCATGGGATGAATAATACACACGAGCGAGGTTTCAGTTTTGCAGCATCTGCTACGTTGTGGATACCTACGCATCTCGTTCACTCATACAAACATTTGCATGCGACTTCCAAAGTTCTAAACATACACCAGTTTATAATCAGCAGCAGTCGGTGCTGTGTCGGAACTGTAACAATTAACAATGGTAAATGTCACAAGAATACATCTTTCAGGAACATCATAATATAAGTGCATATGTACAACAGTCCTAATTGAAGTGGTCTCAAAAGTATGACAACAGTTGAAGTGATAAGATTATTAATTTATTTATCGCGGGGAATACTTACTTATTGAAAAGTAGTGACCTAAGAATAAGTGCAAAGTTTGATTTTATCAGATGGACATAATGTGTGACTGTCCAACAGCAGGTGTTTTTACAACACATGAAACACACAGGAGTTGGATTATTTTCAAGGGGAGAAAGACTGAAGCTGGTATTTTTTAACTTTTCATAATTATTATTATTACCCTATTTTTCATTTTAAGAGTTGTTTAATTAAAATAGATTCCTAATTAGAGGCCATTTTTGATAGGTGCATGGATTTTCAATATTTTCTGGAGGCGTAATACTTTTGCTCAGTATTCGGAAAACTAGTTGATCTGGATCTTAGGCAACATTTTTTTAAGGCAATTATTTAGAGTTATGCTCTTTTAAACGCTATTTTAATGGCAGGGGAAGGTAAAGTTGCCAAAAAATGCATCAAGGTCTTCATACACATTTCTCACAACTTCTCATAATGCACTATTTTATTTGTGGTTATTCAATACAATACTTTGACGACTGACTGTAATCTCTCTCATCACATAGTCTCCACTCCGCAGTTTGCACCCGCCTTGTATTAGATTTTCCCTCTATACGAAGTGTTGTTTGCGAAATATTTCCAACATACTCGTGCAACTAACACTATTTTCTTTGGTTTCTGGAATTAAATTTATTAAATAATTTATGAATAACATTTCTTTTAACCTGCCTCGTTCTAAAAAAAAAGGTTCCTATTAACATGAGGGGTCCGCAAATGTACCTTTTTCGAAATAAAGGGTGTTGAAAAATGTTCTTTTATTATTTGACGATATCTCAGAAACCGTTTGAGACATGGAACCCAGCTTTTGTACACATCTTGTCATTAATATTACCTAGGTAGGTACTTTTTGAGAGCAAATTAATTTTTTTTATGTGGCAGTGAAATAAGTGATAAAAAATAAATTATCAAAAACAATACAAAAACAAATTGTTGGGGACAAAAACAAGTTTTTGTCCCACATTGAAGCTTTTGACCAAGAACACCTTTTATATGTAGAAAACATTGACAGTTTCAACTGTGCTTAAGAGTCGTAGAAATTAGGGGCAAAAAATTTGAAGCAACCCTAAAAGCTCCGCTACTATCATATGGAAAGAAATATAAGTTGCACTTTAAAAAGTAAATAATATTAATGAAAAGATGTGTACAAAAATTCAGTTTTATATCTCGAACGGTTCCTGAGATATTGTCGAAAAACAGATAATAAATATTTGAAATATCCTGTATGCACGATACCCCCAATAATAAATCCCTTGATTTTGAGTTTTGAAAGAAAAAAAAATATTTTTAAAACAGTCCATTTCATAATTTAAATTTACTTTCTATTAATGTAAAAAAGTTTTATTGTACATGCCTGTCCTTAGCTCAGTAATGACGACTTTGTCTATTTTTTTTATAGCACACCCTGTAAATAGCACACCATATTATTGTATTTTTATATGTATTTCTTGAGAAAAACTGATTTGAATTTAACGTACAATGTACGAGAAGTAAAATAATGTGGAAGTTGAATTAAAAAAAATAATTGTATAGGGTGGTACCTACTTGATAATGAGCCGTAATAATTACCATTTCCTGAACCAAATTCAAGTAGAAAAGTTCATATAAACATTATAAACATGGTTCCTATATTTTTTTTAACCAAAAGGAGCCTGATTTTCAAGGTAGATGGTGTGAAAGTTAGAAAAAATCGTTTTTTTTTTAAATTAATATCTCAAAGACCCTTTTGTCGATTTTAGTGAAATTTTGCAGTGTTGTTCATTGTGATAAGACGCTAAGTTAGCACTTGATAATAATAGATGATAATAATGAGTTCCAGTGGCGTACCTGGGGGCAATCTCACGAATATTATTGACAAAAATAATGTACGCCTCTCGTGTTTACAAATTTTACATTTTTTTCGGGTGAAGCAGTGTAAAATACAACTTTTTTGTTTGTCATTATTTTTTCGTATCTAACATCGTTTTCGAGAAAAAATAAATAAAAGCAGCTTCAATGCGCGTCAAAAATTGATTTTAATTTTAATAATTTTATTTTATCAATTTTTCGACATGCATTTAAGCGGTCTTAATTTTTGTTTTCTCGAAAAAGAAGTATGAAACCGGAAAATATCAAAAGACAAAAAAGTTATGTTTTTCTTCTTAACCCGAAAGAAATATATAAGATTTGTGAATAAGTTTGGGGCCTTCATTATTTTTGTCAAAAAATCGCGGGACACCACTGGAACTTATAATTATCATCTAGTTACTCTCACGCAGAGTCTTATCATATCGAACAACACTGCTAAATTTCACCAAAATCGGCATAAGGATCTTTGAGATATTAATAAAAAACCGATTAAAAAAAAAAACTTGAAAATTATGTATCTTGAAAATTATACTCTTTAGGTAACATGTTTGGATGAAATTTTCAACTTGAATGTAGTTCAGGAATGCGTCCTTGGAATTATGGCGTATCATCAAGTAACACCCTGTATACAGATGAGTGACATTTAAAAACAGAAAGTTGCCATCCCTTCCGTTTCGACAGAAGTTGCACAAGATCAGTTTTATGTTACTTTTTACGGACCGCTGTCTGTCAGTTTGACAGTCATCTTACTTCTTGTTTTTTTTTTACATTTTTTAAAAACATTTTTACCGCTTATTTTGAAATTCATGAGTCTTATGAATCATACTTTCAATAATAATAATTATTATTATCGTCTCAGATTGGGTCAAACTTAGCGCGCTGGTTTTATTTATTCGTATATCATTTCCTTAATGTTTTTTTTGCTGCCATCTGGAATCGTCGTCTTCTATGTCTCGCGGATTTCTAACTAAGTTTATGCTTCTTAAAAACACATGTTTTTTTCATGGCATTCAGACCATGCATAATTTTATGTTCCAACGTTTTCTTGGAACGTCACCGATTTCCCGCTAAATTTTATAACTGATTCTCGCTTCGAAGTTCGAACACATGTTTATGTTACAAATTACTCGCATACAAGGTGAGTGAGTCATGAGGAACTTTACAAACTTCTACCACATCTGTGCTTCTACCATGTAGAGTCCCTTAGGGGGAATATCATGTGACCCTTGAAAAGTGTCGAGTCCCCTTCTCTGTTAATAATTATACAGGTTAGTTTGTGAATTTGGAATAATATTCATTTGGCTATAATATCTACACGGATCATTGGAATTTTATATTTTTTTTTGGTTTAACTACTTTAACTGTATACACTGTTATCCAACGTTCTCTAAACTTAGAAATTCCAGCAAATGAATGTCTTTATGCCCGTTTGCTTCCTAGATTTATTAAGATGCAGTCTGTCTCATAATAATTTAGTTCGCGAGGATTCATTTAAGTCTTAATTATAGGTGTAGTAATGTGAAAAAATAGCATATTTCGGGGTGGTCAAAGAAGTACCTACGAACCACGAACCTATGGTACGATTAAGTTTAAAAAGTCATATGGGACGTCATACTAACCGTCCGAATTAAGATTTTTAATTTCACCAGAAAATGTCACACAGTTAAATGTCAAAGTGTGAACGGGCGTAAATTATAAAGGGAATCATTCAAACAATGAATTGAACGGTTTAAGTCAGTTTGAGAGCCACTGACAACTACAGAAAATTTATCCACGTAATGACATTCTATCCTCTGTGTTGTGCATTTAATTCTCATTCAAAACCGGGCACAGGTAAATTGCACACCAGTAATCCATTTACGACTTGGACATATTTAAGTACCTGTAATCTCATAGGTAAATTCCACACCGAGACCCAACAGGTAAAGATTCTCGTACGCTGATATCTTAAAGTGGTATAGTCGACCAACAAGAGATATAACGAAATGATCTAATTGTTAACTAAACTGTTTTTTTTTTGCGCCGGCAAGAGTAATAGTTGAGAAATAAGGCCTCAAAGATATCATCCTTGCCCTAATACGTACCATCGAACATAATATGCGCTCGAACAGGAAGCCCGCTCTCCACGAGACCGCAATATAGTAGCTACCGGTTCCGTCAGGTTTTTTGTCAAGGTAGGTTTTTTTTTTCATTTTACGAACATTTGAAGGAAAAAAAACCTACCCTGACCAAAGACCTGACTTACTGCAGCAAATGTGTGTTTTAATATTATTTGTAACCAATGATGACACTTTAAGGCCTTATTTCTCGACTATTACGTGCCGGCGCAAAAATTCAATGGTACCTTGATATTTCTAGAGACACAAGCTATCCGAAAGTAGAAGACAAATCGCCCTATACCCATGCCGCTCAAGTAAATATTCACCAAATGAAACTACAATTGTTTCAGAAACTTTTTATCTCCATTAGATATTTTATATTCATTGGGAGAAAATGCAATGCTTATTGACGTATTTTTTAACTAAAATTACGATTTCTTATTGCATGAATTAGGAGACTTATTTAACTATTTACAAGAAAAAAATCTACCTATAGGTATCTTTATTCTGGTTTCTCTGTAACAGCATTAAATTATACTTCCTTGGTGTGGAAATTACCTATAAGGATTAAAGACCTTTTAAAGGTTGGTGTGCAATTTACCTCTGGGATTAGAGAGCAGGTAGACTTAGTGTGGAATTTACCAACTCCGTCAAAACCCATGTTGACGTACTCTCTGTACACTGAGAGTTGTCCGTTGTCATGCCACACTGATTCTGACTAAACAATTTCATTTAATTCGATTTGAATCGTACACTTATTTCTAAGTCGAACCAGATGTGGTATCGCAGTTCGTGTCAGTGGCGTGTGTTGAGGAATAATGAATATCCTATAAATATATTATTTCGACAAGTTATTGACGAAGTAGAGCCTTGCAACTTTTTGATAACAAATATTATATAATGCAAGTAAATAAGAATCATAATAATTATTGTTATCATCATGATAGAAAAATCATGCCACCTACCTGCTGGTTGCCGTTTAAAAGAAAGAATAACACACCTCCGTTTTCTTATTTGCAAGTAAAATATTTCAGCAATTTTACCACAAGACCACGTACTAGGGAGTTCAATCGTTTCCCAGGCAAAGCAAGGAAGTAGATTTTTAGGCATTCGAGCAATTATAATAAGTTACTCATAGTTTATCACAGGACACAGGTAATTCTGCTAATTTCGTATTAAAAACGTTTCAAATCACAAGACAAACCTATTTTTAAGTATATTAAGTATATTTACCGCTGACACTGACACTACTGATAGTAACGACGACAATCTTATCGTAATATCGTATCAATCTAAGCGTATCAAGACGCGAGTCGATACTTCCGTCTCACTCTCGCTCATCTTTTTAGAATTGCTGACGATTCAAACGTATTTCTGACAATACGTCCCATTTTAACTCGATTGACTATTCAATGCAATAGAAGGAGTAAGAAACATAACGAGATGATGTATCCTTAGTTCTCACAACAGACAACTCTCAGTGTACAGACTTTATATTTATTTCTGCGGGACGGAGTGTTTAGACAAACTTGACGGTTTCTATGAGAACCACGTAAATCAAACAAAATAAATCGAACTATCAGAAGGATGAGTATTCTTAATCGATACATATGACTTTTTAAACTTAATCGTAGTATAGAATAATTTTTTCTCGCGGAAGTAAGTAAGTGTAAGTATACGATTTTGCCAAATAATTCACTTACCCAAGTACCGCGTAATGAGTATCCGGCTTTATAAAGAACCTGTCATTTGAAAAAATAAAAAATAAGCACTTTACAAAACGTGGCAACACTGTTTTGTGCTTGAAAATTTTACATTTTTAGTTTCAAAAAATTTAAGAAGAGATACAGGGTCGGTTAAATGGGGAAAAACTTGGACAACCAGAAGGACAATACAATGGCAAAAAAGATTAATTTTTTTTTTAATTATTTTGAAAAAAAGAAAATTTTCAGTTTTAGTTTTTTTTTATTTATTGGCGTTATTATTGAAGATGGGAATAAACTGAAACCACATTTTCGTTGCAGTTATTAATCAGCTTTATTTAGTTCTGTGATGTCAGTTTTTTTTTTATCTGACGATTCATATTTGCAGGGCCTTACTAAACTGTTTTTTTTTTTTTAATACAGGCCTGGATTTTTTATTGCAAAAATCGAAAAATATTTTAATTCTGAATTTAATGCTATGGCACACATAGTTGTACAAAAGTGTTTCGGGCTATTATAGCTATTGACATTATCAATTTAAATTTCATCTTAATACGGATCTGTACTCTTATTAAATTTCTTGGACTGTATTACTCATCGTCATCACCATCCGACAACTCCAAAAGGTTTCATAGGAGCAAATTGTAAATATGATCCGGTTACGGTTACACGAACGTGTACTTAAAAATCAGTGAGATAATATCATCGATTTTAAAACGCCCCGTATTACCAAAATATTGGTCTGATATTGCTGAAAAGAAACTTTACTCCCTTGTAGAAGGGTTAATTACCGATAAAAATAAAAGATCATGAAAATATTCACCATATTTTCAAAATTTGAAATTTAAAATCGGTAATTATCTGAAATATTTTTAATTACGTTCGTGCAACCGGCCCTATGTGTGACATATCGTTAAATTCAAAATTAAAATATCTTTCAATTTTTGCAATAAACAATCTAGGGCCGTATTTAAAAAATCGAAGTTTAGTTCGGCCTTGCAAATTATGAATCGTCAGATAAAAAAAATGACGACGCAAAAATAAAGCTGGTTAATAACTGCAATGAAAATGTTGTTTCAGTTTTTCCCAATCTTCAAAGTTCTGTAAAAAAAAAATCAAAGAACCAAAGTTCTATCTTATTCGGATCAAAAATTAAGAGGGGAGATAAACGTCCCCAATGACACAAAGACTGTCAAAAGCAATAACTAACATAATAATAATTGTTGTGTAGATAATTGAAACACAATGAGGTCTCATACCTATGCCTATATGACCCCCCATGCCATTTAAAAAACTGAAGTTGACAGCGACTGCAACGTCATATTTGACATTTGACTGATCAGTTTTACGTCAAAAAGTAGTAAAATTCACGTCATTTTATTCAGTTTTTGTTTCAAAGTTCTGTCTCATTCGTATCAAAATTTAAGGTTAGGAGGGGGGGTGAGGGGCTGTAAACGTCCTCGCTGTATTTGTCAAAGAAGAATTGGTATTTGTACAAAATGTGAGGTCCAAATCAAAGTCCGAATATTGCTGGCCGGAGGTTAGATCAATATTATATCTCGAGAATAAATACCTAAATCTTGGATGCAATCTTGTTTATGTAGAATTAGATTAGTATATTATGCAACGAGCTTATAATGAAGGCTATTAATAAGCGAGTATGATGGTTAAGATACGAGCCGTAGGCGAGTGTCTTAAGAGCGTATTAATAGCCATTATCTGCGAGTTCCATACACTATTTTTTCTACGACCCTTTTTTATTTCATAGAAAAGATAAAAAAATTATATATTTTAACAATGACCCGTGTACAATTGCGGATCATTGAGTTTGAGATAGGTTGCTATTTGCTTACGCATATTAGGTACCAAATTTTCTCTTTGTCGCTGAGGTTATTCTGCTGAGACATGTTTTAGTATCAAGTTTAAAGGGCACTACTCACTACTGCGTAATTTTTATTATGCGAAGTTCGAATTCCGAATTTTACGCTTCGATTTTGAGATTAATTAATAATTTTAATAACTGACAGCCATTAATTACGATATTGTATGACTGCGCAACGCGGGTCGCAGCGTTGCCGCTTTGAATACTATATCACGGAGCGCTACGAATGATATAATACTTTATCTTCCCATCTTTTACACGATATACCTACTTATCAAATTAATTAAGGTAACATAAAATCTTGATAAATTTTCTTTGAATGTTACTTATGTTCTAAATTAAATAAACGTTCAGAATTTTTTTTCAGAAATACAGAACTTATATCACAAGGCAATTTTTGTCGTGAGTATGACAACTCTGTGACTTCGGTTGGCTTGCCGACCCGATCGTGAGCGAAAAGGAACCGATTCGATTGCAAATGCTCCTCTGCCATTGGATAGCTTGACCAGTGCTTTAATAAAAATTTGTATCTTAATGAGACCCATTAAAGCACTGGTGATTCATATTTAATATGCATATTAAAAGTTGGGAGTAGAAAAAATAATATAATAATCTAAGTTGATGCAAAACAATAAATTAGGCACCTATGTGTAATTCGCGAAAAAATAATTTTCGCGTATTCGTGCTGCCAAAATGAAGAGCCCCGGTGATAAATTTACACTTCGGTTATTTTGCAGATTTGAATTTTTTCGCCTTATTTACTGGGCTATTATTATAAGTAAAAATGTGATTTGAAACCTATGGAGGATGAATAAAACACAAATCTTCAAAACTCAGTACTCGCACGCTGTAGTACAAACAGGAATCAATAAGTGCATTTCACTCGTGAAACTTTTAAAAGAGAGCAACATTTTCAACTGATTTGCAACAAATTTGATAAAATACAAATTGTTGTGTTTAAATATTTCATAAAATTTCTTGTTGTATAAATTGAAGTTCACTTAATCGGATGGGTTTAAGTTTTTTTAAAACCTACATAATACAAAATGGGAGAAAACTTTAAAATTAAATTAACAGGATAGGAACCACCAATTTCTTATAATACTTGATATAGGTACCTACCTGCTATAATAATTGTAAAGTTATGGTTGATTATAATAATTATTGTTGTTATCGTCTGAGATGGTTATCTACGTTATTTAGAGATAAGCAATAATAATTGGAATCTAAATTCATTTACTAGTTTTTATTTTCATTACAAAAGGGTGGTGGGATATCTGAAGCTTGGGGTGACAATAATCTAAGAAAAAAATTTTCAAGTTTGAAGCATACAGGGTGATTTTAGGTATTTTAGGGTGATATTTTTTCACTGTTGTTAGAATTCGTCAAGGCAAACAACTTGGAACAACTTTGAAGTTTAAATAAAAAATAAAGTCCAGCCCTGTGATAAATTGAACTAACCAAACTGATTTCAACAATCAAAAAAAAAAACAATTTCTATACAAAATCACAGGAAATAAACTAAAATAACTTGCGTAATGTAAAATGTAGGTAGAGGTAAGTTAAATGAAAAAACAAAGGCTAGAAAACACAATCAAGTTTCAATAATAATATCGTTGCACTCGAAATAATTTTTTCTTCATTATTTTCATTTATTTCCTGTTATTTTGGTTTTGTTTCCTATGTAACCTTATGTATTGGAATTGTTTTTTCGATTGTTCATTGAAATCAGTGGTTACTTGAATTTATCAAAGGGCTGGACTTTGATTTTTTTTAAACTTCCAAAGGTTGTATCTCGTTTTTTTTGCCTTTTTTATAATCTTGACTAGCACCCATCTTTCATATTATAACGTGAAATGAATAGAATATATTTAAGGATTCTGAATATGTATGTATTCTCGAAAATGTTGACAAAATGTTGGCCCCGAAACTATAGGATGTTAGATTAACTGCTACGGAAAATTCAATTGAAAAAATAAGGGAAAAGGCTCTTGAAAGTCTCCTTTTATAAGTTACCTACATTATCTTATTTTCCTGAAACGACTTGAAATAACAAAAGAAACATTTCATTGATAATTTAATAATTTTATTCACCCCTCTTTCCTGCAAGGGGGTTACCCATACTACCCTCGATACTAAGCTCTAGTGTTTTTTTAAAGAACCTTTTTTTTTCAAATAGGTACATACTTGACAGGTCCAGCTTATTTAGAATTATTTTTTTTGTCTTTTAAAATTCGGTGGAAACTTTTCCACTAAAAAAATAAAAAAGGTAACTTGCATAAATTATTATGAAATAAAATTTTGTATTTTTATCATTTTATCACAACATCAGTACCTACAGGGTATTAATTAACAATGTAGGTCTTAATAAAATAGTTTTTCAAATGCATACAACATATAATTGTTTTTTTCTTAAATTTCAACACCTAATATTTTTTTATTAAAATATATATTTCATTAAAACTGAGAAAAATGGTATCCACGAACGTTGTTCTTCTTTTGCAGGTTCGAGCAGCACTCTAAGGGCCGACCTTCATAATGTTAATACACACTCCAGTGGCACATCTATTCATCCCGATGACACGAATCTAGACAGCATGTACCTCCTCTTAGATGAGCATCTAAGGCCAGTTTCACCAATACTTTCCGATCAACAATCAGTGTCTCTTTTCGAAGAGCACAAGCAATTGGCACAGGAATATCTAAAGGTATTTGAAAACATAATTAAGCAAAAAATGCCCATTATTTTTGAAAAGGTGGATAACTCCTACACCGTTAAAGACATTATTTAGTAGTCACTGAAGGTGAAAATTTAGAATTCTTTGAACCTCCGTCGATTTTCATGAAAATTTGGGATCAAGTTTATTTTACCCTTAACTTCAAAAGTGACTTGCCCTTTTTGCATTTTTCCTTTTGCAAAAAATTTAAAAATGCAAATGAAAACAATCCATGGAAATCTTTTTTAGTAAAGTAAAATAAATATTTAGTTACAAGATCAATTTCTTCCGAAGACCCTGTATATTTTTAGAAATATTATCAACAAGTGAGATTAATATTGGGTTATTTCAATAAGAAATTAACATTTTTTTGTAATTTAATTGAATTGAAATGCTATTTTTTGTTTATTTGTTATAAAATAAAATAAACTGGAGAATTCAAGATTGATTTGTCATATGGAGCATTCTTTTTACCAAAAACAGAAAAATGTGATAAGTCGTATTAGATTCGAAAATTGACTTCCTACTATTAATTAGTTTAACACAACTACAATTTTTTCTAATCAACTGAAACACTATAAACAAGTATTGTTATCCAAATATTGCAAATTCTGAATTAGATTTAGAACAATCTGTAAAAAGTTGAAATGTCCAAAGCAGGTAACATCTTTTTGGCAACTTGTATAGCAAAATTTGTTCTTTCAGAATTTCAAAATTTCCCTCATAACACTTTGAATTTTCAAAATAATATTTTTTTGCAATTTTGAAGTTCCTAAATAAACTCTATTTTATCCAAATTAAAAAACACAAACTTGTGACTAAAGTTTTAATTTATTAAAAAAAAATCACATATTTGGTGCGAATTTTTTTGTGATTTTTTTTTGGACACTATTTATTATATTTAATTTGATCCGTTTAACTTTTTCATCTTTTGCAGGTACAAACGGAAATTGCACTCTTATCTCAAAAGAAAAACGATCTTCTGACAGCACAGAGTATCGAACAACAAAGACGACAAGAAAATTTGAAACAACTCCAAAGTGAAAAAGAATCTTTAAAATTTATTAAACAGTTGTTACAACAGAGGGAAACGTGGGTGATGGTTCCCAAACCAGGAGGAACGTGAATGTGTATAGTGTTGATAAAATTAACAGCACATACAAATATTATGGATACATTTTTTTATAACGAACTTTTAATTTTATACGATCGATACATATACAGGGTGTTTGTAGTCTTGTAGTTTAGAAAATGAGGTCAAATGATAGGTTTCTTCTAATCATATTTTAAGGTTTATTAGATGGTTTTTCATATAATTAGTTCCAAAATGTCCATTGTTAGATAAGTCGGTAAAGTATGATTTTCTCTTAAAGGTTATTTACCGTTAGAATGTCATGTTAGTTTTGGTGATTGATGGTGAACCTTTCAAAATTGACTAGGTACATAATTTTTATAATATTGTAATGATTGGGTATTCTGTTTAATAAAAATATGCGGGTAAACAAAAATTAAGGACAAAGTGACAAGTGAGTTTTTTTGTAAACCTTAGTTTCATTCTTTTATGAATAGGCTGGTGAGTAATTTTTTACTTAGTAATTGTGTGTAAAATTGATGGTGATATGTGACTGAGATTTTTTGTTAGCTTTATTTTAGAAGGGTGATTTTTTATTGTATAAAATGTGTATAGCACCCAGAAAAAACTTGTGACTGTATTGTCACAAGCCAACTTTTACCAGTCAACATAATGGAAACACAGTAATTGAATTTGAAAAAAAAATTGTTTCCTGTTTTAAAGCCAATGTGATCACTTAAATGTTTTGAACTTAATATTATTATTTTATTGATGTATTTACCTACATTGAATTTTATATTGTTTTATCCCTCTTTCCTCATGTAAGACAACAAACACTTTGTATTAATTTTTTTTATTTCATATTTTGAAAAACAATAATTATTTCTTACTAGAATAATAATAAATACTCAGTATCTGAAAATTGAGAAAGGTCAGATATAAATTATTACTTTCCTAGATAATAATAATTATATTATTATTCACATTTTTAAAAATTGGTTTATTCCAATTTAGTTTTTACATTTAGTTGCAGTAGTGTTTTGCTAAAAGTGATACATTGTAGATGTCCAGTATTTGTTTTATTTATTAAAAAAATTTTTGCAATAATCAATGCGTGTCGTGTGTTATAATTTTCAATTTTTATTGGAAATTCCTTGTTTTATCTTGTAATTAATAATAAGGTATTTTTTATCATAATATTAGTTTTTTTTTGTGAGGTTGTACTTAGCAAACAAAGCCCCTTTTTTGGGCATTGTACCTAATTGAAGTTTTTCAGAAATAAGTTACTATGTATCTAATTCAGGTGAGTGTTTTTGGGCGTGTGTCATAATCAATAACAAAACATAATTATTATCGTATATTTTTTATTATTGTAAAGAACATAATTATCAGAAACGTTGACTGACCGACCTATATGGTATATCCCTACTCAGTAGTAATAAAAGTATGAAAACTAACTTCAGTGAAACACAAATAAATTTTTGTCTGTTATATAGATAACCAAATATGTATAATAAACATGCGATGTAACAAACTATGTGATGTTATAAAATAGTTTAATTAAACAAAATATGTGTGGTATCAAATTTGATAATTTGTTTCTTTTAATAAATTGATTATCCTTCAATTAACTACAATATTCAACTCATTCATTAATGGCACTGCCATTTAGGTTGCTTTTACAGAACGAATTAGAAAACTCTCACACAGTACCTATATGAGGTGAAACTGAAGACATGGACGGTACCATTTCGTCTTTATTTGGACTGAAGTGTGTTCCTGACTGATGTGACATGCTGATGAGTCCAAATAAGGACAAAACGGTACCATTCAAATAAAACTGGGACAGTTTTAATTTTACTAGTTTATGTAGCTTTTAAATTGAACAATGTTTCCATCTATTGTTAATACTGCCAGCAAAAATTAAAAAATTTAACTTCAAAAAATAAAATTATATTCCTTATTTTTAAGTTGATTCTTTATGATTAATTACTTTTACGTCTTATTAGTTAATCAGCTGCTATAAATAAATTTCCTTTTGTTGAGTATCGTTAAAAGATTTATTGAAATCAAGTTACACTACAACATCCTAGCCATAACAAAAAAGTTGTGCTAGTTTTACATGAACAAGTGGAACTGAGAGTTGCGTTTCCCAGGTTTTATTTGAACATAACAATAATTACTGTTAGGTATCTACATATTTTGAAACACAAGCGAGTTTTTCATCGTAAAAGGTAGTTTTTTTTTTCGAAAACGGTTAACTTTAAAGCTCTTAACCAAAAGTATATTTTTGGTGTAGAAAACATGGACGGTTCAAAAGTGCTTCTTAAAATCGCATTTATTCCAGTGGCGAAGAAGTTATAAATAACAAAACAAAAATAATAAACATCTACAGAAATCCATACACATTTTCTACAAAAGTTACAAATAATCAATCAGTAGTCCACAATGCGGTAACGGTAATCCTGCCCTTGCAGGATTACCTAAATAAAGGTATTATAATACCTGTACGCAGTAGTGGCCTGAGTACACACAGTGTAGCATATATAGGTACTGAAAAAGGAATTTCAATAACCAAGTAACAACAGGAGAGAAAAAAAAGAAGAATGAAAGAAGGAAAAACATAAACTAAAAATTACAAAGAAAGAAAAACAAAAAGTACAAAGAAGAATAAAAAAAATCAATAAATAACAACATTAAACAATCAATCATAGTTCTCTTATTTATTCTGCCTGATCTATTGTGTCAATTTTTTTAAGACTATGACGATTTTTTACTATCTATTACTACTCAATTTTCTTAAAACCTTTATTTTACAGTGAAAATTAGGGAATTAATGAGCACAAAGTGTGTATGAGAGCTGAATATTATTGTATCTCATAATTATGGTTCTCGAGACATTTGCAAAAAACTAAAAAAATTCAACTTTAACTGCCTGTATCTTAAAAACCTATACGTCCGGGCATATAAGTTTATAGGGAAAAAAAATTACCTCCTTTTCTAGGTAAGTATAATAATTATTAATGCTATTCCTGGGCAACTTGCTTAAACAGTTTCCACTTTTTTCAAAATTGGCATGTATGGGAACTTCTAAACTGGAATAGATACAGGGTTGTTAAATTAGAGAAAAGTTACACATTTTATACTTATTAGGAATCTGAAATATAATAGATATTTCCGATAGTTTACAGTGTGAGTCATTTTTTTGTAGCAAGACTTCATCAGTTTAGGAAAACCTGTTTTTAGGAATAAAAGTAACAATAACGATAATGTCAGGGAAAGTTTAGAAAAAAACATACATGCGGGCATTGAAAAATTATTTTTTCAGTTTCGCCGCATAACTTGAGCATTTTTAAATATTTTAATTTTATACCAAGAGGTTTTTTTTTTTTTTTTTTTTTAAAAAAAAAAAAGAGGGAGCATCGGTCTTAACTGTGTAGGTAAGACATAGTCGCTCCACCCTGGTAATTTGGCTTTGAGACGAACTCTTTAGCCACACACACTTTAAATTATATTTTGCCATTTAAACGTTCGATCGCTTCTTTTACTTTTCACAGACATTCGAAAATGAATCTGAAAAGTAAAGCGGGCCGAGGTGAGTTTCGAACCCGCGATCTATGGCTTCGTGAGCCAGCGGAGAACCACTAGGCCACGGAAGTCACTATACCAAGAGGTTGTTTATTATAATTTACAGCACATAATACAAAGAAAATCACAGGTGAAAAAATTCATTTCGCAGAAGAACCCGATATTCCCACAGACATTTTGTCATGCTGGCTTTAAAAAATTCAAGCTGGAAGATAGGGGCATCTTTTCAAATAAAAATTGTCTCCCCCACCCCTTCCATTCATGCCAAAAAAAACATTTTGAAAAAAATGCATTTTTTTGTTTCGCGTGCCACTAGCGGATTTTTCGCGAACGTGGCTTCGGGAAGGGTTCATTGTATTCCGGGCAAAAAAACAAAAAAAACAACAAAACGGCGTTTGATTTTTTGAGCTAAAAACATCGTCGAGCTAAAAACTTTAGCTGGAACACCTTACATGCACTACCGCGGCCAAGAACAAACCATTTGAATTTTTTTTTCGCAACGGAAATTCGCTATATTTTGCCGGATCGACTTCCGCCTGGAACGAGTTTACGTGTTCTGCCAAGCTCTTCTTTTTTGAAGAACAATTTTTTCGGTAGGATCAAAACTGACGGAGCAAACCACGAAAAACCGATATCTCGTACTTTACAATGGCGCCTACCCCCCTCCAGTCCCTCAGATAGGTGGAACGTGAGTGGGGAAATTGAGCTTAGTCGATCGGGGGAAAAAAATTGATATAGGGACCCTGTACTTCGAAATACCCATAATACCTTACTATAAGATTTGAAGCTCAAAGTTTGTTTCTCCCAATAATCGAAATTCTTTAAAATTTATGCTATAAAACTATAATAATAACAACTATTACCTAATATAAATAATAAATACTCTTATTAAGGGTGAATTAAAAATAAAATACAAATATTATTATTGGTGCTAATTAATAGATTGCCCTATTTTTTTCAAGAATCAAATTAAAAGAACATGGCAAATTTGAATAATACATTATGCTTATTGTTAATTCTGACACTGCAGTCATTATATTCACAGACACTCAAATTATTATTATAACATGATGTAAATGCGATGAAAAGGAAAATTGAATTCAGGCCCGTGTAGAATCCATTATTATAAAATTAAATTAAACTGAAGTACCTATATACATACCTTATGCCTATGCGATATGTCTCATGTTGGTTTTGACAACGATGAGGAGTTTAATTCATTACTTGGTAAGTGAGATTGGTTTATTATTTAAATATACAAAAATTATTTAAATTACAAACTAAAGGGCACGTAATACAAAAAATTTCCTGTATAACACATTAGTCGTTGCGTTGGAGCTTTACTTTTGCAGATACAGGGGGTAAAGTTTCTCGAAAAATTATATATTTTTTTTAATATTTATCTAAGAATTGGCTGACCAGAATAACTCGAAATTTCGTACAGGAGTTCGGCTAATTGAACTAGGTAAGTACGTACATGATCTGATACTCCTAATAAAAAATTATTTAATCCAGTGTCAGAGATCTGGCGGTGTGTCGTTACCCCTTTCCTATTTAATTATTTATACGCCACTGAATTTATAATGAAAATGGCACATTTTTTGTAAACACCTCGTTTTATTTTAAAAAATTCCATGTCACTTTTTTGTCGTAGGATGCACTGTTTCAAAGATACTTCACAATGAATTACAAAGGTAAAAACTATCACAAAAATCAATTCTAATGAAATGAGTACTTCCAGAAGTTAATAATTTTTGTGATCGTTATTGAACCGTATTGCATTACAAAAAGCTTGTATGGGTTTCTACATTGTGGAATATCTTGAAAACAGAACGTCTTACCACAAAAATATCAGTAGTGTAGATAGTGAGTGGTGATCACCATTTTCCTACCCCAACTTCTACGCCTCTGGACATTTTTCACATAAATGACCATATTTTTAGAATATTCGTTCTAATTTGGAACGAAAAATCTGTTGCAAATTTTTGATATTAGGTATCGTTTTCGAGCTATCAGTGTTTAAACATTTTTCTGCGTCTGCAAACTGTAATCATTTTTCTTGTTCATATTATGTTCAAAGCAAATACAAATTAACTGATCAGTTCTAGTTTTCAAAAAATGAAACACCCTGTATAAGGTGTGTCCAAGATAAGGAAGGGATAACATTGAGATATTGGAAACGGTAAGAGACACGAGGTCGGTTAAAATAGAGAAAAGCTGCAGAATTTGATGCTTATTAAGAATTTGAAAACATTTAGGAAAACTTCAGGCGTTGCTGAAATATCCTGAAAAAAACTGAAAAATCTTTTTTTTTTTTTGTTTCAGTCATATCTTTTTTATTGTTTGATTACCATTATTGTACCTACTCCCATTATAGTGGTCGGAGGTAGGTCTGTGTGCTTGTTTACCCTCGATTTAAACAGATGGAGGGAGTAGACATGGGAAGGCGTACCGGGTAACGATAGAGTTCTAAGGCACCGCATTTCTATAGGGAGAAACGATGTTTGGTATAATGTGGAGAAAAATATTGATGGCCAACGCCTGACGTTTACAGCGTCCGAAAACAGCCGTAGGCGGAATTATTCGATAATTATAATTGCTCTTCCCTGGATCAAATCAATGAACTTCAGAGTGTATTTAGGTGCAGAGCCCCACACATGAGACAGTATTCGATTGTTGGTAGAAGCTGTGTCTTATAAATTGTCAGCAACTGTCTAGTGTAAATTTTTTCTTCTGTTGAGATATCTCAGTTTTTTAGCATCTGCATTGGCAAAACCACAGTAACATGAGTCTTCCCAGAAAAGCTTCCACTGGAGACTGGAAGTCCAAGGATGGATCAAGAGAGACTGACGTGATTTATAAAAGTGACGCAGTGAGGCGCGGAGTTGAATGTAGACAGAACCACATGAGAATGGCATTTTATTAATACAGGCGTTAGGAGGGGGATATGCCAAGGGTAAGCACTGTCAGAAGATGTGCAGGCGAAAATATTTTGAATTTTCATAGCCACGCAATTTAGGGCCTTAGGCCTTCCTAGGCCGTCTTACTCTGTTCCAACCAAGGTTTTAATTTAGTTAATCCGAGCAGATCAACTATATGAACGCATATGCTACTAACAGATGAAAATCCTGTCTACTTTACTCCTTTTAGTACATCGTGAAGCAATTTAAATTTCTAAACATCCAAATAATATCACCAGGCAGGAGGAAGGAATGAAACTAGGACGATTTTGTGTCCTTGACATCATGACATCATCGGAGGGACCGGTCGTTGCAAGGGCATAGATAGCTAAATGAAGGAAGTATGACGTCACCGGACCATCTATAAATAGGAGTGATCTTCCAGATCGATTAATATCGACTAATCAATTCTCTCTTGGTTTCTCCAAGTCACAATAAGAAAGTCGCAGCCTAGTACCTACTTCCTTCTGCGCAGAACATAAAAAGTGTCTGGTTAATCTCTTTATTTCGCTCAAGGAGAGATACCTTTTTCTCCATGTCGAAGTTTCTGGTATTATTTTGATCCAGTTGTCGCGTGATAGTTAAGTCATTTGGCTGCTTATTAGGGAGAAGTATTGCTTCTCATTGATATAGTGACGCCTTAGATCCTATTAAACTTTAAACTTATTCGACTTGTTACAATAACTTTCTTGATATTCTTTTAAGTTCGAATAGTAGGTAAATAATTTTCTTGCGGGCATATAGGCATAAATTTTATCCATACGCTTCTTATAAAAAATGTAACTAATCCAAATCGTTGTAGATGAAAGCGAAGAACGCAGTAGAACAGACCAGGAGAATTTAGACGGAGCTCTCTTACGAGCAGCAAAAACAAGCGACTCAAGAACATTTTCGCTACTCTTAGACCAAGGCGCCAATCCAAACGCACGTTATCGTGAATCGAAACGATCTGTCCTTCATGTTTTAACCGAAAAAAGTGAAATTTCGATGGCTGTACGACTCTTTATGGAATCTGGAGTAGAAACAGATATCCGTAATATGTTTTCCTATACGCCTTTGCACGAGGCTTGCATGTTAAGTAAATTTAAAATGGTAAAACTGTTATTTAAGAACAATGCGAATATAAACTGCCTGACAAGAAACCACAAAACACCCCTCATTTTGGCCATAGAGGTTAGTGCGTATGAGATATCTTATTTTTTGATCAAGAAAGGTGCAACATTGAATCACGCTGATGTGTTTGCCAACAGTCCGCTTTCACTAGCTGCAATAGATTTAGTCAATGTACCATTAACTAGATTTTTACTGCGAAAAGGATGCGATCCTTGTTTTAAACCAGCAGGTTATATGCCGATTTTTTTAGGTACGTTTATAATTATAAGAAATGTAAAAGGTATAACTAAAATTATTATTTTAAACTCAGTGCTAACGATTGCGTCATAGGATTTTTCAATTGGGAGGATTCAATTTTCAATTTTCAATTTTGTTCGAAATCAAATTTTCATGCATGGGGGTGGTCCTTTGGCTCGTTGTAAACAAACAATTTTCCATTATTAACGTGTGTCCAGATATGCACCACATTTTGAGATACAGGGTACCAAGAAAAGTTTATTTTTCCAGTTTTTTGAAGATATTTCGGGAATCGTTTGAGATACAAAGCTCAGCTTTTGTACATGTCTTATCATTGATATTAGCAATCTTTTTAATATCAGACACATGTTTTGAAGCACCCGAAGTGAGCTTTTGATCGGAAATGGCCGTTTTTCTGGAAAACGGTTTGCATTAGCAATTATAACTTAAAGCACCTGTTTTTTTTTGTGTAGAAAACATTGGCGGTTTCAACGTTTGTTTTGAAAATGCCAATTTCACCAGTGTCGATGATTTAAGGACAAAAACCCTAACGCAACGCCAAAAACTGTCACTAGCATAATTATGAAAAAATTAGTCAATATCAATGGTAAGATAGGTACAAAAGTTGAACTCCATACCTCAAACTGTTCCTGAGAAACTCGTACTTATATCATCAAAAAACTGGTAAAAAGTCTTCCTTTGACACCCTGTATACCTACCTCAAAAATAGTGCATTTGCGTCCACTTAACAGGAACTTTGTCCCTTAGAATGAGTCAATAAAGGAATCATCCCCAAAAATTTTTCGCACTTATTTAGGATAATACTGTATGTATGATGTAGTTTTTTTTTCAATTTTTAAATTAACAGGCTAGCTCATGGAACTCTAGAAGTAAATTTTTTTTTGTAGAGGCCGTCTTGAACTGCAATTCATTACTTGATTTAATAATTCTGAAATCTTTGGTGAAAGAACTAAAAAATCCCCTGGATATCAACATTGCTGATGAAAGAAACGGAAATACTTGTCTACATTATGCGGTTTTATTAAGGAATTTCGATTTAATAGATTTTCTAATTGAAATTGGAGCTGACCCAAACATTGAAGACTTTTCAGGACGTACGCCAATGGAACTAGTGTTAGACTGCCAGTTTTGGGATATTGCAAATTACCTGCGTAAAAAAATTAATTTCTCAAAAAATAATGACGATGATGTTGAAATAGAATTAAATGCCAAAAAGTAATTTTTGATGTCTTTTATTGTCTTTTTTCTCTTACCCGCCTAAAGGTAGGTACCTCTGTAGTATCGTTGATAATTACAATATTACAATAGCCAAGCTATTAGAATTTCGGTCAAACGATCTCTAAAGTGCAGCATGGCTTGGTTTGATTCCTACTTGGATGGGTGAGCAACTATAGTGGTAAAAAATTACCGTGACCGATCGTGCTCCGGGAGGTACGTTAAAAAGGGGGAGGGGCGAATAACACCTATTCGATTTACAATTTTCAATGAAGTGGATATACATAGATAGAGACCGATCAGAGGCATGGGCCCCATGTGATTTGACTTCAACAGCTTTGATTTTTAGCCACGGAGTCCTCTGAATTTAATTTTCGTCGTCTACTAAATTAATTTTAGAAATCAGTCTAAAAAAAATGACATGAAGTTTCAAAATTTTTGGAAACCACCATTAATAGAATGGCTGTTACAGCAAAGCCTTAATATGCCGTTAATTCAAGATTTGAATCTTAAATCGAATGCCATAATAATAAGCGTAGGCAGGTATACTCGTACAACTTTGAAAGAAGTTTTTGTTCTAATGTTTTAATGGAGAAGTTTGCATAAAAATTAGTGTCCTTTTCTCTTAAAAGCTTTTTACGAATTACAACACTGTAGGTCGAAATTTGACTCCTCGGTTTCGAGGATTTGGAAAAAGTCTCTCTGTGACAGTGCTATTTCAACAGCCGGCAGATACCGCCATCTCTTACTCGCCCATAAAGTATGGTAGAGAGAAGGATTTTTAGTCGAGTAGTAAATTAATAAACAAGAAGAATAATCAGTGGGCTTTTGGCTCGAATAACGAGCTCCAAGACAAGCAGCAAGCAGAGCCATCTAACCGAAGACACGGACAGCTGTTGCGACCTCTTTATGGTCTCTTCATAGCTACCACATCGATACAGAGGATGCTTTGCTGCCTGCCTGGAGTGACTAGATCCCTTATTAAGCTAAATTCATTTGCACGATTCTCCATGACTTTATGGGAGAAGACTGGGATCTAGTCACTTCAGGATCAAGAAATGCAGGAATGATACACGCAAATACATGAGGTCCAATGACGACGACAAGAAAAGACAAAAAACATTG
Source organism: Malachius bipustulatus (assembly GCA_910589415.1). Taxonomy (NCBI): domain Eukaryota; kingdom Metazoa; phylum Arthropoda; class Insecta; order Coleoptera; family Melyridae; genus Malachius; species Malachius bipustulatus. Next base: position 42,098,932 of record OU342636.1, read on the forward strand.
TAGGTGATCTAGAAGAGAGATGAAAAATATGATTGGCAGGGAGAAGGCGAATAAGTGGAGGCAACCGTGCGGAAAACTTAAAAAGGACACGTTCGGAACGCATTAAGATCATGAGAATCAGCTGAAGATACCGCGCGTTACCAAAAATCACAGAAAGCAAAGAAAGGGAATAAAAGACGGTCGTGGAAGATCGATTTATGGGACTGAAAGGGATATCAATCGTAGTGCACCAAGAAAATATACCGCTGATAACCGCAGAGGAGATAGACAAGGCAGAAAAAAAGTATTAAGGGCAAAAAATCACCTGACACCTTCGTTCAAAAATATGAAAAAATTCCTATTAACTCTTTTTCTTCTTTTTTCTTTCCTAATTTAAGATACAGGGTGTCAAGAAATTTTTTTTTTCAGTTTTTTGACGCTCAGGAACCCTTTCAGATATAAAACTGAATTTTCGTACAAATCTTATCATTAATATTATTTACTTTTTGAGCTCTGATTAAATTTATTTCATAGGGCAGTGGCGGAGATTTTGGGGTTGCTTGAAATTTTTTTGCCCCTCATTTCTACGATACTGCAACAATTGGCATTGTGGAATAGAACATTTTAAACTGTCAATGTTTTCTACATAAAAAAGGTACTCTTCGTCAAATATTCTAATGTGAATTGTTTTGGAGAAAAACGGCATTTTATGATGAAAAACATAAAAGTGACAAAATGTTTTGTAGTGGACAAAACATCACTTATTTTTGATATTTTTTTTATGATTTGTTTCGCTCCTCCTTTTTTTAAATTTTCCCTCTTAACGTAGATAATGTTAATGTTAATGTTAATTTAATGACAAGATGTGTACAAAAGCTGGGCTCTGTATCTCAAACAGTTCCTGAGATATCGTCAAAGAACTTCAAATAATAAGTTATTTTGACACCTTGTATCTCGAAAACGGTTCGTCTGCGAATCCATGTTAATGGGAACTTTTTTTCATATTTTGGAACGAGATGTCACACCCTGAAGCCTGCGCACATATTATGAATCATCCTGGAATTGAGATTGAGCGGTTCATGAGTTATATAAACAAGTGATAATCGAAATTTTCCAACTTCAAAGCAATGGAGGACTAGAACGGCTCAAGATATCTAAAAACGGTTTACATGTCCCTATCCTAACTTTTCACGTTTCATCCCACTATTTTGTGGAGTAAATTTTAATGCAGGAATTGCAGGATGATGAAAATTATCAGATTTCATCACCCCGTATTAAAATTTAAACCACAATATAATAGTTGTAGGATATTATGTGAAAAGTTAAGATAGGGACATGTAAGCAGCTTTCCGATATCTTGAGCCATTCTCGTTCTACATAGCTTTGATGTTGGGAAAGTCATTTTATACCTGGATTTTTTTTATTTTGAGGCTCTAGGCCCATTAGTTTCTGAGATATGGCCTGTGGCCGACCTTATTATATGCCATAATCACGTTATTCTGATTGTTTTTACCTTAATAATTTTAATCCGTCCATTATAGGAAAATATAGTGTCGTAAAGGGAAACATTTTGAATAAAATATGTGAACTGGAGTGCATACTTTTATTATAGTACACAGAATATATAACATTTATGTTATACTTATTGTATATATTTTATACTGACTGATTTTTAAATCGCACAAAAAAACTAACGTAATATCCATAAAACATCGAACAGTTATAACATAGATATATTCCACTTTTATAATCTTGACCACAATAGAAGAAACCCCAACCTTGTGAATATTATTAGTCATTCCAGATGTGATTAATAATAATTGAAATCGTAGTATTTGGTTTACAAATTTTGAATTTTCCTCTCAGAGATCTACAAAACCAATCTATGATAGAGTGGTATGGTAAGTTCACGTTGATCATGCAATGGATCAGCAAGAGTGTAATAATCATTTTTATTGAATCCATTGAAAGCACGGAGGTCTCCTGGATGGTAGTTTCTCTTGCTAACCATAAATCTCTTACGGCGGTCTGCATAGCCGCCCCAACGGCTTCGCTTGTCCAACGTCTGAGGCCTCTCTTCAAAATAATAGTTGCTGTTAATGTCGTTCTTTCCGGCATGAGGATAAACCGGCGTATCTAGCCAGTTTTCATCCTCTTCTGTATTGTCTTCGTTATTTTCGTTAAAGCTCCGTTCAGGGTGTTGCCATGGAGGTCTGAGGTTATTTTGGTGCTCGCTCCCATACAAGGCCAGTATTTGGACGAACTCTTCTGGGGTTACATCGATATCTCTTTTTAGTCTATTATCCAGCCTGAAAGCAGAAAAAATACAATAATACAAAACATGGAATATTTACTTTGATTATTATGTCGTTTCCCATATATGAACTTACAAATTGAAATGGGAAATATGAATATCGTAGGCGCTGGAGATATGAATATCGATCTTACTTCTTTGTTATTCAAGCAAATGTGAAACTAAGCTCATTGAGATTCATTCAATACCTTCCTATTCCTACACGCATACACCATAGTCATATTTAATGAACTTCCAAATCAGGTCAGAGTTTGCGGCGTGTGATGTAAAATATCCAAGATGTTACAAAATAAAGGAGACGGTAGAACATTTACTCAATTTTAAGATAAAAAATCTTAATGAACCCCCATTCTACCACTATCTCAACGCCCATATATTATGTTATAGATATTTCAGGGACGAGAGAGACTTTAACAATCAAGACACGAATTTACCGAAGTCTATGAAAACGTATAATTTATTAGCCCCGGCGTTTTCCCTATCATTAAAGAAACTAAGATGACACTTGCATTTACGCATGTCACGAAAAATAAGATTTAATTTACAAGGAGAATTAACAAATATACATATGAGAGGAGTTGTTGTAAATGAGCGTCCTCCTCCTAAGAGCCATTCAGTGGCCTTAAAGACACGTTCTTCAAAGCAGAACTCCAAAAGGAAGAAGGTAAACTGAGAGAAGTCCATTGGAAAAACCTCTCAGGCTTGAGGCAATTCAAGGAGCTCCTCGGGAACTTTAATCGAGAAATGTCAAGAAAACTGTCAAAAAGGAAGTCTCAGAATGTTAACGGGATTCCTAACAGGTCATTGCAAGCTCAATGAACACCTGAGGAAACTTGGCATAGAAAAGATGGCGTTTGCAGATTCTGTAGGGAAGAAAACGCCAGCTCAACGGAGGGGCTCTACCCAGCCTCGATCCCTCGATCCTCTTCAAATCCTGAAATTTCGAAGGGAAACGGAATTGGAGAGGCTGCTGCAATGAAGGGAATACACACCAGAGAAGCAGAGTAGAAGGGGCACAATATATCTTTAATAGGCCGTAGCGCATCTGACACCCTACTATCAATATCAAGAGCTGACTACCATCCATGACTGCCATGGATAAATTACTATAAAGAACAATAATACAAAACAATCAAAAGTTAAACATTAATCGTGATCGTGAGTGATGTGTTACATGTCAAAAACTACAACTCATGATTTAATTCAGGTTTTTCGTATCAAGCCAAGCCCAGCAGAAGAAGAAGAAGGGTTGTGGAGGTGAACGTGGAAGCGTGAACTATCGTGAGAAGAGCAGCAGTTCATATCAATAGTTTGTGGGTATCTATATCTAAACTATTTTTTGTACTCTTTAGGACACTCACCTTAACCTTTTTGTGTCTCGTCTTCTTCTTCTGTTGTCGACTCCATAGTAGCGGTAGGGAGGTGCCGACTCTCCGTAAATCTGCGAATTGAGCACGGCATTTTCAATTGCCTCATCAAGCCTATTATGGTCAGGATCAAATCGAAAGTCTTTTCCGTAGCCAGAAAAGCCAACTATTGCCTTGTCATCGTAAGGATTGTCTTCACTTTTAAACAAACGAGCTTGTAGATCTGGGAGGTTTTCGGATGTTTGAAGACTTTGGTCCCAAGTTTGCTCTGATGGATTTGTTTTTATGTTGGTACCTGTAAATAATTAAAAGTGTAAGACTTTATAGAATCAAACTAACCAAGTTGAAAGTTTTTGAGCTGCAGTTAGAGTTATTAGATAACAAAAATAAACCACAAATTGTAAAACACAGAAAAATACTTCTTATAAAACAACTACTTACATAAATCGATACAGAATGCAATTTTTGTAGTTATAAATGGGGTATATGGGTTACGGTGGTAAAAAATTGGTACCCTAAGAAAGCTGAGGGCGCATAGCTTGTCATTTTAAAGAGGTGAGGGGCTCAATCAACTTTAGCCACTTAATTCGGAATTACGGAAAAAAATGATTCCTGTGAAAATCGACAAATCTCTGAATTAACCATACTTTATATTTCTCTCTTTATATCTCAGTTGTTATTGCAGACATCAACCTGAAAATCTGGAACACCTCTCTTTGAACTTTATGGTAGCTGTTGGTTAATATTGTTGGTTAAATAATTGATTAATAGACATAAACTGCAGTCTTAAGAGTGACTCACGACTACTAGAGTACTGTGGCCCTTTTCATCATTCCCGAAACCACAATTGGATTCGTTACTCTATAACTTTCCTGTTCTTTTAATGAAGTAGAGAAGGTTTTTCCATGAGAGAAGTTCCATTGCATTTCATCCTGTGTAAGTACCTCTGACTGTAGGTATGCATCACACCTATGACAAGTCGAGCTTCCATCCATCTCCAAGATGGGAACTAGCACACTTACATCAAGACAATTAATCAGTAAACGTATTGGCAAATCCGTTTCCAAACAGTAAACGCTGAGATACTGAGCGTTCCCGTTCACCGAGATCGTGAGATCTTAGATTGTATTATCTAACACTATTACACCAATAAGAAGTACTCACCAGCTAAAGTAAAAATTTTTGCTTTGAATTTTTTGTAATCTTCAGATTTTTTTCATTCAAAGACATTAAACGCTGCATCTCTTTCATAGCTGACTTAATTAAGAAAATTAGTTTGAAAAAGTTGCTTGCCTTGATGAATTCTATATAGATGGTGTTAAAATGAATGAATGAATTAAAAAAAGCGTTTTAAATAAAAAAAGTAGTGACACTGTGGTCATTACTAATGTGATTGTAAGATTATTATTATTAGCAGGAATGGAAACGTTAGGATTTAGCCGATTAATAGCCAACGTGTAAACAAACATCGTATCCTGCTATTACGAAACGGATGGAATTCTCTATAAATTAAGAACTGGAAGAAGTCTTATAAATTTAAGTGAGTACCTGTAAGGTCTCGTAGCAGAAGACTCATAAATGTTAACATGATCAAGAGAAGTAAAAAATTATAGACTGGAAACTGGAACATTGTTACGTCCCAGCTGCTGCTCCTGCTCGGTCGCCCAGGTAACGTATGACGTCTCAGATGGAGTTACGGCGAGAATCAAATTCAAGAAATATTATATCATATTGTGAAGACTTTATACCCCGCCCCCCTCTCTTAATTCTGAGCCGAATGATATAGAACACGCTGTAACCGTATCTCTACCTTTCCTTTTATAACTTCGAGATCCCTGCGTAGCATACATCTAAAGAAAATACATGCAATATTATATGATTAAACGGCGTGTCACAAATTATACTTATTACATATAGTAGGTCAAGCTCTTAGGGTAAAAACATAGTAGAACGACGAGGCTAGAGGCAGAGCGACGAGGTAAGCGACGCGGTTTTTATTTCATCGTGTATGGTAATGAAGCCAAACATAGTGAAGAGGTTGACGCAGTACTGAGCGACGAGACAAGTGAGGCGATGCGCGTCGAGATAAAAATTGGATTTATTATCGCGTTGATACTGGACGGTTCTAGCTGCATTCTTTTTAAGTTTTGGCAATTTCTATTCTCAAATATTCAAAAAATCGGTCTGAGTGCTGCTTGAGCTCAGAAAATAATGTATAGTACTGTCAAAATCGTTTGCATACTTAATTAATAGGATGTACAGAATAAGTTTTATCCAAACTTCCCATTGCAGTAATAATAAGCCCGAGAAGCGCGGCATAATCGAATAAAATTTCATCTTCACTGTCGGAGAACATTGTTCATACTGAATTGAGTTTGGAAAGTCAAAGCAGTAAATCGCAACTTCTGTCTCCTCACTATGTGCATATTTTTTTTTTTTTCATACTACATGGTTGAATAGAATAGCTATTTTCGCTAGATTCCGCCGTGTGGTGTGAAAAATTTATTTTTTTGTAAATCGTGTTTTAAATGAAAAAATAAAGTCGATATTATTATTATTATTATTATTATATCTCCTGTCTTGTCGCTAATATCGTCGCTTACCTCGTCGCTCTGCCTCTAGCCTCGTCGTTCTACTATGTTTTTACCCTTAGGGTAAAAACATAGAGCTAGAGGCTAGAGGCACAGCGACGAGGTAAGCGACGATATAAGCGACGAAACAGGAGACTTGCACATAGTGAGGAGACAGAATTTGCGATTTACTGCTTTGACTTTCCAAACTCAATTCAGTATGAACAATGTTCTCCGACAGTGAAGATGAAATTTTATTCGATAATGCCACGCTTCGCGGGCTTATTATTATTGCAATGGGAAGTTTGGACAGAACTTATCCTGTACCGGGTGTCCCAACACTAGTGTCCACCCCCTAAATCGAGCTTAATTTTAAAGATAAAAAATTGAAACTTTGAGGATTTGTGTACTTGATATAGGACCACTGAATGGCATAATTAGTTTCATTAAAAAACATTTTTAATATATTTTTAATAATCACCTTTTTCATGAGTCCATACTACGACACTGTCCAGTGCAGGTTCATTGTGCCGGCTAGCCCAGCAAGAGCCGTCCTTCTATTTATTTGGGCCTTATTTACTTTGTCATAAAACTTATTGCACCTACCGTTTTCAGATTATATTGATTATATTGTTCAGATTATATTGTCTACCTGTCATTGCTATATAATTATATTTTATTTAATTAAAGCCTTATAATTAGTTTTTTCACATTTCTTTCAAGCGATATTGATTTTATTAATCGATTTCTACGAATGTATTGAAAAAAAATAAAAAAAAAATTTCGACAATTTACCACCATCTTACAGTTTTTTATCGCTGGCGCCCGAACTAATTTTTTTTTAATGAAACTGATTATGTGTTCCGTGGTCCTATATCAAGTACACAAATCCTCAAAGTTTCAATTTTTTATCTTTAAAATTAAGCTCGATTTAGGGGGTGGACACTAGTGTTGGGACACCCGGTACATCCTATTAATAAAGTACGCAAACGGTTTGGACAGTACCATATTTTCTGAGCTCAAGCAGCACCCAGACCGATTTTTTGAATATTTGAGAATAGAAATTGCCAAAACTTAAAAATAATGCAGCTAGAACCGTCCAGTATCAACGCGATAATAAATCCAATTTTTATCTCGACGCGCATCCCCTCGTTTGTCTCGTCGCTTAGTACTGCGTCAACCTCTTCACTATGTTTGGCTTCATTACCATACACGATGAAATAAAAGCCGCGTCGCTTACCTCGTCGCTGTGCCTCTAGCCTCGTCGTTCTACTGTGTTTTTACCCTTTAGCCGTGCACAGACTTGTGGCCAAATAATGGGGCTTTCCTGATGCCACTTTTCATTTAAGAGTTCCTCTTTCGAAGTTAAATTTTGAAAGAAGTTTTTTAATAATATCTCCGTTGGGTTGAAAGAAAATTACTTGAAATTACTTGAGTCGTCTGGTGGGTAGGAAAAGGGTAAAAATGGCTAAATTTCTAAACCCGTTTATGAGCCAATTTTTGAAGGAATTGAATTGAAATTTTCCCAGTGAAATTTTTCAAGAAGCAGCAGATAAGAAAAATGGCGGAGATATTAGAATATTTTTACGACCAAACTTATCTCTATATCAAAATGCTTCGTTTGTCCGTTAGAGGGCTTCAAAGTCTTTTGAAAAGTTTAGTTTTTTTTAAATAGCTCAAAGTCGGGTGATTCCAATTCGATGAAATTTGGTAGGTAAATTTCTTATTAAAAGTACTAATTTCTGATGACATGATAATTTGACGGAAACCCGGGAAGGGGTGAAAGTAAATACCCCTACCCTCCATTAAAATCGATCGTAATTATTGATAGGGTAGCAGGAACGCTGTTCATGTTTTTTTGTTTGAAAGATACATCGTTTAAGCCCATTGTTGGTCTCCTATAAAAATCTGTATCTTTCCGAGGTGCTATGTGATAAAATAAATTATTAGTCGATGGTACCTAACCAAAATTTTTCAACATTTAAATGGATAACGAAGATTGGCGTTTTATAGCTGAACACTTCTACTTTCCAAATCCGTTAGATAAACTCGAATCGGGCGACCTCCAGAGCACCCAGCCTCGCTGCAAAATAAGTCTATGAAGAACTTCTGTTTCCAATTACGCGAAAACTAATTATTCGACAGGGTCTGGGTTTTGCACAAAGGAACCATCTATCAATAACGACTATCTCGTAAAGAGTGCAAAAAATCAACTAAAAAAATGTCGATAGTGCGAATTTTTGAAAAAGCGCGATTTTCTCGTGTTTCCGTGTGCGTGTTTTTTCTCCTAATAATGACTTTAATGAAATTAATAAAAACCGATAGGGGGGGCCATTCTCGAGTTCGTGGGAGTCGATTCCCACGCAAGAGTTCACATGAAAACCCTTCAACCTAGGGTACGTACCTGCATTACCGACCGTAAAATTATTAACTTCAAAAAACGTCAGTTTTTTCAGAAGCGTATACTTACAACCATTAAAATTAAGAATACTCTGCAAAAAAATTTAATCCAATGGTTGGTTTTCAATAAGTTACAGAGTTCACCTCATTCGAGTTTATAGGTAATTTTTTCAATAACCATGATAAAAATTAATGAAAAATTCAGGTTACTGTAATGTCTGGAACGGATACCATATAATTCATCAATTTTTTTTTCCACAAAATCTCTACAGAGGAATTGAGAATGTTGTAAATTGATAGCATACCTAAATCTGAACGAAATTTGAAGTTTGGCAACCGCCTAAACGCAACTTAGAATATAAAATAATCAAATTAATGCCTTCGTTGCTGTGTAAATAAAAATAATAACAATACCGTCTAACCCTAAATTAAGATAGCGACTAGCGACATGTAAACCGTTTTCTACTGTCTTGGAGCCTTTTTATTGTAAGCTGCTTTGAAAAAGGAAATGGCGATTTTTGTTAATGTGAAAACCATGTGAAAACCATTCTTACTGAATTTTGTCAGACAATCTAAAAATGTAATAAATAGGCTGTCCTATTTAAAATAACAAAGTTGTAAGGCGTACAGCGATATTGAACCATCCTGTATAACGGAAAATTATTTTAGGTTGTAGGTCTCTTCAAACCATACACTCTCTCTCCCTCATCTTTTTTCTAGCTTCAAAAGTGAAGCTGCCAGAGAAGAATCCCGCACTAAAGGGACACCCTGTATACCTAAGTTAGAATAAAACCAATTATTCTTCATACAGGGTCTTATCTTAAACCATTGAAGATATACGAGCTCGGTTAAATAAGAGAAAAGTTGCGTTATTTTTAGATGATATTTTGCGAATAAAAATTTGAAACATCCCCAGTATTTCCGTAAAAAACATCCTGAAAAACTGAAAAATCGAGAAATCTTATTTTTGCCATATCTTTTAATAAATAATTTTTCGTAGGCTTACATAAATAATAGTCAAGAGCTACCCACCTGACGTTTGAAAAATTTTCAAAGCCGACTAGATCCCAGAGTTTTCATAATCAACTTTTGTTTTTCTTATGGCCGCCATATTATTTTTTTATGTCGTTCGATATAAAAAAAAAATAATGGAAACCAAAAATTAATAACTTCGGAAAAAAAATTCAAAATATTTTTTCCTCTTTTTTCAAAGAAAAACAGAATTTTTTTCGCTGAAATACCTAGGTCAATATGAAGTCATCTTGCTTGCCTTATAGTTTTTCAATTTCTCTATGATATTCGGTTGATATTCTTTAAAAAAAACAAGAATTTTTGAAATTTATTTTTTAAAGTTTATTAGTTTTTGGTTTCCATTATTTTTTTCATACAGAACGACTTAAAAAAACAATACGGCGGCCATAAGAAAAATGAAAGTTGACTATGGAAATTCTGGGATCTAGTCGGCTTTGAAAATTTTTAAAACATCAGATGGGTGGCTCTTGCCGACTTATGCTAGCCCACAAAAAATTATTTATTAGTTTCCAATAATTAAAAAAATATGACGAAAATAAGAAATCTTGATTTTTCAGTTTTTCAGGATATTTCAGGAACGGTCACAGATATCTTTCATATTTTGACGGATTCGAGATGGCCAAAAAATTGCGCATTTTTTCTCTAATTTAACCGAACTCGTATCTTCAATGGTTGTAATGACCCTTTAAATAAGTTCTAACCCTGTTGGATTTTACAAATGAAAATAAATTCACAAATTCGACAGTTTCGCTATTATTTACGTTAAACGACGTTTACTATCCACAGAGGCCATTTTTTTAAGAGTCAGATAATATGAGAACACGTTTTTTTTCTATCGGAGTACAGATTGAATCAAACTTCTTTCTGCAGTTCTGTAGAAGTTTCAGAAAGAGGCAACCTAAAAATGTATTCTATTTTTTTTCTCAGAAAAACTTGCATCGGTTGAAAAAAGTCAAAAGATCATATTTAAGTACTCAGAAATGAAAGAAGATTTGAAAAATAATTTTATTTTCATAAAAAAGCAGTGGCGTACTTTTTTTTTTTTTTTGTAATTATTATTAAGTGTAACCAGACTTGCACGAACGCCGCTGCTACAATAACTAGAAGTTTTACGTTGGGAAATGCTTCTTGATTCTTGATCAAAGTTATCATTAAAAAACGATTTTTTTCTTGAAACTTCAACACCCTGTAGTTAAAAATTTACGCTTCTTAGGACATACGTTTATACTTACTTTTTTTCCCAAAATGATCTCATCAATCACCGCCTGAATTTTCTCGGTTCATTTTAGATACACCCTGTATACGTATACTTTATTCAAAAAAACTGACTGCCATCATATTATTATTATAGGCTATCTATTATAGGACACAGTAGTAGGTACCTATACAAAATATTTCTTAAAAAATAAATATATCATTAATTAAAATTATCACAAAAATTATTGTTGATTCTGTTTAAAACTAGAAAGATGATTTCTTTAAATGTAAGTCGGACTTTTTAGAATTTTGATGACAGTTTCATTGACCAAAAATGGTTTTTCTGCAATCCACATTTATTTTTTAACTAAAGTTACTCTAGAGCGGAAAAAGAATCCGATAACGTCAATATTTATTTTGTAACTCGAAATTTTGATTTAAAATACACCTTTTAACACCTACTTTTTTTTTATCCGATGCGTAATTTTTTTATATATTTGAATGCCTCCAGATAAAATGAGCACCCGGTATTAGTAGGTATATTGATCATATTATTGTCTCTACCTACAAACTTCTTATTTGTATCTTTTTGGGAATTTCCCTTAAGAAATGGGAGTACAGTTTCTTATTTGGTTTCCCAGAATTATTATCAACCACCTGGGTAATGAATATTTAAAGTAAATAAATAATATGAAGAGTAAATAAAATAAGAAGATTTTAAACACGTGGTCTTTAAGCTTTTCCAGGAAACGAACAATAATTGTAGGTTGACGTCGTCACCCCCTGCAGCGTTGGTCAGCATGCAAATACTTAATCCATCCATCTAGTTTTAAAAGCCAACGTTGCACAATTTAAAATTTGAACTGTTCTCCCACTTTGGTTTCACATAAACGTTTAGTAAAATATCTACTCATAATTACATAAATTACCCACATAAATCTTATTAAAAAGATTATGGATAACTCCGGTATTTGAAATTCACCATATTATGCAATTATTGGAATTAATTTTCGAATTTACCATAAATTTTAATTTTTTTTCTGTTGCTCTTCTTGCTTGAACTGTATGGAGATTCTATACTCGTGCATATTTGACAACAATGTTGCAAACATTATTTACTGGTTACTCGAGTGTATACCTGCGTCCTTATTGCTTTCCTCATACAAAAATGATTTTGAAGAAAGGACACACCCCCTTTACCTAATCCTTGCATAGTTTGCAGTCAGGTTCTAGCGAAGTTCTTAAATTTCCAGACAAGTTTTATTTCTTTCTACTTTCTATTCTACTCTACCTCGTTGTGGTTTGTCGTTGTTGTTGCTAAATTTTTAGGTGTTCGTAAACGTGAAACTATTATTATTACATACTGATAAAACAATGAATAATTTGAAGGAGAATAGTTTTTCGAAAACTTGCTGGAAATGCAAGACAATAGTTTATCGTACTAGTTTTTACGGTCCATTTAGATTTTGCACTTATTTCCATAAGAGTTGTTTCAAATGCGCGGTGTGTGACACGAGGTTAAACATCGCTACTTTTTGTTGTAATCAAAGAGATGGCAGGGATTGTGAAGTTTATTGTAAAAATCATGTCCCGAAAATCGGTCCGGCTCATATCGATAAATATTGCATAATATATCATAAAAGATTAAACGGTGTGAATCAAGATTCTTCTCAGAGTTCTTGTAGTGGTGAGTACTTCTTTATTTTTTCGTTGTGAATACGTATCCATATATTTTTTCAACAGTGTCACATAAAGTCCCTACGCATCATAATATGAGAAAACTTTTTCCTTCTCCATCAATGAAAACTTTTGATTTCGCTCATTACAGTTTGGTGTCTGATGCTTTAAAAATGATGACAAATGACATGCACAACAGCTGTCACATGTCTTTTATAACTGTCATATTTCACTTTTTTTGAAAAAAAATACAAAATAACTATGGCATTATAGTTTTCAAAATTTTGGAAAATGTTACAGGAAAAAGTTGTTTGATATTTCATTGATGGGATTGTTGTGCAAATTTCTAAATTTTTCAAAACTCAGAAATGCTACCCAGTTCAAAAAAAAAACTGAAAGGTTCAAAATTGGTACATGGGTGAAAAATGAAATATCAAACTCTTTCCTGTGAGATTTCCGAAAATTTTTAAAAAGAATGTCATATTTTGAAATTTTTTGCATAAAATTGTCAAATTTGACAGTCCATAAAAGACACGACGACGACTGATGTAAATGTCATTTACCACTATTACCGAAGTCAAAATTTTCCTTGACCGAGAAGGAAATTTTGAGATTTTTTTACCACATGATGCGTACTTTCTGTGTGACTCTATACAGGGTGTCGCTATAAGGTACCAGCAACGTTCTAACAGCAGATTTTCTAGTACAAAATATTCCGATTTAACCAAAATTATCTAGTACCGTGTGTCCCCGGATAGGTGAAACGACTCTTATAAAAGGCAAAAATTTTTTGATTTTAATTTTAATTTTTTGGGGTTCAGCCCTGCTTGGCTAAAGAATAATTTCTCACAAAATTTTAGTTTTAAAAAATCAAGCATGGCTTGGAAATTTCCAAGAAACCGGTTTTTCTGTTGGGTAAAGTGCCTTTTATGTGGCAAAAACGACAAAATGTTATTTGAAAAAGTTGTTCAGAATCAATATTTAGGTCCGTATACCAAATTTCAAAATCATAGGCCAACTTTGATCTTTTAATTTATTTTTATGTTTATTTCACAAATCAAAGAATTTCATTTGTAACAAAGACTGATATTGACAGATTGGTATTGCTATGGTATTACAATTTGGTTTTTCCATGGCAGTCATTGTTACAAAATGAAATTCTTTGATTTGTGAAATAAAACATAAAAATAAATTAAAAAAATTAAAGTTGGCCTATGATTTTGAAATTTGGTATACGGACATAAATGTTGATTCTGGACAACTTTTTCAAATAACATTTTGTCGTATTTGCCACATAATCCACTTTGCCACTTTACTCAACAGAAAAACCGGTTTCTTGGAAATTTCCAAGGCATGCTTGATTTTTCAAAACTAAAATTTTGTTAGAAATTACTCTTTAGCCAAGCAGGGCTGAACCCCAAAAAATTAAAATTAAAATCAAAAAAATTTGTGTCTTTTATAAGAGTCGTTTCACCTATCCGGGGACACACGGTATGTCCAAAAATTCACCCTTTTCAAAATACAGTCCTTAAAAGGGGGTCGACTGAATTTCTAACTAAATTTCTCTAACAATTTATGAGAACATCTTTGAAGGAATGAAACTGAAATTTTAACAGTAGAGAACTCTACTAATAGCCTTTAACCCTTAAAAATTTCAAGAAGTAAATAAGAAAACTGGCGGAGATATTCGATTTTTTTTTACATGATGTTTATTTCTCTAAAATTTTAAAAACGCTCCTGTAGCTTCATCTTTCAAGATTAATGAACATTTTTTTACTCTTGTGAAACTTAGAGATGACGTTTGATTTTCGTAAAAAACATTTGGTAAATATTTACATCCGCGTGTCCTAAGTTACATCAATTTTTTCGGCAAAGAGGCCACAACTAAGGCCTCTTTGACACATTACGGTTGCATTGCTATTTTTTTTCTTCACTTTCAGGGCAAGGAATAGCTTCGAAATTAACAGTAGCACGATTATTATTTTGAATTTTGTATTTATTTTGCATTTACATTCCAAAAAATGTGACATCAGTCGCTATACTCTGGATAGGATATGAATAAGCTTATCCGGTCGAATCCCTCTCTGTATCGTGCCCATGGCATCCGCCGCTTACGATCGGGTTGGCTTTGACGCGTATTCATCATTTCGAGTACATGCTTATATGTATTTATACGCCCGCTACCCAGGACCGGACTCCAGCGATTTTTAATGCCGTTTTTTTTTGGCTAACAATACCTTCCTGGTGTTATACTATAGGTACGTCTTCCATCCCTATATAAGTGCCATAGTGAAACTGTAGGACACGCAAATGTAAATTATGTAGTACTTATGACCAAACATTTTCCTAAAGTTGCGTTACTTCTACAGGTGTCCCCCCAAATTTCAAAAAAAAAAAAAAAACGTTCATGAGGTACGGTTTCTGGTCGCAGTTTTCAATGTAGGAGGCTGAAATTTTTTTGGTAGTAAGATAATCTCAAGTACTTGTCTGGTACTGTATTTGAGTAAAATCGGTAGAGCCGTTCCAAAATGGCGGCCCTTTCAATTTTAGGAAAAATTGCTAGATTTTTACCCCCTAAATAAGCAATAAGATAGAAAAAAAACTTTTAAATCATATTAACAAGATTGGAAGAAAATTATTTGAAATTTGAGTTAATGCCATAAAATTTGCATTATTTCTATTAATAAGCCAGTGGCGTGGGTAGGAACAGGGTAAAAATGGTTAAATTTTTATAACCGTTAATGAGCCTATTTTTGAAGCAATTGAACTGAAATTTTTCCAGTAGACAACTATACTAACAAACCTTAACTCATAAAAATTTCAGAAGCAAATAAAAAAAAAATGATTGAGATATTCGAATATTTTTACATGATGTTTATTCCTCTAACATTTCAAATTTTCGTTTTCGAAACTCCCCTTTCACTTTTGTCGAATTTATTAAAGATAGTGTAAAAAATGGTATTTTTTAAGTTAATTAACCAGTGGCGAGCATAGAAAAAGGGACAAAATTGTAATATTTTATCATTTTTTTTGTTTTATTAAATTTAAAAATCCATTCTAAGGCAACGTTTTCAAACGAAATGAAATGAAACTTTCACAGTAAGCCGCTACCCGAATATGACCTGACTATGGAAAATTTCAGAAAGCCAATTTAAAAAGCGGTAAAAATATTTATAATCGAATCTCATAAAAATACACTATTTCTGCGATTGATGCGCAAGAAGGTTTTTGTTTTTTTATTCCAAATTCAAATTTTACTACTAACGATAGAAAATTGGTCCCGGCATCCCCATTGTTGGCGAGCGGGGGGGGGGGGGGGTTAAATGTTTAGTTGGAAACCTCTATTTCTTATTACAGATTCGGATTTTATCTTTGTTCAATTTCAGTAATGAGACAAATCGAACAAAAATACTATCTGTGATAAATCGAAAAAAAAATCCAGACAAATCTTACGTATTTTAGTTGTAAAATCAAAATTTGCAATAGAAAATATAATAGCGTTTTCACATGATCAAAATTGGACCTGTTTTTTAAATTATATACAAATATTAACTGAGAAAATGAATTTATCCGTTACTTTTGAGAAGCACTGTATATCTACAGCAAATCTCTCGCCTATTTTTGAATTTCCTACATGCCCTTTGCAAAACACGTATACGTCCGTACGATATTTGAAGGGACAAAATTCTCAGAAAAGAATAAGTCGATAAGGTACTCTTAAGGTGCGTTTTCACCAAAAAATCATTGTTAGCAAACGTTCGCAAATGTTTGCGAATGTTTCCAAATGTTTGCAATTAAAGTGTCTCCACTGAATATTCACGGACACCTGGTACGTTATTAGCAATCATTTGTTCATGTTCCGAGCAAAAATGGCTCCGAAAAGAAAACGTATTTTTAGTGCCGCATCTTTCATAATTATGACTGCTTTAATTGAAAAAAAGAATAATAAAAAGAGAACTCGTAGATTTTGGACATCCCATTTTTTGGTTATAGTTATAGTTAATTTGGTAGACACGTCGCAGTTGCTGGAAAACAACAAACAACACTGCTCTGATTCCCTGAGATTCCTGCGAACACTCCCGCTGCCCGTCTACACTGAAAATACTTCGCGCACGCACAAGCAACAAATCCCTTTGATGTACCGACAACGCTCGGAACACGGACAAAATTAAATGATTGCAAATGTTGGCGACTGCACGTCATTTTCGTCTCCACCAAACAAATATTGTGATTGCAAACATTTGCTAACAATTGCAAACGTTTTGCGCGCTTGGTGAAAACGCACCTTTATAGCCACGCGAGCGTCTACCATCGCTTAATATTTGTAAGCAGTGGCGGGCGGACCGTGAAACGTAGATTTTAAATAATAAAATATTAAAATAAAATTTATTAAATGTTTATTATGAATTCTCATGTTCACCCAGTGGATTTCATTTCTAATTTGATTTCTCAAATAAAATAGTAATCGATGTTGCCTGGTAACGAAACGATTTTATTCGATCAATGTCATAGTTTAATAATTAAAATTGTAGAAAGTTTTGCAAAGATGTTTTAATTTCTTGTAAGTTTTCGATGAGTGAATTTAATAATATGAATAGTGATTATTAGGACTCGGATAATTATCCACAAAAAATCCTGGAAAAATGCACGCAAATATGCATTTAAATTTACAAAATTATGCAGTTAAATACTAACTAATTTTTTTGGGAAATAAGTAACTGCAAGATTTACACTGGTGAAAGACGTGCCGCTACTGCCTGTCCAGGCGGCGGTAAGTGCAGTCAGCTTGCATTTCCGAGATTGTGACGTAGCACACTTCCAAGAATTTTAGCTCATGAAATATCGTACGGACTGTACATATACCTATTCATTAACATTATGTATAATTTTTATTTGAAATAAGTAGGTATGTACTCTTCCATTCTGAAAAACTTATTTTTCAATTTAAGACAAATTTGGTAATGTTCAAATTTAAATATTATAATATTGCGCGGGCGGTGGCGCAGCGTTTAAGCTCACTGAATGAAGCCGTTGACTCTGAAAACGTCTGTGGTTCGAATCCCAGCTCGGCTTGGTTGTTTGTTTCGTAACTATTTATTTCTCTATTAATGTGTCTGTGGTTGTATGAGTTCATTCTCGGGGCCAAATTACCAGAGTGGTTTTACCTACACAGTTAAGACCGATGCTCCCTTAAAAAAATTATATTTTGGATATCATCAAAATCTTGTAGATCTGTTAAAAACTCATTAGTAGAAAACTTTATCTGCAAACATGTTTCTCTAAATGCATAGAAGGAAAGCTATACATACATTCATAATCGCAAAATAATAGCAGCAGGTATATATGTAACCAACCATCATCAGGGAGTCGTTAAGGGGACATAGCATTTCAATAATATCTTAAAAGTTGATCAACCACTTCAACCACGTGCATTCTTTCTTTCACATAAAATTTCACCTTCCGTGAGATTCACAACTCCCATGCTTCGAAATAGACATTTCTTCCTATCTTTAGAATAGTTATAGACAGTTTTACAAACTTGTTTGAATACTGTTTTTGGACAACAATATAATTGCCTTCTTAACAATAGGTAGGTACACTTTGAAAATAAATATGAATAAGTTTGTATTCTGAGAATTATTTCTGCTTGGTAAAGTCTTCCAGCAGCTGAATAACCTATAACCTGTTCAAACCTAACCTTTTGCCTATATAAAGACCGTGACAAGGAAACTTGTGCAAAATCATAAAAATGTCATCTTCTCTGAAAGTATATGACAGTGATGGTCCTTACAAAGGTGTATTTTTCCATAATAGATAATTTAGAGGTATAAATACCTGCCTATAACAAATGCTTATTTCTCTACTTGACGTTACACCTGTCTTGTTCGATTTTACCTTTTATACCTACAAAATTTTACGACTCCAAGCAAATAGTTCTTCTATTGTGCTGAAGGGTGGGAGTACCTGTGAGGAGTTTATGACTTTTGCAAAAGTTTCCTTGAAATGAATATGTATAGGATAGGTGAACCGCGAGAATCGGGAAGAAACAGAAAAGAGAATCTGAAAATGTAATAATATACAGGGTGTCCCATTTAAAAAAACAGACAACGTCGTCATTACTGAGTCAAGGAACACCCTGTATAAAATATTTTTACGTCAATAGAACATAAATTAGAATTAAAAATTGACCTGTTTCGGGATTTCTTTGAAAAAAAATTTCAAGGAAGAATTTGGGGATGGCAACTTTTCAAATTGACACCCTGTACAGGGCGAGGCGCGAGAACCTTAGGGCATTTTTATATGGAGAAGTCCTGGGAGTAGAAGTCTGAAAATTTGTGCGTGTATAATTTCGGTTTTGACGAGCTGAACTAAAATATTCACAACCCGCACACCACTTCCTGTTATACCGGAAGTTGCCATATTTTTCTTTTTTTAAATGGTACACCCTGTATATTATTACATTTTCAGATTACCTGAAAAAAAGTAATAAAAATGATGTTTACAGTTCAAATTTGTAACGACCAATTTATGAGTTATAAACAAATGAAAATTGCAATTTTCCACTTTCAAAGCAGCTTAGCTTTAAAACGGGTCAAGATATCGGAAAACGGCTTACGTATCCCTATCCTAACTTTTTGTATACTACGCTAGAGTACCTACAAAAAAATATTTTTTATTAATTTTTTTTTGAAAATCGCTGATTTTTCATCACTTTGTATACAAATTTCATCAGCACCAGAGGATACTACGTGAAAAGTTAAGACATGTAAGCCGTTTTCCGATATCTTGACCCGTTTTCGACATAATAAGCTGCTTTGAAAATGGAAAATTGCGATTTTAATTTGTTTATAACTCATAAACCACTCCATACAATTTTGAACTGTAAACCCCATTTTTATTGCATTTTTTCAGACAATCTGGAAATATAATAATATACAGGGTGTCCCATTTAAAATAAGAAAGTTGATGGAAACTTCCGGTATAACCGGAAATGGTGAGGGGTTGTGAATATTTTAGTTCAGCTCGGCAAAACCGAAATCATACACGTACAAATTTTTAGACTTCTACTCCCAGGACTTTTCCATATAAAAATGCCCTAAGGTTCTCGCGCCTGTATACAGGTGCCCCATCTGAGAGTTTATCAAAGTTATGTTTTTAAAAAAAGCATTGTTACTGCTTTGTTAGATTGCCTTAGAAGAACAAAAAAAAATTGTCTTCACAGTTTGTGCTTAAATTGAGAAATTTGTGAGAAAGCGTACATCGAAAACGACTCAAGATATAGGAAAACGGCTTACACGCCCCTATTTCAACTTTAGATCTATTACATGGACAGAAACATTTTTGTACAATTTTTTTATTATTATTTAGTGACGCGTTGAGAAATCTAAGAATTTTTATCATTTTGTAATAACATTTCATATAAAAATAGTATAATTATTGATAGATACTTCATGCAAAGTTAAGAAAGGAACATGTAAGCCTTTTACCCGGATATTTTCTTTTTTTTAATTGAAAACGGCGATTTTCACGTGCTTACAACTCATAAACTACTCAATTTAAACTCTCCTATTTAAGCTGCACCTCATGCATATATGGTATCGGTAAAAGGTACCACCAACGCTCTACCATATAGATTCCCGAGTAAAAATATGTCGATTTAACCGAAATTATCAATGTCCAAAAAAATGACACCCTTATTAAGATACGACCCTTAAAAGCGGGGTCAACCAGTCAACTCAGTCAAAAATTAATTTGCTTCAAAATTGCACCGCCTACTACTATAAACGTTTTTATCCGCACACCACTAGTGGATTTCATTTTTTTTTTTTATTCAAAGGCTAATGTATTAGGTACTAAACTTTTTGCCCTTTTATGGAAATTTAGTATCTTGCATAATTTTCCCGTAATTAATTTTTTATGATGGACCTACACTATCGAAATTGTATTTTTGTGAAAATCTCTTTTTTAATTTAAATATTAATTTCACCAAGAACGTTCGCCACGGATTCCTGGGTTAAAGATACGTCGATTTAACCGAAATTATTTATGTCTAAAATGAGCCCCTTTTCAAGATTGAAATTGTTAAAATTTACAGTCTTTTTCTTTTGGTTTTCAAATAATAGTAAAAAAATCAATAGTAAAAAAAACATATGAAACTGATTTGACATAAAAGGAAATTAATTGATAAATCACTGACTATAATCATTGATAGATAGAAAAATAAGAAAATCATTTGACATAGGTACTAGGAAAAGCAATTGACAAAAGAGGAAAACCAGAAGAAAAAAGACTGTAACGGCAATACCACATGCAATACAATTACGAAAAATATTTTTTTAAATTTTTTGCTTCTAAGCACACAAATTCTTTTTTTTTTTTTGCTTGTGTAGTGTTATATGTATAGGCACACTCGATTATACTAGTGAAAATTTTAAAGCAGATCAGAGGATATTATGTGGCTGTAGTCAAATGATGCTAAATGTTTAAGTATTGTGTTGCCCTCCCATCTAAAGCTTTTCCACAGCTTGTCAAATACAACATTTTCTGTTTGACTTACTATAGTCACTGACAAATCACAATTTTTAGAATTCATAAAATTGTTTTTTCTGCGACGGGCTATAAGTTTGACCTTTTTTCCCCGTTGACAGGTAGAAAAATGCCTCATTATATGAGCTGCATCTTATCGGGGAAATAAATGAATTAGCAGGGAAATAAATCAGTACTTACTTCCCCGAAATGGCGGCTTAGGTATAGCTACTATTAACACTCAGATATCATTAAATTTATATCAAATATACGTAAAGGAAAGTTACCTTATTATCCAAATGGCAATTATTAAGGGAATTTTCATAATAATCACTATCCATATTAATAAATTCACTCATCGAAAACTAACAAGAATCTTTGCAAAACTGTCTTCAATTTTAATTACATTAATATGACGTTTATGTAATAATTAAATCGTTTCGTTACCCAGGCAACGTCAATTACGATAAAAGACAGTTTGAAAATCCAAGTTTAACATAAATCATTTTTCCGACATAATTTTCAGTTATCTAACTACGTTTTTCGACATTCTAACACTGATATTTCTTCTCGCAGAAAAAAATTGTATATTACACACGAGAAAAAAGTGCGATTTTAGCTCTCGATGTGTTTGTCCCCGACGCGTCATCTCGAGCTAAAATCTATCACTTTTTTCTCTTGTCTAATAAATAACTATTATTGTTCTTCAAAAACATACTGTTGCAATCTTCAAACTTTTTAATTTTTTTTTTTTTTAATTTCTTAGCAAAATTTATATTTAATAATATCTACTTACATTTATTAATTCTACTTATTTACCAATTTCTAAAATCTTACAGAATCACCATCTTCTAACGACGAAGTTAATAAGAGGGCTTTTAATAAGAAGAAACCGCTAAAAAAAGAGGAAAGGAAACCCAAAAAAGAGATCGTACAAGAAAATATTATAGCGAAGTATGGCTCAACTATCTACCAGATCAGTGATCCCGACAGTAGCTATTCCAGGAAATCTGTCTCAGACTCTGATGGTAGCCCAAAAATATCGGGTTTTACTCCCAACAAGAGGTATGGTATGTGTGAAGGAAACTTTACGGAACATATCATGACCAGATTCTGGGAGTCAACAAATAAATTTCTGGAACATATCCAAAGAACGCATTCCAGAAAATTGTTCGATGAAAACCACAATATCCCACCCTTAAAAATTGTAAAGAGAATCGGGGAGAATATCAGCTCTACAATGGCAATACAAGTAAGTGTGAAGCATTTTTAAATCAATAAATCAATAGACCATGCATATTTATTTTTCCTTCTTTAGGTACAAGACGAACCTTCCCAAAATATGCTGGCGTTGGAATTATTCCCAATAAAAGAGAACCGACTTCGAAAAGTAGAGAGCATTGCCAGTATTTCTACAGTCAACTCGAAGGTATTTAATGACAGACGATTTTTGAGACAAGCCATTGGAGATGATCTGTCCAAATATAAATCAATTTTAGAGACCTTTTTCAGGAATGTAAGTTTCGACTTTGTATACGCGAATTTTTCGAAAAACATTATTGAAACGAATAATTTTTTTCAGGATAAAACTCAGGAAAAATCTATCTCGATGAGTATCAACTCTTTGGGTAATCTCTCTCTTCTGGTTTCGAAATTGTCATCATGTCTCGACACTTCCGTTAATAGAAGGTTCAAAATTAACGTTTTAAAAAATAATGATTGGATCTCCACGGTTAATTCACAATGGCCGGCTCTACTCCAGGAGTTCATAATTCAACAAAACATTATTGGAGAAACCTCTGCAGCATTGCAATGGTTAAAGGATACAGAAGAAACTTTACAAGCTGAGGGGACATTGCTTGTTTCAAGTAAGTTTATATATGTAAATAAAGAATAAAACAATAAGTTTTTCCATTCTGTATAACCGACCTTCATCATATTCTTATATTTTTAGGTTGCAAAAGGGATCTTTTAACGATGCAAATTTTTAATCCCTTCAAAACAAACCCAGACAATGACTGCTTTGGGTCTCTAAAATTTCAAAACGTTTGTTTAAAGAAGAAACCTCACACAAATCCTGCAAGTAAAATCTACTACTTGTGTGTAATACAAACCGATAAAGAGGTAAAAGCCAGTGAGATCATCGAAAACGATGAAACTGAAAATATCACTTTTTCCGGTCCTTTCGAGTTCCAGAAACTTCCATCAAATTTCGAAATCACTGTCGCATTGTATCAGATTTGCGTGAAGAATAGTCGTCCTAATCCCAAGCGTTCTAAGCGCTCTAAAATCAAGGTATTTCATTTTAATAACCCTGTAATCAAATATTATCTATACTTATTAGTTGTGCCAATTTTCTCATAAAACCAAATATTGTTTGATTTCAGGACAAGTTGAAGCAAATATTTTTAGGCCGACGTCATGATTCTCCAACTCCTAACACAAGGCTACACGCCCCAGCATTTTTACTGTGTGGAAGAACGGTGCTGAAAATTCAAGACACCAAGAAAACAGTGTTTGAAATTGAAACAATGTCACCTAACTGCTCTCTAATGAATACGTTCACCGCCGATATAGAAAAGAGTCCTCTTTATCAATCTGGTTTGCAGAGTTATCTGGATGTGGGTTGTCAAACTACTCGACAAGTCAACTGGGAGAAGTACTGGTGCATTCAGGAGAGGAACCAGATAATCTTTTTAGCTCCTCCTGACAGAAGTCCAAAGTTCGCAATAGACTTTTCCCGGAGAAACTGCCAATTCAAGGTAACCAGACGGGATGTGTGTTGCAAACCGAAAACTTTGATGATTGAAATGACTGAGAAAAATAGGT
This sequence comes from Malachius bipustulatus, assembly GCA_910589415.1. Classification (NCBI taxonomy): domain Eukaryota; kingdom Metazoa; phylum Arthropoda; class Insecta; order Coleoptera; family Melyridae; genus Malachius; species Malachius bipustulatus. The sequence goes on from OU342636.1 coordinate 42,122,823, forward strand.
TTAGTAATAGGTTCTTTTTATCGTTTAAAACTGATGCCGATTTAGGTTTGTGGCAAACACAATTAAATCAGCTGCTTAAGATTACCGATAATTGGCTTTAAAGCAATTATTAGGTTAAGTGCAATTAATTATTGTTATTATAAATTTAAAAAACTGTCTCTTATTTCATAAAACAGTTGGTAATTTATCACTTTTATTATTGTCTGTAATGGAGTTCATAATTTGATGATTTTTTTAGTATTCCTGGGTATAATTTGGAAAGTGGGGATGTATGCGAAAAATGCCGAAACAGGTCGATTTTGTTATCGAGGGGACATATTTTCGTGACAAATTGACCTACCCAAGTTCACCCCCTTGGCAGGGGTAGCTACCCCTTTGCTTATCATCATAGGGAACAGATATCGAGTGATACATCATTTGAAAGCTACTTGAAATACCCCTGCCAAGGGGGTGAACTTGGGTAGTTAAATTTGTCACGGAAATATGTCCCCCTCGATCACAAAATCGACCTGTTTCGGTGTTTTTCGCATACGTCTTAACTTTCCGTTACCTTTTCGATGGCCCACCCTGTATATATAAATGGCCTTTGTATATCTTTTTCTTTCAAATCAAACAAGTTAGGAATAAGCTATTTCGGCAATATTAGTTGTAATTTCATTAGTTTTTTAATGTTTGCTTTGTAGAATACTCCTGTTTCTATCTTTTCAAAAATTTATCTTTAGAACATCTACAATAATATTTAGTACACATTTAGTATTTTTTCGGTTTATTACTATGTATTTCGTATTAAATGCTTACTTTTTTGTATACTAGTTTTGTTTTCTAGTTTTGCAAAAATCAGCATTTTATTTTTTAGCTTTATAATTACATATAATATTATGTATATCGCTTACGTTGTATTATACCTACCTAGATTTCTGCTTCCTTAATATTTTTTAGCATAACGTATACCGTGTGTCCCCGGATCGACTTTAAAAAAGGAAAAACTTTTTTGTTTTTGATTTCTCAAAAAATTTCACTCTTCATGATCTGGCCTGCTTGATTTCAAATCCCCAAAACAAAAGTTACTTTTTAGGTAACTCGAGCGCGGTTCTTGAGATAATATAATTTTTCTTTAATAATTACAGAGATATTTTAAACTTTTGAAGACACAGCGTCGATCAAAGTAGAAAAAAATTTGAAATACCGTCAATATAGTTCCTGAAATATCCTGAAAAAACGAGGCAAACGAAATTTCTTATTTTATTCACGTCTTTTATATGGTTGAAAGTAAATTAAGTAACAATTTTTAGTAGACTGCGTAAACGGGTGCAGAGTTATCCGGACGCGGGACCTATTTGTGCAGCGGAAAATGCATGAACACTAATAGTAGAGTGCTCGGAGCTTCAAAAGTCGCTTAAAAATGAAATGTGTGGGCCTTTCAAGATTAAAAGCTGCGACCTGTGGCAAATGGAAGCTTATGTCATTAATATAGCCCAAAAAAATTCGTCCAGTAATCGTCCTGTGCAAAAGGGCGCTATCCAAAATTTTCGAGTTTTTTCTATAAATCGATAGTATAGAACTGATACAAATTTTTGGTATTTTTTCCACGCAATATTTTGTAGCCGTTTGCCTGTAAAAAAATGAAAACCGATCTTGAAAAGCGTTGGCTCTTATGGAGCCAGGCGGTCTTCAAGAAGCGATATCTCCGTTCGAAGTGGCTGAAAAATTAATTCAATTTTAATACTTCGGCTGTTTATCAACGATTATCTCAAAAGCGGCAACTCTGATCGAAAAATGATCTTATAAATAATTGTTGCTCCACTATTTGTGATTAATGTGGTCTTATTTTCATAATTTTACACCTAATAATTAATGAGAAAAGTTAATAATTGTAAAGCGATGCATAATCAAGACGCTCGAGTTCTCGCTCGAACTGTTGGCCAGCGCTCCAACTGCCGATCACCCTCTCTCACCCCGCACTTCCCCTTATCCTCGTAATACGCCAGGATAGGTGCATAATAAGCGCGGCAAGTAAACTTATTTGAAAATATTATGGCTCTGTTTAATATCCATGAAACGTTATTTCTTGTAAATAATAGGTAAATATACAGGATCAATTAAATTTATTCCAGGTGTTTTCTCACAATGAAGATAATTTTATATTATACATATCCATAAATACTATTTTCAGTAAAACAATGGAACAATCACTTCTAAATGCATGCAAAATTGGGGAGGAAGCATTGATAAATTTTACTTGCGGAAAAAGAAATGAGAAGAAGTATACATTATAAGGAAATTTTCAAACATGAGCTAGCAACTAACATATCCCATGTCGCTTGTTGCAAATGGTATGTTTAGCTACACCCTCAAATAAAAGTGCTTTAGGAGAAATAATCGAAAGCTACAGTACAGAAGAGAGAAATAGTACTTTTAACAGCAGTAGCGGTGAAAAAATTTGTCACATATTTGATGGCATGTCTGTAGTTCAGAAACTGCGTAAGCCATAAATTCAAGAACATTTGGCGATTATTCCAAAATATTCGCAAAAATAATCTTCAAGCGTGACATAAAATCACAACGTATAGACCTCTTTCTAGTATTCGATCATTATGAAAAATATTCAGTCAAAAATGCAACTCGAATGAAGAGAGGTGGCACAGATTCAATAAATAAGATAATCGATACTGGAATAAGCGTTCCATTGCCTCATCAGTGAAATCTGTTTATCAATTCAACATTTAATAAAAAACAGTTGACCAATTTTCTGTCAAATGAGGCATTAAAACATTCAGCGAAAGAGAATATAGAGTTTGTAACAAGTGGTGGATTCTCTGATGTTTACCAATATAAAAGTAATAATTTTTTCTTGGATGATGACCTGTTGATCTCAAATCAGGAGAAAGCAGATACAAGAATTTTACTGCACATTCTGTCAGCAAAAAATGCTGGGTAACGATACTGATGTATTAGTATACTACTGGTACATTTCAGAGAACATTCAAGTCTTGAAATGTGGGTGAAGGTTGGGAAAAAATGCGGTGTTCGGTTCAGTCCCATACACAAAATCAATTTAGACCAACACGCCTGATTAAAAACCTCCCAGATTTACATGCACTGACAGGGTGCGATACAACCAGTCAATTTGCAGGTTTTGGGAAAAAAAACTTGCTGGAAAACGTACTTAACTTATGAGATTATCTACTGGAAAATTTTGGAGGGACATGGAACAAAATAATTTTCTCAAATGTTCACAATTTTGTCTTGAAACTTTATACGAAAAACGAAAATATAACCTCTATAAATCATCTGCGAGGTTTATTAGCTGCTTCTAAAACTTTAGATAAACTCCCCCCAACAGAAGACAGCCTTTATCAACATTGCCTTCGTACATTTATTATCAAATCTACATTTGGTTAAATACTCTGTGACCTGTCCAGTACTTACCAGACTACACAGAATTCGCCGACAATCGAATCATTGTAGTCTTCCAAACATGAACAAGTTTTCCCAAAATGACATAATTTTATACATAATAATAATATCATAATGCTTTTTTCTAAGTGACTGTGCTTATATTTCAGATTGTACAGCAAGGTGGTGTGGTTGTAAAAAAAAAACAAATTGACTTGCATAGGAAGGAGGTCTATACGTTGTGATTTTATGTCACGCTTGAAGATTATTTTTGCGAATATTTTGGAATAATCGCCAAATGTTCTTGAATTTATGGCTTACGCAGTTTCTGAACTACAGACATGCCATCAAATATGTGACAAATTTTTTCACCGCTACTGCTGTTAAAAGTACTATTTCTCTCTTCTGTACTGTAGCTTTCGATTATTTCTCCTAAAGCACTTTTACTTGAGGGTGTAGCTAAACATACCATTTGCAACAAGCGACATGGGATATGTTAGTTGCTAGCTCATGTTTGAAAATTTCCTTATAATGTATACTTCTTCTCATTTCTTTTTCCGCAAGTAAAATTTATCAATGCTTCCTCCCCAATTTTGCATGCATTTAGAAGTGATTGTTCCATTGTTTTACTGAAAATAGTATTTATGGATATGTATAATATAAAATTATCTTCATTGTGAGAAAACACCTGGAATAAATTTAATTGATCCTGTATATTTACCTATTATTTACAAGAAATAACGTTTCATGGATATTAAACAGAGCCATAATATTTTCAAATAAGTTTACTTGCCGCGCTTATTATGCACCTATCCTGGCGTATTACGAGGATAAGGGGAAGTGCGGGGTGAGAGAGGGTGATCGGCAGTTGGAGCGCTGGCCAACAGTTCGAGCGAGAACTCGAGCGTCTTGATTATGCATCGCTTTACAATTATTAACTTTTCTCATTAATTATTAGGTGTAAAATTATGAAAATAAGACCACATTAATCACAAATAGTGGAGCAACAATTATTTATAAGATCATTTTTCGATCAGAGTTGCCGCTTTTGAGATAATCGTTGATAAACAGCCGAAGTATTAAAATTGAATTAATTTTTCAGCCACTTCGAACGGAGATATCGCTTCTTGAAGACCGCCTGGCTCCATAAGAGCCAACGCTTTTCAAGATCGGTTTTCATTTTTTTACAGGCAAACGGCTACAAAATATTGCGTGGAAAAAATACCAAAAATTTGTATCAGTTCTATACTATTGATTTATAGAAAAAACTCGAAAATTTTGGATAGCGCCCTTTTGCACAGGACGATTACTGGACGAATTTTTTTGGGCTATATTAATGACATAAGCTTCCATTTGCCACAGGTCGCAGCTTTTAATCTTGAAAGGCCCACAGGGTGACACGTTTCACCCTATTCTGCACTCTACTATAACTCACATGTTTCGATTCAATTAGGTACCGCGCTTGGATCGCTCCGCAATCCTGTGTTCGTTTGCGAACACCTTTAGTCGTCTGATAAGAGCTATCCATTTGATATTTAAAAAAAAAATCTGTATATAATAATGCTTACAATGCTTATAAGTTTACTTTGTACATTTATGCTTAGTGCTATACAAATTGAGTTGCTTTTAAAACATTACTAGAGTATGAATGCTTACGGTGAAGTATAGCTCTGCTGTCTAGTTCATTATTTAGTTTTTCTTCAGTACCGACCTGTAATAATGCTTACAATACTATTACCTACGCTTACTTTGTACATTTATGCTTAGCCTCTGCTTTCTAGTTCTTCATTTAGTTTTTCTTCAGTACCGACCTGCAATAATGCTTACAATGCTTATACCTACGCTTACTTTGTACATTTATCATTAGCCTCTGCTTTCTAGTTCTTTATTTAGTTTTTCTTCAGTACCGACCTGTAATAATGCTTACAATACTTATACCTACGCTTACTTTGTACATTTATGCTTAGCCTCTGCTTTCTAGTTCTTCATTTAGTTTTTCTTCAGTACCGACCTGCAATAATGCTTACAATGCTTATACCTACGCTTACTTTGTACATTTATCATTAGCCTCTGCTTTCTAGTTCTTCATTTAGTTTTTCTTCAGTACCGACCTGCAATAATGCTTACAATGCTTATACCTACGCTTACTTTGTACATTTATCATTAGCCTCTGATTTCTAGTTCTTTATTTAGTTTTTCTTCAGTACCGACCTGTAATAATGCTTACAATACTTATACCTACGCTTACTTTGTACATTTATGCTTAGCCTCTGCTTTCTAGTTCTTTATTTAGTTTTTCTTCAGTACCGACCTGCAATAATGCTTACAATGCTTATACGTTTACTTTGTACATTTATGCTTAGCCTCTGCCTTCTAGTTCTTCATTTAGTTTTTCTTCAGTACCGACCTGTAATAATGCTTACAATACTTATACCTACGCTTACTTTGTACATTTATGCTTAGCCTCTGCTTTCTAGTTCTTCATTTAGTTTTTCTTCAGTACCGACCTGCAATAATGCTTACAATGCTTATACCTACGCTTACTTTGTACATTTATCATTAGCCTCTGCTTTCTAGTTCTTCATTTAGTTTTTCTTCAGTACCGACCTGCAATAATGCTTACAATGCTTATACCTACGCTTACTTTGTACATTTATCATTAGCCTCTGATTTCTAGTTCTTTATTTAGTTTTTCTTCAGTACCGACCTGTAATAATGCTTACAATACTTATACCTACGCTTACTTTGTACATTTATCATTAGCCTCTGCTTTCTAGTTCTTTATTTAGTTTTTCTTCAGTACCGACCTGTAATAATGCTTACAATGCTTATACGCTTACTTTGTACATTTATGCTTAGCCTCTGCTTTCTATTTCTTCATTTAGTTTTTCTTCAGTACCGACCTGCAATAATGCTTACAATGCTTATACCTACGCTTACTTTGTACATTTATCATTAGCCTCTGATTTCTAGTTCTTTATTTAGTTTTTCTTCAGTACCGACCTGCAATAATGCTTACAATACTTATACCTACGCTTACTTTGTACATTTATGCTTAGCCTCTGCTTTCTAGTTCTTTATTTAGTTTTTCTTCAGTACCGACCTGCAATAATGCTTACAATGCTTATACCTACGCTTACTTTGTACATTTATGCTTAGCCTCTGCTTTCTAGTTCTTCATTTAGTTTTTCTTCAGTACCGACCTGCAATAATGCTTACAATGCTTATACCTACGCTTACTTTGTACATTTATCATTAGCCTCTGATTTCTAGTTCTTTATTTAGTTTTTCTTCAGTACCGACCTGAATAATGCTTACAATACTTATACCTACGCTTACTTTGTACATTTATGCTTAGCCTCTGCTTTCTAGTTCTTTATTTAGTTTTTCTTCAGTACCGACCTGCAATAATGCTTACAATGCTTATACCTACGCTTACTTTGTACATTTATGCTTAGCCTCTGCTTTCTAGTTCTTTATTTAGTTTTTCTTCAGTACCGACCTGTAATAATGCTTACAATACTTATACCTACGCTTACTTTGTACATTTATGCTTAGCCTCTGCTTTCTAGTTCTTTACTTAGTTTTTCTTCAGTACCGACCTGCAATAATGCTTACAATGCTTATACCTACGCTTACTTTGTACATTTATGCTTCTAGTTCTTTATTTAGTTTTTCTTCAGTACCGACCTGCAATAATGCTTACAATGCTTATACGTTTACTTTGTACATTTATGCTTAGCGTCTGCTTTCTAGTTCTTTATTTAGTTTTTCTTCAGTACCGACCTGCAATAATGCTTACAATGCTTATACGTTTACTTTGTACATTTATGCTTAGCCTCTGCTTTCTAGTTCTTTATTTAGTTTTTCTTCAGTACCGACCTGCAATAATGCTTACAATGCTTATACCTACGCTTACTTTGTACATTTATGCTTAGCCTCTGCTTTCTAGTTCTTTATTTAGTTTTTCTTCAGTACCGACCTGCAATAATGCTTACAATGCTTATACGTTTACTTTGTACATTTATGCTTAGCCTCTGCTTTCTAGTTCTTCATTTAGTTTTTCTTCAGTACCGACCTGCAATAATGCTTACAATGCTTATACCTACGCTTACTTTGTACATTTATCATTAGCCTCTGCTTTCTAATTCTTTATTTAGTTTTTCTTCAGTACCGACCTGCAATAATGCTTACAATGCTTATACCTACGCTTACTTTGTACATTTATGCTTAGCCTCTGCTTTCTAGTTCTTTATTTAGTTTTTCTTCAGTACCGACCTGTAATAATGCTTACAATACTTATACCTACGCTTACTTTGTACATTTATGCTTAGCCTCTGCTTTCTAGTTCTTTACTTAGTTTTTCTTCAGTACCGACCTGCAATAATGCTTACAATGCTTATACCTACGCTTACTTTGTACATTTAGCATTGGCCTCTGCTTTCTAGTTCTTTATTTAGTTTTTCTTCAGTACCGACCTGCAATAATGCTTACAATGCTTATACGCTTACTTTGTACATTTATGCTTAGCCTCTGCTTTCTAGTTCTTCATTTAGTTTTTCTTCAGTACCGACCTGCAATAATGCTTACAATGCTTATAACTACGCTTACTTTGTACATTTATCATTAGCCTCTGCTTTCTAGTTCTTTATTTAGTTTTTCTTCAGTACCGACCTGCAATAATGCTTACAATGCTTATACCTACGCTTACTTTGTACATTTATGCTTAGCCTCTGCTTTCTAGTTCTTTATTTAGTTTTTCTTCAGTACCGACCTGCAATAATGCTTACAATGCTTATACCTACGCTTACTTTGTACATTTATGCTTAGCCTCTGCTTTCTAGTTTTTTATTTAGTTTTTCTTCAGTACCGACCTGTAATAATGCTTACAATGCTTATACGTTTACTTTGTACATTTATGCTTAGTGCTATTATACAAATTGAGTGTTTCTTTTTTTAACATTACTAGGTAGGATGAATGCTTACTTTGTACCTACATTTCTGCTGATTACTAGTACAAATTGTATTTGTAAATATCCGTTTGTTAATTTATCAGTATTCCTAAATTTAGGACCAGATTCGGATTTTACGGCCAAAATAAGAGAGTTCATAAAGCTTTTTACATATACATATAGGTGATTCTTATGACTTGAAATATTAAAACATATCGGAAAAGAATCACTCTGCGGGAAAATGTTTTTCACAAAAATGGTTTTGTTCATAGAAGGGACAATTCAATCGTATGAATTGAAAAACCACCCTGCATCCCTCACCTATTGCGATAGAGCGGGGGTGACTTTGAAATTTTAAATTACAACCTCTGTTTTTTATTGCGAATTTGTATTCAGCGACAAAAAAAGCGTAAATTTATCAACACTTTTTTTTTTAGAAAATTTGAGTTTGTTAATTTCTCACAATTTTGGAAAGTAAGCACTCCGAGGAAAAAGTTTTCTACAAAAGTGGTTTTGTTTGTGGGTGACATCGTCTGAACACAAAAACCGTCGTGCACCCCTCATCCCTTGCGAGGAAGGAAGGTAACTTTAAATAACAACCTCATTTTTTTATTATTCGGATTCAGCGAAAATAGTGAGCAAAGATGTTTTAGAAAAATCTTACGTGTTTTTTGTCGCTGAATACAAATTCGCAATAAAATAGAGATTGTCATTTAAAATTTCAAAGTTACTTAAGAATTCGAAAACACTCATGGTATAAGTATTAGATAAATTATGAGCTATTAAGGTTAATGAGTATCTGGTTGAAGCTATGATATGGATAAGTTGCGATAGCTCGACATGTAATAAGTCTTCCAAACACCGCTCAAGGTGGAAGTACGTGAGACACGTCATTTGAACTCCCTACTGAAGTAATCGATCTAATGCGACAAGTTGTCGTCGTCTGAAGGAGAACGATACAAGCAGTAGGTAGTTGAAGTTGTTAGAATTCTCCCACAGAGTTTCAACGCCACCAAACGCATACGTATACTTCACCGTGAAGTTCAAAATTGAAAAAAGTTTGTAGCCTGGGAAGTAGGTAGATAATTATTTCAGATTATTTCTCCTGGATAACTGTGTTTCTGTAAGGGAGAAACACAGTCTGTCTGTCTGGCTTCAGATAGTGTTGGGTTACATATAAGGATTATCGTTAAGCGCACGGGTATTCAAAGATATGACTTCAACCAAATAAAAAATAAAATCAACAGTGGTATTTTCGGTATATGTACTATAGAAGGTGGAGAGCTCGGAGTTTCGATTCCGTTTGGAATTTATAAATCTAGACAAATCTGTGGTGACCTGTCTCATCGAGGTTGTCACCCTTCGGACTCTCGAACTGGAGACTGTTTACTTCCGAGACATTTAACTTCTAGGAGCAACAGGGTGTTTCTTAATGTGAAGGAAAGACAGTGGAAGATATTTAATAATGGGATGATGTGAGACAGGAAATTGTAGGGGAACGAGGTGATATATTGTGAAGTCTGGTGCATAATCGAGATGTTGTAACATGTTATGAACATTTTATGACAACCATATTTTTCCAATTTTCAATCCTAGGTTTTATCGATAAGTCATGGCCCTCGACCCATCGACTGGAAAATTATACCACTATTATAGATAGAGTGTAGATAGATAATAGGTAATACCAAATTATGGTATTTGAAGCATTCACCTTTTCGCAAGAAAACATTCCAATCTCTAGGGAAGATGATCTCCAATAAGTCAGTATCAGAGCACTCTATACTCGTCTCAAGATAAATTAGTTTTTCCTATAAGTCAATTTATTGGAAGTGATCCAGAGAGTTATTTTATCTGCAAATAAATTAAAGGAAACTCGGATCATTGAATAATGGAGAATCGGAACATGTATTTCAGGCCATTGCTGTTTGTGCTAAATGCATTACTAATATTGAATAAAAAGGACTAAAAGGAATATAGGTATACTTCCGTGTACGGTAAAACTGGGAGAGTTAATTTCATTTTGTAATAAATCTCACTTGTATTGACTACTGAACAAACTTTTACAGCTTGGACGACTGTTAGGATGGTGAGCTTTCGCCGAAATCGCTTTTTCCTTATCTTCTTTTTATTCTATTCTAGAAACTTCCTTCGGCTTGCTTGAAACATGCGTGTATTGTGGTAACGATCTCGGGAGCGTCAACTGCGGAACTTTCACATGCTATTAGCAGCAACCAATACACTACCGTGAAACTTTGTCGGCACTATAGAGCTAGAAAGTAGTTGTTATAGCGGGCTGGTAAAAAAAATAAACTTTCAGAGGTCTCTTTCTACCCAGTCTCGGAGTATATTTTCTGTCCTCGCCTGGTTAAAGCTACTTAAGTTCCTTGTTAATTGCTTAAATAATTTTTTTTTTATTCCCTGTTAAAATCGTGGTAGGTACCTTTAGTACAAAAAATATTTATTTTATACGATTCTTGAGTTGTTTTGACAATTAATCCGCATTCAGAATTTTTGTCGTGGTCTTGAGTTGATTCAGAGGCTTTTCAATAAATGAAGTGAGTGAAGTGGCACTTCAACTGTTTCTAAATAAAAATTGTTTTTTTGAAATTCAGCTTCGTTTTTTCTGCAAGCCAATTTAGTTCCAATTTTTTTTTTTTGCAAAGTCCGGTCAGGACTTATTTTTTTCAATAACCGGCTTGTCCCAGATCTGGCCAGAACGATTTTTTTTGACAAGGTGCCGTTCAAAAAGGTCCTTTCTACTAGATTTTTTTAAAGGTCATGTCAGCTCGAAAATTCGAGCGTCATCGAGCATTGTCAAACCGCACCTAAAAAATTTTTTCAAGTTCGCGGTTTGACAAAGTCCGGTCAGTGCGGATTTTTGTATTGCTTTTGGGAAGGTCCAGGTTGCCAAGGTCCCGTTAGTTCATTTTTTTCTCTTTTTGGTTGTCTGCTCGTTTTTTCAAGGTGCAGTTTGAAATCTTGTCAGTTCGAATTTTTGTTTAACGTGCGGTCAACTCGAACATTCGAGCTTTTTTCGAGCATTATTGTCAAACCACCCTAAATTTTTTTTTTTTTAATGGTTGGGTCTTGGGTCTAAAGGTTTGACAAGGTCCGGTCTGTGCTTTTTTTTTGTTGTTAGCAAGGTCTGATTTGACAAGGTTCGGTCAGCTCAAAAATTTGATTTTTTTTTCAAACCTTAAACATCGAGCAGACCGATTGCAAAAATCGAGCTCGTCAAACCAGATCTTGCACATAAAAAATTTTGAGTTGACCGGACCTTGCTAAAAAAAGCAAATCGCGCCAACTGTCAAACCGTAGCTTGTCAAATGTCAAATGACAAACTGGATCTTGAAAAAAAAATCTAGCTGATCCAATTTTCCAAAAATCAAATCTTTGAGCTGACCGGACTTTGTCAAACCGGATCTTGCAAATAAAAATGTTTGAGCTGATCGGTTTGTGCAAACAAAATTCGAGCTGACGGGCCTTATCCTGTGTAGAATCTCCACTTCACTAACTGTTTGATGCGGGTCGAAGGGCCAAAATGTTTGATGTTTGATGCGACACAAAGGCCCAATGTTTGTTTGCTCAATGTTTCCAACCGCGGTTGCAAGGCGCGGTTAATTTAATGTCTGACGATCCGTCCAATACGATACGATTCTCGAATCACGAAATGCGACTTTTTCCGACAACTTCGGCTGACCAAGTGTTTTCTTTCTCTTCCTTCTCACTTCTGTCTTTGCATAAGCGGGTAAAAGGGAAGGAAGGGGTGGATGTTGTGTTCTTGGAACGACGAATTTACGTTGACGAACGAATTGTTGCTGAATGAAATTAGCATATCGTTCATCGCGATTAAGATTTCAATTTCTAACGATCAAATCAATTACGATTTGCAATACCCGAGCCGCCCCTGAGTTGATTGTGTTTTTTTCGCGAAATGCAAGAACATAATAACGCTTTATTTGGAGTCGTTATTTATTAAAAGTAGAAAATTAGATTTTCCCAGAAAACTGTTTACAAAAACGCCAGGCGGACTAATCACATGGTACTGATTTGAAAGCTTCTGACATTCTATCGCAGAAATATTTCATTTATTTTGAGATATTTTCTTTCATAGCCCCGACCGTATTTACCCGACCTTATTTATTAATTTTTTAATCCCATTTCTTCGCCATTCCGGTTTCTCATGTTGATTTTTGTCGTACAAAATTTCGGTTTATTTTAACCATCACAATAAATTTCCGCAATTACTGATTCTGCATCAGTAGATAGGTACAGTAAGGTGGAGTGTAATCTAGATCGTCGCTGATAGACGTTGTTATAAATTAAGATTTTCTTCTATTTCTTCTTTATATTTTTCGATAATCAAATCAATTTTCAATTCATATCCTAGAATGTAGTAATTTAGTTGGCAGAGTGTAGCTTGTAAAATTTAAATTTTAGATTTTTTTTATTTTCAACATTTCTATTGATGTAGGTAGGGTACCTGGTACCTACTATTTTTTTATTGCTTAACTCAATATGTTCTCTACAATAATTAATGAAAATCTTAAATGCTCAGACGCTCAGATGAATCGTTTTTTTTTTGAAAGCATATTATCTACTATTGCATCATTCATGAAACAAGCAGTTTCAACTTTACGTGCCCGAAGTACAATCCTCGCAGCTCTAATTAAATGGCGATTATTATTTAACCGGATAAGTACCTAATTCAGTAGATTAAATTCATCAAGCTAAACGCCTCACTTTAATTAAGAAACCTGGAGTTCCATACTACATCAGGTCATAGAAAATGGATGATTATACAGGGTGTTGAAAAACAAGTGGAAAATATTAACGACACGGTAGGTACCTATGCTATAACGGTGTTGGGATATTTGGAAAATCAAAACAAACAAAAAAATTCATTTGTTTTCACGAGATATTGCAAGATATATATTTTTTAATTATGGCAACATTGCAATGCATTTTCAGGTAAGAGAGTAGTACAGTCTGGGATCTTTTTCCAATATTATTGCTATTTTATGGTTGCAGTTTGCAGTGATACTTATTTGTCGATTTGTCAGTTTGCCAAAATTTAGCTGTATTGAAAAATTTTTGAACTAATGTAATAACATTATTAAAAAATGTCCTATTTCACAAAAAAATATTAAAAACTGTCGATACATTTTTGGGAAAATACCCTTGGAATACTTTTCAAAGGACTTGTAAAGACCTTTCAACTATGCTCTGAATGGAGTGGATTGCATTAAAACTAAGCGAGTTATGATGAAAATAAGATGGAACTTTAAAAATTTGTAAGTAAACGTGAGAAATAAACCTTACGCTATTTCCACCAAAATTGAAATTTATAGAAATCCCTCTAGGATTCACTTTATTTCAGTATAAGTAATGAACTCAAAAACTTTGACCGGTTTATATGTACCTATACCTATGTAAATCAGAATTTCTCAAATTTCTCTAAACATTTTTTTTCCTAATAACTCTAACTACTAACTAAAAAAATATTAGAAAACAGAAATTTAGGCTGTTTTTTTTAGCAAAACTTTAGTTTTTGTTTTTATTTATAAGTGAGGATAAAAAAACAACCGAGATATTTAACCCTTAACCTTTTGAAATGAAGGGCCTTAAAAAGTGGAAATATTGCTAATCTTATAGCCATTAAAATGACCTCCATAATTTTTGGATGAACCCAGTAACATTCGGAGAGCATACTGTAATAGACCAAAGGGGGGTGTCATGTTTAAGAAAAATTTGTAAAAAAAAAAATAAAAAAAAAAATAAAATAAAAAAGTTTAACTGAATGCCAGTGTGAAAAATAGATGAAATAGTGCTTCATTTAAATTTTTCTTTTCTCAATTCCTAAACTTTCTCTGCATACCTTATCCAAGAACCTCCGTGTGGTTACTCACAGTTACGGACACAATTTTCAGGGGTTCTTTGCCTGGACTATTTTTGTAATGCAACATGTGGAACAGGCTCGCCAATTAACGACGAAGAAGAGCAGTCGGCTAAACTAGACAAAAGATTCTCAATTTTGTGGCCATTTCGAATCCGTCAAGACATACAAGATATCTGTGACCGTTCCTGAAATATCCTGAAAAAACTGATAAATCGAAATTTCTTATTTTCGTCATATCTTTTTCTAATTAACAAAGCAGGTATTCTGTAGGTACAACCTGATGTCTAAACGGAAGTTTGTATTAGTTTTGAAAAAAATCCATCAACCGGTCCAAGACCGTATAAAATTTATACTTCCCCAAATTTTAAGACCTTCAACTTTCTCGCTTCCTCAGGTATACTTCTAGCTTCTAACAGTCCAGCGAGGTAAAAAATAACCCAGGCCCAGGTAACGTGTCAGTATTTGTTATGTATTCATGTTTAAATACAGCTCGAAGAATTTAATATTTCAAAGATTTGTACGCTAAATAATTGAAAGGTTTTCAATTTAGACACCTTCCAAAACGCCTTATTGAATGTTTTCCGCAGGGTAACTTAATTTTTCTATACACCGACCTTTTTCCCGCTAGTATCGTCCTTGCATAGAATTGGGGACAATGCACATTTTAATGACTTCTCATTGGTTTTTTTTCCATAAGCCTATAACACAAAATATCCTATTAACGATAATAATAATTCTATATAAGATTTAGTTTGGCATACACCCCTCTGGTTGATCGAGAATTCAGTAATTAGATTCTGCAACTTTGATCTTTCAACCAATTAAGTTGTTTGTGATGTTTGTCTCATTCTAACGATAACGATCCAATTAGCCGAACATTTAAGAACGAAAGAGAGAGACTCAACTCTGTGTAGTTTCTGATTTCCCAAGCAGTAATCCGTCAAGAAAGTTGTCTAAATTTCCACATAAAAAATTCCAAATTTTCAGTTTTTTTCAGGATATTTCAGCAACGATTAAAATTTCATGAGCTCTCATGATTTGGCAACATGTTGAGCAGCAAAAATATTGATTATCTTCCAAAAATGCTACAGATTCTCAATCTACCTAATGAAATGTGTTTTTCACAATCCGAGTAAGGCGTTAAAAAAAAATACCAGCAAGGTGTTGCCACTAAGCCGATAGTTTCAAAATAAACCTCAAACTCTTTGATATTTAGAAAGTCTCGCCGGCGTCTCGTATTGCTTGATTTTTTTTAAATATTCGTAAATTATCGCAGTTGTAAATGGTTGTGATTGACACGAGCTTCTGTTCTGTTTTATTGCGTCCATTTGGTGGTTATCCGGCATGAAAATATTGCTTCCAAGCGGAGGTCTTAACAGCTTATAACATAACCTTCCTTGAGAATAGGGTACAAAATCTCTACATAATTTTAATTGGCCAGTTTCATATCTGTTGGATTGAAAATACGTGTTTATTATCACCCTTACCTCTTTTGATAGCAGTTGGCTTGCTATAATAGGGTACATCTCTGCTCCTCTCTTCACTATCGCGTACTAAGTCAGGTCTGGCTCGTTTTACTGCAACAAAAGGAAAAATTCAAAATTTCATCTTAAACAAGCTCATAATGATTTTGCCGACGAAAACAATCACCAGATCTAACTGGATCTCAAAC
Organism: Malachius bipustulatus; assembly: GCA_910589415.1. Taxonomy (NCBI): domain Eukaryota; kingdom Metazoa; phylum Arthropoda; class Insecta; order Coleoptera; family Melyridae; genus Malachius; species Malachius bipustulatus. Next base: position 42,138,742 of record OU342636.1, read on the forward strand.
TGGAACATAGTGTCCTAACCTAACGTGGGCACGGAACTCATGCATTCAACAGTGTTAGTCATTTCCTTGCAGACAAGTTTGACTAAAAGAGTGCTTTTGAGCAATATTTCCCATGGCATCCTTAGGACGTGACTTAGTTGTAAAGTAAGTTATGACCACTCGAGACATTATTCACTGTAGTTTTTGTAGTACATATTAACAATCATTCAATACTCTCAGAGTGTCTGCATGGTTAAGGTTGGCCACTGGCCATATCAAGAGTCTGTAGAGCGTTGCGAAAACACATGCATAAGTGACAACGAAACATTTCTTGAAAATATTTCCAAGACGACACTTCGCCAAAAAAACTACTTCGTTGCTTTAACGGGGACACCCTGTATAGCTATTGTTACGTTTTAAAATTGTCTGTGAGAAGATTTATGGAAATTTAAAAGAATCGTAGCAAGCTTATCCTTTTTAGCGTTTACGGATTTTCCACATAATCAGATATTCGAACGTCATTTTTTCCGAAACTATCAGCCAAATCGAAAAACGGTTTTCGGTTCGAGACTCGCCAGGATTCAAACGCACCGATCTGAAATTTTTAACTGTTTTGATTTTGTTTCATTTGTTTAAGAAACTTTAAAAGGGGGTAGGTACCTACCCTTTGTTGTTTATAAGAAAAAATTTGTTCGGTCGTTTTCTTCGAAATTTTTTTCGTTCGATTGTTTTTCCTCGATAGGAAATTTCCTCAGCAACCGAAACTTCAAAATGCGATTGCGAAATCTTTCAAAATGGCCGCTACAGACGCTTTTGAAAATTGGACAAATTTTTTTCAAGATCAATTTTCACAGCTTATAAACGACAGACGATTGCTTCAATTACGACTAAATTTGGCAGGCGGCGAGAATCAATTTTAACCAACACGCCGGTACCTTTGCGATCTTCTCACGACTACTGAGGCCGAATTTACAGACAAAAATATCCGAAACGCACATTTTCTCTTTAAAAACTTCTCCGATTTTCATGCAAAATACGCGTGAAAATTTTTTTCTTCGCAATTTCAGGGCACAGTGACTCGGGATCACTTGCATAAGGTAGTGGGAAAATTCTTTTTTACGACGGATCGAAAATTGTTGATTTTTCCTCGTGAATTTTTGACGTTGGCCTTTGAAAAGTCACAATTTTGATTTTTTCATAGTTTTTGCATAGCTAGGCGCTAATTCCGGGTATTGTCTTCATTTTGACACTGCTATAAAAATTAATCACTGATTTTACGTCACCATAATGCCTTTTGTTGAAAAGGCGATTTTTTCTACGACTTTTCGATTTTGATGTTCCAGCTCGTCGTATAGTTGTTTGGAGTCTCATCGTTACATCAAAATCAAAATATGGCTGCCGTTTTGGTTTTTTGTGTCGTCAAGAATTATTTCCTTTGGTTTGCTTGCCCTTTAGTCAAACTAAGGCGTGATTAACTTTTACGGGATTCTTACTTTTACGCACGATCTCGGTAGTTCCCATATTGGTCCTTGAGGAGCGATATAGAAATTAAAACAACACAAAATGAGGTGACAGGCTTTAACTTTGACGGGGAATCTACTGCTTTAAGGGTCGAAGTGATATAGAAAAAATTTGAGTAACAAACAAAAAATGAAAAAAAAAAATTAACTTTGACGGGGAATCTACTGAAACTCCGGGCCTTTTAGCCCGGAGTATGGAGGGCCGAAGGCCCGATGCCGCCGACAGCCAAGGTCTCTAAAGAGACCTTTAAAAAAAAACAAAATGTTACAACAAGATAGGGTTTGAAAAAAACCCTGAGAAAACCCTAGAAAACCTTTCGCAAGAAAACTAGAGTTTAAGTTTAATTTTAAGCTAAGATCGTTATTGTTGAACTCTACAGGGTGCACCATGTATCCTTCTCTATATTGCTATCTCCTGAACGCTAAGAGATACAGGGTCGGTTAAATTAGAGAAAAGATACGCAGTTTTGTGGCCATCTCGAATTCGTCAAAACATGCAAGATATCTGTGACCGTTCCTGAAATATCCTGAAAGAACTGAAAAATCGAGATTTCTTATTTTCCTCATATCTTTTTTATTATTGGAAATTAATAAATAATTTTTTGTAGACTTACATAAGCCGTTAAGAGCTATCCATCTGACATTTCAAAAATTTTCAAGGCCTACTTGATCCAAGAGTTTTCACAGTCAACTTTCGTTTTTCTTATGGCCGCCATATTATTTTTTTATGTCGTTCGATATGAAAAAAATAATGAAAACCAAAAATTAATAAACTTCAAAAAAAATTTTTAAAATTTTTATTCTTAATATTTCAAAGAAAAACCTAATAAAAAATCGTCGACAAACGTCAACATTTGTAAAATACGCCGAAATAGTGCTTGCCTTATGGTTTTTTAATTTATCTATGAAATTCGGTCTAAAAATGTGTCTTTTTTGTAAAGAAAAAAGAAGAATAAATTTTTTTTTTATTTATTTTTTGAAGTTTAACAATTTTTAGTTTTTATGATTTTTTTTTATGCCGAACAACATAAAAAACCACTATGGTGGCCATAAGAAAAACGAAAGTTGACTATGAAAATTCTCGGATCTAGTCGGCTTTGAAAATTTTTGAAATGTCAGATGGGTAGCTCTTGACGACTTATGTAAGCCCACAAAAAATTATTTATTAATCTCCAATAATAAAAAAGGTATGGAAAAAATAAGAAATCTCGATTTATCAGTTTTTTCAGGATATTTCAGGAACGGTTACAGATATCTTGTATGTCTCGACGGAATCGAGATGGCCACAAAATTGCGCTCCTTTGGATTTGTTTAACCGACCCTGTATCTGTTAGCGTTAGGAGATAGCAATATAGAGAAGGATACATGGTGCACCCTGTATAGGGTGTTTCAAATTTTAGGGAAAAAAAACCACACTGTTATTGCTACATCCTGTATAAAGATAGGTTTCTATACTAAAACACTAACATACTAACTTTCTGGAAGAGACAACCTGTCGAGTAAAGACACATACAAATCTGTCAATTATAGTTTTCACAAAAACTAAAAAAATATTTATGGTTATTTCTTGGTGGTGGGTTAATTTCTTGGAGAAGTGTATGTATATAAAAGAAGAGAATTATCGTCATGGCCGATTTTTTATTATTCCAAAAACGTAAACGAAATGTGGCGCTCTGAAAATGATAAATTTCTAATATTATTTGATTGTTATGTATGAAGTGGTTTCGCAAATGTATTATAATAAAAATAAGTAATTAAAAATACAGTCGAAAGTTTTAAAAAACTCACTGACATTGTGGTAGTATTTTTGAAAATTTAGTCGACCGAGTTAACTGGGAAGAACATAATTTTCTGGCACACATGTTATTATTTTAAGGCGCTTCACAACAAATGACTTTTTATTTTTGAAGTGATGGAAATATTTAGTAATTAGCTACGGTGCACCGATTTTCATGATAGCTGATAAATCAATTTAAACACACTATAAGCCTCATTATTAAAGTATGAAAACAATCTTTTATTTATTTTATTTAAAAAACATTAAACCTTATCTCATTCTATTTTTATTATTATTGTTATTATGAATATAAATAAGCTTTCTATCATAACTAAGTTCATATTGAGTACCTACCTATACTTAGACTGACAAAGTGCACTTAGCGAAAACATTATATTTATTATTTTCTTTGAAATATTGAAAATTAAAATGGAAAGATGGCATGGGAAAGTGGCCGTAGTGACAGGCTCTGGTTCAGGAATAGGAGAAGCAATTTGTAGGAATCTAGTTGGCCACGGTTTGAAGGTAGGTATTTTAAAACAGTACAAAAAAGTTGCTTTAATTACTTTGAATTTCGAGGTAGTAGGATTTGAAAGACATGAAGATAGCAATAAGGCTTTAGCTGAAAAAATTGAGAAGAGTAATGCAAAAGGTAAATTTTATCCAATAACAGTAGATATAACGAAACAAGAGGACATCAAAAATGGATTTAAATGGCTTAAAGAAAATTTAGGACCTGTTCATATCTTGGTGAATAATGCTGGAATCGTACTTAATACCACACTAATCGATGGTGATTATGACAAATGGAAGAAGGTGTTTGATACAAACGTGTTGGGTGGATGTCTCTGCAACCGTGAAGCCATCAGGTCCATGATGGAAAACAAAATCGATGGCCACATCATTCACATCAACAGCATCGCAGGACATTTTCCTATTATTAGTTTGAATACCAGTCTGAATGTTTATGCAGCATCAAAATATGCTGTAACTGCTTTAACTAACACTTTAAGAAGTGAATTGATAGCTCAGAAAAGTAAAATTAAAGTCACTGTAAGTAAAAACGATAATTGTAAAAATTATTCAAAGTGTGCATTGTGGGTCCCTGATCCTGATTTATATTTTAGAGCGTGAGTCCAGGACTTGTTCAAACTGAGATCATGCGTAATAGCGGCCGCAGTATAGAGGAGGTAAACGCGTTGCGTAAAGATAGTCCATTGTTGAAACCAGAGGATATTGCAGATGGTGTTGCATATGCACTATCAACTCCTCCACATGTTCAGGTCAGTAATAAAATAAGTAGCAATGAGGAAAGTAATAATTTTTCTAATAGCCGAATCTAAATTTGACATAATTTTACTTGAAGTAGTCCTTCCGGGTGCTCCTTCCCATTATTGTCTCTTCTTAAATTTTTAAGAGATTTAAGTAATATTTATATTCACTTCAATAATACACGGGATAAAATCACTCCTATGAACATCTATGAAAAATGGAGTACGTTTGTGATGTGTGTTTTTCGTTTTTTTTTTCTACTACCTACTATGTTTCTGATGAGTTCGCTCGTGTGGAGTTGTTTTTTGTTTGAATACAGTGGTGCGGTTTTCTATGTATGATTTGACTGATTTGAGTGTAGGTATATGTTGAAATCTGTGTGTAGTTGTAGTTGCTCTGCTCATTAGTCATCGTGAACGAGACATCGCGAATGTTAGAAATATTTAGCATTACGGAACCCGTGTAGCTTGGTTTTTGTTTTCGAGTTCTCTTTTGATTTGTGGTTTGGTGTGTTGTGGAAGTAGACTTATCTGTCTGTAGCTTTCTGTGTGTATGAGTATGATAGTTGCCTTTTTCACTGTTGTGGAAAAAGTTTTGTGTGATGCAGGCCTTGAAGATTTTCCCAGAGAGAGCCGTCACTTGTGTTGAGTGCTTCGAGAGTGTCTTTCGCCACTCCTCGTTTTTGTGTTCGTGTATTTTTGTTTCAGTATTGCAGTAGCTGTGTTTTGTTGCAGTAGTTTGACTGGAGTTCACAGTGACACATTGATAGCATGTGAAGAGACAGAAAAATGTAACCTGCTATGACGTAAGAGCGAAGTATGGTCCCTGGTTTGTTCTATATTCAGGAAAAGGGATCACGAAAGTACAAGAAGCTGTGACACGAGTAGGATTTAAAATCTTCCTCGAATGGTTAAATTTTACTCGTTCTCGTTATATACTTACTTTGGTACCAGAACTCTAACTGTGACAAGAAGCAAATTACGAGTAACTATAACATCTAGAGGTTGCAGAATATGTATTAATGAAATAGCTTAATACATACCCTCTTGGTTCTGATATATGGCGAATTCTGATATTTATGTGAAGGGTTTTGAGAACAATGAGACATGTCTGGCTTCACATGTATTGTCAGACCTCGCTCTCAGAATTGAGAACTGCTCAAAAGGAAATTATGAGACTACATTTAAATGTGACTATTTTTTTCTTTTTTATTATTTTCAGGTTCAAGAACTGATGATCAGGCCTGTGGGTGAAATGTTCTAATAAATAATATTTCTTCATCATTAAGCAAAGTGGATTGTTAAAAAGTTGTTATAAGTATATCGGTCTCTAATTTCATTAAAAATTATAGTATTATAATTATGTATCTACACTTAAAATGTACTAATATAGACACTAAACAAATATATAGTTTTTTTTTTTTTTACAAAAAGAGGGAACAGCGGTCTTAACTATGTAGGTAAAACAGTCGCTTCAATCTGGCAATTTGGCTTCGAGTACTAGCTCATTCAGCCACAAAGTATTTTTTGATTATATAAATCGTTTTATAGAAGAAAACAAAACACATATACAAGGGCATGTATATAAGGGAGCGCCGCCGTAGTCAGTTCAGTTGTAAATTGGAAGTGGAAGACTGAAGTTCTATAGAGTAAGGAATAAGGAAGATAAGAGAGTTAGAAAACAGAGTGAAGTAATTGTGACAAGTGAAGTGAAAGAGCACAGTGGTTGTGTTTACATTGTATGTGCGTAAATAAGAGAACAGCTGGTTATTTAGATTATTAGATTTGGAGATTATTGTTATATAGGTTATAGTCGTGTTATAGTATATTACATTACTGGTGCGGAAAGTGACCCATTTCACACGAGTGTGAAATGACCCTTTCCACACAAGTAATGTACACTGTTTCCTACGACCTCAGATTAATGCACATTTAAATTTTTTTAAATTTTAATATTTTTATTTGGAAACTTTACAAAGAAAACTAATGATTGAATTAGAAAAACTTAAAATATTGAAAGTTCTACTACGGGAAACCATTCTAGAGTCGATATTATCAAAGCTATTACTTAGTATGTATCCCTAAAGAGGATTAATTATTCTAATAACCCTAATGGCATTTTCGAGACGATACTGCATGTCAACGAGCGCTAAAATAGATTGGAGATAATTCCAATTTACTGAAGATTGCATTGCTTTCTCTGTCCCTAGAGAAATGTATTGATTACACATTACACCGCTGCCTCAGGTAAGTTAAAAGTGGTTGTGGTGTAAGGTCCTTCGTCCACCGAGTAGCCTAAATTTTGGTCGTGATTGCGAGCAAATACCTTAAACTACAGGGTGATTAGTTTACTTCGTTATTTTAAGGAGGATGCTCGGTATATTATGATTTTTCAAAATTGTCTGAAAAAGTCAAATGGCAGGTGGTTTTTATAGATGGAGTTTAACTTGAGTTTTATGGTTAATAAACAAGTGAAAATCGCAATTGTTTATTTTCAAAAAAACCTTCTTGCGCATCAATCGCAGAAACAGTGTATTTTTATGCGATTCAACTATGAAAATTTTTGCCGCCTTTTAAATTGGCTTTCTGAATTTTTCAATAGTCAGGTCGAATTTGCGTAGTGGTTTACTGTGAAAATTTCATTTCATTTCGTTTGAAAGCGTGCCATAAAATAGATTTTTACATAATAAACCAAAAAAAAAATTGGCAAAATTTAACAATTTCGTCTCTTGTCCTATATACCCGCCACTGACTAACTTTAAAAAGTTACAGGCGAGTTCTGAAAACCGAACATTTGAAATTTTAGAGAAATAAACATCATGTAAAAAAATTCGGATAACTCCGCCATTTCTCTTATTTGCTTCTTTAAATTTTGGAGAGTTACAAGCTATTAGTGTAGTTGTCTACTCCGAAAATTTCAGGTAAATTCCCTCAAAAATGTGCTCATAATCAATTCAAGAAATTTAGCCATTTTTACCATTTTCTTACCCACGCCACTAGCTTACTAATGAAAATAATAAAAATTTTATTGCATTAATTCAAATTTCCAATCATTTTAATCCAATCTTGTTAAGGTTTGTAGGAGTTTTTATTTTCTGCAATTGGGGTTGGCAGGAGCAGTCATATCTGCATGGGTGGTCCCGCCCGAGCCGAGCGCGATGAAAACGGTGGGCTGGTCTGGTGCTGGTGCTGGTTTTAAATCAAGCAGTCCCGGGTCTGAATATTACATTCAATCGTTAAGTTATTAAACAAGCCTTTAATTGTCATCCTCATTATTTTGTTGTGAAAAGTTTTCTTTCTATATTGCTTATACAGGGACTAAAAAATAGCCTTTTTCCCTAAAATTCAAAAAGCCGCCATTTTGAAACGGCTCGATCGATTTTGCTCAAAAAATGCAATACCAGACCACTACTTGTGGATAATATCTTCCTCCCATAAAAATTTCAGCCTCCTAGATTGAAAACTGCTACCAGAAAACCGTGCCACAGGACCGGATGTTTCGAAATTTTAAAGGACACCCTGTAGAAGTAACGCGACTTTTGAAAAAATTTTCAACGAAAATTTAACGTCATCCCGAAGTTTCACAAGAGTAAAAAATTTCTTCCACTAATCTTGAAAGATGAAGCTACTAGAGCGTTTTTAAAATATTAGAGAAATTTACATCATGTAAAATAAATTTGAATATCTCCGCCATTTTTTTTATTTGATCCTTGAAATTTTTGAAGATTAAAGAGTATTAGTATAGTTGTCTACTGTAAAAATTTTTGTTCAATTCCTTCAAAAATGTGCTCAAAAACTGTTATAGAAATTAAGCCATTTTCACTCTTTTCCTACCCACGCCACTGGCTTATTAATGGAAAAAATTCAAATTTTTTTGCATTAACTCAAATTTCAATTAATTTTCTTTCAATCCTGTTAACTTGATGTGAAAGTTTTTTTTCCATCTTGCTCATACAGGGATTCAAAAAATAGTAAATTTTCCGAAAATTCAAATGGTCGCCATTTTGAAACGGCTCGGGCGATTTTGCTCAAGTGCAATACCAGACCACTCCTTGTAGACATCTTACTCTCATAAAAATTTCAGCCCCCTAGATTGAAAACTGCGGCCAGAAACCGTGCCTCAAAGTCCGGATTTGGGGAACTTTGAAAGGACACCCTGTAGAAGTAACGTGACTTTTGGAAATTTTTTCAACGAAAATCCAAAGTCATTCCTCAGCTTTACAAGAATCCTAAATTTCGTTCACTAATCTTGAAAGATAAAGCTACAGGAGCGTTTTGAAAATCGAAAAATCGTGATTTTGGAGAAATAAATATATATATATAAATATAATAATAGAAAATTGTTAAGGGCTATAGGCAAAAGTCTTTTCTTAAAGTGTGGTCTTTATTATAATATCAACGTTTCGACCGAACAATTTGGGTCATCTTCGGGATTCTAAAATGACAAAAAGGAAACAGTTAACGATATATATATATATCGTGGGCAGGTGAATTTTGGAAAACCACTTTTTCGTGATCTGGGGGTCATGATCGGTGGACATTTGATGAGTTTGAGTGATTTTCGAAAAGTGATGTCGTCCTCAATAGTGTATTTTTTTGTTAAAAAATACACTAACAGAGTGTACGTGGGAAACGGCTTATACGTACGTAGAAAACGGCTTACATGTCCTTGTCTTAACTTTTCACCTGTTACACTACACTACAGTGTATGTACTTGGATTTTTTATAGAGGGTGATGAAAAATCTGATAATTTTCATCACCCTGTATGTCATTAATTTAAACTACCTATTAGGATACTACATGAAAAGTTAGGATAGAGACATGTAAGCTGTTTTTGATGTACACTGTTTTCAAAGTGAAAAAAGCTATTTTCACTTGTTTATAACTCATGAACTTCTCAAGTTTAACTCGATCTATAAAAAGCACCTGCTCCAGCAGTGGACATAAAAAAATAAAAGTTAATAAGCTGACATTTCATAAAATATTTATTTGACACAATTATATACACTTTGACAGTTCGTAGTCGCCACGGCAGACAAGCAAGCGGTTGTTTTGTATATAGATTTTCTCGGTGGACGAAACGTTTGAGGGAAATTAAAAGTGAGGCAATTGAACCGATGTAACTTGCATTTTTCTACAGTAATTATGCCCAACTATAGATTCCAAAGTCTCAAAGGAAACTAAAGCAAACCACGCAACTAACACTAAATCATATAGATATTCGCGATTCATGCACGAACACACGCGCGTGTTGCGATTCACTGGAAACTGGAATATAGTTTATAGTGTTAAATGGAATAATTATTGCAGTAGACACGTTTAGTTTAATAGTGACGATCACACACTTTATGAAAGAATTCCCATTACTCAACTGTGGTTTCGATTGGATGGACATTCGGAATTTATTTCAGGGAGCCGTTAAACGTGTTGACAAATAGCAGGCGGTTGTAGTGCTAGAGTACAGCTAAAGGTTTTATTACCATGCGATGAAATTCCCTAGGCCACAAATGAAGCCATTACTTTACCATCACAATATTTATATGTCGCAATTATATGTTCCTATCGCTACTTCAAATTTCACATCTAAGATTTTATGACAAAAAGCGCATCTGGACATGCCGTGTATCATCCTATAAAATGAAGAAGTTAAATCATAACCCGCAGTCAGATGATATACCTACAAGAAAATAGGTCAATCCTTGCAAAAGGTAATGTATTTCTGATTTCTGGATATGTTATTAGAACCTTTGCAGTGATAAAATACAAATTTTTGCACTAACGAAAGCTTTATTGTGCGTTTGGCGCAATCCGCAAAAAAAAGACATTTTTCCGCAAATTTTTAGATTTCGGATTATTTTGCGCCTAATATCACCCAAATCATGCAGAAAAACCATGCAAATTCACACAAAAAGTTTCAGGATCTATTGCAAAGAAGATAGAATTTGCTGTGACTCTAAATAAGACTCTAAAAAAGAAACTCTAAATTTCTCATTGTATCTTGAGTCGTAGGTATCTGAAATACAGGGTAAGTCATTGATATGGGAAAGCTCGATTGCACCTATACCATTAAAGATATCGAAATGAACCAAAAAGTGCTGTAAATGGGAGGGTAAAGTGCAGTTTGTAAAATTATTTTCAGATACACAGGATGGCCCAGTATCGCTGTACGCCATACAACTTTGTTATTTTAAATAGGACACCCTCTATATTATTACATTTCCATATTGTTTGAGAAAAGTCAAAAAGAATGGTTTGTAAAGTTGAAGTTTGTAATGAGCGATTTATGAGTTATAAACAAATGAAAATCGCGATTTTTCATTTTCAAAGCAGCTTAGCTTGAAAACGGGTCAAGATATCGGAAAAACGGTTTACATGTCCCTATCTTAATTTTTAATTTGGTATCCTATCATGTAGCTGAAATTTTTATACCGGGTGATGAAAATAATCAAATTTTTTACCACTCTGTATAAAAATTTCATCCATCCAATAGGATACCGCTTGAAAAGTTAAGATAGGGACATGTGAACCGTTTTTCCATATCTCGAGCCGTTTTCAATATAAGCTGCTTTGAAAATGGAAAATCGCGATTTTCATTTGTTTATAACTCATAAATCGCTCATTACAAACTTCAACTTTACAAACCATTCTTTTTGACTTTTCTCAAACAATATGAAAATGTAATAATATAGAGGGTGTCCTATTTAAAATAACAAAGTTGTATGGCGTACAGCGATATTGGGCCATCCTGTGTATCTGAAAATAATTTTACAAACTGCACTTTACCCTCCCATTTACAGCACTTTTTGGTTCATTTCGATATCTTTAATGGTGTAGGTGCAATCGAGCTTTCCCATATCAATGACTTACCCTGTATAGATTTTCTAAGATTTTTACTATTTTTCATTTTTTTTGAAAAAACTAATTTTTATAAAAAATATTGCCTAATATCTCGAAAAATACTTGTTTAACGAGTAATAACACTACAATGTATTATGAATCAAATTTATTTTTCTGTCTTGTAAGAAACAAAAACATCCGCGGTTCAATCGGTTTTTGAAATTGACATTTCATAACTGAAACTCCAAAAAATGAGCTTTGGAAAAATTGCTCACATTCGATCATGCCCATGAGCTTTTCTTCTTTGCTGAACTCATCATCTAGACTCACAGCAGAAGCATTTTGAGAATAACTATATATCAGAGTAGAACTTGCAAATAGCAGAACATTTCAATCCTGTTTAATCGCAGTAAGTAGTGAGAAGCAGAAGCTGGAGTAGTGGTTATTGGTAACAAGGCCTTGATTTAGAACTCCTCCAACCCCGATCACTGTTGAAACTGTTAATATGCTCTGAAAGAATAATTGTTTGGGGCGTCTCGAGTCGAAGGCAAGCGTCCAAGAATTATTTTTGTGTTCATCGATCACTTCAAGAAAAGCTTGCAGAGGAGTCTATTCAGACTGTCACTGTGTATATCACCATCGTACCCATAGACCATAAAGCAACAAATAACTTCTCTCCTGATTTCGAAAAGCTTTTATATTAGGATATTTTTGCAAAAATACTGTCGAATAGCTGAGGATTTTTCTGGAGTGTGTTGTGCAGTTCTGTCTTTCCTTGGCAGAAAAGTGGAAAAGTGGTATCACATCCACTGCATGGCATGCTCAAATAGTACAATATACCTGTGTGGATATTTTGTCGCCTGTTGTTTCTAATACAATATGAATACGTAGAATAACCAGATTCAACTCTATACTACTTTTTTTTTTTTAATATGTTTTTGATCTGAGAGCTATGAGAAGCACCAGCAGGTCCAAGTCTTCACTAGTTATGAAGACCTATTCATAATAACATGTAGGTACCTACTTTTGAAAAGAGCTGTTGTAATAATATTGTGATTTGCGATATTGCAACTTGAGTTACAATAATATATTTATGCCCGTATTCACAAACGATAATTTCCTAAATAATTACGTAATTAATTAAATGAGTGAGATGGAGATATGCAGTTTTTTTGCAATAGAGTGAGATGGGTATAATTGATTACGTAATTATTTAGGAAATTATCGTTTGTGAATACGGGCATTAGACTTAAATTAGGTACAGCAAATTTATTTTGCCAAAATTTTTTTCTATGAAGCGCATGGCTTGGATGATATAGGGCGCAAAAATGGCAAAAATCGATAAATTTTCTCAAGAGTTTCGGTTTTTTGCGCATTGCGTAAAACGCACAAGGCCTACTTTCGTTGGTGCAAAATTAGTATTTTCCTACCAGCAATGGCCCTAACAAAAAAATCAGAAATACATAACCTTGTGCAAAGAATCATGAATAAATTGACTGGGCTATCAAAATAAGTTTCAAAGTAGGGGAAATTCACTCCATAATTTCACCCATGATTTTTAAAAGAAGTATTAGGAGGAGCTGAATAAGATATACCAAAGTATGTACTCTATACCAGAAAAAATAATCTATTGAATATTAATTTTCCCGTAAAAGTTAATTCTATGTGACTGAGGCACCCAGTGTGGCAGGCTGACGATGGATAAATTAAAATGAGAGTAAACCAGAAGATTGTGGTCGTGTCCATGAGGCTCATTAAACGTAGACCTCCGGAAGCGTGTAGCTTCCTCAAGCAGCATGAAGCATCGCTATCAATCATATCGTGACTGAAGCATTTCCATAAAGAAAATTAAGATAATTAAATACAAATTTATTAAGAAAATATTAGAATGAACAATCATTTTACAAAGCTTTAACTTTACTAACTGGCCGGGTTCGTTAGGTTCTTGGAAATAAATTCACCTACCTTGAAAATAGAAAAATACAAACGGAATATGAAAATATAGCTCTTTACGGAGTTTATCATGCCAAACAAAAGGTAATCTGATCCTATAAACGGATTTATTATTAATGGAAACTCAATAGTTTTATCAAGGGATCAGAGACTGCCTCCATCGGACCCGAACCCTACTGCGGGGTAAAAAAAAGCCTCAAGGGAAGCACCATAAAAGAGTGGATGCTCTCAGAAACTCTGGCTAAATGGAACAGATCCATAGGGCAGAGGTATGCGAAGAAGTTCATCAAAGAACACTCGCACGCGGTTACGACAAACCTACTATAATAGGCCTCAGTCGTACCAGACTAAGGATACGGTAGATCTGCTCACAGGACACTCCTCTAACAGTTCTAACACTTATAACCAGGGTCGACAAATGCTGCTTCTGTCTTGAAGACGAAGAAACGGCGGAGCACGTTCTCTGCCATTGTGAAGAACTGGCTAGGTCCCGGTTCCTGTGCCTAGGGGCTGAAAGACCCACGCCAGAAAGCTAAATTAGGTCTCCCAACAGACTCTGGAACTTGGTAAAACAACTAGAGCTGGAAGAGAGAGCTCTAACTATAGGGAGGGCACAATAGATCTCAACAAGGTCGCAGAGCACACCTACAGAAGGTCTACCATTACAATCTACAATCTTACAATCTACAGTAAATATTTACATTGAATTTTGAAAAAAAAATGTCACTAATTAATTATGAATTGAAAAGTTCGCTTATCTCTTATGTGGTACTATGATGGTCACCCCTCTAGGTCAGAATGGGAAGCAGCAATATGAAAATTTCTTATTTCTCATGAATTATCCTATGGCCAGTTTTGAAAGCGGTGACCCTGTAGGTATAGGTAAATTTTGTTGTTTCGTTCTTTCGTAATTAGACATTGTCCCCACCATGATACAACTACACAAAATATGTCTGCTTGAGACTGAAAACTCGTCAGCGCTTCGCATGACGTCACCCAGTTGACTGCAATCCGAGCGATAACGGAAACATTGAAAATATTTGAAGGTGAAAGTCAATGCTAGCTTTCCTTTCAAATGCTCCAAGGCCTAGAGTTTGAAACCCAGAGCACCTCCGGGCAGCTCAACTGACCTCGGGGTGCAAAGCACATCTTGAAAGGAACTGGGAGCTTAAAGCCCTTGAGCTATACGGAGCTGCTATTGCGCGTGAATGGAAAGTAACTATTATTTGTGGGTTGTAATGAAAAGTGCTTATCAGAACCTATAATATGATACGATATTTTGTAATATCATATCCATAATCGCCCATGCTATCAAATTAATTAAAAACATTTCTTTTTTCCTTTCGTTTTTCTTGCGTATTCTCACATCCACTTATCGCACAACAAACCATTTTTGTCGTCAGACAAAAACACTCAAGTCAAACTAATTAAAATTACTGCAACATCTACTGTCACTGTCATGACGTCACAGGCTGCGCGTTGATCATGGTTCCGCTTTTTGAGTTGATGCAACAAGTAAAAACTATTATTTTTATAAGCGATTATTTTCGAACGGACACCAGGTTCCTATGATGAAGCAAACTCTGAATTCATGAACATGGTTACTTTGTTATTTTAACAAAGTTATTTAATTTTTATATGCCATGTTATAAAGGAAGTGAGTGTCAAGATTATCGATTGCTTACAACTACCTACGACGTATTATAGGTTTATTAATTTAATAAAATATTCAGTCATGTCCATCATCTACTCGGTCATTATAACAAGATGCCTAGCTTTGTTATGACGTGCACGCGTGTCAAATAACTAAAATTTAAAATTAATTATTATTTTAATTATAAAAAGATAATTGATTCATCATTTCGTGCATCAGATCCGAGTAAGGTTACAACCTCTTCTTTTGCATCGGCTTACTGATTAATTACATATTATTAATCGACTAGATTAGTCAAATGGATGTGTTTTGTATAAATAATAATCTATTATTTACACAGCGATTTATACAAAATACCTACAAGTCATGAATGTAACTTACCTATGTATGAAATTTTAATTTAAATGGCATAAATTCAAATGAAATAATTATTTTTTCTACTCTTATTGAATAATATTCCAAATATTAGAGCTTTTTGGATGAATTATGAAGGTTATTTTTCGTATTGTATTGGATTATAGCTCATAATACCCGGCTCTTGTCCAATCACAGCTGATGCTAGCACTTCATAACACCCGCTCGTGAACCAATCAAAAGCTGTAAATTTGATAAACAGAGCAAAGCTGTGAATAGGAACGATAACTGACATTTCTCAAAAATCCACGCATGCACTGTCGGTACCTACTCGGTACGGGAAGTTGTTCCAAGCAGTAAAATAAATAGAAAAATACTATGATTAAAATTTGTTTTCTTATAGGTACCTATACCTATATAAAAGAGTAAAAACAGCATCATAGATGATGACTTTCAGTTAATTAATGACATACATTCCCCATGCGATGAGGGAATGTTCTATTTAAGCCAATCACTGCTCGGCATTTTGAGAACTCAATTTCGGAAATTAACTGCGTTACGTCAAACATGTTAGGATTAATACTGCTCAATAAATATTATTATAACGCCACGGCCACCTATTATAGCCCGACTAATTAACAATTGAAACGCTCTTGGTTTACCTTCAACCTATTGCCAATCGTTTATAGTTTATACATAATACATTCGGATTCGGATGAAGCCCCAACCTCCTTATTGTGCCTATTATGTGAATTATTGTGAATAAAGCCGAAAAATCAATAATCTAGATGCGCGCAGTACATGATGCGCTTCAATCAACGCCAGCCGTCGCGCACCTGACCTGACCATAGACAAGTCATAATAACCAGGTTAGATAATATTCATGAAAATGAAAATATTAAACAATATATAAAATGACTAGGTGGTGGTGTGATAATAAATGACATCGGAGTTACTCTCCATTCCAGAATATCCTTTATTGATAATTAAAATGACTGAGAATTTAGTAAAAGATGACAACGCAAATATCAAGAAAATAAGTCTATTGAAAATTTTTTTTTCAACGATTTTCTCAAAAGGTCGAAGAGAAAATAGCGTCTTCGTCTTGCAAAGAATAGCTATTATCCACTCAAACGTTCCAGCACTCGCCTGGTGGCTCGTGGTGAAATTTTCGTTCTCTATAATATTCGACAGGATTTGAAATTAGTTTTGGAGATACCCCATATAAATTCAACAGGATTAAAAAGTCTGCATGGTTTTATTCCTAGAGAATTTCCGTACTAAATGCCCACGTAATCTTTTTGCTAGCGTTGTTCCCTTTAATTATTTAATATCATATTATTAGTTAGCAGAACGAAACAACAAATTTTATATTTTTTTCTGCCCAATCAAACACTATAGTGTTCTGTTTTTTTCACAAAGATGCCTTATTGTTTATTACAGTGTGATATGAAACACTGTCAAGTATATTACAACACGTCAGAGTTCCAGGCTAATAGGTATTAATTGATTTTCAATTCAATGAACAGATTTTTCGTGGTCCATTTCGCAGTGGTAATCCAAATTAGCTACCCGCCATACTTTTTGTCGACTGAGAAAAAATTAATGTTGCTTCTTCAATAAATCCACTTATTTTCAAGCGTGTATATTAATCTAATTACAAAACTATTTCATTATAGAACACCAGACATACAGGGTGATTCATTATAATGTCGCCCCCCTTTAACTTTGTTATTTCATGTGTCTCAAAAAAATTAAAAGTAGGGTTATGTAGATGCTAAAAAAGACTTTTTTATACGTATAACAAAAATTTGAAAATAGATCAGTATACAGGGAAAACCAAAAATGTAATTTTTTTTCAATGGAACACCCTATATATGAATTTATTTTTCGATTCCTCGTAAAATTCTAAGCATAATTTATATAACATACCGTATACCTAAATTCGATAGTTTCTGAAATATTCGCATTTGAAACTATTTAAAAAACCGTGTGTATAAACTACCAAATTGAAAACCTCGATCATCTAAAAGATTTGATACGGATTAAAATTAATAATTTAAATGAAAATAACCCAGAATTCATAACAGATTCATTGGAGAAAATGCGAACAACCCTTATAAACCCTTATAAACCCTTATAAAATGTGTTGAAAAAAATGGAGGCCCAGTAGAGCATTTTATTGTTAGATTTCTTGATTTGCAACAGGTGTTTTATAAAATATTTGATGATGTTTCAAATGCGAATATTTCAGAAGCCTTTGAATTTATGTATACGGTATGTTATATAAGTTATGCTTTGAATTTTACGAGGAATCGAAAAATAAATTCATATATAGGGTGATCCATTGAAAAAAAAATTAAATTTTTGGTTTTCCCTGTATACTGATCTACTTTCAAATTTTTGTTACACGTATAAAAAAGTCTTTTTTAGCACCTACATAACCCCACTTTTAATTTTTTTCGGACACATGAAATAACAAAGTTAAAGGGGGGCGACATTATAATGAATCACCCTGTACAGTAGGTACCTACCTACTCTTTTTCATTTATTTATTAGTGTGTGTACTGTTTGTATCGCATTTTACTCGGTTAATAACTTCCCAACCTTTCACTGATTTTTCAAGGCTTACAATTACAAAATTGTATTTTTTGAAAAATCTATGGCTCGTCCGAAAAAACAAACTGTAAGCACAGAGTGT
Organism: Malachius bipustulatus; assembly: GCA_910589415.1. Taxonomy (NCBI): domain Eukaryota; kingdom Metazoa; phylum Arthropoda; class Insecta; order Coleoptera; family Melyridae; genus Malachius; species Malachius bipustulatus. The sequence goes on from OU342636.1 coordinate 42,156,789, forward strand.
TGATTCTTCAGACTAAAATAAAAAAAAAACTTTAGGTATACCTACACACGAGCAGGGCCGAGCCTAGTAGGTGTGCTGTGCGTGCCCGCACGCAGGCGGCAAGTTCATAGGGTTGCCGGGCCGAGGCAAAAAAACAATCATAATATTCATAATTCGTAACAATAACTAAAAAATATCAAAATATCATGATAGAATTAGTTATCACTTATCAGTATAGCCGAGGAGGCCAGGGGCGCGTTCAGGAACCAGATCATTTTTCCACAATATATGCAGATCAGCGCCTTCCTAACCACAGGGTTAATATAGGGCTGTAGCCCAGGGGCGCACGCCTTTTGTGAGCGGAAGTTTTTTTTTTTGTTATTCATTAGTCATTTAGTTATTAGTTTTCACATCTGAGTAAATTTTCAATTATATACAGGGTGATTCATGAGTGACCTTACATAGACCAATGGTGATAAACGGACTTCAAGGCGGGTCGAAAACCACAAAAGAAATTTTTTTTGTGTGATTGGTTAAGAAGTTACAGGGTGTTTTATGTCTCAGGTACAAAACTTTGATAGGCGATATTTCTGAAACGGCTGGAGATATTTTGTAGAAATTTACTAGGAATGGTGCATTCCGGAAACTCATCAAAACCGCATTCTGAGTTAATTAAAAATCCAGGACCGGACTTGAAAATTTTTGCCCCCATGGCCTTTGTTGAAAAAGTTTATTTTCTGACCGTGCTACTGAAAAACTGTCATCGAATTTGAAAAGATAAGAAAAAACTCTATAGAAATCATTCCTCAATTTGAACGGCACACCCAAACCGTCTCGAAAAAAAAAATGTCAAAGTAAAACTTCTCAGTAAATTATCGTTTTCGAGCAGACATATTTTACTTAATGTTCGTCTGAATTCCTTCAAATTTATTTTTTGACTTGTTTCTGTGGGAAAAATGTTGGACAGAAGGCCAAAGCTTTATTACTGGGAAATCAGGTGTCAACTACAAAATTTTCAGATTTCACTAATAATCACAAATCATTTCACTAATAAAGAATACCAGACATTATGTTTGTGTATGGTTTCTGCAATGGAAATTCAAGAGCAGCTGCGAGAGAATACCATAGATAGAAGATCACAATCGAAGAGCACCGGCCCATGTAACGTTTCGCGTCTGTTTTCCAATTTTCTCGAAACCACGGCATATTTCCCTGAGTTCAAAGGAATGCTGAACCTCAATTGGAAAATCTGAGCCATCAAAACATCGTGGAGATGGTGGCAGTAAATCCAAGTACAAGTACGCGAAGAATTGGGCAAGCACTGGGCATTTCTCAATCAAGAGTATGACGAACCTTGAAAAAAAGAAGAGCGCGGATGCCATCCCTGTCACGTACAAAGCGTACAGAGGCTTCAACCATTCAATGAAGTTCCATTGAATGGACTGCGTAGAATTTTGTGTACTGATCGAAGCTCAGTTCACGCGGGATGGTGTAACGAATAAAAAAAACTCCCACCTATGGGCATATGAAAATCCGCGCTCTGTTGTTCAGAAGAACTCGCAACAGATTTTCTATAAATGTGCAGTATGGCATTGCAAATGATACCCTAATAGGACCCCATTTTTTGCTGGGTGGCTCACGGCGGAAATTTATTTTTCCTACAAGTCATTTTGCCCGGCTTGCTTGCAGAGGCGAACGTGAACAGGCGTGCTCTTTCCTTCCAGCAAGATGGGGCACCACCGCATTTTTCTCGACAAGTCAGAGAGCATCTCCACAATGAGTACCCCAATCGTTGGCTCGGGCGCGGCGGCCCTCATTCCTGACCACCTAGGTCCCCCAACCTCACTGCTTTAGACTGTTACCCATGGGGCCATATGAAGCAGGAAGTCTAAAAAACGGAAGTAAGTACCAGAGAGGAGCTCAGGACGCGAATACTGGTAGTTGCTGATGAAATTAGAAACAACAGGCAAATAATTCAAAAAGCAAACCAAAATTTATGGAAACGCTGCAGGAAATGTATTGAAGTTGGTAAAGGACATTTTGAGAACCGTTTATAACATTAATATTGATAACATTTAATTTACACTAACTGACATTTTTCCCACAGAAACAAGTCAAAAAATAAATTTGAAGGAATTCAGACGAACATTAAGTAAAATATGTCTGCTCGAAAACGATAATTTACTGAGAAGTTTTACTTTGACATTTTTTTTTCGAGACGGTTTGGGTGTGCCGTTCAAATTGAGGAATGATTTCTATAGAGTTTTTTCTTATCTTTTCAAATTCGATGACAGTTTTTCAGTAGCACGGTCAGAAAATAAACTTTTTCAACAAAGACCATGGGGGCAAAAATTTTCAAGTCCGGTCCTGGATTTTTAATTAACTCAGAATGCGGTTTTGATGAGTTTCCGGAATGCACCATTCCTAGTAAATTTCTACAAAATATCTCCAGCCGTTTCAGAAATATCGCCTATCAAAGTTTTGTACCTGAGACATAAAACACCCTGTAACTTCTTAACCAATCACACAAAAAAAATTTCTTTTGTGGTTTTCGACCCGCCTTGAAGTCCGCTTATCACCATTGGTCTATGTAAGGTCACTCATGAATCATCCTGTATGTATAGTGGGAAATTGGGTGACTTTGACTTTTAGAATTAAATTCAGAATCCATACTGTTTGTATTCCATCAGTCGTACAAAGTAATGAAAATAATCAGATTTTTCATCACCTTATACAAGGTGCACCATATATCCTTCTCTATATTGCTATCCCCTAAATGCTAAGAGATACAGGATCGGTTAAATTAGAAAAAAAATGCGCAATTTTGTGGCTATCTCGAATCGGTCAAGACATACGAGATATCTGTGACCGTTCCTGAAATATCCTGAAAAAAACTGAAGAATTGAGATTCCTTATTTTCCTCATATCTTTTTTATTATTGGAAATTATTAAATAATTTTTTGTAGGCTAATTTTTGGTTTCTATCATTTTTTTTATATCGAAAGACATAAAAAAATAATATGTCGGCCATAAGAAAAAACAAAAGTTGACTATGAAATCTCTGGCCTCTAGTCGGATTTGAAAATTTTTGAAACGTCAGATGGGTAGCTCATGGCAACTTAAGTAAGCCGAAAAAAATTATTTATTAATTTTCAATAATAAGAAATATATGGCAGAAAAATATTTTTCAGTTTTTTCAGGATTGAAAAAATCCTACAATTTTTTTCAGATTTTTATTAATCATCAAATTGCGCATATTTTTCTCTAATTTAACCGACCCTTTATCTTAGCGTTTACGAGATAGATATAGAGAAGGGTATATGAATATGATGCACCCTGTGTAAGAATTTCATTCACACAATAATAGGATACCGCATGAAAAGTTAAAATAGGGAGGGACATGTAAGCCGTTTTTCTCTGTCTTGAGTCGTTTTTAATACAACTGTTTTAAAAATGGAAAATCGTGATTTTCATTAATAATTTCTAATTCATAAAGCAAGTACCTACTTGTTGAGAAAATTCAACTCTGAAAACTATTCTTATTCAATTTTCTCATAAAATTTGTAAAATATAATGATATACAGGTGTCCTATTTTAAATAACAAAGTTTCTTGTAGAGATTTCAGAATAGAGCTTTCCCATATCAATGACTCATTCTGTATGGAGAACGAAAAACATAATTTACCATTTATTTTGATAATCCGATAAAAGTGCTTCGGTAATAAAGATAGAAATAAAGCGCAGTCATAAAAATGGTAAATGAGATATTTATGTTTTGATCCTTAATTCATAAATTTCCAAGTTATCGGGGAACTGAGCTTCGTGTTTTTTTTAAACGGCATCGAATTGACGTAACCTTGCAATTGTCTTGTTGGCTGAATTCAGACACAACTTACAAAAAATTTTTTATTTCAGGGTGTTATTTATTTAACGTCACGATAATATTATCTATGTCGCATAGGAGTTGATTTTATCCATGTTTAGTGCTTTTCGTTTCAACCTATCCATCAAAGAGTAAACATCAGGGAGCGGTGGAGGGTGTAGATAATCGATACATCGACTTTTATTAACCTGTTGCAAGTCTTTCACAATATGTCAGTGATAGAGGGTCAACAAAAGTAAAAAAAAAAACGAACAATCATCCGATAATGATAAAAAAAAACTAGGAATTAGGTAGATACGTACCTATCATATTTTTATATTCGTATATAATTTATTTTCCGATTGTTTTATTTCAATTAAACATAATGCGTATGTGAAAATTTATTATTTTTATTAGCATTTTCCTGTGCCTACATATAGTACCATAAAAAATATCTAGTAGTCACCTAGCCAACGTTTGTTCAAACAAATTATTGTATTTATATTCATCACAATAATATTATCGCCAAAAGAAATTATGTAAGCACCTTTCTGTAGTAAATACCTTAGCTAATACCTTCTCCAGAAATATCATTTATGTCTAAATGAGAAGTCTTTCACCTTCAGAAGTAATTTAGAACAAACTAACCATATGGAACAAAAATCATCATGGAAAATTTGAGAAAGAAGGTGGGTAATAATAAATTCCAGGAAAGAAAATCTCAAGCATTCTTTAAGAGGAACGGGAGAAAAACAACTCGTCTTTTTCAAAAGACCACCTGTCAAATTTAACAGCAAATTCGCTAGTAAATAAAATACAAAAAACTCTTTTCGCTGTAATTTGAACTCACCTTTATTGTCTCTAAGCTCTCTAGTTTTAATCTCTTCGAGAAGGGAAACAGGGAGACAAGAGACGAGCGCTGCAGTGAGTGTAAAGGAGAGCCAAGCTAGGAGACGAAGGTCCATCGTAGCTGATGGCTGGTGGTGCTAGGGCAACTGACAGGACTATCCTGAGTCCTGAGCCCGAGCGGGACGGCAGGACTCAGGCGACGCCATAATGGACTCCCGGCGCCTGACAGGTAGGCGGAGGCCAGTGGCGTGACAAGAGCTATTCGATTCATATAAGTACTTGCATGTTTAATGGTTTTAAAGAAAAACTTCTAACTTTCAATGAAATCAATAATTTTGCTATGTAAATGGCCCAATAATACCTGAGAAAACTTTAAATATATCAAAAACATGGGACCGTGTAAAAAAACCAAAGAGAACTTTTTTGTTCTAAAATGCAGGAGCTATTGAATAACGTTTTTATTGTATTTGCCGTACCGTCAATGGCGTAAAATATAGGGAAGGAAAAGGGTAAAGAAAAGAAAAAAATCCTGAATATCTGAGCCACTGAAGACATCTGATTCTACAAAACCTGAAATAGTAAAATTAGAGATGTTTATTTGTTTATTGTTTGTGCCGAGTTTCATCAAAATTAGTTCAAATTTACACGAGTTATTACCAAAAACGGTTATTTTTAAATAATTCTGACACCCTGTATCTCGAAAATGAAGCGTGTTTGGACAAATGTATGGGTAAAAATTTGTTTGTTTTGGCCTTACTACCTCTAAAAGTTTGTCGGTATATTTACGATACATCCTGTATATGTCGGGGTGTATACCTACTTCTATAGATCTATACATGGTGTCTCTGAAAGGGGCGGAAAAAATGCTATAACAAATTCCTGAGACTAAATAAGCCGATCTAACGCAACTTATCTCTGTCCAAAAGTTAAAAAAAAGTATCTGTGTCAAAAGTTCAATTTGGTTTCCGTTTTTCTTAAATAATTTTTTTAATAATTGGTATGTATATTTCCACAATATCCGGCTGGAGGGGCATTTGTGGGGTGAAAAGTTAAAAGCTGCAATCTTTTTTATTGTGAAATTTAAAGGGGGCGCCACCTGCGGTACCTTGAACACATTCAAAACGAACTATCTGTTTTGGGCCACTCTGTATTTAACTTTTAGATAAAAATTCTTTTATTTTCCAACGTCTTTTACCAAAAAAACGCATACGTGGTAAAAGTTAATTTGCATGAGCAACCGTTTCTGAGATATCTGGATGTCTAAATAAGTAGTTATTAATAATTAATTGTAATAATTGAACACAATAATTTGAAGCGAAGGCGTTGAATTAAAATAACTGGCACTGAAAGCTAAAAAAAACGACTAGGTTAATCAATCAGTGGCGTGCGGATGAAAAAGTTCTGGAGTAAAAAGTGAGACGTGACATTAAAAACAAGAACACCCTGTATGTCAATGTATTCAAGACTATTGCCCGTATTCACAAACGATAATTTCCAAAATAATTACGTAATCAATCTCCCCATCTCATTCTATTGCAAAAAAACTGCATATCTCCATCTCACTCATTTAAATAATTACGTAATTATTTAGGAAATTATCGTTTGTGAATACGGGCATATGTCCATTTATTATTTATTGGTTTCAACAATAGTATAGTAAGCGCTGAAATTTTGAAGTTTCTCAGTTAATCCATTTTTGACTTATTCTGGAAAACGTATATTTCGTTGACCCCATTTTAAGGGCTGTATCTTGAGAAGGGTGCCTTTTTGGACATGGATAATTTCGGTTAAATCGTCATATTTTTTACTCAGGAATCTGTGGTAGAGCGTTGGTGGTACATTTTAACGACACCCTCTGTATATTGGATTTTTTCAAAATATTATAACTCGTATACAGGGTTAGAACTATTTAAAGGGCCACTACAAGCTACAGGGATATCCTAAACCATTGAAGATACGAGGTCGGTTAAATTAGAGAAAAGTTGCGCTATTTTGTGGCCATCTCGAATCCGTCAAAACATGCAAGATATCTGTGACCATTCCTGAAATATCCTGAAAAAACTGGAAAATCGAGAAATTTTATTTTTGCCATATCTTTCTTACAATTGGAAATTAATAAATAATTTTTCGTAGGCTTACATAAGCCGTTACGAGCTATTCATCTGACGTTTCAAAAAATTTCAAAGCCGACTAGATCCCAGAGTTTTCATAGTCAACTTTTGTTTTTCTTTAGGCCGCCATATTCTTTTTTCATGTCGTTCGATAAGAAAAAAATATTGGTAACCAAAATTTAATAAACTTCAGAAAAAAAAATTCCAAAATTTTTATTCTTATTTTTTTCAAAGGAAAACAGAAAATTTTACGCTGAAATAGGTCAATATGAAATCATACTGCTTGCCTTATAGTTTTTTTAATTTCTCTATGATATTCGATCTAAAAAGTCGTCTTTTTTTTAGAAAAAAAAAGAACAAAAATTTTTGAAATTTATTAGTTTTTGGTTTCCATTATTTTTTTTCATACCGAACGAAAAAAAAAACAATATGGCGGTCATAAGAAAAAAGGAAGTTGACTATGAAAACTCCAAGATCTAGTCGGCTTTGAAAATTTTTAAAATGTCAGATGGGTAGCTCTTGCCGACTTATGTAAGCCCACAAAAAATGATTTATTAATCTCCAATAATAAAAAAGATATGGAAAAAATAATAAATATCGATTTTTAAGTTTTTAACGAAATAATATTCACAGATGAGTTAACGTTTGTTAAACATGGCGGTCATTATATACATCCGAGGCTCCTACAGTTTCACTATGGCACCTATATAGGGGTGGAGGACATACCTATAGTAACACCAGGAAGGTATTAATTTGCTTTGCAAATTAAAGATAAGCGAACAAAAGGGCATCAAAAGAAGATCTTCCTGAGTGCGGGCCTGTTTAGAACAGCGAAAATCACAATAAACATGCAAGGTCAGAGTGTCGAGTGGACGGCTAGTCTATTCTGTGTCAACACCAGAGCCGGTCTGGTTAACATACGCGCAACATACATGGCATGCAAACGTAGTCGGACCATAATAATAGCGAGCGATGTCACGTATTTTGGAATATAAATGCAAAATAAATGCAAAATTCAAAATAAAAACTGTGCTATTGTTAATCTCAAAGATATTCCTTGCCCTGAAAGTGAAAAAAAATAGAAATTCGACCGTAGTGACAAAGAGGCCTTAGTGGTGACCTTGATATTAGTTTGCAATGGCTGTTTTTAGCTTCTTACCCACCCAGCACCCCTATTTCGCTCCTCGGTCCCGAAAAAATTGTTGAAACGTAGGAGCCGCGGATGTATACAATTACCAACATGGCGAACAAAATTCATAGAACTGCAGATATTGGGCTAAGGAAAATTTGCACCGGTATACCATGTTACTAGGACACAATATCCACAGAAAATGAATGTGTGGTCTGGAATGGTCAACACTCACTTTTTAGGACCCTTTTTCATCGCAGGTACCTTAACCTCTCAACGGTACCAACATGATGGCGCGCCTGCCCATTTTTCCCGGCAAGTTCGACAGTTGCTTAATGCTCAGTTTCCTGGCAGGTGGATAGGAAGAGGCGGAGTAATTGAGTGGCCGCCTAGGTCACCAGACCTAACACTCATGGATTTTTTTTACTGGGAAAAAGTGAAGTCATCTGTTTATAACGCCATTCCTATCAACGACATTGAAGAGCTCAAGCAAAGAATAAGTAGAGCAACAGAAGAAATATCGCTTGAACATTGCAGAAATGTGATAAATGAATTCTACAATAGATTAGGGTTTTGTTTGTTGGAAAACGGTGGCAACTTTGAAAATTTGTTGTGAATTTATAGTTTTCACGTATAGCTTAGCAAATATCGGGTGGGCCATATAAAAGTTGCATTTTGAAAATTCAATAAAAATGAAACTAGTGAATATTTTTCCAAACTTCCGGTTTTATTAGAAAGATTGGACATTGAAATTTATGAATGAAGCACAATTTCATTTAAATGGCTGCCACGGCTGGCCCGACAGTAGGTACCCCATCCGATCAACCCAATTTTTCAATACATTTTCGATTGTTCGGACTTCAATCTCGTGAATGGCAACTTCGATTTCATGTTTCAAAGCCTCAATCGTCTTTGAATGATTTGCGTAACATTTGTCCTTAACGGCTCTCCACAAAAAATAGTCCAATGGACTCAAATCGCAGCTCCAAGGTGGCCAATTGACATCAGAATTTCGGCTGATTATTCGGTTTTCGAAAACGGTCCCCAAAAGTTCGATTGTTGCGTTGGCTATGTGGCAAGTTGTGCCATCCTGTTGAAACCAAATATCGTCCATGTCATTCTCTTCAACTTTTGGAAACAAAAATTCATTGAGCATGGCAAGGTAACGTGCCATGCTCCTATGGCCATTGACCGTAACGGATGCTCCTTCGTCGTTTTCGAAGAAAATTAAAAAAAAAAAAAAATTCTATGCAATAGCAGCAATATTTTCGGGTGTACGCACTGAACAAGAGCGGGAACGAGTTGTTTTGGCAACCAACGAACCAGTTGCACGAGCTCGCTTCATGAAATTGTCCACAACTTGACGTGGAGGCACTCGATTGACTTTCAATACAGAATCCCTATGTTCCATTTTAAATAACTCACTAATGTTAAATTTGACAATACTCGAACGTTACCATAACTACGGTCATGTTAAATTTCCTATGTTCCATTTTAAATGGTTCAACAACGTTAATTAGACTGCGTCATATATTTTCGGATGTTCCGCGTTATGTGGTTCTCACTGTATACAAACACTGAGATGGCTGATGTATTGCATTTCGTTTCTGCCCTATAAGTACTATAACGGCAAGCAGAAAATTTTCCTCTGAAATAGCTTTTTTAATACTCTCAGTTACTGCCATCAATTTTGATCTGGGACTGTTGTAGTCTGTTGTATAGTAAACAATTTCTTAACAAGGTGTCATGTTCCTGATAGAACAATTGTGTCACAGTATTCATCACAGCCACAGCCTTTATTAGACAGGCACATATGGAGCGAGTACTGAGTATTTATATACATAGGTGAATTGCAATTAGTAGTTGCTATGGTAAATTGTTTCAATGAGGTTGATTGTAAACAATAACAACAAACAAGTAGATAATAGCTATGGTAACTCATTGAAACTGAACCTAACAAGTTCCCTATGTATAAATGTACAGTATTCAACAAAATATTACAGGGCAATTTGCTTGTCTATAAAAATTCAGTATTCACACGGTATAACAGAACTGCAACGCAGACCAGTAAGACCATACATACCCAGTAAGACTGGATTAAAGAAAATGAGCTCAACATGGATGACAAAAATTCAGGACCTTCTACGAGAAAAGTATATAGCCAATGTTTTGAATGTAAGCAATAATGTGGACTGTACTTTACTTTGTTAGAATAATTGAAATAAGGACTTACGGTCAACACATTGTTGTAAATGCAATCCTTTGAAGCAATGCCAGATTTAGGTGTTTGGAGGCCAGGTGCAGATGTTTTTAGAAGGCTTCTGACTTTATTGTGGTCGAGGGGTTGGGGGGCAAAAGAATCCTGGAACCAACGCCGCAGATTTTTTTTTTCACATTTCAAGGCCATACAATTTTACATAAACCATCAAAAGTTTTTTCTGTTGTAAAACACAAAATATTTGAGTGGTTAACACAGCTATGCTAAAATAGACTGCTGAAAAATGCAGATTTTTGTTAAATACAGTCAAACAGACAGTTCAGGTCCGGTGAACACCTCGCAAGCGTTGTAAGGCATGGCACTACTGCACCATTTCTTCTCAATAAATCCAGCAATTCTTAGAAGCATGCACTGAAAATGTAAACGCACAATTTTATTGTCACTGAAAAAATCAATCTACCGGGTCTCAGTTGCTTCCCTATTGTGATGCACACAGGATTTTCTTCTAGAACACTATAATTATACAGGATGACCAGCAGCTCACACACTCCTAATGCAGGAGTTTATATATAGAGTCCATTAAAATTGAGGATAATCTACAAAAGTTACCGAGTTCTAGTTACAGTTTCCATCATCCAAGTTTGAAACTAATTATTTTAATAACTATAATAAAAATAAGTGAAAAATACTCAAAGAACGCTAGAAGCAAGTTTTACATTACTTGTCATAGTCTACAGAGCCAGTAGGACAAATAATTTCATCTTCATCGTCAGTGGCATTTATTGCCTTTAAATATAAAAGAAACGGATATTGGGATGTATGTAGCAAAACAAACTTTTAATATCATCCAATTTTTTTTGGAAGGAGATAGGAGTCGTTCAACTTTTCTAAAGTAGGAAAATTATTATTGTCACTTGAGGGCCCTTTCTTTTTCTACGTAATGTCCCATACCCTAAAGTCTTCATCGTCTGAAAAGCTTGTTTTGTAAAATTTTTTTTAAGGATTTTGCCTGGTATACTGAAAATATTTTACTTTCTTGTTTTTTTTTCTGTTTATAAAACATGCTTTTTGTAAGGCATTTATATTATAAAAGTCATCTCGTGACTCACCAAATTGAAGACCGGAATTTTTTAAATAATTTTTCCCGTACTCTACTGTGTGTCCCCTACAATGTACTAAAGATTTTATTCATACACCCTGCACTTTTAAAGACAAGAGGTAGTTTCTTGCCCACCACGACCTGCAGTGGTTTCGTCCCACATAAAACAAAACGATTTGTTAACTTAGGACCAACGTTTTTAGATGGTATGTGCATTAAGTTGCACTTGAGCCCTATTATAGTGAAAAGTATGATAAAAATAAGAAACGCACAGAACATATAGGCCCAATTTTTTTTGGCCTACCTGCCACTTAAGTCGATTATGATTTTATTGATTATGAATAAAACACTAATGTTTTATAAAATTCTACGATATATCTCAGCTGATTATGATTTATTTTTTATTACATATTATATACACCGTTCACTTATTATAAAAGAATTGGGTTATGGTGTAGGGTGATAGAAATCACTGGGTATAACCGCTGTCAATCATTGGCTGGAGTTTGGTTATGTCTCTTTTTTATGAGGTTGAAGTTTTATGGCAAGGAACCAGGACATAGTTGCCAGATGGATTTTGATATGTTTGGTATTCTTCTTATTATATTTATATTTACATCTTTGGGGGCTTTTTATTTTGAATCATTTAGTCACATATTGCAATCTTTAACTAGAACGCAATGTCGCTGGATCTAAGATCTTAAAATCTTAAGCTTTTCATAAGAGTTTGAGAAAAAGGTTATCATGTAATTTTGCCAAGTTAGGAAAATACACAAATGTACTTTTTGAATATAAAATAAAAAACTTGAATCAATTATATTAATTTACTTTTAATAAAATACATAGCCGGTAATTAAAATATATCGGTGCGTTTAATAAAATATTAAAATATAGGTACGTATATCGATGGTGAACTGGCAATAAGTCCTATCTCAAAAAAGTAAATTGGTCAGGAAGCGAAAAATACGGTCTTTTTTTTAATTTAGAATTTCCGAAACAAGAAAAAAAATACGTATATGTTTATTTTGTAACATACTTAAATTTAGCAATAAATATAAACACATGCTGAACGTGTAAAATAGCAGATAGGACAATTTAACACATTAAACGGAAAATGCCTGAAATTTCAGATAGGACATATTGCCAGTTCACCATCGATATGCCGTTCACATATTAAAAAAGCATTGGTAGGCCATGAACTTTTGTTTTTAGGTTTACAAAAATGAAAACTCCCTAGATCTTGATTGACAATATCAGCTGATCGAGGTATTGAAGGTTAAGTAAACACCGACACTTGTCAAATCGCTCAAATTGCCTCAGCTGATTAACAGCCTTGTTGTCTAATTGAAGTTTTAGTAGATTATCTAGGATCATTTTTATTCGGACAAATTTTTCTCGAACTGTCAAATAAATATTAATTTTTTGACATTATAAATTTCATAATGCCGAAATTAATATCGATTGAAGAAAAAATTCGTATAAAAAAGGCATTCAAGTTATTTAAATCTGAAAATGACAACCTAAGTGAACGACAAGTCATATTGAAAGTAAAACACATTTGGGGTGTAAGTATTATTAAGTGTGTACACCTTAATAATATGATGTTACGTAATTTTCCTCTTATAGTATTCAGTAAGTGCGATTGAAACAATAATTAAACAGGATAAATTTGAAGTTAAGCCTTTGGGCAGACGACCTAAACCAGACAATAATCATGAAAATTTTACGTTTCGGAAAGATTCGCAACGACTGATTTGGCAATATAACTTGAAAAACGAACATTTTACTTTAGGAAAACTTTTGGAAGACGAACGTAAACATTTGGATTTTGAAAAGGGGAGAACTAGTTTATTTAAAATTCTTAAATATTCTCAGCTATAAATATGAATATGTGAACGGACGCAAAATTCTTTGTGAACAAAAGCATGTCGTTGCATCCAAAATTACTTTTCTAAGAAAATACTTACAATATCAAAATTCGAGTGAAAATGTAACGTTCGTGTACCTGGACGAAACATGGATCTACCAGAATGGATCCAAACAGCCATCACCAATAATAAGATCGCCAATCACCATAACCGTAGCCGATTGGCCGATTCAGTACCTACCTAATGTTCTATTTTTTTAATAATAAATAAGTAATTACTAATTTTTGATCTATTTTATAATTAAGAGTTCCTTTAATTGGAACATTGGTCGGAGTAACGTTGTAACTTACATTTTTACATGAGACTCAAAAAATGTACCTTGCAACATTATTAAATGGAATGTTTTTTTCATTTAGCGATTCTTGAAATATTGTTTAAATATTATTTAAGGTAAATTAGGCAACAATTAAAGTTTTGTGGAAGCATTATGCCCATTATTAAACGTGCTGAATCGAAAAAATTACTCCAAAAAATTATGTAAGTTACAACGTTACTCCGGCCAACGCTACAATTAGTTCCTTTAAGATATCAAAATACAATAAAACTTTTTTCTCATGTTATAATTTATGGCAAGCTTATTAGACTTGACGAGTTTGCTTTCTAGATAAAGATTGCAATATCATAAAATAACGTGACTAAAGGTTCCAAAATAAAAAGTCCATAAAGACGTAAAGATAATAAGAAGAATAGCAAAAATATCAAGAATCCATTTTGCAACTATGTCCTGTTCGTTGTCATAAAACTTCAACCTCATAAAAAAGAGACATAACCCAACTCCAGCAAGTGATTGACAGCGGTTATACCCAGTGATTTCTATCACCCTACACCATAACCCAATTCTTTTATAATAAGTGAACGGCATATAAATGAAAAATATTTTTCGTCAATTCGTTGGATATTCGGTATCATAGTACCTACTGTGTCAGAAACCAGCCAAAGATTCTAGACTTGAGAATGTTTTACACAAGATACTTTTCAGTTTTCGATCCCCCATTATCAATAACCGCTACTGCATCCTGCTTAGAATCAGAATCATCTTCTGATGTGCTCTGATTTTAATAAGATTTTCACCATGTCCATTTGTTTCGTCCAGTCCTCCGACATAAGTTTTTCACAATGATTATATTAATTTTGTCACATATCAGGTGTACTTAGACTTACATTTTGAAAGCTCTTCAAGACATACATTCTTTACTTTATCCTTAGAGGGAAGCTGATAATTTACGTGCTTGTATAATGAAGTTTGAAATACCCCCATGATTTCGATTGGGTTTGTATTGGAAATAGATTATTGCAAATCTTTCGGAAACACAATATTTTCATAATTAGTGCCTGTTTTAGGCGGGCTGTCCAAATAAGGTGTAATTTCACATTTGACCTGTCTAATAATACTTGCTAATGCACGGTCTGACTACTATCAGAGACCGCATTACTAGCAATTTAGCAGATACACATATTTTACTTAATACTTACATCCCAAATATATTTTACCTTCATGCAGAGAATGACTTAAATGTTTGCTCAAGTTTGGACTTTCTGGATCTTAATCATTGAAATGCTTTCCTAATGCGGATTTATCCATCTAAAGATATTTTTTTCGTCATTTTGCTCTTTCGAAATTTAAAATGTCAAAAATTTAATAATTTTATTTGTCAGTTTGAAAAAAATTGATCAGAGTAAAAAATTACCTATCCTAGAAATCCCCTTCTTCTAAAACTTCAATTAGACAACAAGGCTGTTAATCAGCTGAGACAATTTGAGTGATTTGACAAATGTCAGTGTTTACTTAACCTTTAATATCTCGATCAGCTGATATTGTCAATCGAGATCTAGGGAGTTTTCATTTTTGCAAACCTAAAAACAAAAGTTCATGGCCACCTAGTTCTTTTTTAATATGTGAACGGTGTATAGGTCCATTAAAAAATGTCTAACAAGAACATTTACATTTTATAGTCCAATAAAGTCTAAAAAGTCATACGTATCGATTAAGAATACACATCCTTTTGATACTTCCATTTATTTTGTTTCATATACGTGGTTTTTATAGTAACCGTCCAGTTTGTCTAAATACTCCATCCCGCATAAATAAGTATACGTCAACATTGGTTTTGAATGAGAATTAAATGCACAACACAGAGGATAGAATGTCATTACGTGAATAAATTTTATGTAGTTGTCAGTGGCTCTCAAACTGACGTAAGCGGTTCAATTCATTTTTTGAATGATTTCTTCAATAATTACGCTCGTTCACAACTTGACAATTAACTGTTTGACATTTTCTGGTGAAATTAAAAATATTAATTCGGACGGTTAGTGAGACGTCACATCTGACTTTTTAAAGTTAATCCTACTATAGCTCCTACACTTAGGACATTTTAACATTTATTTTGTAGACAACGGAGAGGTATATTTACTTGGGACCTTCTTAGTTTGAACCGGCATGTTTTATTTAGTAAGGGAGGTCAAATAACTCATTTTTTGAAAATTTTCACTTAGGTTTTTACCTTTTTCTACCTTTTTCGACCAAGCCACAGAAATATTGAAATGCTTTCATTGCCATAGAAGCAAAAATAATTAAAATAATATCTAAGGAGAACTTATGTTCAGTCCAATGTTGCCACTTTTATCTTTACAAAAATGGTCATACCTTTGGGAAAAATTAATTTACAGCACTGGCAGGGTTCGAAAAAATCATGATTTTTTTATAAAAATCAAAAATCAATGATTTTAATTAAAAAAATCAAAAAAATCGTGATTTTTTTGATTTATTTGATTTTTTTGATTTCTTTATTTTTTTTATTTCTAATAATGTGGTATGATCTATTTTCCGCTCTCACATCAGATATGTGAGAAGTTTTTGCTTCATATTTTCGTTAAGGCTAACAAGTGGTCGCCACACTATGAATTAATTATGCATTTTCTCTTGTATTTTTTTTTCTTCACTTTTGGTTTTGTTGAATTATATAATTTATAAATAATAAAGTTAAATTAAAGAATTGAAACAAATTTATTTACCAGAATCGCTTAAAATTCAGAAAAGTTAGAAACATTTTTTATGAATTCTACTTATGAAGAATTCTTTAGGGGGCCGAAGTATCACAAAAAGCCCTCCAAACCCTCTCACCATTCAAGAACGCATAATAAATAATAATAAAAAAGGACAAATATACTTGTTCCTTTATATTTTTTATTTCCAAGTTCATGGTCCAGCTAAGTGAGATCAAAATAAAGATGCAGGAGATGAAATATAGATAATTGATACAATAATTTGTTGTTTCCCTAATAACCTACTGCATCTATTCAGACTTCAGCAGGAATACATAAATTATGATCACCCTTTGAAGGTTTCAAATTTCAAAAGAATGCAATAAAATATGTTTTCAATGTTTCCATCAATAATAATTACTATCTGAGGTTTATGGTACCCTTCACCCTTCTATATAATATTGTGTGATTTTTGTGGCACATTAAAATTTATTATAGTAAATAAAAAACTCCATAAAAACATAGTATTTCTGATTTTTAAATTTTTTGATTTTAATCGTTGATTAATATAAAAAAATCACTTGATTTAAATCGTTGATTTAAATCAAATGATTTAAATCGGGCGAACCCTGGCACTGAGGTAAGAAAATTTACAATTCTTAAAAAGTGAAGTTTACCACACCAAGCTCCAAGTGCGTGAGTTACTGATCACCCTGTACAATATGAAATAAAGGTGTTTTCAGAAAACCAACAGGAGAAAAAAAATTCTTAAATTAATTCAATGAATCAACCCTTAAATTTTACCACCTATTTTCTCAACATCTGCAAAATTTTAGGTTTTCATGAGAGAATGAATCACACTTTGGCAAACATAGACTTGGTAAGTTTCTTTTATAATTTAATTTTTTAAGAGACAAATTTGTACTGGTAGTATTACTTATTATAAAAATAATTCTGAATAATTACATAACATTCAACTGCTTTCATCACCAGAGCTAACATTTTTTGAAGATTTTTTATTTCTAGAATTGCTGCTAGTCTTCTTGCGTTCACCATCACTGTCACTATTTTTTTGATACCTTCTTTTAGTTTTGGATCGATTTTCACTTGAATCATAAGCTGTCCGCCTAGACTCCTTTTTTCTTTTACTTGAAGAGGTAGACTTGTTTTTATAGCTACTATCACTTGCATCAGAACTGGAATCGTTTCTCTCGTGGGTTTGTTTTCTATGTTCTCTTTTACTTTTGCTTCCCAAGTATTTTCTACTATCTTCTCTGTTTCGAGAGTTAATTCTATCTTTGAATGTATCATCTACAGAACCTCTACTTGATTCCCATTTGTCATGCGATCTTGATCGTCTGTGTCTCCTTGATGTTGAATCGGAAGTTCTTTTGTAATGGTGAGATTTTTCAGCTTCTCTAGAAGTCGACCTTTTTCGTTTAACTTCAGGAGACCTTGAATGTTTCCTATATCTATGTGAGGGTAGATCTTTGGACCTTGATCCTTTATTATACCTATCTTGTGACCTTTTATAGGACGATCGATATTCAACTTCACGGGACCTTGACGTTGATCTTCTAGAAATTTCACGGGACCTGGATCGAATTTTTCTAGAACGCGATCCAGAACGAGATCTTCTTTTGTAAGCCTTTTTCTCACTATTTTTACCTTTATTACTATCCTTTTCCATACTTTCCTCTCTATCATTATAAACCTTTACGCCCCTACCTTTTCCGAGCCATTTTATTTTCGAAACTGACTGACTGAAGTCCACATGAATTCTACGATCGTCAATTAACACATTATCCATTTTAAAATACGCTTCTTCACAAGACTTTCTGTCCTCAAATTCTACAAAAGCGTACTGTAATGAGTCTCCGGTCTTTTTATCTTTTATAACTTCACAGGATTTAATTCTACCAAATCTACTGAATATTATCTCTAGATCATCATCGTTTGTCACCGGATTTAACTTACAGACAAACAAAACATTCTCAGGGGGGGCCATTTCGGCATCAGGAATATCTCCTACCATTTCTAATATTGTTGCCCTCGCTTTGGCTTCTCGATCAGCTACGATTTCATTGATTTCTTCTACAGATTTTCCGGTTTCGTCGACTTCCTCATCGGCGGGAATACGACCGTTCTGTAGGCGACTGGCACTGGGTGAAGGGGATCTTGACGGAATTTGTAAACTATTAGGATCTGGAAACGGGTCATCTAGAATTACTGTATGAGTAATACGGATGTCTTGATACGGTCGCTCTTCAGGACAACAAATTGCTTCATTTATTATTTCAAGGACATCAACACCCTCAACAACTTCTCCAAATACGCAGTGTTTTTCATCGAGGTAAGTTAGATCATCACCTGAAATGGAAAAATGTATAATTAGATTCGGTTATCAGGTATCATATGAACCGACTGCTTCAAAACACACCAGAGGAATTAACCATCTACTAAATGCTTTATAATCAAGGTAATTAAGTGGAAAATGAATATTGTAATATTCTGAAGAATTGTACCAAGCTTTAATGAAATTTAAAATTTATATACAAACACTACCAAAGACCGCGCAGAATCCTTATGGGATTGGCTCCTGCATAAATTTGTAATAATTTTGGGAATCGATAGTACTTGATGAGTAGATCAGAAGTCTTCATGGGCGTAAGCTCAGAAAAACTCGTTTTCTTGAGATATTCATCTCTGAAGATTGAATTCTTTCTAGGCCGTTGCTATATCTGCGACCGTCATGGAGCTAATTTTCCTTCTAAATCCATGCCCTTTTTGTAACAATGATAAATGACTTGACCTATCAGGTTCACATCAGTTTGTAGCCATCTCCCTGCGAAAACAAATAAATTTTTCAGTTTTATAATCACCCAGTATGTCTATAAAAACGTATAATGCGGAAGAGTTCGTGTCTTTAGTGACAAAATTATTTTATCTAATTTTTATTTCCCACAAAGAGAGTCAATGCAAGTGCCATTATAATTAACTGTAAGGTCAGAAAAATTCAATCTTTAGAGGTGAATATTTTGAGAAAACGAGTTTTCCTGGCTTATGCCCATGGAGACTTGTGATCTACTCATCGAGTACTTACTATCTATCTCCAAAGGTGCATAAAAATGAACCGTGAGCCAATCTCCATAAGGATTCTGCAGGGTCCTTCATGTAATACAAAATTGAGCGATCTTGAATCAAGTTTTACAGTTGTTTAAATTAATTTGAATTGGCTGTCGATAGTGCTTTGTCAATGTTTCAATAAGCAATAAGATAATGTATAAGAAAATCCATTGTAATGCACAAGAAGAAAACTTCTTAAAATCGAAATTTAGTTGAAAATACCAAATTGTCCTCACAATGCTTCATTAGGATTTGATTTGATTTGATTAAAAAAAAAAGGTTTTTTATATGCTAATTTCATGGAGGGAATTCTCGTCTGGAGTCTCTCTGAAAAATGCTGGAAAGCAACAATGTTTGAAATTAGAAACAAAAAATTAGTTTGTTTTAAAAATCTTGCAATAATATAATAAAAAAATTATTTTATCGTGACATCTTGTGTCAGTTTTGTCAAAACTTCCACAAAAATGTCACAACTGTTATAAAAGTATCAATCCTGACTATCTATTATATGCCACTGGAAGACATCTACAAAATCTGAAACACCCAAATTAAAGAGCTTTGTTTGCTTATTGTTCGTGCAGAGTTTCATCAAAATCCGTGTAAATTTACACGAGTTATAAACCAAAAACTCTTTTTTTTTTTAAGTTTGACACCCTGTATCTTTTAAATGAAACGTCATTTTGAGCTGAAACTTATTTTTTTAACTTGCATTTATGAGAGGAACCACCTACTATTGTTGGTATTGTTGCAAACAATTCCATTGAAACAATTTACCATAATTAATGGCAATTCGCTTATGTATAAATACTCAATACTCACATATGGTATAAAAGGAAAATAACTCCTAAAATTCAGAAGGCATATTGGATTTCAGAAAAACTGAAAGAAACCCTAAGAATATAGTTAACGAAGTTCTTATTTTCAAATGAAAAGTTTTTCTAGCTGCCAGGCCCTACTCAAAACTGATTCCTTTTCGAACACTCTTTGGTGTATTCGAAGTAACTCAAGTTGCTACCTTTACTCGCCCACCTATGCATCACATCTCAACCCCCTTTACGAACATGCATAATTGAAATACACAGTGTTTACCATTGGTAAAATTATACATTTTCTATTATCAAAAGTTAGACAGAATATAAAACTACTCAGTTTCTTGAGGTCAGTTACTTTGTCTAATACTTGTAGCGTTTTGAACTGGCTGTTGGCTGCCCCGGTGCGCACATTTTTGCACTGAGTGCATAGAGTCGTGTTCAGCTGCTAAAATCGTGTTGCACTATCACACAATATTGTTTTCGGCTCATTTTCAGGGCAGTTGACCTTTTGCAATCTGTGCGTACTTTCATGACTGTGTTTTAGGCCGGGTTGCAGTTCTAGGCCAAGTTGATATACCCTTATTATTAATTAATAACTGCTTGTCATTTTTCTCTCTGATATTTACAATTTGTACGAATTTATAGAACTCCAAAAGTGTAATTATATGTGGAAGTTGTAGTAGTTACTAGAACTAAGAGATGATGAGGAAAGTACTACGTCAGAACCCTTTTTATTTTCATGTGATTTGTGAATTCACAGTGAAATGAATAATTATATTATGTAAGTTCTAGTCAAAGACACTATTAGGTAAAACTTCAGCACGCTTACCAAAACACAGTTATGCTCTTAGTCTTGGCATTATTTTCCGTATGGAGATCAAACTGATCGTTAAATAGGTATTAGAGATCGACATATTGGATTGTATCTGTAGAGTTTGTTTCTTTTTGTTTTTAACAAACGAAGCATCGGTTATTGTTTCATTGTTTGCTAAGTTGCTTGCCGGCACGTAGCCGCTAATGATGTCTAACTGCATCAGTTGTGGACAAAATGTTCGGAACAAATGACCATCACAAAACAGCCCGGAATTACCTCAGATTTTAATTGAAGCCAGCTATGAAAGCCTAAGCCTACACACATAAAATATTTGCTTCATTTAAACTCATAAAACAATAAAACTGAAGCCAAATTTGAACTTGCCTCCTAGCTACACAACTCGTGAACAATTCCTACAACTATTCTCAAATTATTAATATCGCTTTAATAACCTATTGGTAGAATAGAAAGTAAAAAGTAGAATACAACCTGTTCTCTCCAAAGAAGAGCAAGCTAGGTACATCTGCTACAATAGTGTTTTGGGTGAATATCTAGATGAGTGGCATGGGTATAGGGCGAAATGACTTATACTATCGGATAGCTCGTGTCTCTAGGAGTATCAAGGTACCATTGAATTTTTGCGCCGGCACGTAATAGTCGAGAAATAAGGCCTTAAAGTTTCATCCTTGCCCTAATACGTGTATTCGAACATTATACGCTCGAACAGGCAGCTCGTTTCTCCGTCGGACACACGACGATCGAGCGTTTCCTGTTCGAGCGCAATCATAATAATGACGAATACACGTATTAGGGCAAGGATGACACTTTAAGGCCTTATATCTCGACTATTACTTGCCGGCGCAAAAATTCAATGGTACCTTGATACTTCTAGAGACACGAGCTATCCGATAGTATAAGCTATTTCGCCCTATATCCATGCCGCTCATCTAGATATTCACCGTGTTTTGCAAAGTTGATGATAAAAAAAAGTAAATATTCAACATACCTAATGTGAAAAAGAACTGCGATCCCATCATATGATCTTCATTGCAAACAAAAGATATCAATCCCATTTTGGTGTGCTTGATTCTAGGATTTCTCTCCGCTTCAACGTATCTCTTGGAAGGTCCTTCGATGACTCCGTAAATTGATTCACCACCGGTTCTGCTGCCAGTTGGGTCTCCCGTCTGGGCGATAAATCCCCTGCTGATGGTATGAAAAAGATTGTAATTGTAATATTTTATCTTGCAAAGTTTTAGGAAATTATAACAAGATTGTGGGCGCTCCTCCAAGTGCAAATCGACAGTGATGTCGCCCAGGGTAGTTTCTATAACTACGGCCATTTCGGTGACTGTTGGGAAATTGCAAATTTCAGTAATTCACATTAATATAATTATTATTAAGTGCTTCAGATAATATGAATAACTTTTGAGACTTTGAGAATTCGCCAAACAGTAAAAACAAAATCCAAATATTCCAAATCTGCAACATAACCTAACTAAGTTCTTACTCTTCTTTTTCAAATCAAACAGTTTTGGAGAATTTTCGGCTTCGCTTGTTGACCTCGTGGCCAGTGCAGCACTGGTTTTCAACAATGTCAACGTCTACTGTCAACTTAACGTTCATTATCATGATCATGATACCAATAAACGGTGTATGTCAGCGCGCAGCCTGTGACGTCATTGTGGTGATAGCTACATGCGACTCGGCAGTAATAATGATGTAAGGTTGCGATTTAGTAGCTTATTTCGACGTTTGAAGATGTTCCAGTAATTTTAATACGTTTTACATCAGTACCTGACTGATAGCAAAAATGTATTGTTGTGCGGTAAGTGCGAGTGTGAGAATCACGCAAGAAAAACGAAAAGCAAAGAGAAATCTTTTTTAGTTTGCTAACATAGCATAGGCAAAGACAATTGTATAAATGTTTTGTATCGTATCACAGTAAGCACCAGCACTTTTCATTTCACTCCACAAATGTCGACTTTCACCTTGAGATATTTTCAATTCTTCTGTTATAGAGCTTGGGTTACAATCACCCCAGTGACGTCATGGGCACTGCCGACGAGTTTTCACTTTTCAGTTTGAAAATAAATTTCAAAAATTTTCATTCTTCTTTTTTCGAAGAAAAACAAAAAAAATTTCGCTGAAATACGTCAATATGAAGTCATAACTGCTTGCCTCATGGGTTTTTAATTTCTCTATGATATTCTATCTAAAACAATATGCGGCCATAAGAAAAACAATAGTTGGCTATGAAAACTCTAGTTGACTTTGAAAATTTTTGTAATGTCAAACGGATAGCTTTTGACGACTTATGCGTAAGCCTGCAAAAAATAATTTATTAATTTTCAATAATAAAAAAGATATGGTTAAATAGAAATTTTAATTTTTCAGTTTTTTCAGGATATTTCATCAACGACTGAATGTGAATATTTAAAAAAAAAAAAAACTAGTTCTTATTAAGCATCAAATTGTGCAACTTTTCTCTAATCTAACCTACCCTGTATCTGTTATTGCCGTTTTCGAAATCCCCATGTAAGTTACTATTATCTGAGACACCCGGTATGCTTTGAACTACTTTTGACAATTCATAAAAATAGTGAATTGTAGGTCAATGAGTATAAGCACACAGAGTGCAATTGCTAGCCTGTTAGGTGGGTTCGGAGAATTCCTCCATCGCCCATAACAGTTGTCATGCTGGCAGTGCCCGAAACTCCAACCAGAGAGTTTGCTATTCCGCATCCACTTTTGACAAGCTAAATTTTTAAAGATTATAATTATATGAATGTTTCGGTCAAATTTGACGTCGATTGTGTATCTTAACTACGCTAACGCTACCAAAATAGCAAAATAATATTTTATTGTATAGGTATACATAATATGATTGAATGATTGTATAGACAAATACATAATTCCCCTGTACGATTACGTCGAATACTTAACGATTCACATAGGGAAATTGTTAGGTTCTATTTCAATGAGTTACTTACCTTAGATACCTACTTGATTGTTGATATTGTTGCAAACAATCCCATTGAAACAATTTACCATGGAAACTATCCCATTTGTTACAATTTACCATAGAACCTATCAATAATTGCAATTCGCCTATGCTAGAGTCTCGATCAGTACTCGCACGGTAACTATAATTATACGTGAATTAGAACTTTAGCATTCCTGAAGGATTTCTTCTTGTTTTTTTCGGTTTTAATGATACAAATGAAAACACGTTTCGGAGAACGTCTCACTTAATTTCTTTATTCAAATAATTTAAAAAACTCGGCGCTCCCGATGTTTGCGCTTGGAAAGCGTTAATTATGATGTCTGGTGGACCGAGATGTAACCAAAGAAACACCCTCAATTATTTATAACCTCCTCCAAGAGAAAAATACTTCAAAAAGAATAAAACACTTTAAAAACTGCAGGGAAACCTTTTGTTCTCCTTTCTCTTATTCCAACATTGTTGAGTTGACTATTTGTATATCTACGTAGGTATACTACCCACCTAGATTTTCATATTATTCTATCGATTTAATGAAGCGGATTCATAAAAAATTCAAATGTGATTTGGATTACGTTTTTGAACTTTATTTAGATGTATAATTTTAATAAAAATATATTTGATAAAAAATATCTAGCGGGCAGTACCCCAGTACCTAAAATTTTCAAAGTCGAAAGCAAACAACAAAACCAAACCCGTATAGCTTACCTTTGAAAATATGCAGGCGAAATGAAACTTTTATCGGTATGTTTCGAATTACTATTCCAAAAGCCAGAATTCTAAATTTTGATGAGGGTGAACGTAAAATGCTTCTCCTTTAACCTGTCTAGTTTTAGCCTATTTGAAAATACCTATTTATTTATTTATTTTATTCCACAGCACATTCCACATTAGTATTTAGGCGTATCTACTTACCTTTTCATATTAAATATTTCTAAGGAAGGAAATTGTAGGCAACTTTAATTTCTGTAATTACATACATACTTTTATTATTTTCGTATATTAATTTTTTATTTTATAAAAGGAATTATAATAGTTAAGTAAATCAAATTATTTTTAGGTTGAGACGGAAGACAGACAACATTATCTATGGTAGTAAATAATATAAAGTATATAGTAACTTTTGTAGTAGTTTTTTAGTGCCAAATTCAAGACAATATTCAACAACGAATAATTTTTTCTATTGGTGCAACTAACCTAACAGAGAAATTCTTGCAGAGAAATTTCTTATTTAAAAAAAAAAAGAGAATTTTAACACCGAACGACGTCGGGCGACGTCGCAATATGACGTGACATTGCTTGACTTATATGGTTATTTATGACATTCGGTTGAAAAAAGGTTACCTATTTTTTTCTAAAAAAGAAAAATAAAATTTTGAAAATTTTCAGTTTCCTTAATTTTTTTAATACAGAACGACATGAAAATCCAATATGGCGGCCATGAGAAAAACGAAAGTTGACTGTGAAAACTCTTGGATCTAGTAGGCTTTGAAAATTTTTGAAACGTCAGATGGCTAGCTCTCAGCGGCTTACGTAAGCCTACAAATAATTATTTATTAATTTTCTAAAATAAGAAAGATGTGGCAAAAATAAGAAAATTAGATTTTTCAGTTTTTACAGGATATTTTAGCAACGACTGAAAATATCCTGAATTTTTTTTCAGATTATTACTCGGCATAAAAATACGCAACTTTGCCCCAATTTGACCGATTTCGTGTCTCTTAAGATAACCGAGATCTCCATGCTTAAGCTCGAAAAACGGACACCCTGTATATTTATTTAGGTACAGGATGTTCCAAATAAGTATCATGCACATATATAACTAAAAGTTTATATACAAACATAGGTCCGTAAACGCTTATTCTTAATTGATCTATTACAGGGCAATGTAATTTGAAGATTTTTAAATGTTCTTCTTTATATCCTACAGCTCTTGCAGTTTTTTTTAGATATACATACTTAGTACAAATTTCAAATACAGGTTACGCTGTAGGATTCAAATCATTGGGCATGCCAAATTGTTGTGAGATAATCTGCATGCAGGGAGATGTTTCAGGGATCATGCCCTATTTTCTCCTCCTGAACTTTATTGCGATGCACCGCTGGTAGATTCTAAAATACAAACAATATGTATTTTCTGTTTATTTAGAAAGTTTTTGGTCTTCGGTAGTTTTTCTTTGTAATTGCGACGGTTATATAAGAAAAAGTTTATATAAAATCTTAGTCATGAAATAAGTAAAAAAATTCCTCAAAATGAGGAAAATATTAACAATTATTGCATTAACGCATAAAAATATTATACACCATTTATGCGATGGATGCGCATGTTTTTTTGTATTATTTGTAACTACTGAAAGTAAATAGGGCGCTTTTTGTATAGGTATAATACCATGCTAATATTTAAGAAGGTTATTATTCTTGGCTTAATTTTGAGAGAGAAAAAAACCTGATATGAACACATTAGACCTGAAAGTCTTAACTGTTGAACTATAGTTATAAAGTTTTAAATATAAAGTACCTACCTATAAATTTTTAAGAAAAAAAAAGATTTTTTTATTAATTATTCAAAAATCTTCGCGTCGATTTTGATGAAACTTGGCATGTTCGTTAGCATAATTATTAAGATTTGCTTTTGCTTTTTGAATAACTAATTAATTTTTATTTATTTTTCTTAAGACTTTAGCACCCTGTAGTTCAACAGGATTCTAATAAGATTTTAACATTTTAACGTACTAACATTTTAACAGACTTTTACGACATACATTCGTGAAGTTTTTTTCTCAAAATTGTTTTCCCATAAATATCCTCCTTAAAAACCTCCTTAAATATTAGCTGGTTATCAAAAAACACTACCCTGGATAGTAGGATTAAAAAAGTTATAAGACCAAGAAGTTTATTATGCTACTTCTTGTCTATTTGACACGAAAATAAGTTTTTTGATTTTTTAGAGAAATTTTTTATAAATTAAGCTTTTTCTGCTTATTTTTTCGTTCGAAACTAATAAACAGTCTCTTTATTCTGATTTCAGAAAATAAAATCAGAAAATACCCGCATAATTATACAGGGTGTTAAGAAAATGACGGATAAACTCTTTAGTACATTACTAAGTAGAAAACGGGAAAAACAATTTAAAAAATTTTGGTCTTCAATTTGGCGAGATAAAAAATGCCATAGTTATTAACATTTTACTATCTTTGTTTTTCGATATTTTTTCACTGATTATTTTTATTTTCAGCTCATCAATCTGTCATATCACCTGCATACACACCAGAAGAGAACTTTATTGTTGTTCAATAAATGGATTTGTCGTCATTGATATAATTATTATTCATTACCTATTAAATTAATTTGTTTCTGTAACTTGAAGTTAAATTTTTGTCTATTATGTGAACAAAAAAGACAACCATAAGATAAAAGTAACGAAAAGTTTCGAATAGGTGTAGCTGAACAAATTCAATCAATAATAGTTAATTTATCCAACTCGACACACTCATATCAATACCATGCCACCTCCTGCAGTTTCCATCTAAGAACGGTGGCGTTGCTTTTCAATTTATTTACCCTTAAATTTGCTCCCGTCAAGTAAGATTGGCCAGGAAAACTGTTCCCTCGAGGCGAATCAGACTTAAATGTCACAGAACACCTTCCATATGTGGCTCTGTCCGATCCTGGATGTTCTCCACGTCAGCATTTCGACGTCACAGACCACGTTATAGGATAGTAAGAGGGACGAGAATAAATACGCAAGTGAACAGAAATAAAGAATAAACATATAAATTTATGTAAGTGAGGAATATGTTCCTGAAAACTGACTCGGTATTTTGTTTTTTATGGATTTTCGGGGCTTTGCAGCTAAATCGGTGGCGTGTAACTGCATCCGCTTCGGCTATAGGGTAGGTCTCAATGTGCCTTTTAAATTCAGACCATGTACTTTGATTTTTTATTATACACTCAATTGGTCCTCGCAGATTCGCTCTCCCGTCAAATTATGCTTGCTTTGTTGATGTTTGTTGTTGGACGGAAGCGGATTTAATATAATATGAAGGGTGAGAGTATGAATGTATGTATATAGTAGCAAACAGAGGGGCTTTTATATAAGGCTGCTCTGAAAAATTATGTCGATAATTAAAAGTATGATTTTAAATGCAAAACTAGATTGTTCTAAAAATATTCTTTATACCATACCTATATAAGTACAAATATATACTGGGTGTATTTAGAATTGGTTCACGTACCATAGAGATTTCAATGGTAAAAACTTAGAATTGAATTATTTGCTTCTCCACATGTTTCAGAGAGAAATGTTTAATTAATATTTTTTTATGATTGTAAAGCTGCAGGTACATTTGAATTCTGTTGAGCCATTTTTGAAAAAATCAGAAAAACGCTTGATGCGACGTAATTTTCATTGTGTTTATCGAAATAAATTGAAAAGATATTTTTAATGATGAATGACCAGATTATCTAAAAAATCGGTTTTCAGCTCTGTAAAAATAACAGCTGTCAAAATTTTAGGGTACCCTTTTTAGGCCCTCTATCTCCGTTTAGAAACTTTATAGAATTATTTTTTCTATGACAAATTATGTCTTTTTGACCACCTCTCTAAGCTCCCAAAAGAATTTGAAGGTACTTACCGGATACCTACCATGTATTTTGTTTCTTGTGAACGAGCTCAGTGCAATTATCGGCTAGTTATGTCATGATAAAGCTTAGTTTTGATAATCATACAGTTTTTTTTATTTATTTATTTTCTGCAATTGATTTGGTGTAGCGTTTGAGCAAGATGAATGTCTACCTTAGACTATATTAATAAATATGGACCGCGCCTTCCCTATCTTAGCTTGGAGTCAGTTTTGGTTTGTTGATATTCTCTCTCGCACTCATATGCTGTTTCTGGCGGGGTAAGGCGAACGACGTAAAACGTAAACAAATAGAACGCAACGGCAGTGGCGCGCTCGAGTTCAGTTATAGGAAATGTAATAATTACATAAATTATAATAATGATCATAATATTCATAATATTATTATTTTATTTACAGTTTTTGTTACAAAAAACATAAATTATGGGAATACTAATAGATATTAAATTAGGAAAATATATACTTATACCTACCTATACAAAATAAAAGGTACAAAAAGGTAATAACAATTTAGCAAATAAAAAATCGATAGGAAAGTCGGAAAGCAATATACATCAGTAGGTACCTAAAATATTTTTTTCAATTTCTTACATATTTAGTTGATTTTATTCTAAAAATAAATTAAACGAACCTAATTGAAAATATGTCAGATACCTAATCACTAATTTTAAAATGCCCTGTATTACTAAAGCTTTGTTCTGATATTGCTGGGAGTGAATTCGTCTCAATTTTAGAAGAATTAATTGCCGATAAAAACTGAAAGATCATGGAAAAAGTTCACCACATTTTAAAAATTTGCACTAAAAAAAATTAGTAATAATCTGAAATTTTTTTAACGTTCGTGCAACCGGGTCAAAGTCTTCTATTTCATATTCTTTGATGATATTGTTTGAATATTATTCCCCCTCTCCATATTCTGATTATCTTAAATTAGAGGTTGACAATAATAATAGGTAATATACTTTCAAAAAGTCAGTATTTTTTATTTATTTAAATGGAATAATTTTTCCAAGTTGCATTTTTCAAAGTATTCAGTATGCTTTCGAAAATGAAAAAAAAACTGTCAAACAATAATTGTTTTCACAAATTAAAAGATAAAACACTTACACACTACGCTACGCCCATGACCATGTATATGCTTTGTTTTGATTGACGGCTTTGCGTTGCTTACGTAGGAAACTGATAGACTTACCTTTTTTTCGAAGTTTTCTCACAAACAGAACACGTTTTCGCCACTTTTTTTTAACTTAATTGAAAAATTAATTATTAAAGCTTAAAACGAGTGAAAGCTAGAGCTGAAAATATAAATAACAAGGAACTTACAACTGTTTGAAAAACACGAACTCTTATTATGGTATTTATGTAAACAAACGGTCTGACAGGATGTAAACATTCACGTTGCCAGATGTAGCAAAGTAAAACGGGTATAAGGGATCCATCGATGTTTATTGCCCACCAATAACACTGGAGAGGTTGCACTCTTTCATTGTAAGTGCCAGTTTCATTATTGATCTGGCATTCATTGTTTTGAACAGTCTTGTTTGGAGAGAGAGGGATGTCGGAACACTTTTTCAGTGTTTATGTCTTGGTCCATATTTATTAATATAGTCTAAGATGTCTAAAGTAGGGCAAAATAATGATTCATTCTGGAAGATAAGGTTATGAGTAATTTTATGGCAATCATAAAATTATGGATTTTTGACTCCTTACATATCTAAATAGAGCAATCAAAAGAATCTAACGCAGTAATATTATATTATGTATTTGTTGATTTTGTGAATTCCACATATTTTTAATAAATGCCATATTTATTTTTGAACCTTCTTAAATAAGTCGAGAAGTTCCTTTTCGATTTATGTCATTCTCTCATCTATTAAATTTTTTCATACCGTGACTTGAAGAATGCGAGAACTGACGCCAGACTGGAATCCTTAATTCGCTTAATCTGGCATGGGGAATGTTAGAGAGATTTGCTCAAGAAGCCAAAAGCCGTTTTAAAGAATCTAAAAATTGCACTCGTTAAGTGTGTTGAATGAGTAACGACGTCAGGGTCCGCTACTTTGACGCCCTCTGTTAGCTGTCGTCATTAGCCTTTAGATTTAATGATGTTTCACGGAACACTGGATCAAATTCTTGGGCTTTACTTCTTATTCGTTTCGACACTTGACTGAAATTTAAAGATTTTATTTCACATCTTGCCTTGGTTCACTTGACTTTCTTTTTCATACATTTGACGATTGATTTATACATGAAACTGACAGAAATCTTAACTCAGTTAATGGTTTATTTAAATATCCTGCACCTCGCTATATCATCAACCGCAGTTTATCTAGAATAATTATTATTGTATTTAACCCAGTCATTTGTGGAAACTGTAGACTTGTAGGGAATTAAATATTTGCCTACAACTTTTATTTTTTATGAATTTGAATTATTATGTTTAATTATTTTTGTTATTATTATTAGTATTAAAATTTAAACCACATAATAGTAGGATACTACATGAAATAGGGTAGGGACACGCAAACCGTTTTAAGTTCACTTATGTCTAAAAAAATTTGTTTTTGAGGTTGTAGGACCAACAGCTCCGAGGATATGGCTGGTGCTCAACCTTATTAACGGGGAATCTGATGGTATTTATCTAATGACTTCCCCGCTATAAACATATTTTCATAAAATTCAAAATGGCGGACTGATGCGCACCTCGGATCTGGTCGCCATTTTGAATTTAGACTACTTTTGCCCCCTCACAACAGGGGTAGAACAAGAAAGATCGACAGCGGAATTTTAGTACCTATTTATAATTTTTCAAGTACTTTTACTTACCGTTCAACATTCACTTAGGTACCTTCCCCTGAACGAAAAGTCATTAAACACTTATATCGTTTTAACGTCCAGTAACTGTAACCTACAATTTTAATATCGTCATGGTAATTTTTTCACGTTCTTTGCCATTGGTCTTGGGTGGAGTTTTTAGGATTGACCGAAGTGTTTCGTCCTTCATTTTCCGACACATGCTTGGAAACATCTAAAGCGAGTTTTGCATCGAAATTGGCTGTTTTTCTCGAAAACGGTTCACGTTAGCAATAATTATGACCTGATACCTTTTCTGCGTGTAGAAAATATTGGTGGTTTAAAATGCGCTTTAAAATAAAATTTATGTTTTCAACCCTTACTTTGTAGAATCTCTGCATACTTATTGATTATGAATAAAACACTAATGTTTTATAAAATTCTACGATATATTGATGGATGCTACATGAAAAGTAGCGAAACACGTGTAACGTTTCTACCATCCATCAATATATCGTAGAATTTTATAAAACATTAGTGTTTTATTCATAATCAATAAGCGCTTTAAAATGTCAAATAACCCAGTGTGTCGTATAGATATAACGCAAGTCTTCAATCTCCGCCATTGGCACATGAATAAAATTTTGTCAGCATTAAAAAAGTAGCTCATATTAATAGTAAGATTGTAAATAACACAAAGTTGAGCTGTGTACCTCAAACGGTACCCGAAATTTCTTCAATAAACTGGAAAAAGTATTTCTTTGACACCCTGTAGCACAAAAATGGTGCATTTGCAGACCCACGTCAATGGGGAACCTTTTTCATTAGAATGAGCCAAGAAATCATCCCCTAAATTTTTTCGCACTTATATTATTTATGACCCTATATTATGTGCATAATGCCAAATTAAAACAAGGCTAAAGGCCACTCTTAAAGACTAAAGGTATTTCTCTCTCTCCAAGACTAAAGGTCTTTCTCTTTCTCCAAGACTAAAGGTCACTCTTAAAGACTACAGGTCTCTCTCCAAGGCTAAGGGTCACTCTAAATGACTGCAGCTCTCTCTTTCTCTCTCTTCAAGGCTAAAGGCCACCTTTACAGGTTATAAGCTCGCTCTCGACAACGATATATGTCGCCTTGTAAGTTCTTCGAGGACGAAGAACCCTACAGGATGGCCGTGTGGACCCTACCTGCGGAGCGGCAGCAGGGCCGATTACTAAGGATCAACTGATATCACGACTGACGAATAATCACTTATCGGGTAGAGCTCGTAGAGTGCGGACTATCAGATTGTTCCTAAATGAATAGTACCTATCTAATTATCGTTAATATATTGCTCAAATAGTATTAGTGCCTTTTATTAACGCCCACCGTCTACAATATGGATAATATGAACTTTCAATTTATTTTAAAATCACTTAAATAATCGGCTGTTAATTTAATAATTATACATTACTTAATAAACACCCTGTATACATGCATTTTAACAACTTCATTACGTATAATCAACAATCTTCATCTAAGTGTCAATAAATAAAACTAACCGGGCCGAAAGCTTTGGGAATACAGGAATTATTATGTTTTCTTGAGGCACTTAAATTTTACAAATTACTTTGCAGATTGATTTCACGTTTAAGTATTTGCAACCCTTTGAGTTGACTCTAATATAAAATTTTCTTCTTCAAGGACCAGCCACAGCCTCATGAAATGACAGCATCAGACAACTCGTTACTTTATGATTGTGATAATGAAATATGTAGTATTAACCTAATTTTTGAAACCATGAAGACAAAATTTCAAAGGAATCTGGGATTAAAAAAAAAAAAGTAGTATTAATATAAGTGAAGTTGGTGATAAATTTTAAAGTCGATGGATTTTTCGATTATCTTGAGAACAGTTGTGCTCTTGATACTTGGCTCTATATTTCGAGGGCGAGGGAGCTGAAGACTTCGCTTCAACAATACAAGGCAAGTGTAAACATTCAGTCGACCCAGAAGCGTGCCGCATGCAATCCTCTGAAACAACCAACAGCGGAACATGTCGCAATCTGGTGGAGTTTGACAAGTACATCAGTCAACATTTACTGCATTGATTGTGTTCAGTCAGTCCACGCGCAACTGGATTGTCAACAAACAGTGTAGCAGTAGGAAAAACTGCACAGGGTCGGGTCGTAAATATTGAGAAATGAAATGGAGGCTTTGTAAGTACGTAAGTTGTATTCCTAAGGGCATTTTTACACGATATTTTTTTTTTTTTGAGCTGTTTAAATGTGAACTTGTGATGATTCTTCAAATTTTTTTTTTTTTTGCTTTACATTATACGATTTTTTATTTTACAATTCCTATACTGGGAATCATAGTAACCGCGCGATGACAAAAGTATTCTTAATCTGCAATTTCACAAATAGGTTCTTTTATACATATTATTTCAACTAAATAGTTATGTGTTATATTATTTACCTATAAGTGTAGGCTTACAAACATGTAATTTAGTATGTATACAGGGAGAGTCATTTTAATCTTCGAACCCGGATATCTCTGTTGGTAAGCCAAATACAAAAAAATTGTACAGACAACAGTTTTTCAGGACAATGGGGGTCATCTGACTGTACTAATGAGTTTCACCTTTCAAGGCCATTTGAAAGTCAAGAAAATTTTTTTCAGTCTAAAATGAGTAGGTTAGAGTTATAAACAATTAAAAATAGCAGTTTTTTATTTTGAAAACGGCTTACATGTCCCTTAACTTTTCATGTGTTATTACCTTACAGTGTATTAGGAATTTTTATATAGGGTGATTAAAAATCTGACAATTTTCTCCACCTTGTATTAAAATTTAAAGACAAGATAGGAACATGTAAGCTGTTTTTCGATATTTTAAGCCGTTTCCAATGTAGGTACATCACTGTTTTCAAAATGAAAAACTGCAATTTTCAGTTGTTTATAACTCTTATAACTTTATAATTTGTGTACCGTGTATGATGCGTTGTAGGTAACGAGGTGTTTTAACTGCTGCGGCTACAATCATGTCGCCAGTAAATGTAAAAATAAGGTCACTTGTCCCAAATGTGCTGGTGAACATCCCATAAGGACTGTTCCTCTGATGTCCTGAAGTGTGCAAACTGCTGCGGCCTTGGTATTTGGTATTTGGTATTTTAACTAAATGTGAGAGATGGTTTATTAGGTCCCAAACACTGAAGCCAGCGGGCTTATTGTATTTCTCACATTTAGATTCTCCTTGATTAGAAGAGCTCCGTTCCTTTGACAAGGTTTAGCAGCCCGCTAACCAAGGTTTTTTCCGCCAGATGGCTCCCGGGACTGATTGGTCCCAGGACCGCATAGCGCGTTCGTGCGAGTGCTGGACACTCGAATATCACATGAGAAGCTGTCTCGTCTTCTTCATTGCAGAGTCTACAAATTGGGTCTTCTCTGTATATCCCCAGTTTATGTAGGTGTACTCTTAGGTGGCAGTGTCCTGTGAGAAGACCCACCACCGTTCTGATCTGCATTCTATTTAGTTGCAGTATCTGTCTGGCAAGGTTTTGAGAGGGCTCCTTGATCATCACCTTACCATGTTTGTTTCCTGTTATACGGTTCCAGTGTGCTCTATGTTGTGTTCTTATCCACTGAGCCACCGCCCCGCGTACAGTGTTCTTTGGGATGCCAAACACTGGTTCGGGCCCAGTGTAGTTTATCCCAGCGCCTTTCTTGGCTAGTTGATCTGCAGCCTCATTACCAGGCGTCCCACGGTGACCCGGAACCCAAACTAGTGTCACCACGTTACACCTGGCTAAGTCAATGAGGTCTTGCAGGCATTCCCAGACCAGTTTTGATCTGATTTCATAAGCTGCAAGGGCTTTCAGGCTAGCCTGACTGTCGGAGAGGATGTAGATTTCCCTACCTCGATAGTTCCTTCTGGTATTCTCTCCAACGCATAGCCTAATTGCATTTATCTCGGCCTGGAAGATGCTGGCATGAGTCCCCAGTGGCACGTAAATATTGCATCCGGGGACCACCCCATGCACTCCAGCTCCGGTACCTGTCCCTGTCTTTGAGCCGTTAGTGTACCAGAGCAGCCCTTTTTTCAGGCACAGGTGTTCCATTTGTTGCCATTCTTTCCAGTCCATTAGAACCTTGAATGGTTTTACAAATGATATCGTAGTACTCATACCATCGGATTGCATTTCCAGGATAGGATCTACGATGATATCAGTTATTCTGGAATGCCCGGTTTTCCCAGGTTTATCCCAGTTTTGGTTTTGTTTCAGCCTGTAGGCGCTCAATCGTGCCTCGCTCTTAATATGAATGTCAAGAGGAGGCAGGTCAAGTATGGCCTCCAGTGCTGTCGTTGATGTAGTGTTCATGGCTCCCGTGATGCCTAAGCATGCAAGCCTTTGAACACTTTGAATTTTCATAATGGCTTGTTTCTGGTCGATCTTTGGCCACCAGACTAAACTGCTGCGGCCTTAGTAAAGTAACCCCTGGCCTTGATGTGAACCATGCTACCTGGGACTTTAAAAACTGCTTTATTTACAATAAAAAACTTGCATCCCTTAGACAAGATATTTTGAAGAAATAGCAATCACTCTTGCCTAGTCTTGCACAATCCCCAAATGAGAACGCTTCATTCATAAAACTGTATTACCAGAACGTTAGGGGTCTTAATACAAAAACGCTCGATTTTTCAATAGCAATCACTCTTGCCTAGTCTTGCACAATCCCCAAATGAGAACGCTTCATTCATAAAACTGTATTACCAGAACATTAGGGGTCTTAATACAAAAACGCTCGATTTTTTTAACTTTGTGTCTGCGCATACATTCATTGACATCTATGCAATCTCTGAATCGTGGTTAAACGATTCTGTATGTAGTTCGGAGTTATTTCCACCATTATACAACGTATTCAGAGCCGACCGCTCATGTGATGGTACTGGGAAATCTCGTGGTGGTGGGGTATTCCTTGCGGTGAAATCACATATTATTAACTCTACAGTTCTCTGCCTCTCCTCTATCTCTGCTCTGTTCGCCTCCATCCCATCAATAGATATTACTGCCGTAAGAGTTAAAACTGCGAATGCTAGGCTCTGCATTGTGGTACTTTATATCCCACCGCTCGTCTCTTCTGAGGAATTTGTAGCTTTGTTTGAGGCTCTGGAGGTGCCCGGATTTGAATATGGTCAGGAACTGATTATCTTGGGTGATTTCAATATAAGTGGTTACTCCCGTTGCCCTTCTGGATCTCTTGGTTTGCACGCGAGAACACTCGATGAATTCTGTAGCCTTGTTTGTCTGCAACAGCATAATTCCATTTGTAACGCCAATGGAAGATTTTTGGATCTAGTCCTGTCCACGTTATGCTGCTCTGTTGAGAGGGCTCTCGATTTCGCCGTTGCTGAGGATGCACACCATCCTACTCTCTTCATTAAAGTTCCTTGTTGGATACCTAGACCTCTCAATCCTATCTCCGCTAATGTTAGCCATTTGTCATACAATTTTAGACGAGCGGACTTTGTTGGTTTATACCAGCATCTTTTCTCTTTATCTTGGAACTGCATACTTTCCGATATGAACTTGAAAACAGCCATCTCAAAGTTTTATGAAATGATCTACCGATCGTTTGACACATTTGTCCCAAAATCCTCTCCAAGACACAGTTGTAGATATCCACCCTGGTTTTCTAGGACGATTATTTCTGATATAAAAAAGAAATTTGCATCGTGGAAGCATTACAAGACACATCTTGATCAGGAATCTCTATCTCAGTTTCAATATCTTCGCCGTAAACTTAAAAATGACATTAGAGTGGCTCACACTGCTTTTGCTAGAGACTCGGAGCAGAGGATCAGATCATCACCCAAGAGGTTCTGGTCATATGTCAACTGTAGGAGAGGTGATATTCTGTTCCCTCTCTGGTGTCATATGGTGATGATGTCACTGACCGCCCCTTGGAATTTGTCAGCCTCTTCGGGACCTTCTTTAATAGTTGCTTTAGGGATGCCAACATTACTACATCCTTATACTCTTCAGATCCCCTCCCCGACGCTGATAATAGCACGACATTCTTGCCACGTGCTTTCGATGAATCTGATATTCTACTATCGGTCAAAAAGTTTGGTTCCGCACTAACGGCTGGAGTTGATCTGATTCCAGCTTTTTTTGTGAGGGACTGTGCTCATGTTCTAATGGCTCCATTGCTTCATATTTTCAACTTGATTCTAAAAAATCAAACTTTTCCGGATGAATGGAAAGTGGCCAGGACGATCCCTGTTTTCAAGTCGGGTGACAGGTCTTCTGTAACACCTTACCGACCAATCGCGCTTCTATGTAACTTCTCCAAGCTCTTCGAATTCTGTCTCTATAGAAGGATAATAACTGACCTCAGTCGGAAACTTTCGACCTGTCAACATGATTTCGTTAAGGGGAGATCCACGGTAACGAATTTGGTAGTGATTCAGGAGGCAATCGCTGGGAATCTGGACCTGGGTCTGCAGGTTGATGTCGTATATACGGATTTCAGCAAGGCCTTCGATCGTTTGGATCATTGCACACTCTTGTCCAAGCTGCGTAGCTTTGGTTGTTCCGGAGATCTTGTTACGTTGCACGAGAGCTATATCACTGGCAGAAGTCAGTTTGTTGAATTATCTGGATTTCGGTCCGATGTGTTCGATGTGCCTTCTGGTGTTCCTCAGGGATCTGTTCTGGGCCCGCTTCTTTTCAACATCTTTGTAAATGACGTGGTGATCATTTTCGCGAACTGCTGTCTTTTATATGCGGATGATCTGAAGATCTACGTGGTTGTTAGGTGCATTGAGGACGCGGTGCTTATGCAGGAAAGATTGGATTTGTTTGGGAAATGGTGTGTGAAAAATCATATGAACCTGAATCTTACTAAATGTGCTGTGGTTTCTTACTTACGTAGTAGAGATTCTGTCCTGTATGACTATGGCTTGTCTGGGGTTCCTTTGACTAGATCTAATAGTATCAAAGACCTGGGTGTGGTATTTGACTCTGGTTTATCGTTTAGGCAGCATATTGATAGGATTTCCTCCTCTGCCTATAGGATGTTGTTTCAAGTTTCAAGAGGAAGTGATTGCGCATTTTTTGACATGCAATTAAGAATTTTATGTTCATCAGTGGCGCGCATACGGATATTGATCTCATTTTTTTAAAGAAAAGAAAATAAATGTCCACTGAATTTTTTAGAGAAAACTGTCATTATTTTTTCATCCAGAATCGCCCCCTGAAGATTGTCCGTAAATGAATATGACACCGCTCAACTGCAGCTTTGCGACCTCAAATTAAGGCCATTAAACGAAACATATCTAAGCACAAAAGTGCTTCCTGTAGAATATGACACCTTAAAGAAGAAAATTTGAATTTTAAGATTGTGTATATTTCAGTAACCGAAACTGCGATTAAGCTATAAATTGATATACGTCAGTTTCAGAGGAGATCGAAGAGAACTGAATTGTGCTGTGAAGAGAACCAAATGTGCTATTATTGAAAATTGAAAACAACGTCTGAGTTGCCACACAACATAAGTAAACATGAGGTGTGAGTTTTAACACGCAATTCCCTATGGCAACTCTTAAAATAAATGCACTGTACACATACCTACTTATCTATCCATTCAAAATAAGTTATAATTTTCTCATTTATTCAATATCTTACTATTTTTTATTGTACACTTTACAACCTTTTATTAGGAAATAAACTGGCGTTAAACAACATCGTCCTCTATACCAAACTTCGTCACAAAAAATAGACAGGAGGTTCTAGACATTACGTTTAGCTCCACTTTTATGAACAACTGGATAGCCAATTGGCAAGTATATCCTATGAACCATCTTGTTCAGATCACAGACATTATATTACATTGGAACCGATCGTAGACCGGTGGTACAATATCGCAACACTATAGATAGAGGAACAGATTGAGAGGGATACAAAATGCCCCTACGGTCTGGTATGGGGTCTGTGATTTCCACAATTCAAAATCGTGATGAAATTGAAATTTCGACGGAGCAGATTCAGAACGCGATATCTCAGCATATCACGAAAACTGTCCAGTAAAGGTGAAGACAAACAACAGAAACAGACTGGTGGAACAACGAACTTACAAAAACGTAGAAAAAAAGTTCGACGACTGTTCAATCCAGCTAAGGAGACGGGCAACTGGGAAAAATATAAACGTACTACAAACGGAATATAATAAGGAGATCAGACGATCTAAAAGGGAGTCTTGGAGGAGGTTCTGCGACAGCATCAGTAATCTGCCTAGCAGTAACAGAATCCAAAAGATACTCTCCAGAGAGTCGGTACAGAAGCGTTTGTTTTGGTAAAAAGACCTAACGGCTCTTACACTGACTCAATTGAAGAAACGATAGATATCTTAAGAGATACACACTTCCTAGCTTGTTCGCTTCTGTCTGATCGTCGGCCACCCCCAAAACGAAAAAACAGGACGACGAAAAACAAACGACCTCAAAAACTTGATTGGGTGGTGTGTCGATCGATCATAACAACCCATACAATTGAAAGAGAGGTGAAAGCCTTCAAGCTTTTCAAATCGCCAGGAGATGACGGAATATTTCCGGCTTCACTACAAAAAGGTTTGGAGATATTGATGCGATCTCTAATTAAGATATTAAGAGCTAGCCTGGCATGGAATTACATACCATCCGGCAGGTCGGCGACTAGGGTGGTATACATAACTAAGATGGGTCGCACAGAACCACTACCGAAGTCGCTCAGACCCATTAGCCTAACCTCTGTTTTACAAAAAAATCTGGAAAGGGTTCTAGATGCGTACATCAGGGGGAGTGCGTTGAATAATCGCCTACTGAATGCGGGCGAGTATGCCTACCAAACTGGAAAGCCAATCGACCTTGCTCTCAACAACCTTGTAAGCAAGTTCACTAGGTCTATCGATAAAAAAAAGACTGAAGTGGCTGCCATCCTCCATCCTCAACATAGAAGAAGCGTTTAACAAAACAACGCACTACCAGAATCCCTCTTTTTATAGGGCAGTTGTCTTAAGAGGGATCCCATCAGTCATAAGTGTCTGGATTCACAATATTCTTGGAAGCAGAACTATATCGACGTTAACGGGAGGGAAAACATCGACTTTAGGCCCGTGAGGGGGTGTCCTCAAGGAGGAATCCTCTCCCCTTTGTTCTTATCTCTTCTCGTCGATGATCTTCTATCCATTCTCTCATTATGGCGTCTCGACGTTCAGGCATATGATTAATTT
Source organism: Malachius bipustulatus (assembly GCA_910589415.1). NCBI lineage: Eukaryota > Metazoa > Arthropoda > Insecta > Coleoptera > Melyridae > Malachius > Malachius bipustulatus. The sequence goes on from OU342636.1 coordinate 42,197,386, forward strand.
TTCTAATCAAAGGAAGATCTGAAGCGACCATTTCTAGGGTCTTTCAGAAATTTTTTTAATTATTTAAAAATTTAATTTTATCAGTGGTACGAGAGGGAACACATGTTAGTCAACCCTCACAAAATGTCATAGAATCATTTTTCAAAAAGAGAAGATTGGACGGTTTAACGCCCTCCACTCTTTTGGGAGAAACTACTCCATTTGCAGAGGAAGCCAAGTATTAGGAGTAATCCTGGATAAAAAGCTTACTTGGAACTCCCATCAGGAAAAAGTTATACACAGAGCCAAACTCTCCTTATTGACGTGTAAAAGGATCTATGGCGAAACATGGGGAATCGGACCCAAACAAATATACTGGCTTTGCGTAACGGTCGTCAGACCTATGATTGCATATGGCAGTACTGGTTGGCGGTCAAAAGGCTAGTAGGCCATGACCAAATTAAATCTCTCTAGCATACAGAGACAAGCTTGTCTGACGATCTGTGGTGCATTAATTTAACACCCCACCATCGGCGTCTAAGAGATCCTATTGGACTTACCACCTCTCCATATTTATTTGGAGAGAGAGGCCAGATGGACTACATATAGGACGATACAGATGGCAAGAAGCTTGTCAAAGGCATATAACTTGGAGCGAACCAGGTTACTGGATGACATAGAAAGTCGCAGTTTATTGGGTATACTCTTAGACATACGCCTAAGACAATCATGAACAAATTTGCTTATAAGCTCCTTCTCCCGGTAAGAGACGTGTGGGAGAAATGAGCTCCTGGCAGCGGATTTTAGTTGGTTCATCGATGAATCTATGACATCCACAGGAACTGGAGCTGGGGTGTGTAGCGCTGGCTCGAAGAAGAGAGTCTTCTCGAGCCTGAGCCTTTACGCAATCACTTTCTAGGTCTAAATCTATGTAATAGGGCTCTGTACGCAGTTGCAGGAAAAGATTAACTGCCAAAGCAGATCAATAAAGGTATTTCCAGACAGCCATGCGGCTCTAAAATTCCGTAGCTCCAGCCACTGCGAAACCATTTTGGTCTGGAGCTGTCAACTAACCTTGAATATTCTAGCAAAGAGCAACGAAGAAACTCTGATCTGGATTCCGGGCCATGATGGATATGGAGAGAACGAACTTGCCGACTCTGTGGCTAGGAAAGGTGCCAAATCAGAATTTATCGATTCAGAACCATCAGTATTTGGCATATCACCGGATGATGCCTAAACAACAATACGAAACTGGGCTGAGAGGGAAGTCCTCCAGCACTGGCAAAACTTACCAAGATTGGCCCATTTGAAAGTCTTTACATAGGGTACTTCGAGAAAAAGGACCAAAGAACTATTGAAGCTTAACAGGACAGAACTGAAATCCTTAATAGCCCTATATACTGCGCACTGCAAGCTGAATCATCATCTGCACAGGATGGGTTTAGCGATCATAGCGCTCAATGCCTGCTGTGCTTGGAGAATGACGAAACAGCAAAACACATCCTATGTGAGGGTCCCGCTTTGGAAAGGACCAGATTACAAACCTTCGGGAGCTTCCTCAAAGAGGCCACATGATGGGGTTCATGTAGCACGACTAGATGTGAGCTACAATTATTGACCTTCGGTTGCAATGGAGGTGTCATACTTAATGGCCTACTGGCGATAAATGTAATCTATATAGTCTAATCTACTTTTTTAAGCGATCAAAGATAAATGAGATTAATGAGAGGAGAAACATAATTTTTCAGCAAGATAGTTCTGCTTAACACAATACAAGAATGGTTGCTGAAGGCTTAAAATTATTGCAAAAAAGTGAGAAAAGCCAGGCAAACCCGTGAGCCTTTCTATAAGGCCCTAACAAAGCGATTGATGCGATTGAAGGTTTTTTTAATTTTGGATGAAATATTTTTTGCAATACTTCTTGTCTAATAGATAATGGATCGTTTTACAAATCCAGATCTCGATTCGTCAGGCATTAACAAATGTTTAGTCTACTACCTATAGTCCAGAAATGTACTGAATAATGATACAAGGTATAGCCGGGAAATAGGAATAGGAAAGATAACTAAGGATTCTTATCCGTAGAGAATTGAATTTTGATGTCGTTCTTAATTAATATTATATTAATTAAGACACACAAAACATATTATTATTAGAATATAAACAGCGTGTGTGAGATAGGTATGTAAGGTAAGCATTATTCAATGATCTTTTAATATTTACATTTTTACGTCAGTAAAAATAACTTAAATATCACGTCTTGACTAAACGCTGAATAGAATAAGTTCTGAAGTTTATTTCGCACGATAAGTGAACCGCTTAACTCTAAAGACTTATGAAAAGGGAGGGTGAAAGAGAAAAGCTGAAAGAGGAAACAATGCTTGAAGCGTTGATATTATGTGACAAATTGCACATTACCGGGATGACGGGAGGACGTGGGAAGGCGCAGAAAGAGGTGCAAAACGGGGTATTTAGCCTGGATCAGGGGGTGCAAGTTTTCGCTCGCTTGTCTTCGTTGAGCAAACTTTGCAAGCTCCTCTCAGTAATTATTATGCAGGCAGCAGAGGCTTATTGATTGAATTAACGCGCTCCAGCTACGTATATCGTTAATTATTTAAAAACACTATGATGGAGTTACGCTAAGATAATTTCCAATGCTTCTAAATTTTTCAGCAAGTTTCATCATAGAAAATATATAAGATATTTTTCCTTATAGTTCCGATTGCCTTGCTTTAATATAAAGCTTGTGATAAGAGGTGTCCCATAATAATCTTCCGGATTTGGGTAAATTTAGTAAAAATAAATTGAAAAAATTTAGACATAAGATTTATTCCTACGAGCCACCCCTGCAAAGATATTATATTACCACTTAAAGCTATTTTGGGTCGAAAATATATTTCTTGCGATAACTTTTTGGCCGCTTTTGATAATTTTTGGTACAATTTTGCAATATTTTTGATTGTTTAGATAAATGTTTTCCAATCTCTTGTAGCACATACATATACCTACCTTGGAGGGGTACAAACCACTCATTCGCTTCTGAGAAAAAAAAAACATAATAATTTTACAAATTTTTTAGTTTAATTTTATTTTAGTTTCATAATAATAAATGTATCTTGTATTTTTCCGATAGAGCGAACCGTTATCGATTAAAACGTGCTTTTAATAGGGGATGCACCGACACCGAAGAAACTTTCTAAATTGTAAGTAAAGTTGAACAAGCTGGCTGATCTTTGACTGTAAATTAAGTAGGGAACAAAACAATCACCTAATTAAACATTTTTTCAAAAAACATAATTCATATTCAATAAAACTGTACAGGGTGATTCAGGTTTTATCTAGTTAACTTCAGGAATCGATAGAACGGATTAAAAAAAGTTATTTTGCGATGTAACGTTTTCTAGCGCACTTCGAAATGCATTTTTTGCACAACCAAGAAATATACAATCAAGAAATGACGTTCGTGTTCTTCGGCTTTTTGATGACAACCCAACTATAACCACACAGCCCAGCAGCTCAATTCCTCTCAGTCGACTGTACTAAGAGCACTCAGGCGAGATCATCGAAGAGCTTTTCAATTCCAAGCTGTTCAAGGTTTGCTGTCTGGAGATGCTGGTAAACGTGTAAACTTTTGTAATTGGGTTTAGAAATTTCTTTGGGTTCTCTATGGAAATAAATCCACAATTTTTGCAAAAGATATGGACAGATGAATCCAATTTTACAAAACGGGGCGTTGTAAATTATCACAATTTTCATGTTTGGAGTAGTTAATCCTCGGTGCATCCAGGCAGATCTGTTTGCCAGATCTCAATCCTTTGAATTATTGTGCTTGGGGTCACTTAAAAGCAATGGTGCACGACACTTCAAGAGATACCCGCGAGATATTGCTTCAAAGATCAAAGAATAAGAAATGCTTGCGACGAACTAAGAAATCACCCTATACAAATCGGGGCGCGGTAATTAATTCACTAATTCGTCGATGCCAGAAGTGTATTGAAGCTGGAGGAATGCATTTTGAACATTTGTAATTCTGCCGCATTATTAGTTTATTTAGTTCAAATTAGATAAATCGTTCAAAAGTATGAGAAAAAAACTATAAAATAAATTCAACTTCAACGCCCTCTAGCGTAGAAATAAAGAGTTTCTGAGGAAAACGTTACATCGCAAAATAACGTTATTTTAATCCGTTCTATTGATTCCTGAAGTTAACAATATAAAACCTGAATCACCCTGTATACCTAGTATACTTTTGGTGTTTGATGTATATCGCAGATTATTTACATTTTGGTAATATATGTACCTAAATGCCTAATTAGCTATTTAACATTTAATAATTTAATTAGTAATAAAAAATTGACAAATTCCTTCTTCCTAAGAATTCAGGGGGAGGATTGCGCCGTTATTAAAAAAAGTTTTTAAAGTACCCTTATGTCCACCTTTTAAAAATTTAATTATTTATCATTTTACATAAATAATTCCGGGTGTGTACTTTAATAAAATATCCCAAAGGCAAGTAAGTAATCCAGGGAAACAAGACGCCTGCTATTAACGTGAACAAAATATCTACTCGTAAGTTGACACCCCTTAGTTGGTTTCTTGTTGGTAAATTAATTTACCACTCCAACCGTATACCGCGATGTACCTATATGCCGTAAAATTTGTTATTTTTTTTCAGTATTAAAACAAACTGATGATACCTAAATAACGAGCAAGCACAATAGATATATTCAGTTATGGAGCACGGTAAGGGCTTTTCACAGATCGAAGAAAATTTTGTTTTGCAATTATTATTTTTGAATTAAATTTGTGAATTGTGAATTTTTCAAGTACTTACTTTTACATATACCGATCAGCAAACTACCGTTGTGTGAGACCGGGTCTATATTCAACTGGGCATTCCGATTGAACAGGCTCAGGCTAGTAAAAAAAGACCTATGCCTCCCTTGTACTTCATTCCTAAAATGCTGTCGCACATTTGCAGACGTAGTTTGGCAGTTGTGCAATAAGTGGCAGAGTATTCCATCCAGAAAATTCCATCCAGATGACAAACTTTCCATGTTTCCTGAAGTTTTCTAAAAAAAAAAAACTGAAAAGGGCAACCGGAAGTGAAACAAAATATTGATTCTGGAAGATGTGCATTCTGTGATTAGAAGAAGAAATATGTCTAAATGTGTTTTTGCAATATATGTAATATATGATTTATTATTCCTGTCTCTCTTTTTCTTATTGGGAATAACGAAATAAAGGCGTAATTGCGTTTCTCTGAAAAAATTAAAGCTTTATTTACAAAATGTTTCCTACAAAAATGAAATTATTAAAAACTAAATTAATAATTAATTAATTTCCTTATCAGTAAAAACAAGATTAATTAACTTTAAAAAATTAAAGAAACAACAGTTAAAGCCTTTAATAATTCAAGTCTTGTTATTTCTCTTGGAAAAGTTTATCATTCACATCATCACACCTCGACAGTCAGGTCGGCACTCTTGGTCAGGTCAGCACTATTCATTCCATGTCTTGTCCTCCCAACCTAAAGAAAAATGATGGCAGGAGTATATGCGTGTCCTTAGGCATTTTCTTTACGTATATTAAAGGAATATGGCCGACATGCAGAGACAACACTTTCCCAGCCAAATAGGCGTTCGATTTTCATAAGACAGTGTTACATAAACAGCAAATAATTAATCTTTAGTTAGGGTTTTGTTAATTGTTTTGTTGTAGGTAAGAGTGTTTTTTCTAGGTTCGTTCTTTTTGGTCATTGCAGTCATTTCAGTTTTTGATAATATCTCAAGAACCTTTCGAGATCTACTTTTTTGAGATGTTGAGATGGACCTGTTACTTCAGCCCCCTTAATGTTTTTTTATGCAAATTAGCTCTATGTTATCGGGGTCATTAATCACGCCCACCTGTCACCGAACAATGGAGTGTACGTGATTTATGGACACACCTGCATCCAATCCTTTGTTCGAAAACACAATAGACTAATAAGTTCTTAGAAATCGTGGTCATTTATCACGCATACCTGACACCAAACAATGGAGCGGCGGTCCTTTGTCTGGAATACAATAGAGCTACACCTGCATCCGGTCCTATATTCGGAAAAAACACAATAGAGCTGCACACCTGCATAATTAATGATGCAGAGGCACGTATCGACAAGCTTCGACACGTCTGAATACGGTGCACCTGCATCAGGTCCTTTGTTCGGAAACACGCTGCACACCTGCATCATTAATTATGCAGGTGTGCAGCTCTATTGTGTTTTTTCCGAACATAGGACCAGATGCAGGTGTAGCTCTATTGTATTCCAGACAAAAGGACCGGGTGCAGCATAATTAACTGTATTGTATTCCAGACAAAGGACCGCCGCTCCATTGTTTGGTGACAGGTGGACGTGATTAATGACCCCGATTTCTAAGAACTCATTAGTCTTTTATGTTTTCGAACAAAGGATCGGATGCAGGTGTGCCCATAAATCACGTACACTCCATTGTTCGGTGACAGGTGGGCGTGATTAATGACCCCGATAACAATAGAGCTAACTTGCATAAAAAAATCATTAAGGGGGCTGAAGTAACGTCATTTCTACTAATCGTACTAACCAAATCTATTCAGAATTTTTGCTTGGATAAAACAGTGGCGTTCCAATGTTGTTGTATTTAGGTGTACGGTATTTTTATAAGTGGACTGGTAATAAAAGTTATGTAAACATTGGTACATTTGTGTATTGTTGGCCGCGTAATAGGTAGGTAACATTGATTCAAATGTATGCAATACTTCTTAGGCTGTGGTGCAGTCCTAGTGGTGGAAATTTTGAATATTTATAATATATAAAAAAAATTAAAAGTAAATAGAGATATTATATAAACGGTAGTAGAAATTATGTCGACTGTAAGTCGTCTAGAACTATGTCATTATTACGGTTTATTCCTAGAATTCTTAGAACATAATAGGAGATTAATCGCTTTAAATTGCCTTTTTAATCGATTCTGTAAATCTGCAATGCCTTAGCGTTTTTGTATCTGTGACTGCATGCCAGGTACCTATGGCGCTGCTAAGTCACACACCGCTTTAGGACCGGCCCACTACTTTAGCAAAATTATTGGTGATTGGTGAAAGACTATAGCAATATTAACAAACAACTATGATATTCCAATTATTGATCTTATAAAATTGATTACTGAGGTATTATAGTCCAACAATTAGAAAAATTAGGAAAAATAAATTGACTAAAATCTCAGGAAGTTCTATTGTCAATATTTGGATTGTTTGGTTGAACCGCAATAATAAAACTTTGTTAACCATTGTCTTTAGAACTTCTCGTTCAATACAGGGACAGGGGGTTGTTGCGTTTCTCCATGCTGTGACCTATATATCCTCCTCAGCGGATTTAAAACATTTCTCATTTTAATACTCACTCGGTATATATTTGGCAAAGCATATAAGCACGAGAGAGTTTGAGAGTTTTAAGTCGACCAATTGAAACTCACCAGAAGGTCGAAGAGTCTGAACTAAACTCAGTCAAGTTAATTGGCGGTAATTGTTGGTGACACTTGGAGGTGTCTGTGTCTGTAGTTAGCTGCTCTGCGCCCGACAGTTACCCGGTAAATTAAGTTTGGAAAAGTTAGCAGGAAGAGGAGGAGGCTTTGCTTCCAGCCGCTCCTAGCTGGCAGTTCAAGTATGAAAAGTTACTACATATAACCCAATCTTGGTGTTGACGGTCTCTAATTAGCCTTTATTATTAAAGCTAATCACGTCAATTCCTCTTCTGTGATATACTATCCTGATATCATGTTTGTGCTTCATGAAAATAGATTATTCAAACAAGTAAGAAAAATATGTTTTATATTTTAGTATTCTTCAATTGAAGGGCTCGGTGCAAAAACCAGTCAACTCCATTTTTTACCTAAAATGAGTTATTATATGCATAATATAGAAAAAAATATTGCGGATCTTCTGGTGCAAGAATCAGTCACATCCAATAAATTTTAACAAAGATACATAGGTCTTGGAGTTGACTGCACCAGAACTTAGGTGCAAGAATCAGATGGACAAGAACATGAAGAAAGTCAATTTATGTTTATGATTGAAAAAAGTCAAGAAAGTTTATGTTTACCTTTCTATTGTTCGTTTTTTTATAACCTCATCAGAATGTTATTTTTTGTAGTTTTCATTTGTTTCCCTGTTCTTTAGAGTTTCCTTGATTTTAAATAAATATGTGCTTGATATCTAACTATAAATAAATGATTAACGAAATATTGGTGCTCTATTTGTGTAATTTTTACAGGTTCGGTGCAAGAAACAGTCAAATCCAAGACTTTCAAAATTTTTTTTTTGATGTGTCTGAGAAAAATTTATCTTTCAGTTTATTATTAAATCACTGCCAAGTCCCAATATTAAATGGTCAATTTTTTTCGAATCAAAACTTTGTCAAATAACATTTTTAGAAAGTTTTTTTTGATTTCCCACAAATTATGAAAAATGGAGTTGACTGGTTTTTGCACCGAGCCCTTCAATTATTGTACGAGTATAATAAGGAATCTGTGTAATTGCGTTAATATTAATGACATAATAGTTAAAGATAAATCAGTTCTCTGTCTTTTATAAATATTTTTTCTTCAGAAACAATTCTTGGAAAACAATCTTCTGGCAATGCTTGGCAATATAATTCATAATAAGTTTCTTTCGAACTGTACTTTAAAGCACAGCGAGAGTATCTCGAGATTATAGATACCAAAAGAGCAGTTAGATTCGACACCGAGGAGAATTGTTATCTGACATTTTAAGTGTTCACAATACAAGTTCAAAAGCGTCGAAACATTTCAATAGAAAGTCACGACCTGGCTTTCTGTCTGCACGTCAAACCAGTCACTAATAACTGCGAAACATAACGCCATCTAAGAACAAAACATCCAGGAGATTCGCACCGTCAAGAAGGGTAAAACTAATGCTAAAGTTGCTGTTATTTTTCTAAAGTTGGAAAAATGGAGAATTTTACTAAATAAATGTCTGAATTTTTAGCTTCTACTGAATATATTTTCTACAGGTAATCACAGTTCGTAAAATAATCAGGAAACCACATTTTTTCCTGGAAGAAGCAAATAGAGATATTATTTTATAGAAACATAGAAACATAGGAGTTTTTCTATGCTGCGTCAACGTAACTTTCACAAACAAAATATTATTGAATCAACCTGTATATTAACGTGACATTTATAAGTAACTATAGTTTTTTAGTTATCAAAAATATCAGTTCAAACCCGGGGGGACATTGACCTCCTGAGTTCCCTCATAAAGCAAAGCTGGACGTCACATTTAGCCAGCTAAAAAAGACGGGTCAAAAAATCTGTCGTCATACCGTAAATACTATCAAAGCTTGAAGAGGGAAAAATGACACCTAAAAACACCTGGCAAAGCCATTAACAATACCATTAGGGCATAAATCATATGCACTAGCACTATTGTCACACACTACCATACAATTAGATATTCCGGAAGAGTCAAGACGCATTATTTCCCTCATGCTGTAAATACTATTCCCTTAGAAAGGCAAAAAAATCATACCAAATAACTATCCACCAGTAGCACTGCTTTCAGTAACATCTAATATTATGGAGGAGGCTATTAGGCAACATTTTTACAACTTCCACAAACAGACATACCTCAACAGGGAACCTCCTCATCTACGCAACCGAACTGTGAAACAGCGCAGTCGAGCATACCATATGGGAAGTTTCGAGTGGAAGCCCCTGGCAGGATGCTTTGCAACAATTTTAGAAGATAACACTGATAGATCGAGAGATCAACATTAGCAATGAAATCTAAGGGGGTGCAGCAGATGGATGAGCAATTAACTTTTGAGCAGTCTTTGTCAGATATTCCCTCGATCATGATCACCAGAGACGGAATAATAATAATAATAATTTGTTTTTATTATTATTTGATTGTGCCTTTTATTAAGAAACGAACAGTCACCACTGAACTATGCATTACCTCCACTGGTAGCAGCCACGATCCATTTCCAAGTGGAACCCATAAGTAAGAACCAATATAAGTGGATTTACATACTCGCCACTGACAAGCTTTTCTGGTTTAAGTACATAACCTAAAGGATGATTTCTGGTAAGTAGGTCAATCATGGCAACGTTTGATTGTTTGAAGAAGCGAAGAGAGTCTTGACTTCTTCTGTCCGTTGTATAAACCATTGAGAGGTTTCATACTGATTGAGCCTTTATTTGATCAGTCTCTGATCCAATCGCCTTAGAGACAATCAGTTTGATGGTCTCAACATTTGGACCAACCGCTCCCGATAGTGTGAGGAGCAGAGCTACTAATTTCTCATTCATTGACAACAGAATGGCATATACAGAGGGTGATGTGCTAGAACCTTTAGGGCATTCATAAATCGAAAAGTGATTGGACTAGAAGTCTGAAAATGTGTACATGATGATTTTAATTTCGAGAACCTTAACTAAATATTTACACTCCCTATGCATACCGGAAGTTGTCATCAACTTTTTTAATTTAAATACAAGGGGCACCTTGATATTGATATTGATATTCATATTGAGGGTGTCAGATGCGCTACGACCTATTATGATCTATTGTGCCCCCTCTTCTCTGCTTCTTTGGAGTATATTCTCTTCATTGAAGCAGCCTCTCCAACTCCGTTTCCCTTAGGAATTTCAGGATTTGAAGAGGATCAAGGCCGGGCAAAGCCCCCCCGTTGAGCTGGTGTTGGCCCAGAACATCGTTTCTTTCACGTTCTAGGGCTTCGCAGTTCATCAATAGGTGACGAGGCGTCTCGTTTTCTTCCCTGCAGAGTCTGCAAACGCCATCATTTTCTATACCAAGTTTCCTCAGGTGTTCATTGAGCTTGCAATGACCTGTTAGGAATCCTGTTAGCGTTCTGAGACTTCCTTTGTTGAGGGTCAGGAGTTTCCTTGACCTTTCTCGGTTAAAGTTCCCGAGGAGCTCCTTGGATTGTCTCAATCCTGAGAGGTTATTCCAATGGATTTCTCTCAGTTTTTCTTCTTCCTTCCGAAGTTCTGCCTTGAAAAACGTGTCTTCAAGGCTACAGAATGGTTCTGGTCCTATAAAGGGCGTCGATGCTCCTTTTCTTGCCAATGAGTGGGCACGTTCGTTTCCCTCAATCCCAGTGTGTCCTGGTATCCATTTGAGGTGAATTTTGTTCTCTCTGCCGAATTTATTGAGTTTTTGTAGGCAGTTCCATGCCATTTTTGAGCTGATGATAGGAGAGCTCAGCGTCTTTATGGCTGCTTGACTGTCTGTCAGTATTGCTATTTCCCTATTTTTATAGTTTCTGTCGAGGTTTATTTGGGCGCATACTTCTATTGCGTACAGTTCCGCTTGAAGTATACTTGGGGATGTTCCCATCGGCTCGGAGTAGTTGGTGCCTGGCCCATATACTCCTGCCCCAGTTCCCTCGGTGGCCTTTGAGCCGTCTGTGTACCATCTTATTGTACCTTCTTTGAAAGTGTGAATGGATGTGTTGCTCCATTCTTCTTTCGTAGACAGTTCCATGATGAAGTTTCTCTTGAAGCTGAATTTCTTGACAGTTTTGTCTTTTGGCATTATCAGGAGGTTTTTACAGATGTTCAGGGGTTGATTCCCCTCGGTCCGTAATCCCCCCCCTGATCCCCATTCTTGACATTCTGAGTTAAGCCTCTGCGGCACTTCTCTCAATCACTAAGTGCAGTGGTGTGAGATCTAGAATTACTTCCAACGCTGCTGTTGGGCATGTTCTCATTGCTCCTGTGATGCAGAGGCATGCAAGTCTCTGGATCTTCTCGAGTGTTTTCCTCGCTGTTATTAGCTTGGTCCTCTTGTACCAGACGACCGCTCCGTATGTGATGATGGGTCTCACTAGCATGGTGTACATCCAGCGTAAAATGGATGGGTTACAACCCCATGCATTCCCCGCCATTCTCCTGCACACCATGAGTACGGATGTGGCCTTACTTACTGTTGCACTTAAGTGCTTGTTCCACATTAGTTTCTTATCCAGTGTTATTCCCAGATATTTTACTTCTTCCTTCCATTCTAACTCGACTCCATTCAAGTCGATGGTTTTGAGGTTTGGAAGCTTGTTTTTTCTTGTGAATGGTATCAGTGTAGTTTTTGTAGGATTGATGTTGAGTCCTATTTCCTGGCACCATTTCAAGGTTATCTTTAACCCCCTCTGTACTATATGTCGCAGAGTGTTCCTTCAAATTTTCCTCTGGCCATGATGACGATGTCATCGGCATACCCGATGCAGGTAATGCCGTTCTCGGTGAGTAACCCGAGGAGCTCGTCTACTACCAGGCTCCATAGGAGGGGGGATAACACCCCTCCTTGTGGGCATCCTTTTGTTGTTTTCACCTGGATGGTGTCATCGCCCACTTTGTTTCCAATTATTCTTGTGGACAGCATTTGTTGAATCCAATGGGATGTTGTGCTGTTTATGCCTTTTTTAGTTAGGGCTTTCTTGATAGCAAGAGGTGTTGTCGAATGCTCCTTCTATGTCCAGAAAGGCGCAAATGGCCGTTTCCTTGTACTCCAGAGTGTCCTGAGTCTTTTCTGTCAGCTCATACAGGGCGGTCTCTGTCGATCTGCCCGCTCTGTATGCATGCTGGCTTGGGTGTAGTGGTCCCCTGTTCAGTGTTTTCGTTCTGATGTGATTATCAATGATTTTCTCCATCGTCTTTAGTAAGAAGGAGGTAAGACAGATGGGTCTAAATGACTTCGGGAGAGAGGTGTCCTTTCTTCCTGCCTTAGGAATAAAGATGACTTGCGCCTTTCTCCAGGCTTGTGGTATATATCCCATAGCCAGGCTGCTTCTGAATATTCTTACCAGGTGTGGCATGAGATCCTCCAGTCCTCTTTGCAGAAGAGCGGGGAATATGCCATCCACCCCGGGTGATTTGAAAGGTTGAAAGGTGCCAATTGCCCATTTCAGTCTTTCGGAGGTGCAGATGGTTTTCGCGACCTCCCAATCTTCTTTCGTGGGTTTACCAGATTCGAACGAATCCTCGTTCCCTACTTTCAGTGCACTGCCTGGAAAGTGAGTTTCTAGCAGAAGTAGAGCTCTTTGCTCATACATGGGGCACACCCTGTTTATAATTTGTTACGAATAAAAAAGAACAATTATTAAAAAGTAGTCTTGTCCGGGATGTGCGTTCTTTATGAGATCTATAAACTTTCCACGTTTGAGTAGAAACGGCGTTCATTTAGGGTTGCGATAATTTCCATGCTTGCACCATTTTTTGTATTTTGACAAAAGTTGGAAAATAGAAAATTGGTTTTTAGGCCCGTCCTCCGCCGAGAAAACTTAGGATACATTGACATCGCAAATGATTGATGGCAAATGATTTTGATCGCGAATGACTATAATCGATGTGTAGGTATGTGAAATCTCATAATGTCAAATATTCCTAAAAATATATGATCGTATATAAGCAAAAAAAAATGCTTGGAGACCCTACGTTAATCGTGTATGACTAAGCTGTCACTTTGACTGTTGGTAGTCGCCATAGTGGACGCGTAAGCTTGAATCGTAATGAAATGTAGTGATGGGCGATGTTTATCGAGCTGCGATTAAGTCGCCTATATTTTACCAATCAAATCACAGGCGAGCGGTTGGTGTCAGCAACTAAACCATAGTTTAATAAATATCACCCATCACTGGTAGAAACTACTTGCCTTGTAGGTATAGGTTTTCTCGATGGAGAATGTGTCATGAGAGAAAAATTACGCGATTCCATGAAGATTGATTGAATCTGCAAGGTCATTTAGGATACGTTGGTAATTTCAGAAACAGATTACTAGGTACTTTCTCTATTATTATTAATTATTAATTATTATGAGACCTTTTAATACCCGTAATACCCTTTCAGAGAACGGGTATTAATGAAGTTACAGGATGTTCAATGTTCCAAAAGAATTATACAGTCTTTTGCTTTTGGTTTTCCTCTTTTGTCAATTGCTTTTCCTTATTTGTCAAATGATTTTCTTATTTTTCTATCTATCAATGATTATAGTCATTGATTTATCAATCAATTTCCTTTTATGTCAAATCAGTTTCACTTTATGTCAATTGCTTTTCCCATTTACGTATTTTATTATTTTTATTATAATAAACATTGGAAAAGCAGTTGATATAAAAGGAATCTCATTTGACAGAAGAGGAATTTCAATTGAAAAATCACGCACTGACGTTTGATAAATGGGAAAAGCATTTGACAAATCAGGAAAAGCAATTGACAAAAGACGAAAACCAAAAGAAAAAGACTGTATTTTTTGTATCACTCCAAAACGTCTTAATATTTTTTATTAAATTTTTTTATCGTCGTTCTTCTATTAATTAGTCTCATACTTGAACCAGAGACGTACGGTAGATAGAGGTCCAACATGTGTACCCCCCGATTTTTAAGCCAATAAATAAATTTTGGTTTTGACATATTTTTCCTTTTTACAAAAGCTACACATTTCTGATACAAAAAGTAAATGAGGTTTGTTGTATAAATTCTCAATACCTACCTAGTTTATTGATTAGTTTAAACATTTACAGATTTGACGTGATGGAGTTTATTTTTCTCTAGAGCTCCCGACCACGAAAAATGCGGTTGTTTCAAAAGTTCAGATAGGGACATGCCTTTTTTCGATATTTCGAGCGTCAGGGTGAGCTGATTTGAAAATGGAAAATCGCCTTTTCCTTTTGTTTGGCACTCAGAAATTATCTTTACAAACTTGAACTACTTATACAAATCATTTTTATTAATTTTATTCGTCCAATCTGAAAATTTAATAATAATACCATTTAAAATAGGTAACAAAGTTGTATGGCGTACAGCGATAATACCATACAACGTGTCCTCTACATTTTTTTCTATCCTGAACGGTATGGCCGCTAGGAATGCTCGACGCATACTGTTGCCGGACCCTGTATACAGGATGATCCCGAAATGGCGGACACGGTATAAAGAGCTTTGTAGATGGTGTCAGAAAGACTATAAATTTAAAACAACTTTTTTTCCTCGGCTTCATTACCGAGATATAGAATTTTCTTTTCCAAGAATTTAAGTCAACATGGCGATTAAATTTAAACAATTGAACAAATTCCGCTTGTAAAACGCATGGTTTCACATAACGATCCGATAGTGTTTGTTTTTAATTTTTTTTTATTATCGGTAATGAAATTACAGGCATTCAAATTCTATTTATTCCTTGAATCGAACTATTGATTTGTCAATGTGGCATCGTTCTGCAAAATTGGGATAAAGGATAAATTGTTTGGAACTTTGTTGGATTTGCCATTTCATATGTTTCCATAACAATTTTCTGGAAATTATAAACCTAAACACTATTTTTCTTCTCAAAGAAGTGTATCCAGTGCAGTGTTGTGACTTTTTTCCACAAACTTGGTCATATCTCCCTAAGGAAAAAAAAGCTGAAGAAAAAAATTAATGAACTTCGAATCCTTAATCCACAATGGATGTTGTGGTGCTGTATACTGTCCGCCATTAATGTCCACCAGGCTGTACGGTCCGTGATCAGCCTGTATATAAATGAATATTACATTAGAAAGAGAAAAAAAAAACTTATATGTTAGATCATAGTTTCAGTGTTATGATTTCACTGTTGTAATTTATTGTAATTTTATAATAATTATTATAATTATTGTTGAATATTTTTATTTCCCTAAAATGCATTCTAAAATGTATTAAAAAAGGAAATAAACAGTAATGTAATTTTTTGATACATTGCAAACTTTTATAATAACCCTTTCGGTTTATCCGCGGATAATACTTTCCGGAACATTCTCTTTAGCAGCGAAAAGTAAAAACTATAGGGAGTCCAAACGCAAGGCAACGCAAGCTGACGTAACTCTCTACGTAAGGTACCCCCGCTGAAAAGGTTACTTCGTTCTGTACAGCAACGATACAAAAGGGTTAGAATGAAACAAAAGCGCTTTTGAGGAGGGATTAGACTAAAGAGGATTAAATGTTGTTGGGTTGCTTGGATAACGATGAGGAACTTCCCTATAAGGAACACTTTAAACTTCCCTATAAGCACTTACCTACATGCGGATAATTAATAAAATGTAATTCCATAGATTTAAGGAACAAAAAATAAATAAAATGATAATATATAAAGTATAGGAGAATAATAAATATTAATATAATAAGGCTGAATTATAGCAGTCTATCCGACATACAGAAAAGTATTTACCTTTTTTAAAAAAATACAATTTTTTGAATTGTAAATATCAAAAATTTTAATTTTTCGAAAACTGAGCAAGATTTCAAGAATAATTTGTATTTTGAAGTAAGTACTTATAGTTAGTATATGCCCGTGATATGCGAAAGGTGCGCATGTGAAATGCATCAAGGAAGAACATATAAAATTGTTATAAGTTACCTACAAGGGTGGAACTAAAAATGTAAAATTTTACATTACGTCCTGTACCAAAGAAGGAACGTTTGTGTGAAGATACTGAAAAAAAAAATTATGAGAAAAAGTTCGTTAGAATTAAAACTTAATGTCAGCTTTGAACTTATACAGTGTGTGTCACAGGCATGGTACACCCCCTTTTTTTTTTCTTTTTTTTTGAGATAATTATTTGAAGTTTGGTTCGTCGCATATTCTCGATAGAGCGCACTTTTTAGCAGAAAATTGAATTTTTTCCCACATCCGGTTTTTCCGGAAATGTTACCATTTTTTTATTTTTAAATGGGACACCCTATATATTATTATATTTTTGGATTCTATACATTTGTACGAATCCAACAATACCACATAAGTACCATTTTAAATGTCAAATTTGTTTTTATTTAATTTTTTAGTTCTCAATTATAGTGTGCCATGACTTCAGTTGTGTTCGTCACAGATGCTAAATGGGTACACCAAAATGTCCCTTATTAAGATTACTAGTAGATGGTACCCCGGTACCAATATGGTACCATTTGAAAAAAATGAATCCAGCTCAAAAAATCATCCCGGTGCGCATAACTTATCCATAAATCACTTAATTTAGTACTTTGAACAAAAATTCGATTTTTCCAGCATTAGATGATCCAATTGGAGTAAAACGAAATAGTCATGGCACACTATAATTGAGAAATAAAAAAATAAATAAAAACAAATTTGACATTTAAAATGGTACTTATGTGGTATTGTTGGATTTGTACAAATATCTAGAATCCAAAAATATAATAATATATAGGGTGTCCTATTTAAAAATAAAAAGTTGGTAACATTTTCGGAAAAACCGGATGTGGGAAAAAATTCAATTTTCTGCGTAAAAGTGCGCTCTATCGAGTATATACGACGTACAAAATTTAAAAAAATTATCTCAAAAAATAAAGTAAAAAAAGGGGGTGTACCATGCCTGTGACACACACTGTATACAGGGTGTCCCAGACTTAATTGACCAGACCATATCTCGTATACAGGTTGAGATAATCCAGCCGAGTAAAAGGCATATTATTATAATTTTTCAAGCTGTATAGCATGACAGCATGAAAACAACCCCCACTCCAACATCCCCTAAGTTACAGCCCCCACCCTTAAAAAATGAATAGCACCCTGTATATATTTCTGTATATTCAAAACCAGTATTCGATTCTCTATTCAGATGATTTTTCAAATTCAAAATTGGTTGAGAAATAACCAAGAAAAAGTTCATCAAGGTGGTCATGACTTTTTATCTTGACTTTCTCTGGATGACTTTTGCTGTCAAAATTTATCAATATTTAGTCATAGTTTTTAACAGGCAGGTGATAGTTATTATTATAATGAAAGTCCAAACAATTTATTTATAAGTCTGATTTATTGGGAAATTTAAAAAAATAAAACAAGAGGCAAAGCACTTTATCATGAACCTTAATGATAACTGTGACCTGCTAATTAAAAACTATGACCAAAATATTGATAAATTTTGAGAGCTAAAGTCATTCAGAGAAAGTTCAGATAAAAAGTCATGACCACCTTGATGAACCTTTTCTTGGTTATTTCTCAACCAATTTTGAATCTGAAAAATCATCTGAATAGAGAATCGAATACTGGTTTTGAATATACAAAAATATATACAGGGTGCTATTCATTTTTTTAAGGGTGGGGTCTGTAACTAAGGGGATGTTGGAGTGGGGGTTGTTGTCATGCTGTCATGTTATACAACTTGAAAAATTATAATAATATGCCTTTTACTCGGCTCGATTATCTCAACCTGTATACGAGATATAGTCTGGTCAATTAAGTCTGGGACACCCGGTATAGGTAGCTTCATTTTGAAATTGTTGCTATATGTTTGCAAATTATGAAAAATAAAAAACTGGCATTAAAATTTACCAAGTAATTATCTGCAGGTGTCCCAGAATAAGGCGGACAAACTTCTAAGGTAGAATTATTAGACTTATTATTAGACTTATTGATTTTAAAGCGAAGTCTTAATGAACCAACCCCCTAAATTGAATATTAACGATATTACAGGATGTTCATAATATTCCCAAAAAAATAAATTTTACACCAACAATAAATTTTGGTTTTGACATATTGTTCCAAAAGCTAGATATTTTTGGTACAAAAGGCATGAGGTTTATTGGAAAATAAATTTCAACAGTTTTTGAGATATGCCATTATAGGTGAAAGTTCGGTATAATAATTAACATTAGGTATATAAAAAAAATTAAAACAAAAATAAAATTCAGCTCATACGCTAGGAAACGTGACTAGGATTTTTTCGTGGGTGAGGGAAAGTTGAAAAACATTGCCGAAAGAACTATATACTTAACTTTTTGTCCTTTTCGAATGTCTAAATTGTACATACCTATCTCAAAAAGTGTTAAGAATTTACCTACCAAACTTTATGCTTTTTTTGCACCAGAAATGTCTACAGGTGTCCCAGACTTAATTGACCAGACCATATATCTCATACAGGGTGCACCGCCATATATCCTTCTCTATATTGCTATCTCCTGAACGCTAACCAGATAAAGGGTCGTTTAAATAAGAGAAAAGATACGCAATTTTGTGGCCATCTCGAATTCGTCAAGACATACTTACAAGAGATCTGAGACTGCTCCTGAAATATCCTGAAAAAACTGAAAAATCGAGATTTCTTATTTTTGGAATATCTTGCTTATTATTAGAAATTAATAAATAATTTTTTGAAGGCTTACATAAATCGTCAAGAGCTACCCATCTGTCATAACAAAAATTTTCAAGGCCGACTAGATCCAAGAATTTTCACAGTCAACTTTCGTTTTTCTTATGGCCGCCATATTCTTTTTTTATGTCGTTCGATATGAAAAAAATAATGAAAACCAAAAATTAATAAACTAAAAAAAAAATATAAATTTTTTTTTTTTTTTTCAAAGAAAAACCTAAAAAATAGAAAAGTTGGACTCCTATATATCGTAGGTACGTCTCTGGTTCAAATTACATACACGTAGGTAATTACCTATCATATACAGTGCCTGCCAAAAAATTCGCACCATATAGGTATGTAAAAATGTTTCGTTTTCCATCTAAAAAAAAAAATTTTTTTGTTCATAAGTGTGTTCTTTCAAAAATATTAAATTTAACCAGTATTACAGTAAATGACGGATAAAAGATGCTTAGAAATTCCTTAGAAATTCCAAGTGCTTCTTTTTTCACAAACGGACACAATATCTATGGCTTCAGCTTGCCAAAATCTAGCTGCTCCGAAAAAAAAAGCGTTTTTCTCGGTTCCAGTTTGAACTAGAGAGATGAAAAAGGATTTTGCAGGGAATTTCAGCGCCTATAAGCTCATGTAAGTATCATATTTCTGATTTCGTACCAATAATGCTAATTTTTACAAGCCATCATATCCCGAAGAATTTTTAAGCTACAGTAAAAAAAAAATTTTTTGGGATTGAAAATGCTGACTTTTTGTACTCTAGCAATTTTTACGGTTATGGTTTACTTTCTGAGTTATTTTTGAAAAACGCAATTTTTTAATACTTTATTTCAAAAATACCTAGTTCACTTTGGATATGTTTTTTCAAAAATAAGCATTTTTAATAGGTAAAACTTTTCGATCATATTTATAATGCTAAGATAAAGTAATTTATTTGTAGGTACATTTGTAACATATTTAATTCCAATTAGGGTTTGTTGATTTTTCTCGTAAAAAATAGAAACAAACTGTGGTATTTTCGCCATAACACAATTAATTTTTGTTCTAGAGGACTTAAAAAAAACGAATTTTGAAGGTTTTTTTAATTTACTTTGAAAAAGATCATAAGCACTTTCATCGGAAAACATATATAGGTACCGCTTTTTCGCAATTCAATTTTGAAATCTGTTAATTTTTCGTTAAACCAACGAGGCTTAGAAAAATTGACATTCTCGATCACGAATAGGTATCTCAAAAAGTATTGATTTTTCGAAAAACTTCTATCCTTCTATCGATTCCTGGAATTTTTTTTTTAATTATCACCCCCTAGTTGGGATGGTTTTCACCCCCCAGCGAAAAAGCACACCTTGGCATAGGGTAGATTTTGCTTCTTGGGGTATTCCCAACTCACTGTCAATAAAGTTTCAGCGAAATCCATTTTTCTTGAAAGAATCTTAAGCCAAAAACCACCATTTACTTTACTACAGATCCACGGTGTGAATTTTAGTACCATAGAAAATGGCGGTTTTAAATATACTTAAACTTTAAAATTAGGTATTACAAAAACATATGATATTTCGAAAACTAGATGTGTCTTGTTTTGCGGGAAAGAATTAAAAATTTTTATACAGGTTGTCACGCAATGTAATTTTTTTGGAACATTGAACACCATAATGTAACTTCGTTAATACTCAATTTAAAGGCTAATAGGCCCATAACAATTTTTGTCGTAATATAAAGTACATTTCTACCTTAGAAGTAAGGGTATACACTTTATTCTGAGACACCCTGTATTTATATAATTTACGTAACTATATAATTTTCAGTAATATCTACGTCATAGCAAAAAATATGACCTAAGTAATACCTACACATTTTAAAATCGACGATTTGTTGTTGGTAGTCAAGACAAATTATTTCTAAACTTTGAATTCTCAAAGAACACAAAAAATCTATTTTAATACATTCTCTATGAATATTCGTTCATACAGTCTTATTTTTGATCCAAAAGTTCTAGCAATTAGTACCTAGTTAAGTTATTCAAGCAAAAGTTATACGTAACTTTAGTAAAGTTTAAGATTTTACTTTGAATCGACTTATAAGACATCATAATTAGAGCAATGATGAAAGTAAAAAATATGTCATTAAATAAGATATTTATTTTAATGAAAGGTCATTATTAATGTCGCATAACATCATCAGGAATCAGCAGATATAATTCAAGGGACTGGGAAGTTTTTCTCCGTTACTTTCAAAGATACATTAAGTTTCAACGAGAAAGAGCGAGACAGAGAGAGGGAGGAAGAAAATATAGAGCAGAGACGTCGGCCCCTGTTAAGGAGCCAAGGTAGCCCGCAAAAAGGACGCCTCTACCTTCAAGGAGTGGACAAGGATAGTTCTGCGGCTGATCCTGCTAACCGACAAGGATAACCTGAGCAAAAAACAGGTCCGTGTGCAGTTTCTTTACAAGACGGACCGATAAAGAGGTAAGACGTCTTCAGATCAAGTGGAAACGAGACGGAGAAGTTAAAAAAGGTCAAAAGACGTTTAGAAGTAGCGTTGCGCTTGCGTCTTGCCATTGGTAAACCTCTAAGAAACGACGCTGGTTTGAGGGTAAAAATCCGGCGTCTTTCCTGGTTGGTGGCGACAGTAGCGGTGTCGGTCTACCTCAACATGCCCCGCCCATTCACCCCCTATTGCCACCCCCGAGACCGACTGCCACCCCCAAAGCACTACTTTTACACTCTTTCCTTTCTTAATGTTGGGATAACTCGCGACGCGAAAAGAACGTACATCCGCATTAAAAGCGATTCATACTCGCGGACTTTAAATTCATTTTCAGTATTTTTTTGTGGTGAGGTGGTGGACTTTGTTAAAATTGGTGGTGGTCGATGGTTGTTATTATTACAAACTTTAACAGGTTGATATATTTGAGTATTCTTTTATATTACTTTATTATACATATAGGTACTTACTTCATTATTATACTTTATACGTTTATAAAAATTGAATGTGTGTAAACTCTGTAATATTTTAAAGAGTTCTTTGAAATATTATAATGTAAAATACTATAATACTTTATAGCGCCACTTTATAGGTACTTATATGCTTTCAAGATATTTGAAACCTATTGAAATTCAATACCAAATAAGCTTATGAAAGTTCACTTAATTTCTTTTTACTTATTTTATATTATTTTCATTAGTTTCAAAATTACGCATAAGTGACGCGACAATTCATTCATATATCCAATGAGAATTCCTTAAAGTTCTATCCCAGATTTGTGTACAGTAGAACAAGTATAGTTAAGTATATTCTTTCGTACTGAATCAACCACTGATGTGTTACAGGTGAAACATTAAAAAAAATTTAACAATGGAAAAATGTCTTACTCTGGAAAAGTAGTATACCTACTTGTACCTATAACGGTTCAAAAATATATAATATGAGTCAATAAAATTACCTATAAAACGTAAATACTCATATTATAATAACCACCTACGCATTATACAATAACATTGATTCAGAAATTAACAACTTAATTTAAATATGCGGTGATGATAAAATAAGAATAATTAACTCAAAACGTTATAAAATAAATTGTACTTACTTAGTTAAAAATATCACAGACAGTAATAATTAAAATTACCCGTAGGAGACAGTTCCCTAATATTTTAAATATTTGAAAACATAAAATTTCTCCAATTTCAATTCATCTATCACTGCCTAACAGTATGAGTTTTATCCGCATCAATATCGAAGACAAAAGGGTAGGTAATCGGGCAAAACCTACCCTCAAAGACTACTGTGGATCATACTAAGGGGAAGTGATGAATCAGAAATCAGCTGATTTCTATCCCCCTATATCTCCGAGAATTCCGTAGTTAACTGGACCAGTACGTGATACGACTGTCAAATATTCTCCCTCTGCCACCCTGATTTATTTGGAAAGGGGGGAATATTCTAGGGTGACACAGAAAAAACTAATTAAGTGATAGAACTGCTTAGGAATATTTCGTAGGGTTGTTTTTTAGGCAGCAAACTAGAGCTCTTACAACTTTAATCAAATTAATTAGGAACATTTACATAGAATGTTAATAGTAATACTACTCGTGTTATAAAGCATTGCATATAAACTGAATAATAAAGTGAGCTAGCCTATAAGAGCAAAACTTTACATGTAGCTTACCAGTATATGCATGGTCACACTATAATCAAACATATATTGCCAAGGTACTTTTGTCTTATTTTTAAATCTAAGATAGGAGTTTTTAAAGTTATAAAATATAAACAAAATATTGGAATCACATTGTGCTTAGCTATATCGTTAAGAGGTTGTATATGTTTCAAACCTTCATGGAGGTTCATTAGATTTCTTGACTTTGACTATACATTACGTTATTCCAAGTATGTTATGCGAAAAATTTTGGGGCTTGACTTATTGTAAAAAATTCCCATTAACGTCGGTTCACCAAATGTATCGTTTTTGGGATAGAAAGGGTATCAACAAAGGAATAAGATCTTTTTCAGTTTTTTTTTACGATATCTCAATCTCACGAACGCTTTGAGATACACAAAACTCAGCTTATTTTTTGTGTACTTATATCGTATCATTGCTATTAAGTATTTTTTTAATGCTAACTATTTTTTTTATGTGCCATGCAGTATGGCCAAGATTTTAGAGTTGCATGAATCATTATTGCCACTAATTTCTACAACACTGGGAGTTTGTTACATTTTGGAAATTCATTTTAAACCGTGTCAAATTATGTTTTCTATTGAGGATAATTTTCGTCAAAAGCCCATTATGACAGGAAAAAACTACCTGGTGATATATGTGCCTTGTTTTGTTTTTTTTATGTGTAGCTGCGGTATACCGCTTTTCATGTTTTTCATCATGCGTAGTTTTCCTCGAAAGAGGTTCAATTTAGTACGATTTTGACCAAAAGCACCTTTATTACGTAGAAAACATTGGCGGCTTAAAACAAAATTCAAAATTGCTAATTTTCCCAGTGTCGTAGAAATTAGCGGCAAAAAACTTAACCAAGTCTTATATTTCCGCTACTGATGGCAATTATTTAAAAACATCTAGTTTATACCTATACCATTCAAAAGTAGCTATAATAATAATCACGTATAAAACTGCCGCTTTTGCCAATGGATCCATGCTCTAAAACATCCTAAAACTAATAAATGGCATAAAACATTTTGTTCTTTATAATGGTACCTAGATAGTAGGATATTAATTCTATATCCTTATTTTTGCTTCCTTACATAAAAACTGGCATTTTCTTTTCAGTAAAATTAATAAACTAATTAAATTTATGGTACGGAAAAGTCAGGGCCGGGCCTAGCAGGCGTGCTGTGCGTGCCCGCACGCAGGCGCCAAGTTCATAGGGGCGGCGGGCGGAAGAGAAAAAAATCATAATTCATAAAAATAAAAAGAAATATCAAAATATAATGATAGAATTCATTACTTGGTAGTATAGCACAGGAGGCGGGGGGCGCGTGCAGCATCTTGGGCAAAACTTTCCACAATATGTACCTATTACATATCAGGACCTTTCTAACCATCACATAATTAATAGGGCTGTAGGTAAGGGGCGCAAGCCTTTTGGGGGCGGAAGTTTCATTGAAGTAATATTTTTTTGTGGTTATTTATTAGTCATTTAGTTATTATAGTTTTCACATCTCAGTTCATGTTTAACTAGTGGGAAATTGCGCGACTTTGAACATTGAACATAATTTCTTTTGCTGCGAATTTTCTTTGGAGCCTGACAAACATAACTAGTGTTAAATTGTTTAGAATCCGTACTGCACTAACTTTGTAATCCATCAGTCGTCACTGTGGCTTATTCCCGGCGTTGGCCATCCTATATGCATTTCTTATGAAAAAGGGCGCATAATTTCAGTGGCCCATAGGCCCCAAATATCTTTCGACAACTCTGACCTGTACAAACTATTCGCGGAACGCCGAACCTGATTCAGGTTGTTCTATAAAAGTAGGTACCTAAGAGTTCTATAATATTTTGCTTTTCTTGACAAATTCGTGACACATATATGCATGCATCTCTTGTTCTTGAATTGACGATATCGAACAACGAAGGCTTTGGCCATATTAAAACCAGATGGTGGCTCTAACCTAACTTTCATTCAACTCTATATATTTTATCCGGCGGCCCTTCACAATAATGCTTGAACGTAACGCGAAAATGTACCTAACAGTACCTATAAAATGCAGGTATTTCTTAGTTTGATTAACATTTTCTTACTTGTTTTTCCCAAAATTTTCTCGGGTGAGAACCCACAACCCCCCCTCATTCCTGGGGGATACCCCAGACCCCCCGGTTTGACTCTAATGCTGACAACTTTGACATTATTCACTTAGAAGAACAACAGAATTTACATAATCTAATAAATACACATTTCAATTAGTGTGTAATTTTTACCTACAATAAGAAATGACTCTTTGCTATCTCTAAGATAAACATTTTTCCTTGAAAAAGGAGAGGGGGCGGCAATTTTTGTATCGCCACGCAGGCGGCAAATAGGCTAGGCCCGGCCCTGGGAAAAGCGGCAGTTTTACATGAATAATAGTTTATTAGGTATGTCTACAATGGTATATCTACGTTAACAGAATTCTGTGTCTCAATGGATTTTTTCCCCTTATATTAGAATGAGCCAAGGAAACCTAACACCCCGTAAAATTTTTCACACGTTTTTGGAATAAACCCTACCTATAATATCCTTCCGGAGTTACAACCATGTATGCTTTGTTTTGTAGATATCGGGAGACTAAATTTTTGAACAATACCGCATACAGGGCTAAAACTATTTAACGGGCGGTTACAGGGATATCTTTTAAACAAGAATAATATATACGAGGTAGGTTAAATTGAAGAAATTTTGCATTATTTTGGGATGAGTATGTTCGGAAAAAAAATTGAAACATTCCCAGTACCTATATTAAAAAGAGGAAAATAAATAAATACAAGGGATAAAAAAAAGGAAAAATAGGAAACAAAAAAAGGACCAATGAATAAAAGAAAAAGAAAAAAAGCTCAAAAATTGCATTTAAACTTATCACTAGACTAATAATAGCCACTAATTATTATGTTAGTTACTTTAGTTATGTCTAATTTTAGAATTTATAGGAGAAAGATTCGAGGGATATCAATAGGGTAAACAGACCAAAAGAGATATAAATAAGAATAAAATAGATAAACTGAGCTTAAAGGGTGAAAATGTGCGAAAGGGATACCTCCCGCAGCCAAATTAAACTCAGACATACCTACATACATACAGTATATTTCCTGAAATATTCTAAAAAAAAACTTAAACAACGAGAATTCTTATTTTCATATAATAAATAGCAATTTTTTTATTATTAGAAGTTAGTAAACTTCTCTTTGTTTTTCGTAGGCTTACATGATAAGTCATCAAAAGCTACCCATTTGACATCACAAAAACTTTCTAAGCGGACAATATCCCTAAGTTTTCATAGTGAAAATTCATGTTTTTCTATCGATCGTTGGAATTTTCTCACAAAAAAATCTCATCATCATGTGCGAGGAATCGTCTGTTTCACAGCATTCGACCATAGTGAAAAATAAGTAAATTAACGATAATGATGCCTCAAGTCGACGAGGGTGGCAGAAATTAGTTTTGTGAAAATTGGCACTAAAAAAGTCCGATCGAAAAATGACATTCCTGCTGAATCTGAAAGACGTGGAGAACACAGCTGCAACTGAACACCAGCTACAGGATTTGTATTGTCTGAGAGATTTTTATAAAAATCGCAGAGAAAAATTTTCAAAGCCCGTAGATTGAAAAGACCCGGCAGTTCTTAAAGGCAAATTGTGTTCCACTCAATTTAATTTACAACTATAGAAAAATGTCAAGCGACTCAATCTGATAAAATGTCTCCATGGGCGTAAAAAAATCATGAAGGGATTTCGAGATATACTATGGGGATCTTGGAAACAGTATACGAGATATAGGGTCGGTTTTAAATTAGAGAAATTTGTACAATTTGATGCTTAATATGAATCTGTGAAAAATTCGGGACATTTTCAGTCGTTGCTAAAATAGCCTGAAAAAAACTGAATAATTGAGATTTCCTATTTAATTAGATGTACTTTTATGGTTGTTGAAAATTAATAAATAATTTTTCAATATCTAACAAATTTCTAAGGCCGACTCGATCACAGAGTTTCAGTAGCACACTTTTGTTTTTCTTATGGCCGCCATATTATTTTTTCATGTCGTCCGGTATAAAAAAATCATGGAAACCAAAAATTAATAGACTTTAAAAAGTTCATTGTTTTTTCGAAAAAAAAAACAAACGATTTTTTATCGAATTACATCAATATAAAGTTATACTGCTTGCCTTATGGTTTTTTAATTTCCCTATAATATTCGATCTAAAATGCTGAATTAAAAAAAAATACAAAACATCTTATTTTGAAATTTTTGTCTTGAAATTCGTTATGAAGTTTACTAGTTTTTGGTTTCCATTATTTTTTTATATCGAACGACGTAAAGATATACTATGGTGGCCATAAGAAAAGAAAGCTGACTCTGAAAGCTTCTGGGATCTAGTCGTCTTTTAAAATTTTTTAAGTGTTGAATTGATGCGTTCTTGACGACTTACAACCTACAAAAAATAGTTCATTACCTTTCAATTTTCAATAATAAAAAAATATGATGTAAATAAGAATTATCGTGTTTTAATATTTATTCAGGATATTTCAGGAAATACTATAGAGATAATAAATATTTTTTTTCTCAAAACACTCATCTCAAAATAGCACCACGTTATTTTAGTTTAACCAACCTCGTATATTCAAGGGTACCTATTAGATATCCCTGTAAGTAGTCGTCCAGTAAAAAGGTCTATCCCTGTATATATTTTATTACCCAAATATTCTTCTGCTGCTTATTCTGCAACAAGCAACAATAAATAACTTTCGAAAATGACTTTCAGTAGCATAGGATGCAATAATCAAATGTTCTCCACACTGACTTCCGAACTCTTTCAAAAACACACGGTAGTTTCTTATTTAATTTCTTGCACCCAACAATAAATGTTCGTTTTCTTAAATCTTCCACACTACAACTACTGTCATACCTGTAGCGTAAATCAATGACCTTATTAGATGGCCCCATGTAGCAAATAACCCATAGAGATTTAATTTTTGTGGTGGCGCACGACACAAATAATAATGTCCATATCTAGTCCAGTCAAATAACGTTAAGTATAAATAGAAGCTTAAAAAAAATCCTAGATAGGGGGCGCTACTAGAACGCTCAAGTCAAGTTTTCCTCCCTTTGATTCCGTAAGGAGTAACCGCAATCTCGAATTGAAGTGATGAAATTATGTTTCTCGGTAAATAAATACCTATATCGGTTGTATATACGTAAAAAAGTACAATTAAAAAATTGTTAAGGTACATGGCTATATCTAGCAACTTCTGTTTAGATTTTTTTTATTTCTTATTTTTCAAAAAAATATTAATTCTCGGAAATAACACTTTAGGGTGTCAATCGTTGGGAGATGAAGGAGCTCATGACAAAAGTTGTAGGTTTTGGGTTTTCCTACAACAAACGTCTCTTATATAGGGGGCGCCAAAAATCGACCGGCGCCAATATTTGGAAAATTTTTTGAATCTATGTTTATAGCTAATTTAATTCAAAGTCATATAGCGTTTTAACAAAATACATGATTCTGCATGAAGTTTTTGGTGTTGCTGATTAGGAATCCGAGTCCGATTTTCAAAAAACAAAATCACGCCTTTCATAAAATAAATGCATCGCATTTTCACCAACCTCATCATTAGAGGATTTTAGGATTCTTCTTAATTATAAAGCTAACCCTGAAAAAGCTATCACTGAAATCTATTCTGGCGCCCTTTTGCATGCATTCATACAAGGCATGCAAAAAATTTTGAAAACGTGTATATTGTATAGAGAAACTTTTGTCTAGTTAATTTTTCACTTCCAAATGACAGTTTTGTTGTAAAATCGAAAAAATCGTTTTCACGACCTCTTTTTTGACTAAAAAGAAGTTTCAAAAAAAGTTCGAAACAGAAGTTGCTGGATACATTTGTGTAGTACTTAGTACTTTTTTTTATCTACCTACAACCGATATTTACCGAGATACATAATTTCATTCCTTAATTCATCCCTTATTTGATTGGACTACTCGATCAATTCTACGATCACTATTATGTTGTAGTTAAAAATTCGCGAGCAACCACAATAAAATGGCGCTACAAAAAACCATCGTTTCATCGGTAAAAAGAAGCAGGGACGGTAGTAGTTGACGGCCTTGAAGAAATGTGCGGAAAAACCTATGTATACGTAAAGGAAAATAGGAAGAAGCAATATTACCCACCCAGTATTTTCAATTCCTCTAGTAGAAGTAAGTAGGTACTTGGATCTTCCTCTATCAGGCTCAGCATATTCTCTTCCGCTCCTACCGTTCCTATAGAGTGTAGGTGGCTTTTTGTTTCTTACCCTTTGTTTCAATGTGCTTGTTTTCTGAAGACGTCACTAGTTCGGAAGATTTTGAACGCCAAAGTTAGGAAATCTTTCAATATGCAACCGTTTCCAATATATTTCCATACCTACGTCCTACGTCCCGACGGCATTCGATATAGTATATGACTCCATGCATGTATCATCATTTGTGTCGATATAATGCAGCTTCTTATTTTTTGGTACCTACAAATAAGATATTTTCAGATATTTAAGAAATAATTTTTATGAGATTTCATATAGGTATTATAGTCTTTGAAGTAATATGGATTTCTATATCACTTGAAAGAGTCTACCTATTTGAATGTCTATTTATTTATAGGTAGACGCCTTCAGTTGATTTTCTCTCGATTTTATTGCTCGAGGACGCATTGGAAAACTGTAAGCCATATTTTCCTGCGACTCTGCATTCTCGAGATACTCGAGATACTCGAGATACAAAATTAAAAACATGGCGGTTAATATGTGCTTTTTGAGAACGATTGCTTACGTTTTGTGAGAAAACGGAGCTCTTCACCGTTCAAACTGGATTGTTTTTCCGACTCCTATTGCAATTAGCTGTACTTTACACAAATAACCTACGTCCCATTCTGAGAGCATCGATCTTTTCATGAAAATTTCAAACTATCGGCAGTTGAAATTTTTCACAAAACTTTTTTTCTGCAATTTTCATAAAAATATCTTCTCAGACAATGCAAATTATGAGAAGTCCAAAACTGCGTTCGGTTCCCATCCAGCTATACATTCTCGTCTTCAGATGTAGCAGAAATTTATTTTTTTGATCGGACTTTTCCAGTGCAGATTTTCACAAAGCCCATTTCTGACACGCCAGTCAACTTGAGGCCTCTTTTGCGTTATTTTTCACCGTGCCGAATATGTTGAATGTTGAACCGTGTTGAATGCTGTGAAACAGATGATCCCTCGAACATGAGATTTTTGTTTGTAAGAAAAATTAATCGATTGATCGAAAAACACGAATTTTATGAAATTTCGTTTTATCCTATTATAGTAAAAATAAGTTCTCAATAGGTTCTAAAAAAATTATTCTCTTAAGTACCTACCTAAGTACACTATTATACCAGTGTGTCAGTTTATTTTCCGAAACAAAGGAAATTCCCATGCAAAAATCAATTGCGGGAAATATTGGTCCCCTAATTATTTTAAAGAAAAATGTAAAGTAAAACACTTTTGTCGATTAGAAAGGTGCTTCTGATGCACCAATTTTGTTTCAGCCGGTTCAGTCGCTTTCGAGGAAATCGTGAAAACGGTGTTTTCATCTTGTGACGACATTTTCACTATTGACTTGACCTTAATAATAATTAAAAGTGATGTGCAATGACCAAAATAACGGTCCAACGAAATAAAAAAATTGAAAATGACGTCACAAATTAAAAATTTTTATACAATTTTTTTCGAAAACTGCTAATCAACTTATAACCCACTTGATGCATCTGAAGAATTTTTTTTCATCGACAAGTGTTACTTTTAAAATTTTACTGTAAAATATTAGTAGATACTTAATGTTTACAGTAATTTACAATAATTCGCATATTGATCTGAAATTTGGTACAGACCTCGGGGACATTATCACAAATAAAATACTGAAAGTCTGTAAAAAAAAATACATCTGCAAAAAAGTTATTCAAGGTCAAAAATCAAAGAAAATGGTTTTCCCAATTTTTTCGGTGTCGCACTAAAAAATTATGTCTGAATTTGATTAGGGATAGCTTTTATTTTGATAGCTATCTAAATTCCCAAGGGATTTCAATTTTGTTTTCGAAATCTAAACTCAGAAAACAATGTCAACAAATTTTCTACAGAGTGATATGAAAATGAGTGATCAGAATCACTCCATCACTTTCCAAATAAATTTTTCTTTTTAGTTTTGATGAGAAAATTTCGAAGCTTGATGTCTCACCTCGAAACGGTGCTCATATTTTCGATTTAATATTCCTGTTTATACAGGGTGATTTAAAAAAATCCACTGTTTGTCCTTGAAGTGCATAATTTTTTCCCTCCCCAACCGGATTTTGGAAATATTAGCCTCATATTGAAGCTAAAACTTCAGGCAAGAAAACCCAGGAATGAAAATTAACTCAGGACAAGCGGTAAAAACAAGAGATTACATTAGAAATTACCAAAATTTTAATTTCTTCTGGAAGCAGGTTTTGTCTAGGAATTGTCTAGGAACGTCGTTTTCAGGTGAAATCAGCGCATTTTCTTACCTGACAATGGTTCATAACCATCATCGTTACAAAGATTCTAAGAATCACTACCTACTTGAAAAAAATACACTGGCGATTGTTTTCATAAAAAAAGAACTTTAATAAATAAATAAATATCTTGTGGCTGTGGTAAAGCCCAAGTGTCAGAAGTTTTCAAGTAGCCTCAAGGGCCTCTGACATAACTTATAACGACTGTTGTGAAGCAGCCGGGACCCCCTTTTTAACGTACCTCCCGGAGCACGGAAAGAAAAGAACTTTTATGCTGTTCTATGGTACATAAGATCCTATTGAATATTATTGGGCTTGGTTTATAGAACCATTTGTTACACAAAGCTCATTTTTTTCATTTTTGGCACTGAGACCTTTTTGAAATTATGGTCTCATTTATTAAGGTACGCCGTGCCGTCATTTGATGTAATTTTAAGAGTAAAATTTTCGGTACAAAATAAATTTTCCTAATGAATTTCTTACGCTCTGTTTCATCATTCTACCTTCAAATGCTATGAATTAAATTTTATTTAATTTTAAAAAATACAAATTTTCGACTGATAATATTGAAATTTATCTACATAAATCTACAGTATCGAATTTTTGTACTTGCAATCGGGAAAATTAAATGCGGAAAATAAGGAATATGTAGACGGATGAAGTCAAAATCTAATAGTTCTTTTTTTTTTGGGTCAAACTATATTGGAGCTTGTTTTTTAATATTACTAAAAACTACCTTTAGAAATAAATAAAAATATTTAATAAATAGCCTTTGACAATAATGAATATTACTTTGTTGCAGGTTCCAAAAGTAACACTTTCGAACAATCGATTACCGAGCATGAAGTAATAATTCGCCATCAAATAAAACCAAAGCTCTGTAAAAATGAAAGATAACAAGAGAGTCGACAAATGACATCGACGGAAGTTAATTACAAACTCGCATGGTGGAAGGGCATACGAGGAGTCAACAACCAACAACCTGTAGCCTACAGCATCAAGTGACGGAAACGGGGAGCAATCGGACAAGCAAAACCGGACACAGGAGGCGCGAATAATTAGGAAAACATATCAACGAACTCAGCGAAAAAGTGTGGTCGTAACGTCATCCCTTTCCTGGCTTCACACGCGCACTTTAACCTACACACGCCAGGCCGCATGCCGATTTTTCATACACGAACCGCGGACGATTACAGACCGACTTGTAAAAATCTGGTATACGTGTTCGCGATTATTTTTCAAATAGAAAACTCTTTTCATTGTTTATAACAGAAATAGCCAGTGACTTTAAAGTAAAGTTTTGCATCTGAAATTGCGTTAAAGACAGAGTGAAACATCGAAGTTCATCGAGAGTGAAGAAATATTGCAAATTTTTTCACCACTATTAAATGTAAAATCTAAATCAATGTCGTTAAAATAACGTATAGTTTAAATTTCGCGTTAGGAAGATTAAATTGTCTCAAAATTGTAAATAAAAAAACTCCATAAAAGTGTAGAAATTTTTCTAGGACAAGTATTTGAAAAATATCTTATTTTTATAAAAGAATTAATCGACTCCTTCCAAACAGACTTTTTCTAAACTTGAAAAGAAAAAAATATTTGACCAGTAATGATATTTTAGGACGATCAACTCATATTGTTAAAGTGTTCTACAAGTAGAGAGAATAGTGTACCTAATCACCGCAAACAGAGATTTTTCTGAATTTCGAACTTAAGTGACAAGGATGTGCTTTCCGTTCTGATCGTGACTGCGTGCAATGAAAAGTTAGAAAGACACGATGCATCTAGCGGGTGAGGTGAGTTCCACTACAGGCCATTATGATCGCACTTATGGCAACCTGACGGCGGAGATGCTGGCCGAGCGTACCATCGATGGACTGCTGGCGGAGCATCCAGGCGAACTTGTGCGGACGGGGAGTCCTCATGTGGTGTGCACAGTTCTACCCCCACATTGGAGGTCGAATAAGACTCTGCCGGTGGCATTCAAGGTGGTTGCGTTAGGGGACGTCGGGGACGGCACTGTGGTCACGGTTCGGGCTGGCAATGACGAGAACTATTGCGCCGAGTTAAGAAACTGCACGGCTGTTATGAAGAACCAGGTGGCCAAGTTTAATGATCTCAGATTCGTTGGCAGGAGTGGTAGGGGTAAGTTTTTGTAATAACGTTGTGTTTGGTTGAGATTTATTAATAATTTATCTCAATTAATATGTACAGAGTGATTATTTTATACTATTTTTGTTTAATTGCCACAACCAGAACTTGAAGTATTATAGTAAAGTTACCTACCTTAGCTTGACATGGTGTCGGAAAATATACCGGACATATTTTAAATATTTTTGGGAACATACAATTTTAATAAAAATTCTACATAAACTGCTATAACATAAAACTTTACTGCTTTTACGTGTGCTCCTTGCTCTATACTCGGAATTATAATAATACTTCTTGAATTAACTTGTTATACAGGGTGCACCATGTATCCTTCTCTATATTGCTATCTCCTAACGCTAACAGATACAGGGTCGGTTAAATTAGAGAAAAGATGCGCAGTTTTGTGGCCATCTCGAATCCGTCGAGACATACAAGATATCTGTGACCGTTCCTGAAATATCCTGAAAAAACTGAAAAATCGAGATTTCTTATTTTTGCCATATCTTTTTTATTATTGGAGATTAATGAATAATTTTTTGTGGGCTTACATAAGTCGTCAAGAGCTACCCATCTGACATTTCAAAAATTTTCAAAGCCGACTAGATCCCAGAATTTTCATAGTCAACTTTCGTTTTTCTTATGGCCACCATAGTGTTTTTTTATGTTGTTCGGTATAAAAAAAATCATAAAAACTAAAAATTGTTAAACTTCAAAAAATATATTAAAAAAATTTTTATTCTTCTTTTTTCTTTACAAAAAAAAAGACACATTTTTAGACCGACTTTCAAAGATAAATTAAAAAACCATAAGGCAAGCACTATTTCGGCGTATTTTACAAATGTTGACGTTTTACTACGATTTTTTTTTAGATTTTTCTTTGAAAAAAGAAGAATAAAAATTTTTTTTTTGATGTTTATTAATTTTTGGTTTCCATTATTTTTTTCATATCGAACGACATAAAAAAATAATATGGCGGCCATAAGAAAAACGAAAGTTGACTGTGAAAACTCTTTGATCTAGTAGGCCTTGAAAATTTTTGAAATGTCAGATGGATAGCCCTTAACGGCTCATGTAAGCCTACAAAACATTATATATTAATTTCCAGTAATAAAAAAGATATGAGGAAAATAAGAAATCTCGATTTTTCAGTTTTTTCAGGATATTTCAGGAACGGTCACAGATATCTTGCATGTTTTGACAAATTCGAGATGATCACAAAACTGCGCATCTTTTCTCTAATTCAACCGACCCTGTATCTCTTAGCGTTCAGGAGATAGCAATATAGAGAAGGATACATGGTGCACCCTGTATAGTGGGCCATATTATGTGGTTGGTCAACACAATATGATGTGATAAACATGAATTCAGTTGAGTGCAACATCTCTTAAACAGGCTATTTACTAAGCCGTGATTGGCTTGGCAAGTGATTTATTTGGCAAGTATTTGGCGAGTACTTGTGTGTCCTAGTGCAAAGAAAAATCAAACCGCCGTACACATTACTTCCTCGTAGTATAGCGGGTAGAGTATGGTGCGGTCGTAAAAACACTTTGTGAGTAACAATCTTTGACTTGGGACACTTCTCCAACACAAACGGGAAGTATATGTAGGTATAGTGGCGTGGAAAGATAAAGCTGAGCGGTGCCGAGTTTCACAAGTTCCTACCTACTTGAGTAACCGGCTTAGATGTGTTAAAGACTTAATACCTAAATTTAGAGAAAAATGGTGAAGGAAACTACTTGCCAATATGGATAATCTTCAATTAAAACCTGTAACGTTCTATTTTAGAACAGCTACAATTATTTATTATTTTTTTGTATAATAGTTCGCTCTACATTAGATTTTGAGAAATTTAAATTCGATCTCGTTCTCCGCGATGGAAGCAAAAATGCTATCGGAAAGAGAAACGTTATCTCGTCCGACGTCGGCACCGTTGAGTATCTATACCATCGAACGAGCCTGACGGTCGGCTTCTTTGCTTCCCTTAATTTGGTAATTTTTTTAATTTTTTCAATATGGTTAAAGGTCTATTTATATCTAACGGCACGGACACGGGCCGGGTGTTCGACGTGGATGTGTATTTTTATTAATAAATGGATTTTTAATGGCAGCATTCACATCTGACGGAAACGGACTGACAATAAAACGTCACCGTCAGATGTGAATGCAGACATTGAAAATCCATTTATTAATAAAAAATTCAAATAATATGGCAACAAAATAGCTGCTTCGCACGGTTACAGGAAATGCTGTCAAAGTTTATGAACAGCAGGCAAATGATGGTGATCATGGCCAACCATGGTGATCGGTAGCAACACCTTCCAGCATCAAGTACCTATTGGTAGAGGCAATAGAAGATGAATAAGTTATCCTTGGAATGGAAATTATGAACTTGAAAGGCTTTCAGTTGAACTTTACGCATGACTTTCTACGAATAAAATGAACAAGAATTGGTATTTCACGGGAAAAATGAGCAAGCATAGGTAAAGTTATTTTGAACGGCCAGTTAGAGCAGACATTCGATCTTGGCAGCATCGTATAATAATGACGAAACAAAGAATCCATGAAGATGAAAGAGGCCGTCGCATAGCACTGGTGAAGAGTCTCTCGCGCGCACCACAGAAAATGTACCTGTGAAGGTGGTAAATGTTATTGGTTGCCCCGAGGGTTGCCCACTGGCCTTAAAGAAAGGTACAGTTTTGGGAAAGTGATCCCCAGTTTGAAAACTCAGACGCCGGGAGATCAAACCAGGGGAAGACGAAGACCGTTGTTTTGAAGACGAAAATTTTTCAAAGCCTTACTTCATACCTTTGCATGCAGGCACGTATGCAAATCCCGGTTTGGTGTGGTGGGGGAAGAACGATATAAAAATGTGATCAACACCCATACCAATTTAATGTGTCAGTAAAAATCTGATCTGTTAGTGTTTTTATACCTTACAGGAGTTTTTAGATCCTACTGATGATGCTATTATGTATTATGATGCTAATAGTACGATCCATAGTGACTCTTCGTGTTTTTTTTTATATGAGTTTGTTTGTGTGTGCATTTTCAATTCTTGTATTTGATGTGCTTGTTTTTATACCATCATGGTTGTATTATGCTAGGTATATAAAATTATAAAAGAGAAGATAACTATATCGGGGTGATGCGCATTAAGACAGGATGGAGAATCTTCATGTTGTCAAGTTGACACGGAAATTGGCGAAGTGACAACATTTTGCAGCTTGAGTCACAACAAATTTAATAAAAAGTGACAGGCTATAGACAAGTTCAATTCATCTGGGTATCTTATCGTCTCTGTTGCACGTTTACATGTTGTATTCAGCCAACACGCTGTTTTTGACGCATAGTACAATAATTTCTGTTCTTCACAAAATGTAGCATCTCTACATAATCGCCCAGGATTTGATTGTTCATTGGCTTTTTTTCTAAGAATTTATATAAAATCATTTAGTTTTATTATTTCAGCGTTTAGAGTTGACTCGAATTCTTTTTTTTTTGTAAGAAAATGTAGCTTAGACAACAGAACTGGAACAATAATAGCATTCGATTGATCGACTGATATAATTGTAGAATCTTAAACCGTTCAGATACTGATATTTCATCAAATACCATCTGAAGACTTAAATGAGATCTTTTTGTCAAAGGTAGGTACTAAATTAATTAAATGGTAAACAGGTTCTTGAACGATTAATCTATTATTGTTGAAGTACATAGTATTCTAAAGTTTTCAGAGCTTATTTGTTATCATTTGTTATAGTTAGGGAATCGATACGTACTTTTGTTAGCATCATAATTATCTTTAACATGGCATAGGATGGCTTTAGATAATGAAACTTCTGGATTGTTGCTACATTTTAATAAATATCATGTACAAGGAGCTTTAAAACAGTTATAAAACGCAGGCCCTGCAGAAAGAGTTGCTTGAAAGGCTGAAAAATTTATGACCGGAAACTTTAAATTTGATGGACGCTGATAAGACTTGAAAGGATTCGAAGAAATGAAATCTTTGGTAGTACCTACTGATAAAGAAAAATGTATATTCGTCAAGGAATTGAAATAATCTGCGTTGCTTTTATTGTTTCGTCATCCTCCAAGTATAGGCGGCATGCAGCGCTAATCGCTAAACCCATCCTATGCAGGTGATGGTTCAGCCTATAGTGCCCAACATACAATAAATACTGTATAAGCCTGTTAAGCCTCTCAGGTCTTTTCTGTTAAGCTTCAATAGTTCTCTGATCCTTTTTTTAGACGTGCCCTGTATAAAGGCTTTCAAATGGTCCAATCTTAGTAGGTTTCGCCAGTCCTGAGAGGACTTTACTTTCATCCCAGTTATGTATGGTTGTTTTGGCAATATACATTTGGTAATGTGCCAACTGCTGGTTCTGGTTCGG
Organism: Malachius bipustulatus; assembly: GCA_910589415.1. Classification (NCBI taxonomy): domain Eukaryota; kingdom Metazoa; phylum Arthropoda; class Insecta; order Coleoptera; family Melyridae; genus Malachius; species Malachius bipustulatus. The sequence continues at coordinate 42,235,806 of OU342636.1, forward strand.
TAAATTCGAATCAAGCACCTTTTCTAGCTGGAGAGTTGGCATTACCCTTCGCGTTCTCTCCAAATCCAGCATGGCTCGGAATCCAAATTCGAGTTACTTCGTTTCTCCTTGCTAGGCCATTCAGAGTTAATTGACAGTTAGATACCGACTTGGCCTTACTTAGAAGACTCTCTTCTTCTATGAGCCAGCACTACACGCCCCAGCTTCAGTTCATTTGGATATGTTTTACCTCCATCTGTAAACAATTTGAAATCTGATGCCGTAAGGAGTTCATTTCTGTTGTCCTCCCACATGTCTCTTCCCGGAAGAAGGATCTTGTAAGCAGAGCGAGTCATGATGGTTTTTATGGCAGTATGTCCGAGGGCATGCCAAGTAGACTGTGACTTTCTATGTCATCCAGTAACCTGGTTCGCTCCAAGTTATAAGCTTTTGGAAAGCTTCTTGCCATCTGCAGCATTCTCCAGTGTGCCCAGGATAAGGATGAACAACATGGGGATCCCGGAAATCGTGATTGATACAGGGTCGGTTGAATTAGCAAGAAGTTGGTCAATTTAGTGGTTAATGATATTATTTTGAGAGAACCAAAAAATTCCGCTTACTTCCGGAGTGAAGTTATTCGGAAAGACATGAAAGAACAAATGATACTTTCCCATTGCAGCTTTCTTAGCTCTACAAGATGACGTTTACAAAGTTTCACGCCAATGTTTAGTTTTGAAGAAATCACCATCAACTTAATATTTTTAGTAGACCCTGTAGCATTTTCGATTACGAATTAAACAATGTAGGTTATATCACAGTTTGGTTTCTTTGGTTTTTTTAGTGCATTTTTGTCTAGTAATCGTCGAGCTTATATGTCATATATTCTTTTTGTCATTTTGTCATTGCCATTAGTTTGACGCCTACTAGACCAGAAAAAAAAAATACAAATCGTAAGATTTCGTTTTTTTTTTCGAATAAATCTAGATGTAAGTGTAGTTTTCTGGTTCTCTCTCTAAAATATTATTAACCACTATTGTACATGGCACATTGTACACTTAGGTCATCTGGCCTCTCTTTCCAAATAAATATGGAAAGGTGCTATTTCCAATAGGATTTCTATAGCCACCAACGTTGTGGTGTTGAAAGCACCTCAGATCGCCAGACAATCTTGTTTGCTTTGTCGAAAGCTTTTCTTTGGAAATGAGCTTTTGACCATCAAGCGGTGCTGCCATACGTAATCATAGGTCTGATCACCATTACATAAAGCCAGTATAGTTTTTTGGGTCCAATTCCCCATGTTTTGCCACAGATCCTTTTACACATCCACCAGGAGAAGTTGGCTCTGGGTATTATATTACTTTTTTATGATTGGAGTTCCTTGCGAAAGCTTTTTTTCCAGGATGTTTCTTAGATACTATCGGCTTGCTCCGAAAATGGAATGGTTTTTCCCAGGTGGCGTTAAACCGTCCAACCTTCTCTTTCTGGAAATTGGTATTATGACAGTTTTGGAAGGGTTGACTGATATGACGCACCACTGCGAGAGGAAAGTCTCCTCAAGTATTTCCTGAAGGATTCTGGAAATAATCGCTTCAGATCTTCCCTTGATGAGAATGATCAAGTTATCGGAATGTGCCTGGAAGGTCATAGACAAGAAGCGATCAGAACAAAACAGAGAGAATTTGCTCCTGCAGGACACTCTCTTGCGGGTATGAAGTCAATATTTAACCCCACTCATTGACGTCGTGACAGTTCTATTTCCAAGTGTATTGCGGATCGGGCCACTTATGACTGGTGGACTTGAAGCTTCCTCTTGAGGTGGCTGCCTCGCAGAGTGACTCTGGTAGCGTGTTATTAAAAGCTCCTTATATGTCAAGAAAGACAGCAACCGCAGTCTTCTTTTTGTCAAAATACCCGGTGATCTTACTCATAAGTAGGGCGCGGATTTTATGCAAAATGCATATATGTGCATATATTGCATATATTTAACAAATTTTTATATTTAGCATATTTGAATAAAACGTGCATATATGGGCATATATCCTTTAATAAATCCATCAATTCAAAAATTATTTTAGGTTTCATCTTTCATCTATTACTTTTATATTTTATGCTGGAAATATTTCTTGTATAGGTAGGTACATACTTAAATATAATCTCATTTCATGCATGAATGCATTTTATTTCAATGGGGTTTGTATATTATCTATTCAGTTGTAGTGAATATATTTGAACATTTTATGACTCGGTCAACAAAATTTGTTACACCTCTATAATCCCCTATTCAATTACCAGATTTGAAAATGCTTTAAGAGAGCTTGCTACTTTGGAATTCCCAGTAAGTCCATTAAATGTAAATTAAAGGTAAATTTCTACAAATACCTATCTAAGTAGGTATATAAAAATGTAAAATAGAAAATGCCTTCCTTCACTGTACTTTTATAATTTGAAGAGACAACTTGCACTCCACTAAAACGTGAAAACTTGTGATCAAAAAATTATAGTGTATTTATTAATTATATAGTGTATAAATTATTGTGCCCTTGTGTGAAATATATATTATTCTTTTTACAATGCCAAGAGTTAATACGGTTTGGATTAAGCCCTATCCTGAACTTATTATGGATGGTGAAAATGTGTTTTGCAAAGCCTGCACTAAAATTGTAAGTAAAAATTCCTCAATTCGTAGAAGTTACATAATTATGTAGGCACTTATTTCTAATTTGCATGTAACTGGAATTCTCAATCATACAAAAGTCTAAAAAACGTTTAGGTATTAATGTATGTAATTTTTTTAATTATAGATTAATTGCGAAAAAAAGTTTCAAATCGATCAGCATTGCAAAACTCCCTCTCACATTATGAAAGTTCAGAAAATTAAATCAGGAGGGGCCCAAATTACACTAAAAATGTCTGTTGAAAAAAGCACCGAAAAAAATGGACAAGGTTTATTCAATGAAGAATTATGTCAAGCGCTAATTTCAGCTAATATACCACTGACAAAATTGAATAATAGGCAGTTCAAATCATTTTTACAAAAGTATTGCAACTTTAATATACCAGACGAGTCAACAATACGGAAGAGAGGAATTGAGTCTGTATACAATCATGTTATGTGTAAGATAAAGGAAGAGATAGCAGAAAATTATTTCTACATTATTGTTGATGAAACCACTGATTCCTGTGGTCGATATATAGCCCATTTAATGATTGGAATGTTACATGAGACAGCTTCTGGAAAAACATATCTAATTGCATCAAAGCAATTAGAGAAAACAAACAATTTAACAGTCACACGTTTCATCCAAGACTCTTTGACAAGCTTCTTTTTACCCACTTCGATACCATCAGAAAGATTTTTAATTTTTTTATCAGACGCAGCTCCTTACATGATAAAAGTTGGTGAAAATTTGAAAATTTTTTATCAAAACTTAATTCATGTTACCTGTTTAGCACATGGTCTCAACAGAGTAGCAGAACAAATCAGGAATGAATATCCGTTAGTTAATGATCTGATTTCAAATGTAAAAAAAGTGTTTCTTAAGGCTCCATTAAGAGTACAATTATACAAGGAGAAATTGCCGGGAATTCCTTTACCGCCCCAACCAATTATTACTAGATGGGGAACTTGGTTAAATGCAGCTATTTTTTATGCTGAGAATTTTACAAATTTGAAAAGCTTGTTCAACGATATAGATGACACGTCTAGCAGCTGTATAACTAAATCCCAACAGCTTTTAAAAAATAACGTTATCGCACAGCAATTAGTTTTTATCAAATCGAATTACAGTTTTATTCCACAATCAATTTTGAAATTAGAAACCAAATCTATGTCTCTTGTGGAGTCAGTTGCGATAATTAAAGATTTTTCTGGAAAATGTACCAATGTTCCAGGCAATATTGGAAAAAAAATATCAGCGAAATTGGGAGACATAATTAGAAAAAATTTAGGTTACACACATTTGTGCAATATATCCCAAATTTTTTTAGGAGAAGAAAGCTCAGTTGACCTTCCCTTGGATTATAATTTAATTCCCAAGTTAAAATTTTCTCCAATAACTTCTGTTGATGTAGAAAGAAGTTTTTCTATCTCTAAAAATGTTTTAACGGATAGAAGACAAACATTTTTAGTAGAAAACTTGGAAAAATATTTGATAATAAATTCATTTTATAAAGAATGTAAAAATGTTTAAAATGTTAATTGAAAATGTATATATTATTATGGAATAAAATTTATAATGTTCTAAAATCTGTAACGTTTTTTTTTTATCGTCACTATCAGTTGCTCTGTAGTCCATTAAGTAGGTATTATTTTGTGTTTGTCTCAATAGCTAATATGAAAATCGCGGCGATGAAAAGTAAGTATAGTAGCTATTTTATATTATATGAACTTCACGCATATGCATAAATGTTTTTGCATATTTTGAGCTATTATTTAAAAATACTTGCATATTTTGGTAAAAAAAATTGCATATATATGCGCATATAACTTCAGTTTAGGCTTGCATATATTCCGCGCTCTACTCATAAGATTATTTAGAGCAATATGAATTGACTTTCAAGTCTGGTAGGCGTGCTCACCCGCATTCAGTCGGCGGCCGTTCAGCATCTCCCTCTGATGTACGCATTCATCACCCTTTCCAGACTTTTTAGTAAAAAAGAGGTCCGAGCGACTTTGGGTGTGGTTCTGTGCGTTCCACCTTGGGTATGTATACCACCCTAGTCGCCAACCAGCCGAATGGTAGGTAAGTAGTTCCAAGGCAGACTAGCTCTAAATATCTTAATTAGAGATGACGTCAATATCTCCAAACTCTTTTGTAGTAAGGCCAAAAATATGCCGTCATCTCCCGCCGGCGATTTGTAAGACTTTTAAAGGCTTTCACCTATCTTTTAATTGCACTGGTTGTAATGATCGATTAACACACCATGCACCCAATCAGGTTTTTAAGATCGTTTCAGTCGTCCTCCTTTCCGAGGCTTTATATGTATAGGTTTGGAATTCATAGCTGAAGATTTACGTCCTGTGTTTTTAAGTTCATATTTTTGAGTTACAAAACGACTTCGGATCAGATAAGAATAAATTGCTATGTACGTGACAATAAGTGAAGCAGTATCAATTTTAATATAGAATACATACAGTCTTTTTCGCTTGGTTTTCGTCTTTCGTCAATTGCTTTTCTTATATCCGGTTTCACGAACGTAAAAAAAATCTGTCAGAAAATCACCGAATCTAGAATTGTTGTTATCAAAATGTTGATCTAATATTGCTGGAAATAAACTCTACTAAATAAAATAACGAAGGTAGGTCGAATGAGTATATACTAAAGCACATAAAGTGCAATTACTAGTCTGTTAGATGGGGTCGGAGAATTCCTCCATCGCCCTAACATTTGTCACATTGGCGTGCCCGAAGCCCCCAAATCAAGAGAGCTTCCATCCAAACAACAACAGAGCCACCAGAGTACCGGACAAGCACAGACACGTGTTTCGCCCTATTGGGGCTCATCAGTGTGCTGCATCTGGAGTATCCTGAAGGATGCTGCTGGATGAATGGAAGTTGGCTTGTCTTAAGCCAAGAATTAACACGGATCTCCGTGTGGTGTAAAATAGAGCGACATCTAGCGGTCAGTCTAAAGAACTAACCGTGAGTTCACTCTGAGTATATTGCAGTTTCAGGCGCCAACAATGCCAGACATTGACAATCATGAATAAGAAAAATAAGCTAGTATACTCAACGATTAATTAATTAATAAAATAACGAATAACAGTTGTCATGATGGCAGTGCCCGAAACTCCAACGTATAGAGTTTCCACATCCAACAGCAGAGCCAGCCAGAGTACCAGAACAAGCACAGACACGTGTTTCGCTCTACTGGAGCTCATCAGTGTGCATTCGTTATTTTATTAATTAATTAATCGTTTAGTATATACTTGCCTTATTTTTCTTATAAACTCTACTCCCTTTTCGGAGAGTTAATTACCAATAAAAAATAAAATATCATTGAACATTTTCACCATATTTTCAAAATTTTCAATTTAAAATCAGTAATTATCTGACAGATTTTTAATTACATTCATGCAACCGGGCATTAGTATGTATACTTATATTGTGTAGCAGATAGGTACAATGTCTGCTTTCTTCCACTGTAAACTCAGCTCAGGGATTAAAGATAAATAGGTACTACTGACTGTAAGTAAAATAACTTTTTAGGAAGGTACTATTATAAATCATTTCTGAAAGGAACTGTCAAGTTGCACGAGCGCGAAACGCTCCTATTTTATGTGAGTTCAGGCTTCCGTCTACTCTGCCTAGACGTACTCTTTACCTACCTTGTACAACCTTAATTAAATACCAACATCACAGAGCAAACATCACTATTTAAGTTATTTGCAGTGCAGATCTGAATGTCTCTAATCTATGAAATATGTTAGCGAGCCTGTAATCGTGATTTATCGATAGTGAGGGACATTGGCAAGTAAGCGTTACTGGCTATAAAACAGCAGACAGATTTCATGGATATCTAGATAGAAAGTCCCCCTGCATAGCTCACCATTTGTTTCATATTATTGAGGATTTTGCATAATCCTGCTCAGTTGTGTAATTGTGATTGTACGTCATTGGATTTATATTTACAAGCACAGATTTGTTTTATTATTTATTATCGGACACTTTTAGGTCGCAAAATTTATTGTCGGATCTGTTTATGTATCTGCGAATAAAAAGGAATTTATTTTAAAAGTTAAAAAATGTTTTATGAATCACTCTGACGCGAAATAGGTATATTTGATTTGTCACAAAATATTTTAGAAGTAAACTTGACAACATTAAATTGAGCTGAAAAGTTGTTCTTGATTTTTTTTTGTGGCTGTTGTGCTTTTGTAAGAAAACCAACATTTTTCAAATTCAAAGCAGTTTACTTTTAGAATAGCTTACATAATAAATTAGTCCCTATCTGAAGTTTTCATGTGGTATTCATGTTGTTTTCACTCCAAAGTTGAATTTGAAACTTTCACACTAATATATAAGAAGACCATCATACTTTCCATTTGCTCCCTTTCGCAACCCCTTGTATGTGAAATCTCGGCATCCGAAGCCAAATTTCTTTCACAAAAAGTCATCCTGTCTGTATACCTAATACCCAGTAAATCTAGCTCTTGAATAAAAAACTTTATTCATCACCTAGACGGATTATTTTACTTGACGCGGTTTCTCGGATCACAGTAACGTACATAGTCCTGGCTGCCGATTTCAACATTGACGTACTTTGTGACAATTCGAACACCTCCAGTCCGACATCCTCGCGTCCCATGGCTCCCGTCTATGTTTTACCACACCTACGAGGATCACTGCTACTTCGGCAACTTGATTAAACATAGCGATTTCTGGTATGCTGATATTTTTCGACAGCAACACATTACTTACCTTTTTATCGGATCATGAAGCATTTCATGTTACCCTTCCAGCTTCTGTCATGAAACAGTGCTGCAAACCCATCGGTGAACCCTTGTTCAGATGGAAACGAGATATAAAAATCCTTTGACAAATATTTTCCACTAGAAAAGCCCACCCCCGAAATACGCTAACTCTACGATTAAATTAATCCTCTGAAAAAGTCTTCCAACGCACAGTTCAAATTACAAATTATCAGACTGCAACGGAAGTTCAAGTACTTCATAAAGCAGAAAACAATACAACGCAATGATATTTTCATTAGCGAATATGAAATACAATTAAATCTGGGTGGTCCCTTATAAACAAACACTGCCAGTCGACAACCCCTACTCAAAAATACTTAGAGCTGAACTTTCAGGGTACAACTTCGGAGGATCCTGAAGAAATGTCCGAAATGCTCAATAGCGTTTTTCTCTCAAACGATTCCCTCACTTATAGTCATACTCATTGTTCCAATGTAGCGGATCCTGTCTCATCGTCTTTCATGTTATATCCCACCTCACCTGGGGAAATCGTTGGAGTCGTCTTCAGATTCAAGGGCAAAATGTTATCGGGCTTAGATGAGATTCCCTCCTTCATTGCCAAACACTGCAGACGAACTGGCTCATCCACTCGCAGATATTATAAATAACTCCTTTCTGTTTTCCATTTTCCAAAAAGGTGACGTTAAAAATCCCGAGAATTACAGACCAATTAGTCTGCTTTCGGTCTTTGAAAAAATTATTGAATCTGTTGGTTAACCTTCTTTGAAAAGACTGAGACCCTGTCTGACTCCCAGCATGGATTCTTAAAAATAGATCTACCGAGACTGCTCTCGTGCAACTCACGAAGTTTATTTCTGGGGTGGGGTGGCTTCTGGACCACTTCAAGGCATTTGATAGTGTGTGCCATGAATGCCTCCTTGCTTGCTGGGTAGAACTCGGGCGGTGGAATTAATTGAATCGAGTGGACCAGGTCCCTTTTTTCTCCTGTCTCGTCTGGAGTTCCACACAGCAGTGTCCTTGGTCCACTCATATTCCTTATTTTCATCCACGAAATAGGTCCCAAAATAACATCTAAAAATTCCCTTTGCGTTAACTATGCAGGCGATACAACTATTCTCATTAATATAAGGACAAACGACCTTCCGAAAATTATATCAACGGTGCTAAAATTGAACTTAGCAAAAAGCAGATCCCTAATGAGAATAGCCTGATTGAGCCAAGAGAGGTCGTGAAATTTTTGGGTTTTCAAATCGACCTAAATCTAAACTGGACAGCTCACACCGACCTCTTATGCCACCGACTCGCTAACTCTTGCTTCCTTTTGAGACGACTCTAAAACACTGTCTCCCATAATATTCTAATCTCTGCATATTATGGACATTTTTATGGTCATGGAGCCTATGGCATCGCCGTCTGGGGCAGCATCGAGAAGTCACTCCGTAAAGTTTTTCTTCTTCAGAAGAGGGCTCTCAGGATCCTAGCCGACCTATCTATTCGCCAGTCTTGCAGGGGACAGTTTAGGCGACTTGGTCTTCTAACATTGCCCATGTATGTTTTCTCCCTCCTCAAATTTATTTACAAAAATCAAGGCAAGCTTGATCCTTTCCGATCCTCTCACGGGCATCATACTCGGTTCAATTTATTTAAAATAGGTACCATCCCACCACCTCTCGTTCACTATTTCAGACTAAACTATTCCAGAGCTGGAACCGTGTGCTACCGTGTCTTCCTCACCCCCTCCCCCTCCCTGACTTAACACTTGAAAACATGGATACTTTCATGTGATAGCATCTTGAAGGTACTGCCATTTAACGCTATTGTAGGTACTGAACAATGATTGTTGCAATTTATTGTACAATAAAAAATATATTATTATTATTTTATTATTTAAAAAAATGCCAGATGATACATCGCCTTTATCTTGACTACGTATAGCTTCAATTAAAATTTATCTTGAATATTTAGTTCAAAAAATAAAGGGTGTTAAAAAATCCTCACTGTAGGTACTTTTATGTTATAAATTGCTTTTCCAAGTATGGAGATTGTCTTTCATTTCACCACGAATCGTTACTAATACCTAGAAATGGAACACTCTGTATAATAATTACCATCAAATCATTTTGAATAAGATCGGTCGTGACTCGTGGCATCCCGAGAGTCTCAAATGGAATATTTTGAGCCGTAATATCTTTTTTGTATTTATGTTCTTTTCAATCTCGAAGACCCACTTTACAATCGGTGGCGCCAGAAGTTTAGCATAATTCGACGACATTTCTGCCTCATTTCCCTCCACAGCCCCTTCTTATGCTTACATTTAATGGTTATGTTTAAATAAATCATTGGAATATAGCATCTTGTTTCACGCAATGAAAAGTTATTTTCTTTGGGTTCATTTGTAGTTTTTGCAAGTATAAGAAAGTATTCCAAAATGCTATCACGACGGAATGATTTATGAAAATTTTAGATTTGGTTAATTATTATTATTTAACTTATATTGGAAGATAGTCTCATTAGTCATTATGACATAAGAATAATACTCCTCACGAAGAGTGAAGAATCCATAAATTACTATATTTCGACGTGTTAAATACCAGTACTTAGGATAAATTGAAGTTAATTTATTAAGGTAATATTTTAAATACCTATTTAATATACTGGGTGAGTCAAAGAATGGTCACCGGGAATTGTCTAAGAAACTAAGAGTGGCACTGCCTCAGGCAAAATTTTTCTTAAGGAATATATCGTCGGGAAATAGTTTTGAATAGTTTCTGAAATGACCTCTAGGGGGCGTAACAGCCACGGACAAATGAAAAATTGGAATTTTCTCATTATTTTTAAAAATTACCGTTCATTCAAAATATAATGAGTGTAATGCCTAAATAACCTCGATTTTTTTATCTTGCAATTTTGTTAAATAACTTTAGAAATAAAGTAGTGGGAGAACGTCAAAGCTTGGTTAGTTCAAACGTCGATAACTCCGGTTAACCTCAACGGAATTTAACAAGATTGTTCTCATAGTTACAAAGAGTTTTCCCTCTTCTGTCGGTTGTGTTTTACGAATATTTTGTTACCACCGCATTCGCTAGAGGACGTTATTTGACATGTAGAGTAATATCGCAGTTTTTCTACAAAAGTTACTCTAAATACCTAAAGTTTAGAGCAAAACTTTATGGAAATAAAAAAACAATTCATTTTCTCCATAGAGGTAAGTGCATTTTAAGAATTACACCCTATGCTAAGAAATGTTTCACAACAAAAAAAGTGTATAATCTTAAACTCATTGAGAATCTCAAAGAAAATTTTGGATAACTTCAGCCGTTACTGAAATATACTGAAAAAACTGAATCATTATTGAACTGCTTATTTTATATACATATCGTCAAGATCTCCATACGCAAGAGCTATCCATTTGACATTTCAAAAAATTTAAAAACCGACTAGATCCCAGGCAGAGTTTTCATAGTCGACTTTTTTAAAATTAACTTTTTTTAAAACTGAGTAACTCGTTAGGTTACATCAGAGGCCCTTAGGGCTACTTGAAAACTTCCGACACTTGGGCTTTACCACAGCCATACAATATTTATTTATTTATAGTTTCCAATAATAAGAAAGATATAGCAAAAACTCGATTTTCAGTTTTTTCAGGACATTTCAGTGCTTTACCTAAGTGCTTTACATCCAGCAGTCTACTGCTTGTTAAAAAGCTAATGACCTTTGATGGTGTAAATGTATCCAGGTCTCTCGGAGAGAGAAGTACTTTTCCGAACGTTGAGTGCCTGGTTCTTCCCAAGGCGGGGCAGTTGCATAGAACATGCTCTGCTGTTTCTACATCCTCCAAACACAGGCGACATTCTGCGTAATCGGCTAGATTCATCCTGTGTAAGTGGTGGTTCACTTTACAGTGTCCTGTGTATAGGCCTATCAGGGCCCTTAGGTCAGTCCTTTTGAGCTCCAGTAGCTTTTTGGCTCTGTTTCTCGATGGTCCCTCAATTAAGGTCTTAGAGTGAGTTAATCCTGGTAGACGTTGCCAGTACCGAAGTACCTTATTTTCCGCCCAGGTTTCTATTGTTGTTTTGGCAATATTTGAGGATATGCCAACAACTGGTTCTGGTCCTGCAAGTTGGGATTCGGTTCCTTTTCTGGCCAGTGAGTCGGCTATTTCGTTCTCTCCAAGGCCGGAGAGTTCCTGGGATCCAGACCAGAGTCAAGTTGTTGTTTTTAGCTATCTCATTGAGTGCTGTTTGATAGTTCCATACTAGTTTGGAGTTGCAACGAATGGAGTAAAGGCTTTCAGGGCCGCTTGGCTATCTGAGAAGATTTTAATTGTTTTCCGAGTGCAGTGCATTTCGTCCAGCATCTGCGCGCTGAGTACAATGGCATAAATTTCTGCCTGAAATATTGTTGCGTATTGACCCAGGTTTGCAAAGAATTCTCTTCTTGACCCAGCGTCCTACGCTCCGGATCCTACTCCCGTTGGGGTCTTTGAACCATCGGTGAACCACGTGAGGTCTGCTTTGAGGAGGTCGTTTGAGTCGCGCTCCCATTCGTCTCTGCTTGGAAAGAGGACGTTGTATGCAGTGTGGTGATAGTTTGTTGTGTATGGCATTATGTCTGAGGGCATACCCAGAAGACTGTGACTTAGAGTGTCGTCCAGTAGACTGGTCCGCTCCATGACACAAGCCATTTGTGTGTTTCGTACCATCTGTAACAGTCTGTACGTTGTCCATCTGGACTCTAACAATAATGGAGAGACGGAGATTTTAATATTTATGTCTGCCTTCTGGTGAATTTGGAAGTTTTATCTAAAATCTAAGCCTTTACATGAAATGCTGCCAAATGGTGAAATGATTCCATTTTACATTAACTGACTAATATTTTTAGACAACTACGTTTTTCCATTTGATGAAATTTTTTAAATTTCATCAAGCGGTTACATTTTCTGGATGTTTCATTTAATTCTGCAAGACTTGCGTTTAACGATAAGTATAAAATCCGCTTCACCTGCAACAAATAATTTAACGACAATTTGATATTGACCATGACCTGTATCTCGACCAGCACTAACCTAATAACAGTTAATTTTGTAACAACAGTGATCATGACCTCTAATCCCGAGTCACACTATCGAATATAACAATTAATTTATGGTCAAAGGTCATTGTTAAATTGTTGTTAAATTAATTGTTATTAGGAAATGTGGTTCGATATACAGGTCATGGTTATGATCACTGTTAGATTGTTGTTAAATTATTATTTTGTTATTTGATGAATGGGATGTTATAACGCAAAGCGCAAGTCTGCTTTGCAGTATAGTTCATGAAACTTTTAGACAATTTAGGCACTTGATGCCATTCTAAATAATTTCATTAAATGGCAGAAACGTGCTTGCAGTATATACGTAAATTCGAAAACATATTATAGTCTTCAGAAGTGTAACGCGTATGCATTTCACCACTTGGGAGCCATTTCATGTAATAGTCAGACTATAATAATAATACATGTACCTAACGGCCAATTTCAACAGAAGGCTGTGACATTTACATAGGTATCGTAATAAATAGGGAACACATACTATAAATAAATAGGCTCGTAAATAGGTATATACCTAACAAGAGAAATATTAAATTTGAAATAATTAATATTTCTGTATTAGATTATTAGATTCAAAATAATGCTACCGGACATAACTCAAAAGAGTCAAAGTTGGTTCTGCTTTTATCTTCTGAATCGCGTAAAGATTTAAAAAATTAAAAGCCAAAGAGAAATAATATTGCGGCTCTCCGAGTGCGCCTGCTTATGATACCGTGGGGATGTAAAAATTCCAAATTACAAATGGAAATATTAATGCGTTTTAGGTTTCAGTTCCACCCTTCTTAGGCGTTCCTGATGCTTTCTCTGCATGGATATAACATGTATGTATACATATATGTTTTCTGTTTTTCTTTTATTTCCCCTTGCTTTTTTCTCATCGCGTTGAGGTAGCTTTTAAGTATGTACCTATGTACCTATGTATCATAAAAAATTAAAATATTTGGCTTATTAAATATTTATTTTTAAGTCGTTTTCAAACTACAGGAAAATAGATCATTCGAAAAAGGGTGCATACCTATACCTACTATAGATTATTAAAAACATTGTGGTTGATTTTCGTTGGACTGAATGATTTATTAATAAATTATTATTTCTAAAAATATTTAGCAAATTCAAACAAAGGAGATGTCAAACGATAGGCGTTGGAATGCCCAACAAAAAATACGACATTACTTCTACTGTTATTATACATAACCCACCGCTTTATTTTACTAATAATAGTTATTTATGCAACAAGTGCATAAAGTGGTACTTTTTTTCACGACTGGGAAGTTTGACCGCATGAGCCGCAGGCGAATTCGGCAATCCCGAAAGTGAAAAAAGGCACTTTATGCATATGTTGCATACAAAATTTTATCTACGAGTGACTTAAATTATAACGGAAAGTTATTATTATAAAATAAAATCTTTCCAATGCATTCATATCTTATGTAAGTGTTTCTTTGAAGCTATTAAGGCTTTTTTCATCACGTCGGTTCATAAAGGTGACATATTGCTTCTTTAGATTTTTGAGGTAGGTAATAAACTGCGACGTTTCTCTAGTATAGGTTGATGTCAACAAGCATTTGGAGCGGTTGGCATCGGGATACTATGTAATTCAGCGTTCAGCGTCTCGTATTGCAGTGCGAACGCCCCGATCGAGCCAGCCAACTGAGCCGAGCCGCTAGCGTTCACTAGAACTTCCACTAGGCGAGCGTGCATTAACGTGTCAGATTTAGCGTTAAATAATGAACCGCTACGGCGCTTTATTTAACCCGAACTACTTTATTTCACTCTTCAAGATAATCATACATTTTATGAACTAAGAAACTTCTAAAAAAGTGCATTTTATGAATCACTCGTAGATAAAATGTTATTACATACCACCGCACTATCAAGACTGCAAGGCCATATGGATAATCAGCCGAGAAATTATTTTCATAATCCTTTTTGACTGGTTGCTGTAAACAGTAAACAGTGAACCGTGATCAAACTTAAGATTACATAACTTTTTCTTATACTTCTTGGGTATAACTAGAAAACGGTTGAAGATTCAGAAAAACCGTTTACATGCCCCTGTAGGTTCTAAACATTTAGAGTTCTATTTAAGAAAATAAAAAAATTCTTATTAAGAGTGTTCAAAAGAACGGAAAATTTTGATCACCTATAGGTACTAAAAATTTTTATATCCAAGAAAAAGTTACTATCCGTTGCTAAGGGTTAAAATATATAAAACAGATATTCAGATTTAAAATACATAAATCTTAAAATACACCGGCGAGCTTAAAATTAGGGTCAACTCGTGGGTAATTTCTTCGTTTGATTTTGATTTAATTTTTTTTGGGGTTGGGTTTTCTTTAAGTTTTTTCGTCCTTTTTTGGTTGTAACATGTTTTACCAACTTTATGCAATGATTTTGTCGTGATTGCTTGATTAAAAAAAGCTTTGTTGTTTTGTTCAAAGTTTATTGAAAATATTGAACATATTGAAAATGAAAAATATAATTTGATATGTTTTTAGTTAAAAAAATTTTTTTTAAGGACTTTACTAGCGAGTATTCCCTCCTCTGGCAGTGATAACAGCTTGCTTTCGACGAGGCATGCTTTGAATTGAATAACATTTTGGTCACATCCTGCGTAAGAATGTTCTATTCCTGCAATAGTATGTCACGAAGGTCTCTAGAATTTCTGGAACAAAGCACATGTCTCCGTAAACGTCTCCTCATCTCATCCCAAACATTTTCGATCTGATTTATATCAGTACTTCGAGTATGCCAAACAAATCTCGTGATTTGAACGTCAAGAAGAGCACTAACTATCCGAGTAGTGTGGGGCCGTGAATTATCATGCATAAAGGTTGATTCTTCTCTAATAAGAATAGCCATGAACGGTACAACATGGTTTTTGGCGCATATAAAGTCCCATTCTGGATATAAAGACCAACTTCTAGTGATATCCAAAAGGTATATGCCTCCCCCATGCCATAACTTTCACCAAATGGTAGTCTCTTACCTACCTATTTTCTAAACGAGGTACGATATAGAAAAATGTTTCCACAAAGAAATTAATTGTATAAATGATGAATTGAAACTATTTATGAAAGTGAATAAGCTACATCAAACCATTTTGCTATTGTCGATAAATTGATTATGTGCCTCGTAGTTTTAAAAATACATTTATCACTATAATTATCTAATTCAGAGACAATCGAGACACCTGCTATTTTTTTTCTAAGACTGAATTTATGATAGATAATATATTACTTTTGTTTTTTTACAGGGAAAAGTTTCACATTAACGATAATAGTATCAACATCACCTCCACAAGTAGCCACCTACAGCAAAGCCATCAAGGTAACTGTGGATGGGCCTCGAGAGCCAAGATCAAAAACGCGCCAACAGGGTTACCATCACTTCCCGTTCGGTCATCCCAGGCCTCCTTTTGGACCGGATCCTCTTACAGGATCACTCTCCTTTAAACTTACCGGTAAGTATTTCTAACGGTAGTATTAAATTAAATACCAAATGTTTTGTTTATTAATTTCCAGTAGTAGAACTTGCATCAGGTATAGTCGACCAAGAGATATAACGAAATGATCTAATTATTAAACTGTCATATTTTATGACTTCAACAATATTTTAATAATCCAAAAATTTCGTTCAAAAGAAGTCGTTTCGTTATATCTCTGGTCTAACTATAACCAAAATTCATAAATTAAGTATAAAAACTTGAAAAAATCGCTTATCACAGGAGCCCTTGTGACTTTTTTGTTAATAATGCACATACATTGCAGGGGCCTTCTAGTTCAGAGTCAGTAATATATCTGATATTTACATCAGAGCTGGTTATACATATACAAGGTGGTCCAGTTTGCTTGTTCATAACTCCGGCAAACGGTAGAAGACTTTAAAAAAAAAATCTATAAAGTTTTTCTCTAAAGCGTTTTATATTTGAGATACACGGTGTTAAACTTTTATTAAAAAATCGTCTTTTTAGAAAATATCAACTATCTTAAATATACTGTACCGAATTTTGTTTAAATTTGGCGTTTTAATTTTCAGTAGTAAGGGGCTAATTTAGCCATGTCCAGTGGCGTCCCGGTATGCACCTCAGCGAATACTATTATCAAAAAACTTTTAAAAAAGTACGCCATGTTCATCAGTGGCACGCATACGGGTAATGATTTAAATTTTTTTAAAGAACTATTTTTTTTAAAGCAGAATCACCTCCTGAAGTTTGTCGCACCTAATTACTAACACCCTGTATACACTACCGGTGTTCTTTTGGAACGCCTCAACCAACTCCCGAATGTCCCTCCAGAGGCCGAATGTTCCTTGAAGTATTCCAGGAACATTTTGCCTGGAATTTTAAAATCTGGAGCAGATCCGAGACATAGTCTATTATTCTTGAGAATTCACCTACACCTACAATAACAGAAGGTATACGGAACTCGTGTTACCGTGGGCGCGGCTAAGCGATACGTCCCACACGCTCCGGTTGGCGGGCGCTGCCATCCAAGCTTGAGATATCGTAACAATATCTTGTAGCAATATTTTGAAATAGTTCAATCAACTATTGGGCCGTTGTACTATTGGTAAGCTGACGGCAAGATTGTTGAAAGCAAGTTAATGATCCGTTAAACATAATGGAATATAGAGAGCGCTTTATTTAAAAATGACCCAGTGTGAATATTATCTGTAAAAAGCTAACAACCGAAAATTTTCGATGCGCTGCAATTTTTGTTTGGAGGGCGGGGACATTTTTTGACGTACCTACAATAAAACTGATATTTTTATTGGTCACCCTCTCGCCCTCGTCAATTACCCCTACAAAAGCTTTAATGGAATGATCCATCTTCCTTGACCTTGATGTCTCATTTGAGATCAAATTTACCCAGTAATTCAGGATTGAATTTATTTTTTCGTTTTAATGATTTTTTTTAAGAAATAAGGGCCTAGATTCTAAGGAAACGACTTATAAACAAACTCAAAATGATGTTTTCAATTAGGTTTTTGTATAGTTTGTTATTGTTTACTTATTTGTACACAAATAAGTTATTATAAATAGAAATTATGAATTAAGGAATTATTCTTAGAACAAAATTCTTGTACGAAAATGGTATAAACTATCGAGGAGAGGATGGAAGTATATGCCTTTATGGTGCTGAGCATAACTACGCTCCAGCCATATAGCAAGAGTGTTCAATTAGAGACCTAAAGCAAGTAGATGGATCACAAACATGTAATGGAACTTGCCGTCAAACAGTATCCGTTGAAAATAAAAGAAGAGTAGGTGCAGAGTTCTTGATGAAGCCATGAAGCGGCTCAAGTTGACGTAGTAGGTCATCTAACATCTAACTATGGATTCTAAAAGTTCTTTGCGTTAAATTTTCGCTGCAATTGGAATCTTTCACGTATGTCTCTTCGAAATGCACTTACAGTCTTTTTCTTTTGGTTTTCGTCTTTTGTCAATTGCTTTTCCTGATTTTTCAAATGCTTTTCCCATTTATAAAACGCGTCAGTGCGTGATTTTTCAATTGAAATTCCTCTTTTGTCAAATGAGATTCCTTTTATATCAAATGCTTTTCCAATATTATGATACTGTCACTGCAAGCAGTAAATGGGAAAAGCAATTGACACAAAGTGAAACTGATTTGACATAAAAGGAAATTGATTGATAAATCAATGACTATAATCATTAATAGATAGAAAAATAAGAAACTCATTTGACAAATTAGGAAAAGCAATTGACAAAAGAGGAAAACCAAAAGCAAAAGACTGTAAAATGTACAAATTCCATCCCTCCAAATGAAGACTCTACAAGAGCTTCATGATGACGATTTTCATAGCTCTGACAGTGAATCAAATGCACGACATTGTGGAGCGACATGTAAATCATTAAATTTTTCGAGTAGGACATACCGAAACTCCTAAAAAAATTAAACGCTTGGGCAGGATGGGCAGGAATACTGGGAGACGCGGTAGTCGGTCCCATATTTATTAAAGACAATATTTAAATGACGATACTTATTTATTTAGACTTGTTGCAGAATGCTATTCATCCCCTCTTAAATTGCTGGACGAAAATGCATAACTTTGTCAACAAGATGGAACCATCTCCACTATTCTGTAAACGTAAGAAACTTCAGAAACTTTAGAAAAACAATCAGAGTTTCCCCCGTTCGTTGGCTTGGCAGGCAAGGAGCGATAGAGTAGCCTCCGCGGTTACCAGTCTTAACAAGGCTCGACTTTTTTCTTTACGACTACCTTAAGTCGGTTGTATTCAAATTTTTCAGCATCTGTTGCAATTTTTGATTGGACAAACCATTGGTAATTATAATTGTTGTGTTGGCATCCTTGTTTTTATTCAATTACTATTTTTAACTTTATTTTCTATCGTTTTTGATGCATTTCAAATAAGAACTTGCAGTTCCTTCTAAAGTTCAGTGTTTTCTTGGAATATCAAATAATACCTACCAGGATCTAGACTGTTATGCATTTTTTAAATAAGCCTTACAACAAAAAAAAACAAAAAACAAAAACCCTGATGAATAAGGGATAAAATTTACTTTCAAAGGAGGTATCACAAGGTGGGTAGGTAATTCCTTTTAAGATGTTATAAGATGTAGTTGGTGGGGTCGAGAGAGTGATGTACATGTTAATTGTACGTCAAAAAGTGTCCTCATTCAAAAAAAAAAAAAAATTGACGTGTCTCGGCAATTGGATCCTTTTTAAATAAGCAACCTGTATTTATGTCAGCATATTATTATTGGAAACTGCATAAATTGGGAGTTATACATCTTCAATAATTGATATAACTATTACAGAATATTTTTTGTGGATTTTTTTACGTTAAAAAGGGAGTCAGCTAGGGGTACAAGTTTCCCTCATTGGTTCAAGTTATGTTTTTTTTGTAACAATAATGACAAGAAGACACACTTTTTTACTTTATTATTAGAGTTAGATAATAATCATTCGCTGTGTTACTACACCTATTATTCCTCATTCAAGAAAATATGAAAGGTTTCTTGTACACTTTATAAAAACCTATAAGAAATGCACTTGTATTCAGGTAAATCGTAATGTGCCAGACAGCTGTCACAAACGATCAACATTATTGGCGCGTTGTTAATTTTAGATTAGTTGGATTGAATCTAGAACGTAACTTTAACTGTTAATTAACTAAGGTAATTACTTGATGGGAGATGGAATAGCAAATAAGGATCAAGTTGATGCTCTGAGCATATATGCTGGGTCTCTGATGGGATATAAACCTATATTCCTTAATCTACGAATCTACATTTATGTCTCCCTTTTCACCTAAACTGTTTTAACGATTAGAAGGCAATTTTCCTAAAAATTTTATTATCTACTGTTGCAAGAAAGAGTATCTATCTAGTATTAACAGACCTATAAGAATTTTCAAGAAATGCACATACTATTTCAGAACTTAGCAGAGCAAGTCTAGTCGAGATATTGATCTACAAATCAACTACCGAGTCTTACAACCCTTTCTGTATCTGCGCAATGACGTGTTACTTGCATCGAATATGTGTAGATTCGATTCGATAATTATTTAACAGATGGCGCTCCATATTTCAAAACGATTAAAATTCTGTGTAAGAAATAATTATTATGAAAAGCTGATTATTAATATAAAATTTACGAAATAAAAAGTATTCGGCTCAATTTGGTATTCCAAAAAAATTCGGCTTTATGCACTGACTAGTTTTGGGTTAGTTGAAAAATTTTTCTTTACTCAGTCTGGTTTAATTAAAGTATACCTACTCGTGGGTGTACCTATCCCTATATGCTAGGGACATCAGCTCTATAATGACTCCATGAAAATATTATAACACGAATAATATTTAATGTATAATATTTATAGGGCCTACCCCCTTAAAATAACGAAAAAGCAGGTGTCAACTTCCGGTATTTACGGAACTGCGGCCATCTTGAACATTTATTTATTTATTTATTTATTTAATCAGTATAAAATTACATATGTATTTCAAGGAAAAAAAACACACGTAATTCCCACAGAGGTATAACGATACCTGTTTGTAGGAACTGATATAGGGGTATTACATATCTATGAAAACAAGAAATAGAAAAAAAAAATCAAAACCCACAAACCAACAAAAAACATAAACAAAATCAAAAAAATACATACAATAGAATGCATAATATAAAAAAATCATCCCCAAAACAAAGATATAACAAAAAATATCATTTGACATCATTTCCGACATTATACTGCATCTAGAAGCGAAAACATTGAAAACTGTATTCCCAGTTACATATTTTCCAGAATCCAAGATTTGATTTTACGCTTGATGTACTTTCTACTTGATCTTTCATTAATTATCTTGTATTCATTTGGCAACTTATTAAATATCTTTACAGCAGCAATGTAACTATTTTTATCACTGATGGTTTTACACATTTTTGGTAGAGATATACTTTTATTTCTAGTTCTACTCGTTGAATTCTCATATTGATTTCTAAGTTCATTGTAATAATATACAGTGGCTTCTAACAAGAATAACCGTCTTAAATCCAAAGGACAATTGTCTATTTCAAAATTAGAGCTGTTTATAATTTTCAACAATTTATTTTGAAGTTGTTGTAACAAATTTAGGCTACTAGAATATGCTCCCCCCCAAGCAATCACCCCATAGGCAACAATACTTTGGAAAAGAGCATAGTAAATCACCATAAGAGTTTTGGCCTCCATAAATCTAGACAATTTGTAGAATACAAAAGTGAGATATTTTGTTTTACTTATTATATATTCAATATGCTTACTCCATTTCAGATTATAATCTATCACAATTCCTAAGTATTTGCAGTTCTCTACCCTCTTCAAAAGACTGTCTTTAATTTTGATTTCAATATCTACAGGCACACTATCGCAATAATTTCCAAATGTAATATAGACCGTTTTGTCAATATTTAAGGTAAGTTTATTCGCCTCAAGCCATAGATCTATCCCGGCCAATAGATCATTCATTTTTTGTTTAGCCTCTTCCCATGTTTTTCCCTCACTTATTGCAGCAGTATCATCAGCATATGATACAATATCACTCCCATCAATCTTAGCAAGGAGATCATTGATATACAGAATAAAAAGCAATGGGCCTAAAATGGTGCCCTGTGGCACACCAGTTTTAATTTCTTTATATTCACTAAATACATTATTTAACTTAACTCTCTGTTGCCGATTTGATAGATAACTGGTTAATAGTTTCAGTGCATGACCCCTTATTCCGTAATAATACAACTTATCCAACATAATTCCATGGTTGACCGTATCAAAGGCCTTAGCCAAATCAAGAAAAGTAACTATAACTGGCCTACTTTTGTCCAGGCAATTGTAGATCACATCTGTAATGTAAGCAAAAGCATCCGTGGTTCCCAAACCCCTAACAAAACCAAATTGTTTTTTAGACAATACTTCATGTTTTTTCAAAAATTCAAAGATTCTATTATAAATAAGTTTCTCAAATATTTTGGCAACATTTGAAACCAACGATATCGGCCTGTAGTTGTTTGCTTTACTTTTATCGCCAGATTTAAAAATTGGAACCACTTCAGCTTTTTTTAAGAAATCTGGCCACACTGACAATTCAACACATAGATTAAAAATACACGCCAGTGGCCCAGCTATATATTCAGAGATAGCCTTTAGAACTCTGGCATGTATTTCGTCAACTCCACCACCCTTATCTTTTAAATTATATACAATAGTTCTAATTTCCTCCGTAGTTGCTGGATTTATAAAAATACTATTTGGATTCATATTTGGCATTTTCACCTTATTATCAGGAGACGAAGTACATATTTTACCACTTAAATTAATCCCGATTTCACAAAAATACTTATTCAAATATTCAACAATATCATTTGGATTGTCAATCCTCATACCTCTATCGTTTGTTAAATACTCAATTCCACTGCTTTTTTTAGAATTTTTACCCAGTCTTTGGTTAATTATATTCCACAACTTTTTATTATTATTACCATTTGTCTCTATCAAATTCTTATCATATTTAACTTTGGCCGCAGCTATCACCTTATCTAGTATTTTTACATAATTTTTATATTCGGTCTTTAGATAATCATTCTTAGGGTCTAATTTCCAAACTTGATAAAGTTGCTCCTTAGTTGCACAAGAAACCATTATAGCTTTAGTTATCCAAGATTTTCTTGGAATATGCTTGGAATTATTTTTCCTATTATTAGATATATTTTTGTACCTTGATTTAGAAATGCAACACTTAATTTCATTTACCAACAATTCAACAGCTAAATTTGGATCGTGCAACATAATTTCATTCCAGTTAGATTTCCTAGCTACATTTTTTAGCTTTTTATAGTTAATATTGCAATATGTATTATTTTCCTGTTTAAAAATCTGTTCTTTAATAGCAACAAAGAGTGGATAATGATCTGTAAAAACAGTACTCACCCTAATAGGTTCAAAATTAAGTCTATCAGTTTTAACGAAAACATTATCAATGCAAGATCCTCCCCTTTCACTATCAGAAGGTCTTGTTACATCTTGAAAACAAGGAGAGTATCCCCTTTCCAAAAAATTATTTAGATGCTCTTGGCTTATCAGATCTAATTCTAACAAATCAATGTTGAAGTCTCCGATGATAAAATGATTTTTACTATGTTTACAATCAAGTAAGAAAACTTTCAAATCCTGAACAAATTCACTTTTGGGTAGATCATGTGATCTATATATACCAGAGACTTCAAGAGTGATACCACTGCCTATATTAACCTTAGAGTGTAGAACACTCAACCCTCCATACCGCCTGGTGGTAGTAGACTCATTAAATCTTTCATCAATATATATAACAACACCATCAGCTTGATTAATTCTACTGTTGTTATAAAAAAATTTGTAACCAGGCAGCTGGAAGTATCGGTAATACTCTAAACTCCAAGTCTCTGAACATACTATAATTATTGGCTTATTTTTCAATCTTTCAACAAAAACCTGTAATCTATCAATATTTGAATTTAAACTTCTAATATTTACGTATAATATTAAGTTATCATCAGCACTCAAATTTTCACTAAACGAAAATAAATCTTTATAAATAGTTTCTTTTTTTAAAATTTCATAATCTTCGTGTTGCAGTAAATCCATTTTTTATTTATTGTTGATGTGGTTCACTGCTTCCCGAATTCCACTGCTTCCTGAGTTGTTTGATGGTGCTGATGCATTACGTATGCTGTTCGAAGATGTAGACCGATTTAATTATATCTTCTCACTTTTCTTGCCACTTCCTGAATTCTGTCTTGTCACTCTACTAGCACCCAGAACCTTGATGGTTTGTACGTCCTTCAGGTGTGTTTCCGTAATTACTTCCCTTTCATTATCCTCAGTCCTGGTAATAGTCCTGCTCCGTATATCCTCTTTATTCCTCTGTGGAAACCGGTCTAATGTCTCTAAACCGTGTTGTCCACTTGGAGTTGAAGGGGCACTATTTGCCTTTTTCTCCACTATCGGCTCCTTGATTGTGATCGTGTCTTCTGGAAAATCCGCTGCTGTATATATTTGTCCACCAGAAAACAGTCTATTCTGCTTGATGTATGCTGTAGGGTCTTCCGTTCTAGCCAATTTCAATTGTTTCCTAAGAATTCTATTCTCACTTAATTCCCTCTGCGTCAAATCACTATTTACGTAAATACGCTTTCCTTTTAGTTTGAAAGTTGACTTTAGAATCTCCAATTTCCTCCAGTATGCGACAAATTCAACTTTAATAGGCTTGGTATGGCTCTTCCCTATTCCATATACATTGTTTATATCAGTCTTGCTAACTTGTACATTCAGCTCTCTTTTGAAAAAATCTATCACCAATTCTATCAAGTGTTCTATCTGATATTTATTTGTCTCCAAACCGAAAATAACTATATTATTTTTCACTAATTTACGCTCGATTCTTTCCAAAATTAAATCGTGTGCTACCTGCTTATTCGCAAACTCTTCTGTAGTTTCATGGATCCTTTTACACAGGTTGTCTTCTAGTTGAGCTAATTGAGTTCTAATATATTCCCGTTGACTTTTTATTTCCTGCAAAATCACCTTTACTTCTTCTGTATTAGACATCACAGTACCAGATGAATTCTAACGTGTATGGAAAGCTTTATTCACCTGTATATCTTTCGTATCGCACTCACCACTGATATCAACTCACAAATTTTATTCAGTTATTACTAGCATACCTAACAATTTCACTGATTTATACCTAGTTAACACTTTATATCACAGTTTAGTTTTCATATCATTAGAAAGAGAACCATCCATTTATTACTCGTGGAAATTCTAGAGTTCATGCAAGTTGTACTATAACATCGAAACAATCTATTATTTGTACAGAACAGACTTTCACATATTTTCATTTAATTTCTTGTTGTTACTTAAATCTAATTTTTTTTTAAACTTTAGGTCCAATTGATTCCAAGATAGTCCAACCTTAATCACACATAATCTCGTCCAAAAATAAATGAGAAAAAAATACTAAAAATGGTTGTCAGTTAACCCCCTCCCAACCCCCACAGTTGCAGCGCCCTTGCTATATCACCAAAAAGTTACCGTTGATACAGGTGTTTGGCACAAAATGTTTAATTGCTGTGGCTTCAAATGTTTGAAGACATAAAATAAAAACAATTTGAAGGTTAGTGGAATATGAACTTTCCCTTTTATTCTTGCATGAGGAATATATTCCACAAAATTTGTCGGTTGAGTTCCGAAACACCCATAGTGTACCTGTCCCTCTGTTAGCTTTTTACAAGAATATCTTATCATTGCCTATCACTTCTAACCATTTTCAATGGTTTTTGATTCGGAACTTTCTAGAGTAACCCAAACTACATGACTGTCCTTTACGGTGTAAGATATATAAAGGTGAGTGAACGGGGGTCTATTTTAACAATGAGCGAGGGATGAAACCGCCATAGTCAGTGTATGAGGGAGTCACGCCAGCTGGGCTCTGACCTCTTGGTCTTGCACATGCAAGTTGCCACTTTCAGAATGCAAAAAACTCTATTTTGCTTTTTTTCTGAATAAGTGATTGGCAAAAATGGGTAGAAAGTGTATTATACACTTTTATAGAAAGAGTACACGTTTATCAGTGAATATGCGCGAATAATTTATGTTAGCGCTTGTCCGAGTGTGAACTTTGGCAGAACTTGGCAGAACAAAACATTGCAACCGAGTGCAAAAACACACCTGATCTGTCGTTCGTACACCTTTATACCGTGTGTCCCCGGATTGGTGAAACGACTCTTATAAAAGACAAAAATTTTTTGATTTCAATTTTAATTTTTTGGGGTTCAGCCCTGCTTGGCTAAAGAATAATTTCTAACAAAATTTTAGCTTTGAAAAATCAAGCGTGCCTTGGAAATTCCCAAGAAACCGGTTTTTCTGTTGAGTAGAGTGCCTTTTATGTGGCAAATACGACAAAATGTTATTTGAAAAAGTTGTTCAGAATCAACATTTAGGTCTGTATACCAAATTTCAAAATCATAGGCCAACTTTGATCTTTTACATTTACTTTTATGTTTATTTCACAAATCAAGGAATTTCATTTGTAACAAAGACTGATATTGACAAATTGCTATTGCTAAGGGTACAATTTGGTTTTTCCATGGCAGTCATTGTTACAAAATGAAATTCTTTGATTTGTGAAATAAAACATAAAAGTAAATGAAAAAAGTTAAAGTTGATCTATGATTTTGAAATTTGGTATAGGGACCTAAATGTTGATTTTGAACAACTTTTTCAAATAACATTTTGTCGTTTTTGCCACATAAAAGGCACTTTACTCAACAGAAAAACCGGTTTCTTGGAAATTTCCAAGGCATGCTTGATTTTTCAAAACTAAAATTTTGTTAGAAATTATTCTTTAGCCAAGCAGGGCTGAACCCTAAAAAATTAAAATTGAATTCAAAAAATTTTTGTCTTTTATAAGAGTCGTTTCACCTATCCGGGGACACACGGTATACAGGGTGTCCCATAATATGTGGACAATCTCCCGGATTTGGGTAAATTTCGTAAAAATAAATGAAAAAATAGCTATAAAATTAATTCCTCAGAGACACCCCTACAAAGATATTAGCTGTTGAAGTTGAGGGTTGAAAATCAATTTTTTGCAATAACTTTTTTTTTTCTTGACCGATTTTGATATTTTTTGGTTTTATTTTGTATTATTTGGGACTGTTTAGAATAGTGTTTCATAATCTTTGGTAGCACATACATAGACCTCGGGATGGCATAACCCCCTCATTCACTTGAAAAAAAACAATCAAAATAATAATAATAATAATAATAATACTTTATTGCCCAACAGATTTACAACAAATCCAATAACAGGACAATATCTAAAGATTAGTAATAATATGTGCAGACAAAAACATCATACCATTAAAATAGTTACACTATCTATTATAAAATATTTAACAATATAACAATATACAAAGCAAGTTAGGGAACGAAGAAAATAAAGTTATACATAACCCTCACCCCACCAACAAAAGCATGACAATATCTAAAAATTCAAATCAGCAACCCGCAATATATCAGTTAAGGAGCTGGCATTTAGGTCACAAAAACTAGAGATGCGATTAAAGTAGGTTGACATAACGTACACCGGCGATTTTAGAAGTACATTTGACCTTGCTATGCGCAAGGCAAACGTTTTTACATTTCTAGAATTTGAGCGAGGGATATGAAAATTAAAAAGTTGAAGTATTGATGAGCAATCGATACGGTTATGGAAGAGACAGTATAAAAATTTAACAGCGACTAGCTTCCGCCTCTTCTCCAGTGACATGAAGTCGAATTGTTTCAGCAGCAAGTCATGATCAAAGCCTCTAGTGGGAAACTCATTATGCACCCTATAACTGAGCATTTTCAAAAACCTCCTCTGAATACGCTCGACCTGACCAATGTGACATGTGTAGTAGGGTGACCACACAATACTGCAATAATCCAATTTGGATCTAACGTAGGAGTAAAAAAGAATTTTCAATGAATTAATATTTCTAAAATCTCTACAGTTCCTACTTATGAATCCAAGCATTTTCATCGCAGATTTGGTAATACTAGAAATGTGCTCAGTAAAGGAAAGACCACTATCAAAAATGACCCCAAGATCCCTTATGGAGTTGGAACGGATAAAGTTGGTAGAATTAAAAGTGTAGCTGAATACAAGAGGGTTGTTTTTCTTGGTGAAGGTGACCACTCGACATTTGTTGACATTTATCTGAAGATTATTATCAACACACCACCGTTCCAGACAATCAACAGAATTCTGCAGCGCCCGGAAATCACTGACGTTATTAACTACAGAAAAAATCTTCAAGTCATCCGCAAAAAGAAGGCTATGGGAACAAATGACATCTGTGATGTCATTGATAAACAATAAGAATAGTAGGGGTCCCAGGTTTGAACCCTGGGGTACCCCAGACGTGGGTGTGAACTGTTCTGATACATGACCATTATATATTACATATTGATGCCTATCTGATAGGTAAGAATTAAACAAGGACACTAATTGAGAAGAGAAACCAAAGCACACCAGCTTTCTTAATAGAATACTATGGTCAATTCGGTCAAAGGCCTTCGAGAAATCAGTGTATACCACATCCACCTGCATTTTATTGTCTAGGGCATCAGCTATAAACTGAGTAAAAAACACGAGATTGGTCACCGTAGAGCGTTTATCCATGAAGCCGTGTTGCTGAGGAGAAATCGATTGACGAACCGCAGGATAAATGAAGGAGTACATCACCATCTCAAAGACCTTCGCAAAATTATTCAAAATAGAGATTGGTCTATAATTAGAAATAAACTGAGGGTCACCACTCTTAAGAACCGGACAGACTTTGGCGGTCTTCCACATATCTGGAAAGGTTGAGGTCTCTAAAGACAAATTAAAGATAATCAGAAGAGGCTCAAGAAAGACATGTTCGCAATCTCTGATCAAGTAACTAGGTATTTGATCAGATCCAGCAGTTGCCCTATTTTTCAGTCTTCCTATTGCGCCGCTAACATCCTCCTCCGATATCCTCGGAACAGTCACAGACAATGAGCCAGACGGAGATAACACATCATTCCCGACAGCAGTATCAGCTGAGGGTGGTGAGTACACACCGCTAAAATAACGGGCAAAACAGTCAACAATGTCAGTGGGGCTATCATAAACTAAACCTCCCTCATCATATAATGTACCTGGAATCCTCGAGCTGCCCCTTTTACTTTGTATAAATTGCCAGAATCTCTTTGGCTCAGTAATGAGGTTATTTTGCAGGTTATTAATATAGTCCGTGTACGCTTTCCTCGTTTTGGCCTTGATCAACGCTCTAAGTTCCCTAAATCTTTGGAGCCTAGATATGTCACCCGTGCGTTTATGGATACTGTAACACTTATGTTTGAGTTTGATATCTTGTATAATTTCATTAGTATACCACGGAGGATAAGAATATGTATTGGATTTTCTACGATATTTTGGAACAAATTGATCAAATATTGAATAGATTTTATGGTAAAACAGGGAGCAAGCTTCATCAACGTTATTGAAAGATTTAAGTTCGGACCAATCCTCAGTAAGTAGAGTATCATATAAAGCTGGAAAATTTGCTTTTTTAAAGTTATATCTCATACTAGAAGAGTTACAAGGAAAATTCACAACCCTTGGAGTGACGAGATCAACCTCAATAGACAATGCCGGATGATATAAATCCTCCCTGACAAACGGTGCACTGTCATGGCAAACCATGCAATCAATATCTCCCACAACCAAGTCCAATGTACGATTAATGCTGTTGCGTACGTTATTAAATTGATTAAACCCAGTATATTCCAGGAAGCTGCTGAACATCTGACATTTAGGATCCCTACCGCTAGC
This sequence comes from Malachius bipustulatus, assembly GCA_910589415.1. NCBI lineage: Eukaryota > Metazoa > Arthropoda > Insecta > Coleoptera > Melyridae > Malachius > Malachius bipustulatus. Next base: position 42,265,214 of record OU342636.1, read on the forward strand.
ATCAGTCCAATTTGGAATGTTAAAGTCGCCCACAATCAAAACATTAGCAGTTACATCAGCCAAGTGGGCCCCGAACAAATCAAAGAAATATTCTAAGTCTGCGATGGTGGTATCCGGCGATATGTAGACACAGTATATATGTATAAGTCTTAAATTTAGTTTGACTTTACACCCAACACAATCTATAGACATGACTTCACGTGAAAGAAGATCAAGATCCAAACTAGATGCGTTGTAAAATAATAATTTTACAGTTTTTTAAGGTTAATTTTCTTTTTATTTGACATTTTTTACATGAAAAATGTATCTTTATTTATTTCGATAGAGCGAACCGTTATCGAGATAAACGTCATTCTAATAGGTGATGCGTCGCAGGAACTTTCTAAATTTCAAGTAAATTTCAACAAGATGGCTGACCTTTGACAGTAAATTGAGCAGGAAACAAAACAAAAACTTAATTAAATACACGTCAAATAGTGGAAAAGATTTTATTTCATGCAGATTCAATTCTAACTGATTTTAAAATGAGTTACAAAAACGCTAAATACGCAGAAAATCAGTTAGAATTGAATCTGCATGAAATGAAATCTTTTGACACTGACGTGTATTTAATTAAGTTATTGTTTTGTTTCCTGCTCAATTTACTGTCAAGGGTCAGCCATCTTGTTGAAATTTACTTGAAATTTAGAAAGTTCCTGCGACGCATCACCTATTAGAATGACGTTTATCTCGATAACGGTTCGCTCTATCGAAATAGATAAGGATACATTTTTTATGTAAAAAATATCAAAGAAAAGGAAAATTAACCTTAAAAAATTGTAAAATTATTATTTTTATTGTTTTCTTTCAAGTGAATGAGGGGGTTATGCCATCCCGAGGTCTATGTATGTGCTACCAAAGATTATGAAACACTATTCTAAAAAGTCCAAAATAATACAAAATAAAACCAAAAATTATCAAAATCGGTCAAGAAACAAAAAAGTTATTGCAAAAAATTGATTTTCAACCCTCAACTTCAACAGCTAATATCTTTGTAGGGGTGTCTCTTAGGAATTAATTTTATGGCTATTTTTTCATTTATTTTTACGAAATTTACCCAAATCCGGGAGATTGCCCACATATTATGGGACACCCTGTATTTTCCACCGTGCTGTCCTTCAATATAGTGGATACTTTAAAAACTTCAACTCTTGGCGTCTTTCGTAAGAAGCCCCTTCGCCAAGGATGCGTAGCTTCTGAAAATGCAGCTCTTTATTTATAATTCTTATGATTTATTAAGAAAAAATGATCTCATTTCGTTGCCGACCGTTGCCTATATCTGGACGACTTCAAACTTCCTTATCTTACCGTCCGATTCACAGTACCACTCGATTGCCCGAACCGAACTCTAGGATCAGTGCTGTAAGCAGTTCTGTTCGTTAATCTCGAGATATTCCGAAGTCCTCAGAATGATTATAAGCGATTTTAGCGAATAAATCATAACATAGCCACACGCTTTTTTGTACTCGTTTTGAATTATGAATTTTCCCGCTGCACAATTAATTTACATTCCACTTTTACATTACTCAGTAGTCCAGTCGCCGAATGGCCCAAAAGGAGATGTAGAGTGCGTGAGCCAGGTACCTAAGCGATTCCTTCAGAAACTTATTCAGGGTGCTTAGGGTGTGAACATACTACAAGTACTGATGACTAAGTGGTGAGCCAGGAAGAAAGAGGGGAGGAAAGTCCCATTTTTTGGCTTGTCGTTTATTTTTGGAAAACTATGGATTGCAGACGAAAATTTTCTTATCATAAATAGAAACCCATAAAATTATCTAAAATTTTTATTCCATAGTTTTTTTCCAGTTCTCAACTCTTTGAGCTATACACTCTTCCCTTGATAAATTTTTTCACGTATAGAATAAAAGTTGTGCAAAAAATTTCATAAGTTTTTATGCGTTATGAGGAAATTTTTCCCAACGACGCACCATTTTCAAGATATAACCGGAAACCCAAAAAGTTAGACCTTTCCTAAAGTACCTGCTCACTCACTCAACAATTATATCCTTGACTGGACTACTGTAAAATGCGAGAGTCGCTTACCAGAACTTCGTGGACAAGATTACAAATGAATCCATGGGTGCAAAACTAGGCTACACCACAGCTAAACATAATCTTCAGCTTCCATCGATATTTGTCACACAGTGATCAACATATCGGATCATGAGTTAGCGCAGAGAAACAGATTTGGAATTAAACCCTTTACCCTGCCAGTTTAGTAGGTACATAGTTGCCAGTTATGAATCCGATATTAGGAAGCTATACCACAAGATCCTGCTAATGAGATTTTTTGCTAATGCTCAAGAATTTTACACGAGAGACAAGCCCACAAAAAGTAACATTACCAGACATGAAATAGATGTATTTGGGAGCCCAACGCAAACAAAATCATTCAACCCGCGGAGAAGGGAAACGACACCCCTGTACTGAATATCAGAGACTGAGAGGAACATCAAAACCAACAAAGTGTTTTCTACATATTCTACGAATCGCATCCCCTGAAAGATCAATCAGCTTGTTAAAACTTCCCTGATCAATACAAACGTCTGATTATTAATACCGAAGCCAGGACGCCAAGACTTTATGAACTGCCAAAGATACATAAACCTCAGTAACATCAGAACCATTGGTATTTCAACATAGGTACTATTAATCTCTACCAAAGTAATTATCCCGCCAACTTCTGCAGCCACATCCCAGATCCACAAATCTCACAAACTCAGGTCAATTTATATTAGAAATACTAAAATATTAAAATGTTCATCATAGTGACATTCTCGTCAGTTTTGATGTCGACGCCATCTTCATTATGTGTCCATCGAAGAGACACTTCAACGTATCCAGGAAATTTCTCCTAGCGACATTACTTCTCTTTTCCGCCATGTACTCACCACAACCAATTTTCAGTGGAATTGTGACTGATTATGAACAACTGGATGGAGTTACTATCGGCAGCTCCCTGAGCCCTGTTATTGTTTTTTTGAAGCCACGGCCCTACGCTACGCTGAAAACAAACCGTATTGTTGGTACAGCCATGCGAATGACGCCTTCACGATGCGGCATCATTGACAACAGACCCTAGAAGAATTTAGGAATTGACGAAAAAATACAATTTTTTGATGTTCTCGTTAACTAAAATCATAAATGGCACTATAGAACACAGGGTCTTTTGAAATCCAACACACACACAGATCGGTATTCAAGAACTCCGATCATCATCCAGGCCAAAAACGGGTAGCAGCATATGGTTAGAGGAGCGTTTCAATACCACACACAGCTGAACACAAATGCTACGATACTCAGCGAACAGCCCCCAAGAAATTCGGGAGCTGCATTTCTCCCTTACCTCTAGAAAGATGCCGATCGAATCGGTAAACTTCTGCAGCACCAGGACGTCAAAATCATCTTTGAACCTTCACAGCTAGTTCGCACGATTCTCAGTTCAGCTAAAGACCCTATTGATCCACTTTCTTCTCCAGGAGTTTTTAGATTACCATGCTTCTGTTGTGATGCTGTGTACATCGGAACCACCTAACTCACCATCAACAACCTCGTCACGGAACACGAGAGAAAGTATCGCTTGGGCCAAACGGAAAAGTCAGTGATTGCGGAAAGCCTTGCCTCAGAATAACCACGCCATTTGCTACGAAAAGACAATCGTTTGAGCATCGTTGAACCCGGGGAAAAAGTCCGGAATGTTAGTAGTCAAATAATGCGGAAAATGCATTTGAAAATTTTGCATAACATTTTCCACCACAAAATATCAGTGACTTGACAGAGGAGATGAAGATGCATATCAGGTGTCGGATTGCTAATGAATTAGAGCGGTCAAAATGTATAGGTTTTGAGATATTGTCTGTACACTGAGAGTTGTCTGTTGTGATAACTAAGGATACATCATCTCGTTATGTTTCTTACTCCTTCTATTGCATTGCATAGTCAATAGAGTTAAAATGGGACGTATTGTCAGAAATAGGTACGTTTGAATCGTCAGCAATTCTAAAAAGATGAGCGAGAGTGAGACGGAAGTACCGACTCGCGTTTTGATACGTTTAGATTGATACGATATTACGATAAGATTGTCGTCCAGCTGATCGGCTACTTGTCAATGTGTCAGTGGCAGCGCTAAATATACTAATGAAGTTTGTGTTGTGATTTGAAACTTTTTTAATACGAAATTAGCAGAATTACCTGTGTTATTGTACGGTGTGATAAACTATGAGTAACTTATTAATTGCGCGAATGCCTAAAAATATATTTCCTTGTTTTTCCTGGGAAACGATTGAACTCCCTAGTACGTGGTCTTGTGGTTAAATTGCTGGAATATTTTACTTGCAAATAAGAAAACGGAGGTGTTATTCTTTCTTTTAAACGGCAACCAGCAGGTAGGTGACATGATATTTCTATCATGATGATAATAATTATTATCATTCTTATTTACTTGCATTATATATATTTGTTATCAAAAAGTTGCAAGGCTCTACTTCGTCAATAACTCGTCGAAATAATATATTTGTAGGATATTCATTATTCCTCAACACACGCCACTGACACGAACTGCGATACCACATCTGGTTCGACTTAGAAATAAGTGTACGATTCAAATCGAATTAAATGAAATTATTTAGTCAGAATCAGTGTGGCATGACAACGGACAACACTCAGTGGACAGATAGTACTTAGCCTTTTTAGTGTCGCGAACACCTAAAAAGACAAAAAAGTAATTAAAAATATAACGCCTTCAAAGCGAGTTGTATGGTGCTGATGTTGCGCCTCTGGCAATTCGAAAATACAATGAATTTGATTTTTTTAGTTGTTATAAGAAACTAATAAAAAATTTTCTCAATTATATAAATTTAGTTTTCATTTTTAATCAATTTGGAAGTAAAAAGCAAAGCCCTCTTTTAGAGTAATAAAAGTTGCCATAGTTCGCATATTGTATCCAATCGGAAGACCTGGGAGTGGGTACGCAGTATCCCCGAGATAAATGGGGGTCCGGAAGTCCTCCTCGAACTATTCTTTTGTTTTTTTTTCAAAAATAGTCAAAATTCTTGATTAGCCATGTTTCCGGAGATATTTTCGTTTAAAACAAATCATTAGAAGCGGTATTATTTTTTATATGCAGGATGTCCCTAAATTGGCTTCTTCACGTTGTTGAGTTGTCGTAAAATAGTAGTCACAAAAATAGTAAAAAAAATTGCTCTTGTAAATTGACCGAGATATGATGAGGTCAATTTAAGAAATAAACTTTTTTAATAGCCGCAATTTTGAAGAACTTATTTTTTGAAGAGTAGATTACGGCCTCTTGTTTCTTAATTTCAATAAAAATAATTTTTCAAAATCAGGGAGTAGGTATATTTTTTATTTCACACCACTTCATATCTCGGTCAATGTACAAGAACGATTTTTTTTTCGTGACTGTCGGGGATGGGCGTTTGTGTGTGAAGAAAAATTCTTTACACTTTTGATGAGAAGAATACGTACACGATGTAAAGAATACATACACAATGTAAAGAATGTAAACAATAATTGTAAAGAATTTAAGCAATGGTATCAGCTGCCGGTGACATGCTTTGACAACTGTCACATGTCAAATGTACACAAGTTATAGGTTAATAATAATAATTATTGAGGTTTGGGTTAATTCACAAGATTGAGAAGATAGTTTAGTTTTATTAGTAGGCATAGAAAAACAAAAGAAGGAAGAAGTATTAGAAAGAGGTTCAGTAGTCAAGACTAATGAAAATAATTGTAATTATTATAAACATGTAAAGTGCATGGTAAATCGTTCTTTAAGATCAATAAGTGTGTAATGTTGGTTGCTAGGTTACTTAGTATACTACAAAAATATAAACATAACCTTATTTCATAGTTTAAATTAATTATTTACATTGTTTACATTCTTTACGTTCCTTACATAATAATATGAGCCTGTGTCAAAATTAAATTGTTTACAAGTAAAGAATTGAATTGTTTATACTTAATATTTGTTTACAATCCCATCCCTGGACTGACACCTTAACGACTCCTCAAGAACGTCCTGAAAATGTTTTACTCCTATTCAGGAACATTCTGTATTGTATATTTGGTTTGCTGTTATATGTGTCTTATTTTTGTTGACAGTTTCCGATCCCACCAATGTTTAAGCGCGACTCCCAGGTTGGGAACAGATGGCGTTGATGTTAAAATTAATGATTTTTTTACTTAAACGTCAAGGGTTTTTTAGACTTTCAAATAAACGGGCCCTGTATGAAAAAGAAAGAACTCAAAAGCAAAAGAGACACCAAGATACGCATCTTGGTTCTATATTATCTGTTTTGTGAGGAATGTTTCCAGAGATGCGTATTAAAATAGTAAAGCAGACTTAACTTACTACACATTTAGTAGACGGAGAAGCATTAAGAAAATTCATTTACTTATCAGCCCTTTGCTGAGATGTATTTGAAAGTACGGGATTGAATTTCCCTTTGTTTCTTTACCAGCTGCATCTGATTGTGATTAAACTAACGCGTGAGACATTAAACTTCGCTACGATCTCTACGGTCCATGTCAAGTCCTAAGATGGATGCTATGATGTGAGTGATAAAAGTAAATATTGAAACTTCTATATTATATTTATATAATCATCTAAATAGGACTTTAATTATTTCTATTTTTTCTTTTCTTTAGATTATTTCTCTACTTTAGCAAAAGTCGTTAAGAGATTACTATCTACTTACACTTTAGCTGATATTCTTCTGAATAAACAATGGGCTGTTATGATTTAGAGAATGGAACGATAAATTAAACTTACTTAACTTAGATAGGTGGGTACTTACTTATACTGTCTCGCACTTAGTTATCTCTTCTCGAATCCAAAATTACGTTATGAAGTCTACATAGTGGTATGTAGGAACTAGGAAGGAGGTAGACGGGAGTGAATTCCTACAGGGAGAACTCTAAGGGGGGTGAAGGTGTGAGACAAGTGGAGAAGTGTATAATTGAGTTATAGTCCTGCAACCCTCTGCAAGGACTCTGGCGCCCGCTGTCACTGACACGATCGGTGATACAACCGATGTGAAATTCCCCGATGTAAGGGGAAAGGGATGCCTTTGCTGTTCAAGCAGTCTAAGCAAGAATATATACAGGGCTTAAAAACTTTCTCTTTGCCTTTGGTTCTAACAACTTAATATTTATTTTTGATTTTTTTTTTTAAATTTTGTTTCTTGTCGTCGCAGACCAACTCTCCAAAAGCAACAGCTGGCAAACATAGGTGCCTCTAATTAGTAAGAAAATTTTTATGTCATCAATATACAACATATAACATTAAGCTTATGAATAGGATAAAAAAAGCGCTGTGCGTGTAAGATACATTGTACCTACTGATGAGTCCCAATTTGAACGAAACACGTGTTTGCAATTTCCACCTCTAACTCACAGGGCGGCATAAATAAATGACATACTGTTTTACAATACCTATGTCATTCATCTCTTCTTAAAAATAAGAGCCTATTTATATTGTTGGTATACACACCACATGAGACACACCAGAGCTAAAAGCTATTTAGAAGATATGACCTTTATATTGAATATGAAAATTGCGGTTGGAGAAATAGGAAGAAATAAACGGTAGAAATGCATCCAACAGGATGATATCTTTAAGATCATAGAAAGTAGTATTGCATGATCCAGCAGATCGAATGCCATGGAAAAGTCTGCACAGACGTAATCCACTTGGGTTGGGAACCATCCTCCAGGGTGTCGGCAACAAATTCAGTGGAACATGGTTGCAGATCACTACAGATAATTTCTTCACTACAGAATCTTCTCCGATGCAAGTCATTTGGAGATGTGCTCTAACGCTATCTTCAAGAACGCAGATGTGAGGAGCTGCGACACATTGTCTAAAAAAAACTGCAAACAATGTAAATTTGCTGTTCTCTTAGAATTCACAATAAATGGCTACAATTTGCTGGATGAGAGTTATATACTCTCAGTCTCAACCCTGCCTAAGACATAAAAAAAACATAAAAAGAAGGAAAATTGTTGACAAGTCGAAAATTCTATGCCCAGGCGTAATCTGAATAGCCTTTCAATAATCGAATTTGACTTACGCGTCACCATGATCGATCTCGCTCGATGAAAACAGTAATAAGGGCGAACATTTTCCGCCACCACTATAAAATCGAACATCATGATAGAAAACCAATTTTGGGCTTCCAATATAAGATCCAGTAGATTTCCACGGAGATTCAAAACTGAACTGAAATTATTGAGCAAAAGTCATTCATAGAGCTGGTTCGACCATTAGTAACTCCACGGTACAGCTCGGGTATGTTCAAAAAGCCCAACAATTAAAGTCACGAAGCTCAATGCCAACAGTTAATTCAAGCGTTTCTAGAAGAAGTCTTCAATAAAATGTTTATTAATCGGACCCTATGATGATAGAGTACCCATTTTGGAATTTTGGGAATACAACACAAAATAAGTCTCATATCTCCATAAATGACTTTTAGTGGAGACATTCAGGTATAATCCTTATTTATTGTACATACATCGCTTGCAATCAAGATGCCATTAATTGTATTATTTTTCAAAGGGAGATGCCCTGGTCTGACCAGAACCTAACTAGTTGGGTCATTGTTTTGGTCTCTCTCCTTTGAAAAAACAATATAAGTAAATAATAATTATAATATTAACAGACAGAATATTCACTGACTATGCCTATTCGTAGGGAAATTTAATAATTTTTTTATATTGAAAATAAATTCTGTTACGAAAATTATATTTTTTGTTTAGTTATAAAAAAGAAGACAAAAAATGTCTTCGGATGCCTGTTTTCGCTTTACTTTATGCTCCTCTTTCGTTGCTTGATTATAAATTACGTAGCTTAAATATTTCTTAGATGCTGTACTAGTTATAATTAGATGCTTAGAAGATTAAATAACAGACAGGAATTATCACTTTGCCAGAAGCGCAAAATTTGATGCTCGATCAATATTTTTGTAGCTACACTAGATTTAAAAAGTTTTAATTATTGTAATCTTGATTAACTTTCAAATTTTACTTGTGGTTTTTATTTAATGTTCAATCTGATAGAATTGCATAAGTTAATATGACTTTTGGAAGTCATTTGGATAAAATTGGAGCTCAGAAATTCAAAGGCAGGCAGCAAACACGTCGTGTTTCCATCAGGCGGTCACTCATTCAAGTGCGGACCACGGACTGACGTTTGCTTATCTTAAGTAAGAACCACGGTGTAAGATACAAATAGATGTAACGTGACGATATCGGCTCGGACTGAGGAGTCTTGTTCCAACACCTTAGTTATCTTACACCATGGTAAGAACCCACGAATTCAACGTGGTACGAAGGTTGCCTTAACTGAGACGCCGAGATGATGCTTTTAAAGAGGATTCGTGACGGTTTCGGGACGGTTTAATGTCTCGTCTATTTATGCGCATGCGCATAAAATATAGACTTTTGCGGAGTACAGAAATCACTGTGCAAATTTGGAAAACTTCTTCTTCAAGTGCCATACCCGCATATCGGGCGTAGGCTACCTCTCGCATAATTTTGGAAAACTGCTATTGGTAAAACACCTACTTAGTAGGCTGTGTTTAGCCGTCCTCAGACCATAGCATCTTGGTCTCTATAATCGAGACGAAGGAAATATTCTTACAACTCTTGCATCGAGGCAAAAAACTACCCCAAAGTGTAAAAAAAAGACTGTTGCTATGAAACACCCAGTAGGTTGCGTTTAAGCTACTTCGAGGCAAATTTTCTAGGCAAAGAAAATTCTCATTCTCACACCCCTCGCATCAGGAGGAAAAACCATCCTAATTGGTCAAAATTTGAAAAAATATGAGAAATTTGAATTTTTTATAGGTAATAACAGTGTTATTATTGTTCATGCATGTACACGATAAAGAACTCAAAAAGTTAGGATTGCTGTAAATGATAATATATAGAATTGTTTTGAGGTGGTTTGTCATGCATCTTGATGCGAGAGGCGTAAGAATTTCTCCTTTGGCTCGATTACAGAAGTTAACAAAAGTATTTTTCCATGATAGTCTCAGGGTGGCTAAACATACCCCACTGTGTGTTTCATATACCAGCAGTCATTGTCAGATACATTTACGGTTTTCACCTTGATGCGAGGGGTGTGAGAATTTTTGCCTCGGCTCGATTAAATAGAGCCTAACAATGAGAATATCCCCATGCTACTCTCAGGGTGGCTAAACACAACCTAACTGGATGTTTCATACATTTTTTTTCAAATTTACCCGGTATTTTTTTCACTCCCAAAAAGAGCCTACGTTTTGTATGCATGCGCATAAATTGACAAGTTTTAATTAATTTTAATATATCTCCTAATTGAATTCTTTTCAAAAGGCTATGGGTATGTTAGTGCCTTTCCGTCGTATCGGCTGCCAGATTCATGCCGGTACATCTTGTTTTGTGGATCAAGTTAGATTATATTGGATTAAATTAAATTTTCCGTAAGTGGGTCATTGTGACACGTCCATTGCGGTCAAAGGTCTATTGCGGCTCACATTTGATCGTGCTAAATTAATCCCATCAGGTCAGCCTGCTTAAGGAAGTTGACGATCTTTACTATTTGGAATGTACTCCGGTGTGAGAAAGTTTCTCCAGGAGGTTGAAGTGAATAAGCCTTTTAGGCTCTCAGTTCTTTCGATTAAGCTCCAAAATAGTTCTTTGGTCTTTGTTTTCGACGTGCCCTCTATAAACACCTTAGAGTGGTGCAATCTTGGTAGGTTTTGCAGTGCTGTAGGATTTTCCTCTCAGTCCAGTTGTGTATTATTGTTTTGGCAATATTCGGTGCTGGTTCGGGTCAGATAAGCTCGGACTCGACACTTTTTAAAGCCAGAGAAACGTAAAGTTAGTTCCTTCCATATCTAGCATAGCTCGAAATGCTATGAGACCACACGTCTCCTCCCGGGAGAAGGACCTTACTAGGTCAAAGTGCATACTCAGTAGACTATGACTTTCTACATCATCCAGTTATCTGGTTGTCTCCAAGTTACAAGCCTTTGGCAAGCTTCTTGCAATCTGTAGCATGCTATATTATGTGGTCCATCTGGCTTCTCTCTCCAACTAAAGATAGAGAGGTGGTAAGACCAGTAGGATTTCCATAACAACCAACGGTGTGGTGTTGATAGCACCATGCACAGATTGCTAGAAAAGCTTGTATTTGTAGGCTAGAGAGCTTTGCTTTGGCCATGATCATCTGGACTTTTCACATCAAAGCCAGTATATTTGTTTGGGTCCAAATCCCAATGTTTTGCCACAGATCCTTTTACACGTCCACAAGGAGAGTTTGGCTCTGTGTATAACTTTTCCGCAGATGGGCGTTTCATGTAAGTTTTTGTCTAGGGAGGCTCGTATAGATACTCAGATTTCTCCGCAAATGGGATGGTTTCTCCCAGAAGAGTTGCTGGCGTGAAACCGGCCAACCTTATTCTCTTTCTGCAAAATTGGAAAATGACAGTTTTGAGAGGGTTCACTGCCACATGTACCCTTGGAATAGGTCAGGTATCATTCTTGTTTATATTACTCGTAACTTCTTACTATTTCATTTAAAAAGTGTAGAGATAAAAGTTATTGCAAAGTATTTTTTCTATTCTTATTGAATAATATGCGAATCATTAGAGCTTTTTGGATGACCAATCATTAGAGCTTTTTGGATGAATTATGACGGTTGTTATTCGTAGGTGTTGAATTATTGTTCATAATACTCGGCTCTTGTCCAATCACAGCTACTAGCAATTCATAATACCCTCTCGTAGACCAATCCAAAGGCTGTAAATGTGATAAAGAGAGCAAAGGAAATGAATAGGAACGATAACTGACATTTCTCGGAATTCATGCGTGCGCAGTTGTCCCAAGCAGTAAACTAAAAATATATATTGTATATTGATTAAAATTTGTTTTTTTTTATATATAAAAGAGTAGAAAAAGCATAGTATTTCATACGCGATTATGGCCATTATTCACTTGATGATGACAATGCCACTCGCTAAAACTCATGGCATTATTATCATCTCGTGAATAATCGCCCAAAATGCTAAAAATCCTTTTAAAATCCAAAGTAATCAGGTATTTGATTCGCCTCAAACTCAAACAAAACATAGGTCAGTTGCTTTGCTCGTAATACTATTATTTAGTGTCGTACATATTGCTATTCGATTTCAGTTATACGTCTTAAAATGCTCAAAGAATTTTTATGACTTTAAATAACAGCAGACCACTAAGTAGGGGTATACACCTACTTAGTAGCATATAACTAGGTCGATGTTGTGGGATGTATTTAATCGATAAGAACATTCGCAGCTGCAAACATGAAATCGGGATGATTCCACGTACCTACAATTCGGGAAATTGTATTTATCATTTCCTCATTCTATGTTATTACACATCTCCTAATTGCTTGAAATTATTTGGAAAAAATAATTTTTGTAAACATGTTCAAAATATTCAACTTGAAAAACGAGTAAGATATAAATGTACCTATATAGTACATACATAACTTTAACACACAATGTATGTACTTATTATATTAATTTAAGGTGGTCATCACGAGTCTCTTGTGATGTTCAATAGCAGTGAAATTGCCTCCAATTCCAGATGATAAGGCAAGCAGTGATGATATCGGGTACAGCGGCCTAGACTTGGTGTGTATTAGAAAACCGCCCTACACTGTTGTCATGTTTTCCTTCCACATTTAATTTAAGTTACCAGTCTGGTGTCGAAAGTAACTAGAATTGTCTATGTCTATAATACGGAACACATGATGAGCTTTAGAATTATTGCTACTACAACAATTGACCCTGAAATTATTTTTCTTGATAATAATTAAGTCAGAAAAAACCAATGCAAAAAGCGATAAGTTTAAGAAAAAAAGTTCCCTTTCTTTGACAAGGGGACCATTAATTAACTAATTAAGTTTTCCCAGCCGACATATAGGTCGCTGTTAAAACCGAAAGGTCCCAGAACTGCATAGCGCGAGTTCGTGTAACTGATGGGCTTTCATAAAATATTACCTGAATAGCTGCCTTCTTCATTAAAAAATGATGATAACCTGGAGCTTCTGGACCTCGTAGTCTTTACCAGGAATTCCTATATATGAAGGGAGGGGTACGTCTACATCTCCGACGGTCAAAAGTCTACTAAAATGCAGAGATTCTATAAAGTAAGGGTTGAAAACACAAATTTTATAAAAGCCTACCAATTCCTTCAGAGAACTTCTTTCATTTAGTACCAATTTTCAGATAAGTATAAACTTTTTTAGTTATTTTTCTACCCATCTTTCAAATGACGTTCTTCCAATGGTTGGAAATAAAAAAATAGGTGGAAACAGGTAAAGTGAAAAAATATCTTCCAGTCTCTGTTTTCTTTTGCTGTAGGTCTCCTGATTATTTAGCATTTTGGCAAAAATATGCTGACGTCATAGAAACAATTGAATGATTCTGAGTGCACCGAAGTTGAAAAACTAAACACAACTAAACTTACTGCTTCTGTCAAAAACTTTCTTCAGTTTTGACTACATACAGAACAATAATACAAGAAAGAAAGGACATATATAGCTGAGGCAACTTGGTATGTTGAATGATATGGTGAAGACAGAAAATCAATGTGTCACTGGTTATTTCCATCTCATCAGTCTGACATATCACCACTACCAGATGAGTGTGTACGCATGTGAGGACGATAAAATTTACATAAGTGACAATAAACTAACGAAAAGTATGTCTGCCAAAATTCGGATAAGTTACCATTATACGCTCCAAACTTTCTCAATTGCCATATTTCTATCTACGCCATGTGGAGAGGCTGAATGACAAAAATTATTATAAATGGGTCATTATATGAAGAAGCAATCAAAGTGAGAGAGTAAGTTGAAGTCTTGGGAACATAAAATATTTGAGTTGACTTACACCTATTACCACCCCCCTCCTCCAAAAAAAAGCAAAAAAAAAACAACCACCAAGACTAAACTGCACCCCTCTGGAAGAGCAAGTATTTGTTATGGGATTTAAGTGGATAAAGCGATGGGTAAATGATGGTTAATAATGAAAGTGCAACTCTCCTTTCCTTACATGCCAGCTCTTTTAAAGACATAAAAACTGAATAAACGATTAATAATTGATGATAAATGTAATGTCTTCTTTATTGTTCATAGTTGATGACATTGAGTTTTAATAAGGGAAATTATACACTTTCTATTATTTATTTTGGAATAAAGATATCATGCCAAAGATAGAAAAAACACTGCTGAAGGAAGACATGGATGGCCATTTTGAAGGCGTTCTGCTGGCATGAGCTAGCACTCCTAGTTGATTGTCCCATAGTCCCATAGAATTTTAACTTCACGTGGAGTTTTGTCTCTCTAGGCTATGGCAATAGCTTCTCAATAGTGATGTGGGTAGTTACGGCCACCAACACAGATGTCGCTATTAATTATAGATCCCGAAGTTCCTTGTGAATTTCTTGGATGAGTAATCAGCTGTCTTTTGCAAATTGACTTGTGGCATGTCGATGAGCTCAAGCAAGGCGAAATTGCCATCAGTGATTACTTCAGAAGTGTTTTTCTCTGTCTTTGGCATGAGATCAGTGATGAGTATATGAGCCCTAGAACCCCCGATTTCCTGTTAAATTCATTTGAGAATTTCACTTTTAATTCGGTTAGTTGGTTAGTTACCTCAATCACCTCAACCAATCAACTAAAATCACCTCTTTTCGGTTAACAAAATCACTAAACGGATACATTTTCTACACGCTATGTCATATTATTATGCAACTTGCCTACTACTGGTTCAATAACGAGTGAAAAGATTTTTGTGAAGGAAAATGGTTAATAATAAAAAGTAATTTTCTCTGAGATGAGTTTCCCTAGTTACCCCATATCGGGCACCTTTTCGTGAGACGTGGCAAGTGCCGTTCCCGGTTGTCCCGAAGACGTCTGTCGGCGGCGGCAAGGGTTGCCGGAAGACGGCTCATTGGTCGAGTGGGGCAGCCTCAGACCCCATTGGCGCGCCGCAGTGCTGGTGCTAACCATCGCCACTGGGATCCATACCGGGATGTTGGAGGTCGTTAGCTCTTGCCTGGTTGTGGCGCGGCTGGGTGCACAGTGGCGGAGACCCGACGCCGACGCCTTGATCAATAACTCACCGGACCGTCGTCGCCTCAATATACGAGAACGAGCATTAACTTCCGGAGCTTAACCGAGTTGGAACTTTATAAGAAGTTAATTTCTGAGATATGAAGTTTTTTAAGATATGAAGTCACACTAAAGTTTACATTGGAGGGTAGAGAACAGTAATAATATTATTGAAATTATAAGGGATGAACAAAAACTTATTTACGCTTACGCAGTGCCCAGCGGCTTTGAATTATAAGACGCAAAACCTCTTCTTGCCTCATGATCATAGAATATCAAGGTAATATCTACACGAGCTTAACGTAAAAGGGCCCCCGGTTTCATAATAAATTATGTTATAAAGCCGCTTTAACCTATAATCGCTTTAAAATGTTATTAAAAAAATATAATAACCAAAGTGAAATTTTAGACTTTTAATTATTTTAAAGTGGCTTTAATTTTATTATGAAAGCAGCTCTTAATAATATTAATTAAAACCAAAATGTTACCTATTCATAATAATTGAAACACAAATGGTAGGAGATTTCGTTACAATTTTATCCAAAAATTCATGCAATAATAACTTAACATTATTCTTTGAAATACAACTTTGGGTAGGTATATGATAAGTTTATCCTGCATTTGTTATGGTATCATATACGCGACCATATACTTTGTTAAAATGAAAGTAAATTTTCTATGGACCTTATTACTGCAACATTTTAAAAAAAACAACAATAATTGTCGAAGATACAATTGCGAGTAGGTAATATTTTTTTATGAAAAATGCAGCAATGAAATTATGCTAATAAAGGACGTTCATACAGAAACACTGGATAAGTGGTAAGGGATTAGATAATAAGAAAAGAACTATAACAGAGATAACTTGCAATGAAACCGTCGCTCAGTTCAGTTATACATCCTCTTTCATGATTCACTCGCACTGATATTCTGATATAAAGAGGTCAGTCTACATACAGGTGATTCTTTAATGACGGATTTTACATAATATAGCACGTACCATCAGTATGGAGTCCAGGAAGAATAGTGAAAATATTTCTTGTAAATTGACCGAAATAATGCACATATGTAAATTTGAGAACTCAACTTCTTAAATATTGAAAGAGTTAATAGAGACTATGGTCTCCCTTGTTTCAGATATCATTGAAATGTTTTTTTTTCCAAAAGCATGCTTTCATATTTTTATATGGAACGAAAACTTTAGTTTTTTTCTGATGAATGCTTTTCTCCTCTTCTTAGGGTCGAAAATGACGGATCATGTACAAATCTTTATACTAAATGGCTAACCATACCTCTGTACCGGGTGGTCCATCACTTATGTCCACCCCCAAAATAGAGGTTAACTTTAAAGATAAAAAATTGAAACTTTGAGGATTTGGGTAATTAATATAGGACCATAATGACATAATCAGATTAATTATTTTTTTTTAGTTGAGCCATCAGCGATAAAAAAACTATAATTTGGTGTTAATGTGACCAAAATAAATTCGATTTTTCTTTAATACATCGATAGAAATCAATTATGTAATAAAATCAAAATCGCTTAAAAGAAATATCAAAAAACTAATTACAAGCCTTTAATCAAATAAAATACTTAAATATGAAAATGACAGCTAGAATGATTGATTTATGGAAGCAATAAAACTATCAGGATTTTGAAGGGCTGGTATAGCACAAATGTTAAGTAAACATATCCTAAGTAAACATTCATAAAAGAAGCCCCATTTGACTTCAATGGCACATTCTTCTGACTGCTTTGAAGATTATTTATGGTAGGTACCTACCCTCATTAGATTTGTCAGTTTTATTGCTCTACCATAAATCAATCATTTTACCTGTCATTTCCATATTTTAAGTATTTTATTTAATTAAAGGCTTGTAATGAGGTTTTTGATATTTATTTTCATCGATTTTGAGTTTATTAATCGATTTCTATTGGTGTATTAAAGAAAAATCGAATTTATTTTGGTCACATTAACACCAACTTACAGTTTTTTTATCGCTGATGGCTCAACTAAAAAAAAAATAATTAATCTGATTATGCCATTATATGGTCCTATATTAATTTCACAAATCCTCAAAGTTTCAATTTTTTATCTTTAAAATTAACCTCTATTTCGGGGGTGGACATAAGTGATGGACCACCCGGTACATTAACCATACCCTTGAGCATTTTGAGAGAGGGTTGTTTTTGCTAATAGCTTTAGCGACTAAAGTCACCCTACAAAAAAAGTACAGATGAAAAGTTGTGAAGTATTTAAAGATCTGTCTTTTTCACAAAAGAAATTTGCGGTAGGAAGTGCAATTTACCCCCCTATAGGGGGTTGAAGGGACCCTGCAGAATCCTTATGGGAAATCGGCTCCCGGTTAAATTTGATTTCATTTTGGAGATCGGTAGTATTGGATGAGTAGATCAGAAGTCGTCATGGGCATAACCCCCCCAAAAAGTCCTTGTTTTCGATATATTCACCTCTGATCTTAGATAGAAATCTTGGATAGATCATTTTTGTTATAATATTGAAAATCTACATCTGTTGATGTACATCTGAATCTGTTGAGTAATCTTCGAGAAAATCGGAAAAAGAAAATTAATAATTTGTAGGATCATTTTTGTAATACAGCCTTGGACATATATATATTTTAATTTTTAATGTTTTTGTTTCTTGTAATTTTTATTGGCAAAAGTCAATGAAATAACTACGAAAATGAGAACACACATTGAAAACTTTTTCCTGTTTTTCTCGAAGATAGTTTAACAGATTCAAAATGTAACTAGGTACATATGTAATTACTGAAACAGAAGCAGCTTCTCAATCTTAACAAATGATGTATCTAATCTCTATGTAATATACCTCTATCATGTCCTTAAATTTGGACATAAAGAGGGGGAGGGAACTATAAACGTCCTCACTCAAAACCAACGCCACTGTAATAAGAATAAGTTTCTCGTCTCTGAGATCAGAAGGTTTAACTTAGCTTCCACTTATTATACTGTTTACAGGAAATGCTGAATTGTCTACCTATAGGTATTATGACTATTTATTTTATTATAAACGATCCCTGGTTGGGTCGTTATCTCCAGAATTTCAGTATAAGCGGATAATGTGCTTTCTCTCCAAATGAGCTTTTTACTGTAAGTAGCTCATGCACTTTTAACTGCAATAGACGACAATAGGTAATCCTTGTAAATATTAGGAGAATATACAAATATTTTTAGTTTTATGATTTTTATTTATAATATAAGTAGCTGCTTTGTCTATCTATTTGAAGGGAAATTCCTATAAGTAGGTACCTATAGAATAGAAATAGAGAGTTTTATTTTTGCACTTTTATATATTGATGATAAATAAAATACACTTCGAATTTTAAAACATAAGTAGTAGTGTTTTATATTTGATAATCAATATGCAGATATACTATAGGGATATAAATAATACAACAGGGGGTAGTATGCTATCTATGGTTGATAATATAAATCTTAAATACAGACTGTAAACTTGTAAAGTGCGGCATAGAGTTTTAACATGCAAATTCAGTTTATGCAAATAAAATCCCTAGGTTTAGATTTAAAGAAAAATGATAAGAGAAAATAATTTTTGACAATGATCATTACTATTTAACGAGTCTATTTGCAGTATTGTAATTAAATTCCAAATTTGAACTCTTTTAGCTGTTTTATTGACATTGTGAATTGTTGTCATTGTTATTTGATTATGTAGGTATAATAATGACATTCAAATCAAACCAGACAAATTTAATTTTAATTAATTTCAAGATTTTCTTTTGATAACATAATATCGAAATGTTGGTAAAGGTAGAATTAAAGCAGAAGAATAGCATAACGTCATAGTAAAATGTACTAAATGTGTAGGTAATTAAATATTAAACTAAACTATTAGCTATATTCGAAAAAAAAATTATTTTTATTTTTTACTTTTCTCCATTAATATTAACCAATGAAAAATTTAAAGTATCTAATCAAGTTCATTTTATCCATTTCCAGAAGTTATTTCAATAAAATTTTGCTCTAAAGATAAGCCTGGAGATATTATTTGCATATAAAACTGAATTTGCGCATGTTAAGTTCCTAGGACCCATGCACTTACAAGTTTCCACCCTCTAGGTATATATACATAAGTAATATTTGACAAATTTTTGGGGTTTAGGTTCTAATTCAATTGCCACTATACAGCATGTCCCAAAACTCAACGTCATCCCTTGAAGGGCTGGTAGGCCAAGTCATGACTGACCAGAATATCATAAGATGATCTCAGTAAAAAATTGTTTATTTTCGAGATAATGGGACTTTTATGAATTTTGTGAAAATCGATACCTTAGATCTGTTTTTCGAGTGTCACAGTTGCAAAATTTCATATTCTTACATTCTTAATTTTGTTACGCAATGCTGAATAGCCCCAGCATTAATGATTAAGTGCCGAAGAAATATTCTCGTGCCATTTATGCCTTTTAGGAAAATTATTGATTTTTTTGCCCGTTTGAAAATTTTTGTTTTTTCATGACACAACTTTGCCACTTCATACATGAAAAAAAATTACCCCGTGAACCTGGCAAGTTATTCCTAAAAATTACTCATTTGATCTAGTTTCTGCAATGGTGTAATATTTTGTATGCTTTACTTTAGAAAAAAAGATATTGCTGTTTGACTGCAAAAGGAGCGCATTATGAAATCATATCAATAAATAATCTGAGAGGCGTATACACAATAAAAGTACAGGGTGTTTTGTAATTGAATGTCAATATTTAAGGGGGTGATTTTTTAGGCCATTTTAAGAAGAAAACTTCATAAGAACGTATGTCCTAAAAGTCTTAACTTTTGAGATACAGGGTGGTAAAATTTTATTAAAATAAATAATTTTTTCGTAATTTCTGTAAAACCGCTCTGGATATTTTAATGAAATTTTGTATACAGGTATTACGCATCAATGAGCATTTTTCCATGTACCACGTTTCTTTTTTTTCCACTAGTATAACGATGGTGCACGATCATGCAGAAATTTACCTGCATATTTTAGTAGACATTGATGATACGCCACTGATTTCTGTTCAAATAGAAATCATTTTTGGAATCCGCATTAATTTCCAAGCAAGTTTGAACATTTGTTTTTTTTTCAGCCCGATGCACTGTTTCCGCCTAAAAAAATAAAATCTGTTTCTCTACATGGTCACAAGGTTTGTCGTTAAAATGACAATAAAAAAATATAAAAATACGCAGGTAAAATTTTGCACGATCGTCACTAATGGCAATAAAACAAAATGTGGTACATGAAAAAATGTCCATTGATGGGTAATACCTGTATACGAAATTTCATTAAAATATCCAGAGCGGTATTACAGAAATTACGAAAAAATTATTTATTTTAATAAAATTTTACCATCCTGTATCTCAAAAGTTAAGACTTTTAGGACATACGTTCTTATGAAGTTTTCTTCTTAAAATGGACCCAAAAATCACCCCCTTAAATATTGACATTCAATTACAAAACACCCTGTACTTTTATTGTGTACGCCTCTCAGATTATTTATTGATATTTCACAATGCGCTCCTTTTGCAGCCAAACAGCAATATCTTTTTTTCTAAAGTAAAGCATGCAAAATATTACACCATTGCAGAAACTAGATCAAATGGGTAATTTTTAGGAATAACTTGCCAGGTTCACGGGGTAATTTTTTTTCATGTATAAAGTGGCAAAGTTGTGTCATGAAAAAACAAAAATTTTCAATCGGGCAAAAAAATCAATAATTTTCCTAAAAGGCACAGCACCAGAATACAGGGTGTCCAGGTATGAGTGTAAGAGCTACACGTGGCGACCTTCCTTGGACTATTTTGAGTAAAAAATCTTCATACAATAATGCTCTAAACGTCTTCACGGTGCCACAGGAGGTCATCAAAATTAGAAATTCTGGGTCACAAATATGCATATTATTGAACTTCTGTTTCCTTTTGCAGTTACGGTTAACATTTTCAAAGACTTTTGCAAAGTCTTATTTCATTTAATTTTCGTAATAGTGCAATTATTAACTTTTTTAACATTTCCTAAATTTTTTTTTTTTTAGAAATGTTAAAAAAGTTAATAATTGCACTGTTACGAAAATTAAATGAAATAAGACTTTGCAAAAGTCTTTAAAAATGTTAACCGTAACTGCAAAAGGAAACAGAAGTTCAATCATATGCATATTTTTGACCCAGAATTTCTAACTTTGATGACCTCCTGTGGCACCGTGAAGACGTTTAGAGCATTATTGTATTAAGAATTTTTACTCAAAATAGTCCAAGGAAGGTCGCCACGTGTAGCTCTTACACTCATACCTGGACACCTTGTATTTCTTCGGCACTTAATCATTAATGCTGGGGCTATTCAGCATTGCGTAACAAAATTAAGAATGTAAGAATATGAAATTTTGCAACTGTGACACTCGAAAAACAGATCTAAGGTATCGATTTTCACAAAATTCATAAAAGTCCCATTATCTCGAAAACAAACAATTTTTTACTGAGATCATCTTATGATATTCTGGCCAGTCATGACTTGGCCTACCAGCCCTTCAAGGGATGACGTTGAGTTTTGGGACAGCCTGTATGTAGATTCTTTCTACAGTAAAAGTGTACGGTATTATAAGTGAGCACCTATATTAAAAATGTGAATTATCACAAGATATTTCAAACCAATGCCTTCTAAATAGCAAATTACAATGAGAGATGGTAAGACTACAAATATTTTTTTAAATTTTATCTCAACCAAAATGTAGTCAACTCGTAGGTACTTGGCACTGGTGGACTAAACATTCGTGGATGCAAAATATCAATTAATCCCTTAGGTATAGTATAATTAATTGCAACTTTTTTTTGAAATTTTTGAACTCAGAAAACTTGATCATTACTGAGCGAGTCCTGATACGACTTCTCCTAATAATATTTATTATTCTCCCAATTCGATTGAAATAAAAAAAATATCGTTTAAAAAAACAAAAACAGCTATAATATTCTGTTCCCTGCAAAACAATCGTAACACTACTTAATCACTACTTGTAGGTACCTATGTTGTAAAAAATACTTCCTTCTTATTTCATCCATTATCTATACGGATTTTTTGACACTTGCCGATTTATTTCATTTCTCTTATAGTGTACCTATGAATTATTTTGAAAGAATGATTTGCTTGTCCATAATTTATTTATTTTGACTGCATTTTATAAAATCAGCGGGTAATCTAATCTTTAAGAAATCGACTTATTGAAAATATTGACAACAGGGAATAAGCAGAGTCTAATTGAAAGTGAAAGAGCTTAGTATAAAGTAAATAGGGCAATTTAAAAGCAAGCGAAGGGCGAAAGAAAATCTAGAGGATCCGTTCACAATTAAAGTAGCCCTTAAAGATAAGCCAGGGGCGTAAAAAACATCCCTTCTTACAAGTGAAAAACTTCGTTAGGATCCCTTGGAAAAACTTCGTTAAACAGGCTTCCTTTTGGTGTTAACAATGGCGTGGATTTTTGGATAGATTTCGAGCAGAGTTGATTGCTCAACTAATGAGGGGTTGGATGACATTTATCTTGGAAGGGTTTAGCTTAGGTGAGCCAGGCGATTATTCAAACCCTTTAAAATGGAGCAAGACTAATGCTGCCAAGGCATTAAAGGGTTAGAGAGCTCCTTGCAAGAGACGATTCTACCACTTCGACAATCTTCGACACTTCTCGCTAATAACAACATTGAATTAATCAAGCCTAGAAAAAAATCTACCAACTCAAGAAATGAAGCAATAATATATAATTTTACAAACGAGTGCATAAACGTCTTTTATTTATTTATTCTTATAGCAAAGTTCTAACGAAACCTTCGCATATGACGTAAAAGCAAGCTAAAGTACCCGACAGCGCAGGAGAATACATTAACAGAATGGGCCGGATAAGCCGACGATGATGGGGCACTATAAGTAAAGACTTTACCCTTCTAAAGGACGTGAATATATTCAAATACAGCTGAAGATTCGAGTACTCCATTTTAATGAAATAGGAAATTATGACTGCTTAGAACTTAGAAAGCATGAGGAATTTGTATTAATTAAATTTTAGAGTTAGGACTTTGAAAGAGACTTCAAAGATGAAAATCACACTTTGATTTAATTTTACGGTATTGACATGAAATTCCAAAGCTGTGTTGTGGTATTTTAAGGGAGAAGTGTGAACAAAATTCTTAACTCACTGTAGACAAGACACACCTAATTGTTCTGTTTGTTTTGACTTTTGACAAGATTGACTAAAAAGATCTATTTTCTTTATTGTACTCTGATGGGAAAATTTCAATGCTTTAATTGGGTTCTTATATGAGATATAGAAAATGGACTGCGCGTCCTCAATCTCTTCGTTTTTGAGATAATTTCAATGGTGAAAACTAAATTTGGCTATCGTATTTTGTTTTCGAGCCATTTGCGAAAACTCAATTTTTTTTATCTATTACAATGATATAGTGTGTATTACAACTTACGGAATAAAATTCATAATTGAGAGAAAAAATATTTTTCAGAGAAAAGCTCAGACACGTCAACTTTAATTTTTTCATTTCGCCTTATTTTCAGCCTCAATTTGAATTTTTATCCTTGCTGTTATATTCTAACATATTATTTAAAAGTGTTTAAAAGTGAAAAAAATTAGTAAAACAATATGTGATTTGGAGGGGGACCTGGTTCGGACATAAAATTACCTCCAATCCCACCCCCCATTGGAAAGCAATTTTTTATCGTGGATTATGATTTTGTTTGAAACAGTATCAAATTATTGCCTGAAATTTTTTTTTTAGCCGATGCCTCCCTCACCCCCAAAAATGCAGGTCAAAATTGAGCGATTTTCACGTACCTTTAAATAAATTCACGAAGCTTAGTTTCAGCCAAATATCTCCAGGAACCCAGGAAGATTAAAAAAAAAAAAAAGTATAGCTTCGAATTTAGTCCTTAAAACTGCACTACTTTCCCTGTTTAATTGTTCTTCTGACTGCAGTAGCTTACGAGATCCCCGAACTAAATACTGAAAAAAAATAACTCACCTTGTATATGTTTTTTTTTTATTTTTATTTTGTGTTTATTTTATTTATATGTTTTTTTTTACATTATCTTTGTGTAGTGTTTCGCGCACTAGAGCGTAAAATATAAGGTATTATTTCGTCATTAGAAAATTAAAACTCAGTTTTGAACTTGATTTGGGTTTGCTTTCGAATAATGAACGTTATATTCTATAAGAGAGTAGAGTATTTAATCACCCTAAATACACTTGAAAGTTATCAACTTTCTCCTCATTTCCGAGGCGTCCTTAACTTAGGAAAATTCGGGCTATATATCAATTCCCAACCCAAAAACTGTAGGTTGCCTTTAAAAAATATGCTCGAAATAAAGAAGGGAAAAGCGGTAGGGGCAAAAATTCAAACTGAGGCGGAAAAGATGACAAATAAAAATTAAAGTTGACGTATGAGGTTTTTTCTCGAAAAAAGTTTCTTTTCGAATTATGAATTTTATTCCATAAAAGAGTACACCGTCCACCTCACTTTCAATTTATAATTAATTATTCTGTATATCAAAGACTATAAACTTTTAACACCACTTCCTCATGTCCTCATACTCATAAAACTCCGGACTCTTAATTTTCATCTCAACAACGGTATAGTAGCCCAGTCATTTTAGACTTTTTTGTAAAATTTCCCAAAAGTTAATTGCCGGTGAAAATTTTTTGATGTAATTTTGTTCCCCCCTCCTCAGAGATGCTTAAAGTGCAAATCTATTACCTACAAAGGACCCCCAGACGCTGGCCGCCATCTTGAATTTAGAGAGTGAGTTCGTTCTTCCAGAGTAGCTTTTCTTTTTCTTCATCATCTCAGTAGCTTTTGAGTTCAAACAAAAATACCTATTTTCAAATTTGTTGATAATTTGAAATATCTAAGAAGCCATGAAGATTTTAAAAAAAAGTTTCTTCGCATTTAGCTCAAAAAACTGCACTACTTTCCCCATTTGATTTAATCGTTCTTCGAACTGCAGTACTGTAAGTAGCTTACGAGATTCCTGTACTAAGCATTGAAAAAAACTCACCCTGTATATGAAATATGTACAAAGACTTTAGGAGCGAGTAAAACTATAACGGCACATCACGGATTTTCATGATATTTTTGATTAGTTTGTTATTATTATTATGGCTCCGCCCACGCGCTATCTCATCTGGCGCTCGGGTTTTTTCTGCTGGACGACGCTCGAGTCGATGCGCTGTCTAATTAACGCTAGGGCTTTTGAAAAATTTGTAACGAAGAGACAAACAAACAAGAATGAAGGTTATAGTAAGAACATAGTAAAATAAATATTCTCATTGTAAAACATGGTACGCTTAAAAACAAGAAATCACTCAAGTAGGCAATTTAGGCATTGTTATATTGAAGTTCGGTAAAAATTTCCAAGTAAAGCAAATTATTAATTATTATTACTCGATGATTATTACTTGAATCAGAGGTCTGGACCGTAATAACAACTGGCTAACGTATTAACAACAATATAACAAAGAAAACTTATTAGAATGGCAAGTAGATACTTCTTGAGATCATTTTCTGGTACAGAAATGAGTTAACTGCGGACTTCTATGCATATTCTGCAAAATTTTCCCTTAAATTAAAATCAAATAGGGCTTACATTAAATCCTGCGACTTGGAAAGTTTTATTTTAATTATCTTAAAACGTTAAAGTAACAAATAAATTACTTTGAAGATTTACTTGATAACTAACGATAATTTTATTCCAGGTATTGCACACCATTTGGCTGGTCTGCCAGGTCCACCGCCGGAATGGGCAATGCTAGGAGGACGCCATCCGTACCCGCAAGGACCTTTCATCCCTCATCAACATCCCCATTTCTCACATCATATGTTCGCTGCCCTAGACCGTCCAGTCAACACTTCACCTCGATTAGCAAATGGTAAGAATTTAGTTACACCTACCTATTGAAATTATAAAATGAGACAATGTATTTTTTGATAGCATAACTATTATCAGTGGTTCGATAATGATGGTGATAAAGCCCAACTTTTGCTAAGCTACGCCAGGAATAAAAAACTTATGTCATGTATTATAGCGATAATAAATGGAAATGATTGGGACTTATAGAGTCTAGGATATTCGTCCCCTTATCGTGTTCGATATAAAATCACCTGCCCAATGAACTAGCTCTTCAGTTTTTAATGGAAGCGAATCGGTGTACAAATAAATAAGTAGTGTATAGTCGACCAAGAGATATAACGAAAAAATCTAATTGTTAAACTGTCATATTTTATGACTTCAACAATATTTCAATAATCCAAAAATTGATAAAATGACAGAAGTACCTGTACGATTATGTTCAACATTGAAACTGTATCCATAGGAAAATTGTTGTTATACTCTACTTTCAGACAGCCAAGCGGCTCTAAAAGCCATTAGCTTCAGCCACTCCAAGTCCAAGTTGGTCTGGAACTGTCAACTAACCTCGAATGCTCCAGGAAAAGAGTAACGAAGTAATTCTGGACTGGATTGCGGGCCATGCTGGAATATGGAGAAAACGAACTTGCCGACCTCTGGTCAGGAAAGGTGCCGAATCCGAATTTATTGGACCCGAACCAGCACATGTCATATCACCAGATATTGGAAAAAAACAGCAATAAGAAACTGGGCTGAGAGAGAAGTCCTCCATCACTGGAAAAACTTACCAAGATTGGACCATTCGAAGGCCTGTAATGCCCCTGCTACATTTGAGAGATTGAGGGAAATGGTACTGAAGGAACTGTCCTGGACAACTTGTCTGGTATACCTGGATGATATTTATGTTGTAGAAAACACCCTTGAAGAACACAAGAAAAACTTGGAGAGAAGGTATTCCAGCGATTACGTGCATGGTTCTAGTCTACAGCTGAGTTACCAAAAATGCCATTTATTTCAAAAGGATCTGCAATTCCTTGGGCATTTATCTTTGGTAGAGGTGTGGCAGTGGATAACCAAACGGCAGTGGATAAACATGATGCAACGTAACGAAACCCGTAATTAGACTGATAGAAAAAAGACGATTCCATTGACTTTGAAATGAGGAACGCCGGGAAGCGTTCGAACATCTTAGGATGACTATTATCAATGTTTCAATTATGAGTTATCCTTTGCCCGAGAGAAGGTTCATTCTGGCTAGGCACCGATGCTGCTAATGTTCGGATTGGTGCAGTACTGTCTTAAGAGTATATAGGATGACCGGGGAAAGGTTATGGGGTTTTTAGCTAGACCTTATCCAAGGCGGAGGGCAACTATTGTGTTATTCTCAGAGAATTGTTGCGGTAAGCCGATCTTAAACCTCGGGAAAGGAATCTTAGAAGTGCCCAGGGAGATGCACAATAATTGAGCATCTGGCAGATATTTTAGTGTTGCAAGGACTCTCAGTAAGCTACGCGAACGGTTCTATTGCGCAAGTAGCGCAGCAAGTAATGGACCCCAGAGGAAAAAAACTAACTTGAATGAGCAGGCCATTTGAGAGGATCGCCCTCGGTAGCTGTTCCGTTCCCAGAAAGTTTGACTTCGCTTTAAAAATTATGTCAAATGACGCTCTCACCAGCTGTCACGTGACTTTTTAACTGTCCAATTTTGCAACAAAATTTAAACTACAGTAGAGTCCCGTTAATCCGAATCATATATCAGGCACATAGTTGTTTGGAATAGCGAAAATTCGGACTAGCCCGTATTTCTCTAGTTCGAATATGTGCGGATTTATTCCGAAAAAGTATCCAAAAAGCAAAGAAGACTGACAGAACAGAAACAAGCCCTATAAGAGACAATAATTGTATTGATCGAATGCACCTGCTTCCCACATTTTTCCCGGTCGTATTTATTTCCTGGAAGTTATTAAAATTTTGTTCAGCCTGCTAGCTGTGCGGATTATAGGGATATTTTTGGACGACTGTTCGGACTACGAGGATAGTCGGATTGGCGAGGGGTCGGATTAGCGGGACTTTACTATATTGCATAAATTTTAAAAAGTTTGGAAAATGTCACTTGAAAAATTTGTTTGATATTTCAGTTTTCATCTATCTACCAATTTTGAACCATTTAAGTCATTATATCTGTTTGTTATGTTGACGCAAATTTTTTTTAAATACACTTCCTGCGGTTCATGAGTGAGAAAAGATGTTTTAGATTTTAAAGAATATTACTTCTAAAGAACCAGTCTTTGTAAGCAATGATTTTTAATTCTATATTTTCTTTTATTTCCAGAACCTACATCAACGTCACTGGGCCCAATATCAATCAATTGTAACACAGCTCACAGTACGACTTCTCCCAAAACTTCACCAACTCAAGTACCCCTTCTGACAACAGCAAATCCCCCGTTATCACCACCAGAGGATGATATTTCAGTGACAGCTTCACCCACCGCATCACCTAAATCCGTCACCAATTCTCTTCCACCGCTACCAAACTCGCAGCTTTTTAATAACGCCCTAGCAGCAAGTCTTTTTCTCAATGCACCCCTTCTTCCACCTCCCGGGCAGTGGTGGGGATTCTACCCACACGATTGGTCCTGGATGGGACTGAGGCATCCCTCCATGATACCTCCTCGATTGTCAGTGGAAGAGGAGAGCCAGAATCCTGATTCTAGTTCTGAGAGATTAGATATTGAAGGCGATGACGACAGTAAGGAAAGACCAAAGGAAGAACGAGGAAAAGAAAAAAAATCTGGAAGAAAAGACGAAGTGAGTTCTAGTAATAAGGAAGTGGTGAAAGCAAGAGGTAGTGGGAGTAGGATAGGTGACTTCTGGAGACCGTATTAAGTAGTGGTAGTTAGATATAATGGTATATCATCTTGTATATAATAAAAACGTCCAGTTAAGTTATGTGAATATTTTACGAATTACGGTATCATGATTGTATTCTAACATTGAATTATTATTGTAAATAAAATGTTAAACAATAAAAGCACTTTTTTTTCTTCGACTCTCTAGATTATAGGTTTGTTTGTAGATTCTTGCAATGTCTATAACACCCACCCCCATCATATTTTCACCTAAAGCCTGAGGTGAAAATGTTACACCCCTTACTAACTATACATGCAATACATTTGAGATAGCCTGTTCTTTTTCAGATCTCTTATCAGATCTACCGATCAGAAAGAGAGGAAAGATTAGCTTCAGTACTTTTTATAATAATATCGCCGGGTGTTAAATATTTAACATGTTCCGAGTTGGCTCTGGAAATGAAAACTTATTTCTTAACTTGATTTTCTAATAACATGACGTATAGTAGACTTATTGGTAGACTAGTCTATTCGACTTTCTATGATTCTGATCCGCTGTCACAGTTACTAACCTGTAAGATATGCGTCAAATAGTCGTAAACAGTGTTTCTCGCCATAGGTATCTCAAAGTAACGGGAACATAGGAACTGTCACTGTAGTTGAAAGTTATTTTCTCAATAGGAGTAATAAGATTCATTGAATTTGGATGTTCTCTTTAGATCTGTCTGGAATAATTATCATGATTTCAGACCCAAGAAAAACTTCTAGTTCCTCATTAAACTCAGTGCTTGGATGGCACTTTCTGTAGAAGTTTTCCCAAAACTTACAGTGTTCATCAAGACTTTTTTGCAGGTTTAACGCATGGCTTAGAATATCGTGTAGGCCAGTTCCCAGAGTTACAGAACAAGGATTAGTTGGTTTGAAAACTTCCTAAGCAAACGATTTAATCGCCTTATTTGTCCTAATATACCAATACCCTAGCCTGTCAGATTTTGCAAGCTCAAATGTGATTTCTTTCCATGCATTTAAATTGATGTTTGGATATTTTGTGTGAAACTGTTAACGAAGTCAAGTCAAGAATTGAGAGGAGAATTTCGTCGAGATAAACGATACACCAGGCACCAGGCGAACAGTTACAGAGTGCCTTTAGTGGAGTGAGAAACCGTGTATTAAAATGTGTCCTAGAGGGTGCATGCGGAAAGCACTTCACCTGTTTGTTCGCAATGAACATAATAATATAATGAGAAAAGCTGTAATACTAGAGTTCGAAGGACCATAAGAGAAAGGATTGTGAAGTACTTACCAATCTGTGGTAATGTGGTAGCGCACTCCCGCTCTCCGCGTTACCGTCCTTGCAGGCCTGCCGGTGTCGGACCACGAGTTACGTAATGCACTAATTCGTACTGTAGGGAGTCTAGGTTTGGTGATTTTCGAGCGCGAATAAACTAGTAATAATATGGGAAACAATGGAATAACACTATAAATGAAAACAGAGAGAAAATTTGTATATATTTGGGCATCAAATTAATTAAATTTGGGTGGGCGGTGATGTTACGTACTCAGATCCTTAATTTTATTTTATGTTTTCCATCTCAAGAATAAGAATCCCATCCCGAGTGGAAAGTTATCTTTTTAAGTTTTTTGTGCCAGAAAGATAAGATGGAACTCTCAATAAGCGCGTCGGTTGACGGGACGAACGGCTCTTTTTCTCTCTGTTTTCATTTATAGTGTTACTCCATTGTTTCCCATATTATTACTAGTTTATTCGCGCTCGAAAATCACCAAACCTAGACTCCCTACTACAGTACGAATTAGTGCATTACGTAGCTCGTGGTCCGACACCGGCAGGCCTGCAAGGACGGTAATGCGGAGAGCGGGAGTGCGCTACCACATTACCACAGATTGGTAAGTACTTCACAATACTTTCTCTTATGGTCCTTCGAACTATAGTATTACAGCTTTTCTCATTATATGTTCATTGCGAACATCACCTTTAATTCACTTAAGTGAATTAATTGTTGATTTTATTTTATATGTTTTATAAAAATATCGATTAAATGGGTTCCTATTTTATTAACGTTCTTGAATGTTTTGAAAACTGACTGTCATAACCGAATCCCAACAGAATCAAGAGCTGTCCGTTATAAAGAGTGGATTAAGTTAAGACAAACCTTTTTGTGATCGGGCTTACTCCAAAACGGATTTATTTTCGAACACCTCTTATTATATCAAGATACTCTCAGGCACCCCTGTCGACTATCATCATCAGTACATCAAAGAGAGGTGGTCCAGGAGTTCGATTGGTCCAGGAGTCCAGTAAATCAGAGGATAGGCTTGCAGAACACAACTCAGTACGCTATTTTACGTACTATTTTACGATTTTACGAAATTTTTCGATCTGACACAGCTCGCTCTAACAAATTATTGATAAAAAAAAATAGAGTGGCAAAATTGACATTGTAAAAGTTAGTTTTCGGAATAATTTGAAAGATTGTAAACGCACGAACGTAAAAGTTTGGTAGTGGACGTTTTACGGTATGAGAAATCATAATTTGAAATCCGTTCTGATGTTTTCTGTAAAGGGTAAGTCATGTTGATCGTGAAAATGAACACTTGACTGTTTTGCTCGTAACGCTGTCTTGTTTTTTTTATTCACAAAGTACGGTAATTTAAGCACATGCTACGGATAATTTCAGAGTTAAAAGAAAATTGATAAGTACAACAATTGAAAAAGTCATCATCTATTTTGATATCTTCAATTTTTGAGCAGATAGGGAGCAGAAACTTGGTGCGTTACTATATTGTAACATACAGCAGGATTTGTCTAACATATTCAAAATGTCAGAGGACATGTTTGCAGTGACGGCACCGGTGCAGTAATAGAATAACTTTTTTAATAAAAATATATGGTTTTACATCCTATTAGGTAACACTTACCAAAATGGACAAAATATCTAAACTGGGTACTTTCAGAAATAATAAAAATAACAGTTAGAAAACAATCCAAGACTCTGTGTAGCAAAAAATTGGCGCTGTTGCGGACATTTTATGTCCATATGAACATTTCTTCATAAAATAATGACCTCAGGAATCACACCCTGAAATATTAGCACGTCATTAAGAAAGTAACACCATACAATAAATGTATTATTGTATAAATTGAAAATTTTCTCTGTTCACGTAGGTACGTTAGAATAATAATAATTGTTTAAATAGTAGAACCAATTTCAAACATTCTGAAAGACAGAATAAGTTTTTTTCGTTAATTTAGACCCCCTATCATGTTTTAATCTCACACAAGTTCAGCCAAACATGAAATAAATTATTGAACCAATTTCCAGCAAGACGCAAATAACTCAGGGCAAGTACAAAGGGCGTTGAAGCAGGGGCATCAGACGTGGAACGCTGCTAATCAAGAAATTGAAGTTTCAATAAAAGCCATCATTAATTCTGAGTTTGGGGTCTCCTCCTGGGTTTTAACATGACGTTACTGCGGACCGCTCGCCCAAATAAACATTGCCAACCTTAGCATGCAATACCCAATCAACAACACGCTTGGTCCGATACTCGAATGGTCTCTGTTTCGTAATTTGAACAAATGAACGCTGGCGAACTAAACAAATTAGATTCACACATGTTCTCGGCCTCCTTGTTCTTGGTCGCCGGTCGTTCCTTGTCTCCGAAGGAGCTCTAACGAGATTACTTCCTCTTAGTGTTACTATATTTCTCATTGCAAGTAAACTAGCTACTTGAACAATGAGAAATAGCTCTTATCTAATAGTCAGAATACTTGTAATTACAGTAAAACTATGTGATAGCGCCAGTTATTTAAGGACCGAAGTGAATTTTCTTTTTAAGTAATGTTTTTTTGTTAAATCATTCCATAAAGTTGCCGTTTTCGTTGTGATTTTAGTTTCGAAATGACATATTCGAAAAAGGACATCTAGAGTTAGATTCTCTACTGTTAGATTTTCGAAAATCGCATGTCGTTATGTATTCAGAATAAAGTCAGTAATCCTACTAAGCAAAAAAAATAAAGAGTATAGGTAATTTGAAAAAGACAAGTATAGGGGATGGTTTCTTAAGGTTGAAAGGCGTAAGAATTAAGTTGAAAGATAGGGGTACAATAATTGAAGCTTCCCAAATTTATTTGTTTCTGTTTTGAAATAACGTGGATATCCCTTGATTAAGAAAATTTGGGAAACCCTGAATAGTTTCATAATAATTTAAACACAGCGATCATTTTACTAAATTCATTCTACTCTATTTTACCGTCAAGCAATCGTTTTTGGGAGAAAAGGTACAACATCACGAAAATCATCACACGTACATTTAAAATCCAAAATTAAAACTAATTAAATATTACCACGTTAACACAATCAACTTTTTGAGATTCTTTTTATACTTAAAAATGCTAATTTTTACTTGAACAACGAACCCTACTTGAGCATTTAACGTATAGCATATTTTTGCTAAAGCACAAGAAGCGAACCAGTGACGGGTATATAATTGCTACTTGGGGTGTTCATTGTCGTGTCACCTGTCACCTAGGTGATGATCCCGTACTCTGAAGGTTGCCATAGCGGTAGCTGTCGATTCGTGAATACCTGCTTACTAGAAGAGACTCCCTAAAGAGAAGCTTAGTACTGTAGATCTCGTTCACTCCTTGTGAGATAGATGATTTGCGTAAATAAAAAAACTATTCGTTGAAAATTAACTAAAATTACTTACATGTAAAAACTGGAACACATTAATAAATAATATAAGTATAGATTTAGATTATCCTTCGCAATAATTACCATACAGCGTGTATAATACTTACTTAATGAATTAAATTCATTATTCAGAGATAAATTTTATTTTTGAGAAAAAAGCTCGGAAATGTCAACTTTAATTTTTTATTTGGCATATTTTCATGAACTTCAATTTGAATTTTCAATCTTACTATTTTCAACTTTCGCCTCATTAGGACACCTCGCAAGTGGGAATAAAGTTGACAACTTTCAATAATTATAGAGGGTGATTAATATTATTCCATTCTCCTATATGGAATAAACTCCATAATTCGAAAGTTCAAACCTGAGATTTAATATGTTGAAAATTGAAGAGACTATTGAAACCCAGTTTTGAAAATCAAGTATTAGAGTGGGCGGTAGCTCGGCGGGTTAGAGTGCAGACTACTATAGGTAATCCGTTGAGATTCTGGGTTCGAATCGTTAGTGGAGCGAAAAGAGCCCGCTACCTCCCTTATTTAAGGTAGAAACATTTTTCGGAGGGACCGGTACCATCATATTAAGGGATCTTTGGAGCACTGAAATCTAGTTTTACGACAAGCTCCCTTGATGGTGCTGACAAAAGTTACAGCCCTTTGAATATCAAATTTGTGATTTTTTTTCACAAGTAAAAGCTTCGCAAAGTATTTTTTTCTCCGTCACCGGTTAATATTGGGGACTCTAGTTTTGATTTTCCTTTATAGTTATGATTAGTTAACGAAATGACGTATAAAAATGCAAGAAATTCGTTCAATTTTCGAAAAATTCAGTGTTTTTGTCCGATTAATCACACAATTCCTGCAAAGTTCCGACTTTGAACAAATTTTTTTTCACGATTTCGATTTCAGTTTTTTTGTTACCATCTCATAAAATGAAGTTTTGTGAACATTTTGTTATCTACAATATGTAGTCGCGTTTCAAAAATAATCTTTCTAGAGCCGTTGATATGAAACCCTGAAGTTGAACAGATATGTTTAGCATAGAACGGACGGAGTGCGAGCTATAGTGCGGCGACGGCTGTTGAACAAGGAACGGCAAAGAATAAGATTGTTACTGTTATGTACCTATTCAATAATAATTTAGGGACGTTTATTTATTGTAATATTGTTTAAATAAGGCTATGTAAATAAGTGATATTTTCAATTGGTTAATCAATAGAAAGCAAGGTAAGTATGGTAGACACTGTTTCCCAAAAGTAACGGATAAATTCAATAAAATCGTATGAAGACGTTTTTTTTTGCTCGAACACGTCAATCAAAAATTAATCAAATTTGCGTAAGCTGATGTTTAAATTTTAATACGCTTATTTATATTTCCTTATTCGATCACATTTTTGTGAATATTTTTGTTAATTATGAACCAATTTGAAATTTTTTTTCTTGTTTTGTTGGGGTGGCTTGGGAGGGAAAGGGTGGGAGGTCGAAAAAGACATGCTTGGATGGCAAATCAAAAATAACGATTGACGTGTCCGAGCAAAAAAAAAACAACGTCTTCATACGATTTTATTGAATTTATCCGTTATACTTTTGGGAAGCATACATAAGCAAGGTATAATATACAGGTTGGTCCCGAAATGGCGGACACGGACAGCACCACATCATCCATTGTGGATTAAAGATTCTAAGTTCATTTGCTTTTTTCTCCAGTATGGCTCCCTTAAGAAGATATGACCACTTTTGTAGAAACTAAAGTCACAACACTGAACTGGATAAATCTTCAGGCAGAAAAATAATGTGTAGGTCTACAATACCCAGATAAGATGTTATACAGGGTGTACCAGCTCGATTTAGACAACGGTAAGGGCCGTGTAGGTCTCGTCAAGACGAAACGTTTTTTTTATTTGAAGTTTTTGGATTTGGACCTTCGTTGCGGAAATATGGCCGACTTCCGGTTTTTAGTTTTTTTGGCTCCAGTTTCGGCATTTTTAGGTTCTCGCCTAAACTGAAACTAGTTTTGGAGACTCCTTAGCTTCAGTTATAACTTTCATATTGAAGTCAAGGTTCTATCTCTGTTGGATTCAAAATGGCGACATACCCAAGACTTTAAATTTTAATTCTTTGAATCAATTCAAATTGAATCAAATTGAAAAATTAAGATTTTGAATCCAACAGAGATAGAACCTTGACTTCAATATGAAAGTTGTAACTGAAGCTAAGGAGTTTCCAAAACTAGTTTCAGTTTGGGCGAGAACCTAAAAATGCCGAAACTGGAGTCAAAAAACTAAAAACCGGAAGTCGACCATATTTCCGCAACGAAGGTCCAAATCCAAAAACTTCAAATAAAAAAACGTTTCGTCTTGACGAGACCTACACGGCCCTTACCGTTGTCTAAATCGAGCTGGTACACCCTGTATATGGAAACATATGGAATGAAAACACAACATAGCTTAAAACAATAATCGTTGCGCGGATACATATTCGCGATAATATTATTCAAAATCTATAATTCGAACAACGATGCCACATTGAAAAATTTTGTTGAACTCAGGGAATAGGTAAACTTTGAATGCCTGTAATTCCGTTCCCGATAATAAAAAAAATAAAAAGCAAACACTATCGTAATAGTTATGTCAAATCATTTTGCCAGTGGAGGCTGCTTAAATTTGACTGCCATTTTGATTAAAATTTTAGAAAAAGGACACCTATATCTCGGTAACGAAGCCGAAGAAACCATTTTTGTTTTAAATTTACAGTCTTTCTGAACATCCTCTACAACACCCTGTATACCCCGTGCCCGCCATTTCGGGATCACACTGTATACCTATATATCTACGACACGTGGTTACACCTATTTACCTAGAAATGAAGTAGGCACCATTGTACCTATAAGTAGGTATTTCCGAGAACTGCAATTTCTTGGAATTGTGATGAATTGGTGAAATGGGATAAAACCAATACCTATACAAAATAATTTCAGTTTGAGGGTGGAAGCCGAACGTACACGCGCGAGCTTTATTTCTTATCTACAGGCGGTGTTTAATATTATACCTACGTGTTTAGTTGTGTCATTAGTATTAATTTTTATCAACATTGATAGTTTTAGTATCAACAGTGTTTAATATTGCAAGTCAACGTGAAATTCAGGTAAGGAAGGATTTTGAATATCTTTTCTAATTAGTCTAGTACAATCGAATTTGATAGACAAATTTATTGTATTAAGTATAGAGGTGTAACAAAGTGGTGACTTTAAATTCGAATGACGATTCCTTTTATTTTTTAGTGGAAATGGAAAATACTCATAAGCATGTGTCGTTATTTGCATAATTGGAGCATTGGCCGGAGTAACGTTGTAACTTAAATTTTTACATGAGACTCAAAAAATGTACCTTGCAACATTATTGAATGGAATGTTTTCATTTAGCGATTCTTAAAATATTGTTTAAATAATATTTAAGGTAAATAGGCAACAATTAAAGCTTTAGTGGAAGCATTCTGCCCATTTAAACCTCAAAAAATTACTCCAAAAAATTATGTAAGTTACAACAATAATTTATGTTTTCAACCCTTATTACTTCGTAGAATCTCTGCATACTTATTGATTATGAATAAAACACTAATGTTTTATAAAATTCTACTGTATATTGATCGATGATAGAAACGTTACACGTGTTTCGCTACTTTTCATGTAGCATCTTCAGACGTAAATAAAATTATTGATACAGTAACATAGCAACAGTATTACCTATTAAGTGATCATAAAACACTTAATAGAAAACGATCACACTCTAACAGCAAACAACAAAATTGAATTACTACATCATTGTGATCATTATTTTAAATTAAATTTTCTTGAATCTCTAGAGATCCACAGACATTTACATAATCAACAATACACAGTAATAAATGAACAGCTAGACACATATCGTTCTCCATTACTTGATTTTCTTCTTGATATCAACAACTAAGAAGATTCTGAAGAAATTACATTATGATCTAGTTAGTTCTCTTAAAAATTCATTTAAATCTAGTTACTTGTTTCATGATCACTTAGGTAATACTGTTGCTATGTTACTGTATCAATAATTTTATTTACGTCTGAAGATGCTACATGAAAAGTAGCGAAACACGTGTAACGTTTCTATCATCGATCAATATACAGTAGAATTTTATGAATTATATT
The DNA here is from genome assembly GCA_910589415.1 of Malachius bipustulatus. NCBI lineage: Eukaryota > Metazoa > Arthropoda > Insecta > Coleoptera > Melyridae > Malachius > Malachius bipustulatus. Next base: position 42,303,092 of record OU342636.1, read on the forward strand.
ACTATTCTTGTATTGGTTTTTAGGTTCTCTCAGGCTTACTTTTGTAGTTATTAATAAATAGTTGACGTTTCGGGATTGATTAATCCCTTGATCACATATTTAATTAATAAAATAGATACAATAAAAATTATTTTAGTAAAATGAAAATATAAAAGTATGACATTTACAAGTCAAAATCTAAAAATGGCATATCGTTTGAAACAGTGTTTATTTTAGATAATTGTTCTTTTACTATGAGTTGGTGTTTGTATGTGTATATTGTTTAAAATAACTGTGAATGATATTGTTTGGGAAGTGACGTTATTTTATGAATCGTTGGGAGTAAACTTCAGGTTAACTTTTATTGGTAGAATTTTATAAAACAACATTAGTGTTTTATACATAATCAATAAGTAAGTTACAACGTTAATTAGTCCGGCCAACGCTACAATTTTAGAGATTTAATGAGTATGCAGAGATTCTACGAAGTAAGGGTTGAAAACATAAATTTTAGAGATATAAAAGAGGTCAAAGTTTTTTCTTATTTTCTAAATTTTCTTAAAAAATTGATTTTTCATTATATTTTCAAAAATCTGTGTGTCGATTTTGATGAAAATTAGCATTTTCTTTATTTTAGGTATACCTTAGGATTAATATAGCCTTTGATTTCTTGAGTAATTAATAAAAAATCAATTTTTTGAGAAAATTTTGACATCTTTTATATCTCGAAAATTATTATTTATAATATGACGACACATGTTTATAAGTTTATATGAACTTTTTTTTCACTCATTTTACTCATTTTTTATGTATCTTTTACTCACCTACCAATAGTTTTTTTTTTCTTTAATTTCCTCTTCTTCATGATTGTCAATCGACGGCATTGGTAGTGTCTGGATCTGCAATTAACTTAGAGTGAACTCACGATTAGTTCTTTAGACTGACCACTAGATGTCGCTCTATCTACAACACACGGAGATCCGTGTTAATTCTTGGCTTAAGAAGGGGCCAACTTCCATTCATCCGACAGCATCCTCCGGATACTCCAGATGCAGCACACTGATGAGTTCCAGTAGAACGAAACACTTGTCTGTGCTTGGTCTGGTACTCTGGAAGGCTCTGCTGTTGGATGCGGAAGCAAACTCTCTAATTGGAGTTTCGGGCACTGCCATCATGACAACTGTTAGGGCGATGGAGGAATTCTCCAATTCTCCAACACCAACAGGCTAGTAATTGCACTTTATGTGCTTTATTTATACTCATTGACCTACATTTCACTCTTTTATGCAATAATACTCGAACCTCACAAAAAACTTTTTGAGTCAATGAAGTATATATAATAATAATTATTATAAGTATCATCACGAATGTTACAAGCAATTTAGTCACCAAAATACCGAATACCAACTGCAGATACAAAGCAAATCCCAAAATAATGAGGGCACTCACAACGTAATTTTGATATTAGAAAGATGTGCTTCATTTGCAACAAATATGGCAGAATAAAAAAAGAAGAAACTCATTTCTATTAGCACAGGCACTGGTTAGAATACCTACTAGAAAAAAAATTTTAAATTCAGAAAAGATTAGGCAAGTTGTAGAAATGTATAAATTATCAGCTGTATTAGATTTTTTACCAGGGATGCCAAGTATCATCAAGCATGTTACAGTCATTGTTTGGATCTGCAATTAACTTAGAGTGAACTCACGGTTAGTTCTTTAGACTGACCACTAGATGTCGCTCTATCTACAACACACGGAGATCCGTGTTAATTCTTGGCTTAAGAAGAGGCCAACTTCCATTCATCCGACAGCATCCTCCGGATACTCCAGATGCAGCACACTGATGAGTTCCAATAGAACGAAACACGTGTCTGTGCTTGGTCTGGTACTCTGGAAGGCTCTGCTATTGGATGCGGAAGCAAACTCTCAATAATTATAAATATCATCACGAATGTTACAAGCATTTAGTCACCAAAATACCGAATACCAACCGCAGATACAAAGCAAATCCCAAAATAATGAGGGCACTCACAAACGTAATTTTGATATTAGAAAGATGTGCTTCATTTGCAACAATTTTAGCAGTCGAATGTCGTTTAGCAGACATTAGCAGTCGAAATTAAAAATACTGTCGCAAAATCTGTAAAAATGAAGATATAGAAGAAAAATATCGCGATGATTCAGTTAATATTAATGATTCAAATAATTCCAGTAACAATAACGATGTGAATCTTGTCCCGCGGAAGAACTGGTTCGGATACAACCAGCGCCTTCTAAAAAATCGGGAAGAAATCGGTTTTTAATGTAGCGTGGAAAAATAGAAATTATATCAAGTCCTTAGCAGATTTTCATTTATCTAGTAACATTCAAAACGCCGTTAATTAGCAAGAAATTACATTGTAATGTTATATAAAAGCAAGGGCCAGCAAACTTAAACGAATTGAGACGTCAAATAACTATAAAGTCATTGAAACGATCATCAGGAATTCCACCAACAGAAAATGCTTTCTTACAACACACACTAAGGTAAATTGATTTCAACTTTACCCATCTTTCGAATTTTATTCATGCTAATGTATAAATGCCAATAAACTCACCAGGAGACTAATATTTTCTGAAGCGGTGATGGCGGTGATGATTAACGAGGATTATTATTTAGGTAATAATTAACAAGTTAATGCTGCGAAATTTTTTTTTAAACACCCTCTCCTATCTCGTTTATTTCTGACCTATTTAAGAAAAGTTAATTAGAGAAAAATGTTTACTATAATCCAATCTAGGTTCTGGTGCATTATCACTCACTCTCATTTTTGGGAAAATTTCTATATAGGGGCAAGATTACCTTAAAAATAGACGATATAAGCAAAAAAAAATGCGAACGGTCCATAAATTTACAAAAAAAAACACTTTAAAGCTCAACTTTTGGTCCAAATTGATGATCGTTCATCACGTTTTTTTGGACAAAATATAGCGCTGCACTGACAACACTCCATAAATAGTAACTAGAATACATTCCCTGAACTCGTTTTACCAGTTTCATTTCTTAAATGTGTAGGATAACTTCTAAAAAGGGTTTTTAATTTTCGATGATAATTAATTAAACTGACATAAACCTTTAATGAGTTGAATAATTCACAACCAAGCCGTGAGGCAATAATCGAAATGTCAACAATGTCATTCATGGACACTTCAATAAAATATAATGTTTTGCGACGTTGTCACGTTGTTATGGTCAATAATAATATATATTATTTGAAAATTAAAAACTCATGTTTTATGATGTGATTTTTTATAAAAGGAAATAAATCAAAATCAAAAATGTGTTTTATTTAGTTAATTATGAATTGGTACATTATCAGTCTGAAAATATTCAAACATAACTTTAATAACCAGTCTTATGGCCCATTATCTATTTGACGGCCTCTGTAAAATTTTCCTTGCCCTCTCGCATTGACCATTTATAACTGTTGATGTATTTCTGAATAGAAATATTTGAAATTTTAAAATTAAAACAATAACCTTCGCAAATTACACCAAATATTTTTATTTCACAAGATGTTAGTAATAAATAATAGATATGACAACGCTGCACAACATGATCATTCTCAGTTCTACGAATCTGTCAGTTTAGTGAATTTAACTGGACATGAAGTGTCATTTTTGAGCAATTTTGCGATATTTCAAACTCAATTTTCTCGATATTTTATTAACGGTTCGCAATTTTTTTCAAGATGTCATCTAAATTGAGCGTAGATTAACGACTCATGCAAAAAAAAATCCAAAAATCAGAGTGAGTGATAATGCACCGGCCCCCCAATCTATATTAAATCTATACCCATCTTTAAAAAATATGTATAGTATTAACTTACAAAAACACCCTATATATAGGTACCATCAGTAACCAGGAAAGAAAATATGATGTAAGAGAAGCATTAATGCGAGCTGATGCAAATCTAAATTTTTATTTAGTGAGTGCGGGCGGCCAAGTTACATTGGTGACCTTCTGAAAAGTTAATTACGTATCCGCTTAAAAAAAATTATCTTGAAAAGCAAGGTGAAACTTTTCTCTTGAGATTTACGGGATCGTCATTTACTTTCACCGAGAACTATAAATATGTCGGGATACTTTAATAATTACAACGTAATCCCTTTTAGTAGCTCGCTTATTCTCGTAATGAGGAACGTCGGGAGGAAAAGAATAATTATTTTAAGTGTTTTTAATTCACCAGGGATGCATTTTCTAATTCTTTGTTATCCGTAGAGAAAGGGTTCAGAATGAATGAACTGCAAATTGACTATTGGAAGGATTTAGGACAATTTTAGCAATTATTCTACAATTAGGATTAAATGGATTCGAAAGTTTAGTAGGGGGACTACCTTGAAAAAAGCTTTTGCTTGTAGATTGCTTTCTCAAATGAGATTTTCTCTCCGTGTGGTTTGATTGGATCGATGTTTTTCTTTCGATTTAAAAAACTAATGCCTGTATACTTGGGAAAACTAAATAATTCTAGATAAGAGAGGCTACTGCTAGTTATTTCCGAAAACTGAAATATGGACTTTCTATTTCAATAATAAATATAATAAATTAAATACTTGAATAGAGCTTACTTAAGTACCTACCTTTCATTTTGATGGTCCTTTAAATTTATCGCAATAAGCACGATCTGACAATTTTACAAAATCACTATCTATACAAAGCCTCTGAAATTACTTGTGAGCTTACTACCAAATGTTACTGGTGCGATTTTGATGAAATTTGGTATGACGTTGCGGTTTTATGGGACAAAAAGTGCAAGACTAAAATTACTCATGATCACTAAAATTCATTGGCGTAGATTAATCGAATACTTTCTACAAAAGTTTTTTCTAATATTCATCCAACATGATTGATATAAAAATAATTATTTTTTGGACGTCCTTTTGCAGTTCCCAATCGAAAATGCTTAACGGTGCAGTCCCCATCATCGAAGTACCGGTGCAGTTCCCGAAGAAAGAAACAAAGGTCCGGCGCAGTTCCCGACCAAAAAATCGGAGGTCCGGTGCAGTTCCCGATAAACAATCCAGGGACCGGTACATTTTCGCTGTAATCATCGCTGGATTCCGTATTGGTAATGTAAATAGTCTATCGCAGCAAAATCTCACGTCGTGACGAGATGATCAGTTCATGGTCGCTTGTCGGGAAGCGTTAACCCTCACTGAGTTCGCTCTATAGTGGAAGGTGCTGGTCGGCAAGCACTGCGGTACGCGAACGAAAGCGTGCCAGTGATTGTTGTCGACCGATGCAAGGGGCACCTTCCCGAGAACGTGGCTCCGAGGTTGAGGCAGACTCTGTTTCGTTATACGATCCTCACTGTTCTCATGAAACGTTGTTCAGCACGTCGGCCGTCCGTCGACCGGTGCCCGAACCGTGATGACGAGAGTTCCTGCATGGACGTATAGCTACAAGGACACACATATTCAACTGGCAACGACCAGGGGAATCCGGCTCACAAAGTATTGCGATGGCCCCTGCGGGTGTTGATGCAATGTGATTTATGCCCAGTGATCTAAATGTCAACGTGAAGAAATTCAAGCAAGTGCGGGTAAACGGCAGGAGTAACTATGACTCTCTTGAGAGGGTATGGGGTTCAGCGGAATGCTAAACGGTAGCCGGTAGGGTTAGTGCTAGGGGGATGATCTTTGCGAGCCTTGCGTCCCTGTTTCAGGGACCCTCGAGCCGGGTCTTTCCGCGAGGCACTGATCTAAGGGCCTCAGTCTGTATAACAGACTGGGTGCCCACGCCACTGCCGCCGCGTTCCGCGATTCCTCCAAGCTTGTGGGAGGAGCCCCGGGCCCGAAGACACTCGGTCTCCGAAAGGAATTACCGAGTGGCCCAGTCGGCCTGCAAAGGTCGTCGGGTTGTGGAGACAATCCACAGGGTGGACGATTCCCCCGCCGTCCCGATCGCAAGGGAGCGAACGGCGTGGGGAAAGCTGCGAGAAGGTACCTCGCAGTCCCGTAAGGGAGTCCAGTTAGACTAGCCATCTAACCCTCGGGGGGCGTGATCGACTACCTCCACGTGGTGCCCCCTGGATGCCGAGCAACGAGTTCGGTAACTAAAAGTCGATCAATGCTTGGATGGTCTGGTTTGTCCACCCAGATTGTTAACCTAGACCCAGGGTTAGAGGAGATTATTGGCATTTAAAAGCCCTCTTTACTTTGGTCTTTGGTTACCTCTTGTGAGTCGAACGGTGGCGTGCGCACCTTGAAGACAGTGATAACTGTTCACTAGATTTTCAGTCGAACGAAAGCCGCAATATTTGTCTGTATCTGTGGTAAAAACTTCGGGTCTGAGGCTGGTCTGAGAACCCACTTGAGAAATACTGTCGTAGGGACTTTTGAACGTTTATGGGTATCCCGCAGCACCAACGAAGAGCTCATTACGCCAAATACAACCTAGAGCTGTAGGAGGAGGGGAGGTGAATGTGCGGGCGGGGTGGTTAGACGGATGAGGAGCTCATAGAAATGGCCAGAGCGGAAGGGGCATATTAGGGTCGGTTTCTCAACAGACATCTTGCAGATCTGTTCCCAACTCGTACTCATGAGGCAAATAAGAGTAATAAGAGCAAAAAAAAACTTAAAATGTAATTACTTTTTTCTTTGATATTTTTTATATTTAAAAGTAAAATTAGCCCACCCTAAATTTTTAGTCGTACACAAAAAAGTGTCGGAAACTCGAGAAAGATTTATAAAAATCAATTCAGCCCTAGACAGCTGACGTACTGAACTATCACCCGCTTGACGTGGTGTTTATATCAGTTCCCCATTTTTTGTTACCTATAAAAGGACCGCGTAAGGTCCTATAAAAATTTCAAAGTTTGAGTAACTCCCTGATGTTTGGGAAACAATTTTTTTTCTGGAATTCTTCCAACTGGTTCAGAGAGATTGTTGCACTTATTGGTCGAAATGAATTTATAAATGATCTTTCTCAATTATAGAGTTGTCACAAAAAAAATCCGAGGTTCATAATTAAGGCAAAACTTCAGATCTTCGTATCTGAATACGAAGTACCTGTTCTCCAATATCAATCCGTATAAATAGGTAAAGCTGAACAGCATCGTAGTTGAAAAAGATAGGTGTGCTTCAGATTTTTTGCTTCATTGATTTTCCCATGCCAAATGACATGAAATAAGGAAAACAAAAGTTGACTACCGAAAGTTGACTACCGAAAACCTACCCTGACCAAAGACCTGACTTACCGATGACGCTAAAGTGCAACATAGCCATAGGTAGGTACGTACTACTAGGTACCTACTCGACTTCAATTATTAATAATAAATTGATTAGGTGTACCTATCCGATCTACTAAAAGCAACACTAAATAAATCTGGCAACACTGCTATATATATGGGCAAGGCTGCCCATGTATTTCTTGCCTGTCCAGGTATGTTTCATTATAATTACAATCCCCTAATTTCTCGTTTGTCGCCCAACTGAGCCCTGGGATAATGGAAGAACAAAATCCTTCGCCCAACTTGGTATGCTCGTTTCAAAATAAGTGTCCGTAAATGAACGATTTGATTACCTGCCTCGTTATAAGAAAAAAGTTCCTATATTAACATGGGTTCGCAAATGTACAACTTTCGAGATACAGGGTGTAAAAAAAAATATTTTTTTCAGTTATTTGACGATATCTCACGAACGTTTGAGATGTATACCTGAACTTTGGCTTATGTTATCATTAATATTATAGCTACTTGTTGCGGGCTAAACAAATTTCATTTATATGGCTGAGAAAAAAAAATCAAAAATAAGTTAATGTTTTTGTCCACAACAAAATAATATTTATGTTGTTGTTTATGGTTTTCTTCATAAAATGGTGCTTTTCTCAAAAACAGTTCACGTTAAAGCTTTTGACCAAGAGCACATTTTTTATGTAGAAATCATTGGCCGTTTAAAATGTGCTTTTATATGCCAATTTTTCTAGTGTCGTAAAAATTAGGGGAAAATTTTAAGCAACTCTAAAATTTCCGCCACTGCTATATGGAAAGAAAGTTACCTAAGTAGGATGTGTACAAAAGTTCAGTTTTATATCTGAACCGTTTCCTGAGAATCGTCAAAAAACAAAAACGATTTTTTTTCACTCGAAAACGATGGATCTGCACACCCATATTTAACAGAAACTAATTTTCTTAGTACGAGACAGGGAACCACACCTTATGTTTTTAAACACCCTTTATTATAGTGCACGCATATATAGTCTTATGTTTTCAAATATCTAGTGTTTTACTAGCTAAAGAACTGATAATAATTATTAAGCCATATTCTCGTCATCTACAGTCTGATTAAACCTGAAAATTAGTTGAGCAATAAAATCTAACGACGTTAGAAACGATTAAGTATAAGTAATTAAATTGAGTTGGGTCTCCTTTTTGGACTATGAGATTCAATTTGAGACTGGACTTGTCACCATAAACCATTAAATAGTTCTTTTCAGGAAAACAGGTAAAATAATTAGACCGCTTCTTCCTCTCATGCTGTTTTATGGTGAATTTTATGTCAAGTCTGCACCAAATAAAGAATATACCTTAAACGCCCCCTTAAATCTCCGTCTTCGCTTTTACAATACGCTTTTATGGCTCTAGGATAGGCAGCATTCATTTGAAGGTAGTAACTTTAGCATATAGACCATCAAGTGCCAAAAATATTGGTTCTAATTAGTAGTATACCTAATAGTATAAAGTTAAAATTATTAAGTAAATAATTATACCTAAAATTGGTAACCATTAACCTTTTATTAGTGTTTGGATGAAAATATCAAGGAAAATTAGATTTACTTTCTATTTATTACATTCTTTGTTCCCATAAAATCTTAATCATATAAATGAAAAGCCAACAATAATACTTACCATTCTCAAAGATGGGCTGTATAATTAGCAGTAAAGAGATGTTGACGTTATTCCTACAGCATTCCTTAAATTATTAAATGGATCTCTGAATGTATATAAGTACCGATCCTGACCTGACTCACGAAGAAGTGATTTTCCAAAATCCAAGTACCCACGACATAATATTGCAGGCTGTTCCACTTCATTCGAGCCGTTCTCTGTGCACCAAAAGATGGGTTAAAAAATCAAATCCATATTCAAGGTTTTAATGCCTATCATTTAAAATTATTTTTGACTTTACATATTAAAGTGTCCCGTATGAGAGTGGCATATCAAAGTTACAGGATTTCCAAAATGTAACAGGAGCGGGCGGGGTAGAGTTCAGACTACTTACTAGGCCGTTGAGATTACCACTGCCTGGGTTCGAATCCCATCACTCTCGCCATGGATATTTGTGTTCGTCTTTTCAATGATTCACACATGGTGACAACGATCCACCCTCGTTGTATGGCTAACTTTGTTATTTCAAGAGTTACAGATTAGGCAACAGAAGCAGCGTTTCAATCTTAACAAATGATCTATTTTAGATTTTTCTTTTAACCATTGAAACTATTGGGGGGGGGGGGATTTTAAATAAATAATTGACAGCCATGAGATAAAACATCCAACTTGAGAACCGGAGTTTTTGGGAGATTACGCCCATGGAGACTTCTTATCCACTCCTTGAATACTGCCGATCCTCAAAATTACATCAAATTTGACCGGGAGTCAATTCCCATAAGAAGGAGTTCCCATTTCAGGCAACTTTATGTTACAGACGGGGTGTTTAAACAAAAATACGTGTGGGTACAGTACAATTATTGTGTGTTCAAATGTGATGTGTCGGGAGTGGTTGTTCTCATCATTAATATGAATTTACAGTGGAGCAACGAGGTACTTATTTATCAAATATACTTCAAAGGCGAAATAGGCAATTAAATTGATCCACTCACGTGAAGCTGAAACCAGATTCAAGAAGTCGGGAGGGTAGGTACTTTCATTTCCATTAATTTGTCTGTGTCTCGATCCCTTCTTAGTCCGGAAAACAAAGTAAAAATTTAAATGGAGATATATTTTTAAATTCGTTAATGGTCCGTGCGGCTGTGATATCAAACCAAGTTCGTGAAGTCACATCCGGAATGTCACCCCCAGGCGCGTCAGTCTGCCCTGGGGCGCGTCCCTTGGGATCTGTTAAGCGACGCCTTCAGCGGAACGTGAAAAATTAACCTCGACAGAAAATCATTTTACAGGAAGAGCTTCGGAAAGACAGATTGTGATCTTTCTTTAAAGCATCTGTTGGCTGGTGTTCCCTAAAAATTAATGCAAAAATAAATTATTGCCAAAATTATGACAGGTTTACAAACAGGGGGAAGAACTCTCTTAATCAGTTCTTATTGCGCTAATTATTGAAAAAGTTGGACCAAAACAAAAATTATTATAAATTGCTTTTATGGATTTCGTTTACAATATTAACTTGTCTGGGTAATCATAAATTCATGACAATGCTGAATATTTCAAAAATCGTCTAAGCAAGCTCATGGATATTTTTTACACAAGACTTACTCCATACAGGCTGTCCTAGAAGGCATGGATCAAACGAAACCAATTGGTAGGATGGTAGGGAGGGGGGTCATTTGGAATGTTGTTGCAAAAAATTTGTTTACGATTTTTCACTTTTTATGATTTTTGAACCGAATTGTTAGGTACAATCGATAAAAAAAATGTTAAAAAATGTTGCTCCTTTTTTGTAAATAAAACTTCTACACTATAATGTTTCAAAATATCGTCTTATCCTTATACGGTTGTTATTTTGAAATTGTTATTTGCATACTTTCTATAAAAGTTAGAGGCCATTTTTCTTCGATATTAGTGTTAAAAAAATAATCGTGATAATTATTGAGTCACAGTCATAATAAAAAACCTTCTTGCGCATCAATCGCAGAAACAGTGTATTTTTATGCGATTCAACTATGAAAATTTTTGCCGCCTTTTAAATTGGCTTTCTGAATTGTTCAATAGTCAGGTCGAATTTGCGTAGTGGTTTACTGTGAAAATTTCATTTCATTTCGTTTGAAAGCGTGCCATAAAATAGATTTTTACAGATAATAAACCAAAAAAAATTGGCAAAATTTAACAATTTCGTCTCTTGTCCTATATACCCGCCACTGACTAACTTTAAAAAGTTACAGGCGAGTAATGTAAATAAATTTGAATATCTCCGCCATTTTTTTTTATTTGATCCTTGAAATTTTTGAAGATTAAAGAGTATTAATATAGTTGTCTACTGTAAAAATTTTAGTTCAATTCCTTCAAAAATGTGCTCAAAAACTGTTATAGAAATTAAGTCATTTTCACTCTTTTCCTACCCACGCCACTGGCTTACTAATGGAAAAAATTCAAATTTTTTTGCATTAACTCAAATTTCAATTAATTTTCTTTCAATCCTGTTAACTTGATGTGAAAGTTTTTTTGCCATCTTGCTCATGCAGGGATTCAAAAAATAGTAAATTTTCCGAAAATTCAAATGGTCGCCATTTTGAAACGGCTCTACCGATTTTGCTCAAGTGCAATACCAGACCACTCCTTGTGGACATCTTACTCTCACAAAAATTTCAGCCCCCTAGATTGAAAACTGCGGCCAGAAACCGTGCCTCAAGGACCGGATTTTTGGAACTTTGGAAGGACACCCTGTAGAAGTGACGTGACTTTTGGAAATTTTTTCAACGAAAATCTAACGTCATTCTAAAGCTTTACAAGAATCCAAAATTTCGTTCACTAATCTTGAAAGATAAAGCTACAGGAGCGTTTTTAAAATCGAAAAATCGTGATTTTGGAGAAATAAATATATATTGTATATATGTATATCGTTGGCAGGTGAATTTTGGAAAACCACATTTTCGTGATCTGGGGGTCATGATCGGTGGACATTTGATGAGTTTGGGTGATTTTCGAAAAGTGATGTCGTCCTCAATAGTGTATTTTTTTGTTAAAAAATACACTAAAATTAACGCACAGAAAACGAGAAAAACTTCTGCGTTTAATGCCCTTTTTGCCTAATGTCTCTCTATTATTTCAGCCTGTACACTTCCATTGAATCGGTTAACTGTATAAAAACACTGTATAAGAACATTGTTCTAATAAGTGAAACTTGAACTTATACATTAATTTTATTTTAAAGATAAGTAAAATACCTAGTGAACAAAATTCAAGTTTGTTTTTTATTGATATCTGGAATTGAACGTAATCATCACACTTGTTTTCTTATTAAATGAACACGATCAGATATTGCAAAGATTTGATTACTGTTTGATCACGGTCCCTCAAATGTCATTTATACACAGTCCCATTCTTCTCCCTTTCCCTTGAATGTGTGAACCCTCAGAAGTTTACGCACGAGGAGCGGAGTAAATGTGAACTTCATACATAAGTAGGTCTGGGAGATACTGCCCTTACGTCATCTCTACTAAAGGCGCTATAAAGTGCTGCTTGTACACACAGTTGGCGTGGTAATTTAATAATCACCCCTACGGTGACATGATGTGTGGCATACCTGTTCTGCGATACAGAAAAGGTATAGGTTGGCGTCGTCGGCAAGGGGAGCTTCCTTGTGATACTTTTACTGAATATTTGTTAGAAGAATTCTTAACTTTAAAAAATTCATATTTCCGATATACTTCAGATCGAGTAAGTATTTGGGGTTCCATGTCTCTGTCTGAATATGAGTGAAAAATTTTTCACTTGCTATAATTGGTGTCTGGATAAGACTAGAGTGATAAGACCAGTTAGGTAGTTTCTGTTCTCTAGTTAAAGTTTTACATAATCGAACCAGGAAGATTTCAAAAAGCGAAGGGGTGATTTCCAAAGCGGCAGCAAAATTTGACCCAAAAAACAAAGAGGCAGCAAAAATTCAACCAAAAAAACACAGATAAACACATAATATGTGACAAAAAAAGTGACGAAAAATAAAATAATCTACTTAGTAAGCTCTTCTAATGCTTGGCATGAATTCATTTACATAGAAAGTAGAACGCTTCAAGAAAATAAGAAAAACTTCTCACAAGCGTGAAATTTCCTTATTTCTACCTGCCTATTGCGTACCAAAAGTCCCCTGAAATTAAAGCTGTGCTAAGGATATCATCTTGAAAAATGTAGGCCCATTTTAATTTTTTTTTCTTATGACATTCTTAAGATTGGAGATACGAAACAAATTTGTTTATAAAACATGTTGAAAATAAAATACCGGAACTTCACAGACAAATTCCTGGAGTATGTTATTCATGTAAAGTAAAATCAACACTTTATTATAAATATTGGCCTAAAAATGCTCCTTAACGGGGCTATAGTTATCCCCCTAAAGCCCAACCCATTTTAAATCGCGACGCCTCTGATTAACGTTCATAAAAATAAAAATTTTAAAATTTTTTAAAACTTCATAAAAATTTTTAAGGGCTCTAAGGTCATCCATATCTCTTCTTTTTTAAACCCTTCATTTTCCGAAGCTTTAGGGTTAAAGAGAGATCAATGAGATCTTTTTTTTTCGAAAAACGTTGAAATGGATCGCACCTAGGTAGGATGATAAGGGAAATATTTCCACCTCCCTCATTAAATCAGCCCAAACCGAAAAAACAAACAGTGCAAGAATAGTTACGTAAATACCTAAAGTAAATAAAAACGCAGCCACCCGCCATTACATCAATAGAAACGATTCCTGCCTGCACATTAAATATTCATAAAATAGAAGCGCTCTAGCTAGCGGAGTTCCAGCACTTTTAAAAAGACATCCGACGACCAGCAGAGCTAGGATGGAGGCGTGCCAGATGTTAGGGCCAGGCATTGTGTCGAGACACTCTCCGTCCGCGTGAAGGAGAATAATAGGTGACCTACATACAAGAACGGTTGGAAAGATACAGACCGGGTGAAATCAGAATTAAACAATAAGCCTTTGCAGAGACAATGGTAACTCATTAGGTATACTAACTACGAAAATGAAAACTTCACCAATCGATAAAGCGAATTAATAAAGGAAGGTGGCCGGAAAAGCATCACGGTACCTAAACGGCAAGCAGGTGTAAACGCGAAGTGAAAGTTAAGCCGGTGTAATTATAATAGATAGGAACAATGGAAAGTTATAGAATGCGTCGGCCGATTTGAAGGGAAATTAAGGTAGTTCAGGTTTAGGACAATTCAGTAAGGTAGCCGCGAGGTCAAATCGCTAAGTCTCGTAATTAGGAAAATACGATTAAGGAATAAATCACGACATGAGGCAGTGTCGAGAAGGTGCATTGTTGCGTCGTGTTTTAGAAACCGGGCGACTGCTTCTATAAAAGCAGACGTCTTAGAGCAAACCAGGGAGATGAAGATCAGCTTCCCAGCAGGTCGCATCTGACTCCTTAACCCTTTAGTCGTTGTCCAGAGATGGCATATGTGAACTCCAGATAACGACTCCTTCTTAACCAGCAGTTTGGCCAGAGATGACTTATGTGAACTCCAGCCGAATTGTCCTTCTTCAACCTGAGAATTTCCATTGACAATTTAGTTAGGGTCAAATCGCACCCAAACAAACTTCTAATCACAATTCTTAACCAACAACTCGGCCAGAGATGACTTATGTGAACTCCAGCCGAATTGTCCTTATTCAGCCCGAGAATTTCAATTTCCTAATTAGTTAGGATAAAATAACACCCAAACAAACTTCTAATCACAATTCTTAACCAGCAGTTCGGCCAGAGACGACTTATGTGAGCTCCAGCCGAATTGTCCTTCCTAAACCCAGGAAAAATCCCTTGAGAAAATAATTAGGGCAGATATCATTGCAACCACATTTTCAACAACGTAAAACAATCAAACAGATTCGGCAAATCCACAAGCGCAGATCCCATTTTAAATCCAGTAAAATAATCAGCTAGGAGTTAGGCGGCATCAGCAGTAAATACCTAGTAGGTACCTACTTAATCACGTTCACCAGTAAAGATTCCGCGGCAGGAAGCAATTCCCCAACAACAAATAATTTACATATTCACAAATAGGAAATTGAGATAGAGCTAGGAGAGAAAACAGACCAAGGTCAGGAATTAATAATCTGTAAACAAAACGGCCCATGATTCAATCATCCTCTTCTTCGAAGAGTCCGAGTTTTTATTTAGCGCAGATGTAGGCAAGCACCAGCTGTCCCTTTAAATACGATTTAGAAAGTGAAAACGAGCCATTCTTCCCATTGTGTGGCGCTATATGACAGGAACTCGCCACAGTAGGTTACAGGTCTAGATAGAATAAGGCAGCGTTGTCAGATGTAGCATCTGCTACTTCGCAAATATCAGGAAATACTAATTCCATTACAAGACCCAATTAGGAGTTATAATAGGTACTCGATTACAACATTGGGGGAGGCATTCACCTCGATGTCCAGGTGAAGACCTTCGTTGAACCAGTAAAGAGCATGACCCTTTAAAGTGGAAAATCGTAGAACGCAACGGGGCAAAAAAAAGCACCCGCAGTGTAGGATAGGCAATTAGCAAATAGGAATTCAAAACAACCAAAAACAAATTAGTCCCGAGTATGTGAAAAGCCGTTTAAAATCAATCAAAACCAAAACTCCTTTAGCATATCATACGAATGTCAACTCCATTCAAAATTAAAAAACAAACTCCGCAGAAAATTGCTATAAAATGTTATTGCCAGTCTGGACTGAGTTATCTGCTTTCTAAACAGGTGTTAGGGGTAAAAACCTTGGACCACGGTGGAATCGAGGGTTGGTCTCGATATCCGTAAACACGCCGGCTCCAGAATAGGTATTCGTAAAAATTCCAGCATTCAATTATTACCCAGGCAAGCCTGCGGAATAATCTTAGAATAGCGGCCTAGTTTGGTCAGTTGGTCATCACATTTAAAATAGCAAAACAAAACTGCGAATTGCAGAGAACGTCGTATTCGAAAGGATAAGGTATATTGACTCATCGCCTTACGAGGCCAGGTAGAAACAAAAAGGTAGCCGCAGGGCAAATAGGTAATGACGGTCCAAAAATTGGCCATATAAAGGTAGCCCAGTGAGGCAAAACGACGAGACAACAAATAAACAAAATGAGTTAAAACAACTATCATGAGTATGACGTTAATTCAGGAAAACCGCTTTCACAAGAAGAGAAAAAGCAAATTGAAAAGAAATTCTTATAATGTTTAAAGAGGAGGTAGAAAATCAAACAAACATGTCAACACTGTTCTCGACATTCAGGCCAAGCTAGAAACTCGACTAACCAACAAGCGGTCATAAAAGTAGGGTGGAGTGTGCCTGTGTATCAGGTTAAAGCCCACAACAATAAACGCTCATAAAAATTCCCAAACGAAAGGAAGAGCGAGTCAACGAGTAAAGCTCATTAAAATACAAAATCAGAATTCGAAAATCATCGAATAGGTAATGAGTCAGACATTTCCGCAATATCCCGGATCGTCTGAAAACCAAATGGTTGTCTTCTTTAATTAATTCAAGCAGTTGCTTGAAATGAAATTAAGAAACTACAAAAAGGAAATTTGGCAAAGAAAATCGTCGAATAGGTAATGAGTCAGACATTTCCGCAATATCCCGGATCGTCTGAAAACCAAATGGTTGTCTTCTTTAATTAATTCAAGCAGTTGCTTGAAATGAAATTAAGAAACTAGAAAAAGGAAATTAGGCAAAGAAAATCGTCGAATAGGTAATGAGTCAGACATTTCCGCAATATCCCGGATCGTCTGAAACCAAAGTGGTTGTATTCTTTAATTAATTCAAGCCGTTGCTTGAAGTGAGATCAAAGAGAATCTAGAAAAAGGAAATTAGGCAAGGAAAATCGTTGAATAGGTGAATCACACAGACATTTCCGCATATACCGGGTCGTCTGTAAACCAAAACAAAAGCAAAACGAAATAATAAGAAAGCACAGGTGTGCAAAAGAGTGGTTTTTGAAATAGATAGAAGTGTGAAAGATATATGAAATATATCTACTTTCGTTTTCCATTTTTTTGTACTCTCTATGCAAAATCACAGCCCATCTCGCCATTCACCATTTTACGCCCTTGCAAACGAATTCTTTCGCTCATCACTCGCTTTCAGACATCTGATAGGAAGTCAACAGTTAACAACAAGTCTCAGTAGATTTCCCCGCTTTTCCGAAAGAAATACCAATCAACCAAGATACAACGAATCATCGTAGGTTCTTTTGCGCATCCGTTTCGGCCATAGTAATCCTGGCATACCTCAATCAAAGAGCAGGGGTAATTACGGTAAACACAACGTAGGAAAACACAGCGGTTCTATTAGGGGAAACCCAGAGGGAAACTAGACGATCACCGTGGCTTTTCGCTACAGACCAACGGACCAGGGGTCGTTACGTTACAACGTATAGATTTGGAGTTATTTATAACCAGTTCCAAACATGTAGTTTTTCATGAAAAATCAACATTTTCATTATTTAATAACTCAAAAAATATTGACTCATCAAAAAAACTTTTAAGAATATACCTATTTTGCTTATATAATAATTAGTCCCTTTATCGATTTCTGGTGTTATTTTTGATAAAATAATTTCAGCCCACAAGATGGGGTGTCAGAGGCAAAAGCGCAAGTTGTCACTATGTTACTTTTGTTACTATTGAGACACCCTCTAACTACTTACGAATTTTCACGCAAATCGATGAAGGTTTAAACTTTTATGAGGGTATAGCCTTCATTTTTAACGACGAATCGGAAAATCAAAAAAAGATCAATATCGTTTAAAAACGGAAACATATAACTTCGATATAAAATTTTAACATGATGGGGCATGTTGTAAGTAATATCCAAAAATTATTTTAGATTAAAGTCATTATGAACCTCAATGCGAATCCGTAAAAAAATTCGAAAACATTAATCGTTTAACCCACCGAGAGACGGTCTCAAATTTCTTAAAGATCTGTAGTACTAGTACCACCTGTGTAAATTTGGTTATAGGTACCTACCTTTTTTTTAATAAACCTACTAAGAGAAACTAGAATTATTTATTTTACTTCCAAGACTAAAGCACTCACTTCTGCCGTTTGACCGAAACAAATATAAACGACAACAAGAAAAGTTTTCCGAAGTGTTAGGACAGAAAAATAAACGGAACAAGGCAGGGTCATTCTGAATGACCAGCTCTCGATCTTGAAACCAATCAGTCTCCACAACCCTTATCTTAAACGACTCTACTACAGAATGGGCCCAGAGGAGAGAACTCTGTAAAAATTCATTCAAGAAATATCAGAACAATCACATTCTAACCAAGTTGTCGGTCTACCGACAAACAACTTCAGATAGTGTATTTGTTATTTGCGAATAGAGGGAAATTTGATTTCCGGCCTTATCGACTAGCGTCAGGGCTAACTTGGGATTAGTTTAGGATTTATGGCCAATGTCTTCATTTGGTTAATGTTCTTTCTGGCTTTTCTCATCCTCAACAAGCTCTACAATGTCTTTTTATGGTCAGGCGGTATATTTATGAAACCTTAAAAGGAAGATTCGGTTGTTCCATTAGATTATTAGATAATGAATAAGGGTAACATTTCGATGAATATTTACTGCGTCTCAGTTGTTATTCAAGAATATCTCAGTTATTCAAGAGATCATCCTTTAATAAAGAAGTTGCTATGAATATATTATGAGAGCTGGAATATTTAATGTAGAAACTTATACTATGTATGCAATGATTTGAAAAGGATATCCTTGCCAATTTAAATGGAATGAAGGGTTGAGTACAGAAAATAAATCAGAAATCATAATTACAGCAGTTCAATGTAGTACCTATCTAGTTTCTTGTTTCATTTTATGATTTCTTCAACTATTTAACTCTTAGGTTTTTCCATTTTACGTTCCTTTCATACCTATTGATTCGATTTTCGATACACCGACTTAAGCGAGCACCATTGCTGATTTTTAGAGGTGCATGCGTTGAGCTACACCGCCACTCCGGGAATATGGGAAGTTAACTGATAATTATTATTAGCTGATTATGTTTAAAACTCAATAATTGTGTGCTCGTTTATTTCTGAATGGGACTGGGGGAGGTGGGAGAGGCCTTAAAATACTTCCGCTAAATAATCCATCTTCCAGGGGCGTAACGGTAGCAAAAATTAGGGCAGGCAGCCGTAATATGTCGAGAGAGATAATTCTCGGATCAGCATATTTCCCATCACCCAAGGAGGTATAAAAAAATAACCCAAGGAGACTGCGGGGGAAAAGGACCACAGCTGATCATCGGGTGCGATACCAATGCGCATCATCAATGTTCGGAATTTTCAAACCCACTATTATTATTACTATTAAAAATGAGAATCAGCGACAACTTTGTTTCACCAAGATTTTTTAGGAAAATCTTCCAGAAAATGGGGACGTAGCTTCGATATGTGTGTATGGTGGCGAATCATTCGAGTCATCCCCTCAAGACTATGCTCTACTGTAACAAAGAGGACCCGGGCCTCTTTTGTCTGTGGCAAAAAGCCACCGTCATCGTCTATTTACCTCTGGATTTCCCCGAATAGGATCGCTGTGATTTCTTACGTTGTGTTTACCGTAGTTTTTACCGTAGTCACCCCTGCTCTTTGATTGAGCTATGCCAGGATTACTATGGCCGAAACGGATGTGCAAAAGAACCTACTATGACTCATTGTATCTCGGTTGGTTGGGATTTCTTTCGGAAAAGCGAGGAAATTTACTGAGACTTGTTGTTAACTGTGGACTTCCTGTCAGGGAGTTTAAAAGCGAATGATGAGCGAGAGAATTCGTTTGCAAGGGCGTAAAATGGTGAAGGCCGAGATAGGCTGTGATTTTGCATAGAGAGTACCAAAAAATGGAAAGCGAAGAGAGATCACTTTCATGCATTTTTCAAACTCTAATCCATTTCGGATTCCACTCTTTTGCACACCTGCGCTTTCTTATTATTCGTTTTGCTTTTGTTTCGGTTACAAACTACCCGGTATATTGCAGGAATGTCTGATTTCCTATTCGACGATTTTCTTTGCCTAATTTCCTTTTTCTGGTTTCTTTGATTTCATTTCAAGCAACTGCTTGAATTAATTAAAGAATACAACCACTTTGGTTACAGACTACCCGTGATATGGCGGGAATGTCTGTCTATTTGTCGAGTTGCTAGCTTGGTTTGGATATCGAGAGCAGTGTTGCCATGTTTGTTTGATTTCTACCTCCTCTTTAAACATTATACGAAGGTCTTTCCAATTTGCTTTTTCCTTTGTGATAGCGGTTTTCCTGAATTGACGTCATACTCATGATAGTTGTTTTAACTCATTTTGTTTATTTGTTGTGTTGTCGTTTTGCCTCACTGGGCTACCTTTATATGGCCACTTTTGGACCGTCAATACCTATTTGCCCTGCGGCTACCTTTTTGTTCTACCTGACCTATCGGGACGATGAGTTAATATACCTTATCATTTCGAATATGACATTCTCTGCAATTCGCAGTTTTGTTTTGCTATTTTAAATGTGATGACCAACTGACCAAACTAGGCCGCTATTCTATAATTATTCCTCATGCTTGCCTGGGTAATAATTGAATGCTGGAATTTTTACGAATACCTATTCTGGAGCCGGCTTGTTTACGGATATCGAGACCAATCATCGATTCCACCGTGGTCCAAGGTTTTCACCCCTAACACCTGTTTAGAAAGCAGATAACTCAGTCCAGACTGGCAATAACATTTTATAGCAATTTTCTGCTGAGTTTGTTTTTAAATTTTGATTGGAGTTGACATTCGTATGATGTGCTAAAGGAGTTTTGGTTTTGATTGGTTTTGAATGGCTTTTCACATACTCGAGACTAATTTGTTTTTGGTAGCTTTGAATTCCTATTTTCTGATTTGTGATTTATAATCCCAAATTTATTTCGGTTATTGTTTTTCCTGTTATTTTTGATGAGCAGGTATTACACCTGACAGCTCTGCTTCGATTTGGCCTGCTCTAATCTACAACTGAGGGTGATTTATTGCCTCGTTGCTTGCTACGATTTCCACTTTAAAGAGTCATGCTCTTTTACTGGTTCACCGAAGGTCTTCATCTGGACATCGAGATGAATCGCTCCCCCAACGTGGTAATCGAGTACCTATTATAACTCCTAATTGGGTGTTGTAATGGAATTAGTATTTCCTGATAATGTATGCGAGTGGCAGATGCTACCATTTGACAACGCCGCCTTATTGTTCTATCTGGACCAGTTCTAACCGAGGGTGCTCCGCTACACGGTCTTCATTTATGGTGCAATACAATGAGAGGAATTGCTAACTTTCACTTTCTTATATCGTTTAATCTAACGGGACTCTTCCTGCCGTGGACTCTTTATTGGTTAACGTGATTGAGTAGGTACCTACTAGGTATTTGCTGCTGATGCCGCCCCCTAGCTGATTATTTTACTTGATTTAAAATGGGATCTGCGTTCGTGGACTTGGCGAATTTATTTATGTGGATGTTGTTTCGAAGAGATCTTCCCTAACCGGTTGTATGAGGAAATTCAACTGGCGTTGGTGGGGATTTATGAATCAGTATTTATTTATTGATTTGGATTTTAGTTTGAAGACTGAGTAGTTCTAACTGATTGTATCTGTAAATTTCCTTAATCGTAAAGGAAAGAGCGTATGGAGTGCATAGAATTTACCATCTCGTTTACGCTCCTTTTGGATAGGAAAATTCGCGGTTTTTCTGGGTTGATTGGTTAGGAAATTTGTAGCGAGTGCATAGAAACTACCATCTCATCTACAAATTTGATTTAAAGGATGGCAGACCTGGAGTGCGCTAATAAAAGCCGTCTCGTTGATCTTCCAAGCAAGGGTTAAGGAATATGACAGAGCTCGATCGAAGTCTGATCTCACTCTGCTCCGAGCTGTGGTAAGCCGTTTGCTTTTATAGATGCCGCAGCCCGCCTTCTAAACACGACACGCAACAATGCACCTTCTTGGCACTGCCCTATACCGTGATTTTATGCGTTTTATTCCTTATCATGTTTCCCTTATCTTAAGACTTGGCGAGTTGACCTCGCGGCTATCTTACTGAATTGTCCTAAACCTGAACTACCTAAATTTTCCTTCAAATCGGTCAACGCGTTCTGTACCTTTCCATTGTGTCTAGCTATTATAATTACACCGGCTTAACTTTCATTTCGCATTTTCACTTGTTTGTTGTTCCAGGATTATGATGAACTTTCGGCTGTTGCCATTTATTTATTTATTCGCTTTATCGATTGGTGTAATTTTCCTTCTCGTTGGTGTGATATCTAACGAGTTTCTATTGTCTTTGCAAGGGGTTATTGTCTAATTTATGATTCCACAAAAATCTTCCACCCGGCGGTCTGTTTCTAGGTCAGCTCATCCTTTCGTCACGCGGGTCGAGAGTGTCTTTTATAAAGACATCTGGCAATGGTTTGCACTCGCCGTTGCCGCTTTCTCGAAGGACTGAAATGTGACCAGCTAGTGCTAGAGCGATTTCTATTTTTCTGAATATTTAATGAGCTGACGGGGATCGTTTACTTGATGTAACGGCGGGTGGCTGCGTTTTAATTTTCTAACAATTTTACCTTTAGGTATTTACGTACCTATTCTCGCACTATTTGCTTTTTCGATTTGGGCTGATTTAACGAGGGAGGTGGAAATAATTTCCTTATCATCCTAGCTAGGTGCGATCCATTTCACTACAGTAGTAACAATTTCTTCGGTGTTCAACTGTATGACGTCTCTATGGATGCCGATTATCAATTACAATTATTCGACTTTGCATGGCGCAAAAACGATCCCTTATGATTCGAATAAGTTGCTCGAATAGACGATTATGTCGACGGTGAAATGCACGTAGCGCACATAAGTTTCGCTAAATGAACCACATTCATTTTTAAAATAAATTTTTACAGTTTTAAGCATTGATCTGGGGTAAATCTGAAAGGCAAAATATACCTACTGACCATAAATCAGCTCTCAACTCTCAAATTGATTGCGACTAAAAACAATACTGCCAATTTGAAAAACAACCTATAAAAACAGCCTATAGTTAATGGCTAGAGATTGAAAGTACCTACTGAATTAAGAAATCAAAAAACTTTAAAATGATTTTCCAAAAATGTGAAAACGTGCAAAGACTTTTCCCGAACCTAGAGTGATTAGTTTCCTCTTCTCAAACAATTTAATTAACAGTTCCATTCCTGATGATATATTAATGATGACATGATACAAGTGGGAAGTTCTCAAACACTGCGCTCCGTTGAATAGCGGACGTGGGGTTAGAGATATGTAGCTTCATAACAACTTCTATTGTCCTTGGAACATAAAAACTCCTCTTCACCGCTCTTCCAGGGAGCTACTTGATATTAAACTGACCGTATTATAGGAGGGTCATTCGCATAAAAATAATAGATATATTCCTAGTTTCGGCAGTCTAGATACTATAGGTTTGACGGCAAACAAACAGATTTTTTTCAAAATCTGAAGGGTTCATATTCACTATATTATGTATTTACATCTTCCTGCGTTACAGCCATTATAACCACTGGAGATTCCTTGCTGAATTTTAATGGGGGTTTGTCAGAGAAAAATTTTTTCATAAAACCTCCCCTAAGAAGTTACATCCCCTTTATAATAAGTAGGGTAAAAAATTAACATTTATCGATGTTTTTCTGAAATGATTTGAAATAAAAAAAGACGGCTTAGGTACTAGAATACTACTACCAGGAAGCCTCCATAATTACATAATATTTTCCGCCCCTGTTCTCTGCAAGGGCGTAAATCATACTACCCCTAAAAGTTTTTTTTCCAGAACTTTTTTCCTAATAATTTTTTTTTTATCTTTACATTCACACTTTGGAGGGCCAGTTCAATTGAAAAAAATATGTAATTCACGATAAATGTGAATTTTTTTACCCTATTCAATTTAAGGGGATGCAACTTCTAAGGGGAGGCTTCAGGAATTTTTTTTATGACAAACCTCCCTCAAGATTCAGCAAGGAATCTCCAGTTGAATTTTCTGCACTGATTAATGAAACACCCTGTATAACTGACCGAAGTAAGCTCAGAAATATTAAGATTTCACTTTATTATCACTTTATTATTAAAAATTATTAAGATATTAGGAGATAAAATTAAGATTTCTGAAGCCCCAAACTTCTTTTGGTGCTTCAAAATGTCTAAAAAAATTAACATTCAAAACTTTCTTCTCGCAATGAAGAAAATGTTGCCTTTAATTCCTGAGCCACATTTCTGCACAGAAATTCTGCAAAAGATGGAGAAACAAGAAGTAATCTCGAAACTGGTCCGAGATCAAATCATATAAAACTTATTGATGGTGACGGAGATTATCAGCAGTTAACGGTTGTCTCTGGTCATTTCAGGGGTATTGCTCAGGGAATTGCCGTAGTTATCTTGACTTTTACATTATTTATTAAGAATCATTTACTTCATTATTTACGATTATTGTTTGAGAGAAACTTGGAATGTATAATAATAATTATTATTATGAAGCAAGTCTATTCAAGAAATGAATACAATAATTTTCATTGTAAATTTTACAAATTACCGTAATGAAAATAAATTCGAATATCTCTGTGAGGTTTGTTTGCGGAACGCTCATAAAGAAGGGAGTCAGTCATGCAGATATTTCGAGCAGGAATGCAAACCGAATTTGTCAAATTGTGTCCTTTGGTCTTTCTTCAAACAATCCATCTCCCCAGAATTCTTTCTGTGCATACATCTCCGCAATGCTCTGTCGACCACCCCTCTTAACAATCTCCAACCTGTCTGATCAGATTTCAAATACTCGATGCCTTTAAAATGTAAAGGCTTTTCCTTTATCCTAAACTAAGTACCTATTGAATGGTTACAGTTTTAGCAAAGGTAATTCACAAAAAAAATATAGAAGACTTTTTAGTTTAGTAGCAAAAAAAGTGTAATCACGTCACTAATAATTTCATCACTTACTTACAGGGTGTTTCGAATAAGAACCGACACAGAGAAGGGGCGTGTAGGGGAGGAAACCCAAAATATGGTGACTCAACACAATTTATTAATCAATACTAAGTTGGTTTTCAAATTTCGAAAAAAATTAATATGTCAGTTAGATTTGAACTTAGAAAAAACAACTTTGATACACGAGTGTGTACCAAGAGATATGAAGAGGTGAAGTTTAGAATCAAAATTCTTCAATATGGCCACTTTTGAAGAACATTTTTTCTTAAACTGGATTATTGTTTCAAAAAATAAAAGTTGTTTTTAAAAATCACGCGGCTTATTTTTATTTGAAACGCAGTTTATTTCGCTAAATGGTGCTTTAAAAAAATAAAATATACAGGGTGTCCCAGCTTATTCGAAGCGGTCTCTGTAGGCCAAACGATGGATTTTTTCCAAAAAAATTTTGCAAAATCAAGTACAGAATCACATTGGCCATAATTCAAGATTATTTTGGAGTATACAGAGTGTCCCATATGACAGTGGCATATCAAAGTTATGTTTTTTTAAATGGAATGCTCCTATGTTATTGCATTTTTAGATTGTGTGAGAAGAGAAAATAAGATTGGCTTTTACAGTTGGTGTTTAAATTCAGAAGTTTTTGAGTTATAAACAAGTGAAAATCTTCATTTTTCAAGTTCAAGGCCCTGTATAAGGAAAACGGCTGAAGATAGAGAAAAACGGCTTACATGTGCCTATTTTAACTTTTCATGTACTATCCTATGATGTAGATGAAATGTTTATACTGGGTGATAAAAAATTTGAAAAATTCTGAGATTTTCCCACGCGTCGCCAAATAAAAAAATCAAAGAAAGTACAAATGTTTCTATACCATAGGATAGTACATAAAAAGTTAAAATAGGGACATGTAAGCCGTTTTTCTCCATCTTGAACCGTTTTCGTTGTACAGGGCCTTGAACTTGAAAAATTACGATTTTCACTTGTTTATAACTCAAAAACTTCTGAATTTAAACACCAACTGTAAAAGCCAATCTTATTTTCTCTTCTCAGACAATCTAAAAATGCAATAACATAGGAGCATTCCATTTAAAAAAACATAACTTTGATATGCCACTGTCATATGGGACACTCTGTATACTCCAAAATAATTTTAAATTATGGATATTGTGATTCTGTATTTGAATTTTTAAAAAGTTTTTTGAAAAAATCCATCGTTTGGCCTACAGAGAGCGCTTCGAATAAGCTGGGACACCCTGTATATTATTGACATTTGAAACAAGAGGCATTAATTTCTGTTTTAAGGAAGAAAATTCTTCAAAATTGTCCATATTAAAGAAGTTGAGTTTTTAAAACTTCACCTCTTCATGTCTCAATCAATTTACAAGAGCGATTCTTTTTTGTACCTACTATTTTGTTCGTGAGTCCTTGAGGACCGCTCAATAAATATTTACTGATAAGAATTGTTACACCAATTTAGGAACAGGCTGTATATTTTTATTAATACTTATTTTATTCCTTGCGTTTTTGGAACTCGGAAGAGAAAATGGCACTGTAAAAATTTTGGAGACAAAAAAAGACTTAGAAATATCAAAAATGCATAATGTCTTTAGCTCTGATACGCGATACTTTCAGTCTAATAATGAACAACAAATTTCCATTGCATTGCATTTTATTGCAGAATTACATACATTTAATTGTGTTACATAATATATACAGTGCTTCCCAAAAGTAACGGATAAATTCAATAAAATCGTATGAAGACGTTTTCTTTTGTTTTGCTCGGACACGTCAATCGTTATTTTTGATTTGCCATCCACGCATGTCTTTTTCGACCCCCCACCCTTAATCTCCCAAGGGGTAGCTACCCCAATTTTAAAAATTCAAATGGCAAGGTACCCCTTGCGATACCTTGATTGATAGGTTTTTTCATCCTGAATATAACAAGAAAATTTTTTTCAAATTGGTTCATAATTAATTTAATTTAGTTTAATTTAATTCAGAGAGAAAGATAGGAAAAAATTTTAATTAAATTTTAATTTAATTTTAATACGCTTATTTATTGCCTTATTCGATGACATTTTGCTGAATATTTTCGTTAATTATGAACCGATTTGAAAAAAATTTTCTTGTTATATTCAGGATGAAAAAACCTATCAATCAAGGTATCGCAAGGGGTACCTTGCCATTTGAATTTTTAAAATTGGGGTAGCTACCCCTTGGGAGATTAAGGGTGGGGGGTCGAAAAAGACATGCGTGGATGGCAAATCAAAAATAACGATTGACGTGTCCGAGCAAAACAAAAGAAAACGTCTTCATACGATTTTATTGAATTTATCCGTTACTTTTGGGAAGCACTGTATATATATTTATTTATATTATAAATAAATTACGTGAGAAAAAAATATAAATAAAAGATGTGAGTTTTTCGCTATACATATATTTAGAATTATCTTCAATCGGCTCTGATTTAGCGAATATTAACTGAAGTTCGTTTTGATTGATAACAAAGCAGGAGGGGAAGGTATCTTTTCATGGACGTAGATTTATCACGGGTTTCCCCGAACCAAGAATTAAGAACACAAAAGGCCCCTTGTAGGTAAATGGGCTAGATCATCCATCAAGTAAGCATTGTCAAGATGCTTATGTAAGACTGTATATAGGTGCTGGTTACGTCACTTCCTCTTGTTATCAATCTGATTGATGGAATCGGGAATTCAGTAATCGATAGTTCCACGGGAAATCACATATCACAGAGTTCTCTTATTAGATTAGCTTGAATTAAGCGTCGATGTATTCACGTTTAAAATAAAGTCAAACTAATAGGTGCTATCAACTTTCAATAAATTGTGTCATATATTTTTTTATCTCTAAAAAAACTGACAGTTTTACCACAAATAGTTCTTAACAAATAACTTATAATTTGATCAAATTTTCCACTTATGGTTGAATTTTTTTTTGAAACATATGTTACGGGTCTCACACTTTATTAATACCAAGTTAAAGTCTTACAAAATTGTTTTTCCGCAAGCGTTCTAAAATGCGGCAATTATCATACTGTACACACCTTGTAGAACGATCTCATTATGTTACTAGTAACAATATTTTCATTATTGTCCTAGCATAATAATAATTAACGTATGACATCGTCAAAATACATTGAATTCGGACAACTGGAAGTACCCGCGGATTATCTAGCTACTATTGCTATACGCTACGACTATACGCTTTCTAATCATGGCGAGTGCTGTCAATCTAGCATAGGGTTAGAGTTCAATGTTCAATGACAAAATGTGTTATTGACATTGACGTAATAAACGTCAACTTATTCTGAGTGACACTATTAAATTAAAAAGTACATTATAAAATCTACGGTGCATTATAGTTTGTGTTGCAGTCCTTTATAAAATATAAGTAAATAAATAAATTCAGAACATTTTATGTTTCAATACTACGCTTGCGGAAAAAATCGTATATGTCACTTGGAGTAGAATGCTCATTTTGTGTTTCGCTCAATTATTGCACTGCCTCGGCTTCGCCTCGGCTGCAATAATTGCGCTCAACACAAAATGATCGCCTTCTACTCCTAGTAACATAATATACTATTATTCTCTAATTATCTCTAAATGTCTCGACCTTAGACTATTAAATAAAAGATGGACCAAGACATAAACACTGAAAAAGTGTTCCGACATCCCTCTCTCTCCAAACAAGACTGTTCAAAACAATGAATGCCAGATCAATAATGAAACTGGCACTTACAATGAAAGAGCGCAACCTCTCCAGTGTTATTGGTGAACAATAAACATCGATGGATCCCTTATACCCGTTTTACTTTCCTACATCTGGCAACATGCATGTTTACATCCTGTCAGATCGTTTGTTTATATAATACCATAATAAGAGTTCGTGTTTTTCAAACAGTTGTAAGTTCCTTGTTATTTATATTTTCAGCTCTATAGCTTTCACTCGTTTTAAGCTTTAATAATTAATTTTTCAATTAAGTTAAAAAAAAGTGGCGAAAACGTGTTCTGTTTGTGAGAAAACTTCGAAAAGAAGGTAAGTCTATCAGTTTCCTACGTAAGCAACGCAAAGCCGTCAATCAAAACAAAGCATACATGGTCATGGGCGTAGCGTAGTGTAAGTGTTTTATCTTTTAATTTGTGAAAACAATAATTATTGTTTGACAGGTTTTTTTTTTCATTTTCGAAAGCATACTGAATACTTTGAAAAATGCAACTTGGAAAAATTATTCCATTTAAATAAATAAAAAATACTGACTTTTTGAAAGTATATTACCTATTCTTATTGTCAACCTCTAATTTAAGATAATCAGAATATGGAGAGGGGGAATAATATTCAAACAATATCATCAAAGAATATGAAATAGAAGACTTTGACCCGGTTGCACGAACGTTAAAAAATTTCAGATTATTACTAATTTTAAGGTGCCAATTTTTAAAATGTGGTGAACTTTTTCCATGATCTTTCATTTTTTATCGGCAATTAATTCTTCTAAAATTGAGACGAATTCACTCCCAGCAATATCAGAACAAAACTTTAGTAATACAGGGCATTTTAAAATTAGTGATTAGTTATCTGACATATTTTCTATTAGGTTCGTTTAATTTATTTTTAGAATAAAATCAACTAAATATGTAAGAAATTGAAAAAATATTTTAGGTACCTACTGATGTATATTGCTTTCCGACTTTCCTATCGATTTTTTATTTGCTAAATTGTTATTACTTTTTTGTACCTTTTATTTTGTATAGGTAGGTATAAGTATATATTTTCTTAATTTAATATCTATTAGTATTCCCATAATTTATGTTTTTTGTAACAAAAACTACAAATAAAATAATAATATTATGAATATTATGATCATTATTATAATTTATGTAATTATTACATTTCCTATAACTGAACTCGAGCGCGCCATTGCCGTTGCGTTCTGTTTGTTTACGTTTTACGTCGTTCCCCTTACCCCGCCAGAAGCAGCATATGAGTGCGAGAGAGAAAATCAACAAACCAAAACTGATTTCAAGCTAAGATAGGGAAGGCGCGGTCCATATTTATTAATATAGTCTAAGGTCTCGACCTGAATCATCTCAGATCGAGTTGTCGAGATAACGACAATTAGTAAAAGGTAAACAAATACAAGAAATACGAATCTAGATTGATGATACATAAAACACTAACGTTTTAAAAAATTCTGCTATACAGGTGTCCCAAGATTTCTTTATCAAGGGATATCCGCGTTATTTCAAAAAATAAAAAAAAAACAAATTCGGGAAATTTCTACCATACCCCTAAGGCTTTGCAGCTGCACCCTCAATGCCCCTTTACGCCTTTCCACCCCTAAGTAATGATCTCCTACTTTTTTTGTTCAAATGACACCCCCATATTTTTTTTTGCTCGGCAGGATTGTTGACTTCTTTCTGAATACAATGTCACACGATTTTTTAAATCGAGACATATCTTGCACGCTGAAAACAATATAATATCATAGCAAACGAGGGTTGTCAAGCAGTTGTCACCATGTAAATTGAATAAAGTAATATAATGTAAAAATATACATAATGTTTCATGTTATATCATGTATTAATGCTTAATAGGTATAATTAGGCTTAGTAGTTGTCCTCGTATGATGCAAATCGTATGATATTGTATTCAGAAAGAAGTTAAAAATCCTGCAGCGCAAAAAAAGTATGGGGGTGTCATTTGGAAAAAAGGTGCGTCTTACAACAAAACCGTGAGATGAATTTTCTCCTCTAAACAAAAGTATCTACAGTATCTACCTGGAATGTCAAATTTGGATTAAAGTCAGTGGCGTAGCAATAATTTAAAAAAAAAATGTAACAGCACACCAAGATCTCCGCTTCTGGATTGAAGAATTTTTTATTGGGAGTATCAAATCATGTACTTAAATTAGTAGAGTAGGTAACTGTCAAAAAGTTCGAGTTATTCTGATCAGTCAATTTTTAGATATTCCAGAAATATCAAATTTCTCGAAAAACTTTGTGTCCCTAAACGGAGATACAGAGCCCCAAAAGGGTACCCAACGATTTACTTTTTCGGCTCTAACTTTTGAACCGACCTGTATAACTCGATGAATTTTAATATTTTATAGGGGCCATAAAGATTTATTAAGCCATACTAGAGTAGATGTTTGACGTCATCAGGGAAGTCAAGAACGGACCCACCCACGGTTTTTGAGATGAATCGGTTTTTATACAGGCTGATTCATGAGTGACCTTACATAGACCAATGGTGATAAGCGGACTTCAAGGCGGGTCGAAAACCACAAAAGAATTTTTTTTTTCGTGATTGGTTACAAGCGATATTTCTTAAACGGCTGGAGATATTTTGTAGAAATTTACTAGGAATGGTGCATTCCGGAAACTCATCAAAACCGCATTCTGAGTTAATTAAAAATCCAGGACCGGACTTGAAAATTTTTGCCCCCATGGTCTTTGTTGAAAAAGTTTATTTTCTGACCGTGCTACTGAAAAACTGTCATCGAATTTGAAAAGATAAGAAAAAACTCTATAGAAATCATTCCTCAATTTGAACGGCACAGCCAAACCGTCTCGAAAAAAAAAATGTCAAAGTAAAACTTCTCAGTAAATTATCGTTTTCGAGCAGACATATTTTACTTAATGTTCGTCTGAATTCCTTCAAATTTATTTTCTGACTTGTTTCTGTGGGGACTTGGTTCTGTGATTTTTAATTAACTCAGAATGCGGTTTTGATGAGTTTCCGGAATGCACCATTCCTAGTAAATTTCTACAAAATATCTCCAGCCGTTTAAGAAATATCGCCTATCAAAGTTTTGTACCTGAGACATAAAACACCCTGTAACTTCTTAACCAATCACACAAAAAAAATTCTTTTGTGGTTTTCGACCCGCGTTGAAGTCCGCTTATCACCATTGGTCTATGTAAGGTCACTCATGAATCACCCTGTATATGGGCGAAACACTCAAAAGTTATAGGTTTATAGGTGGATAGGTAGGTAGATGTGTAGTTGAATAGGTGGCTAGGTGGATAAATGGATCGCATCAATTATTATTATTAATAATTGGTAAGACCATGACAGTTGTGACAACAAACTTCCCCCCAATTTGTGGTACTACTGGAAATATCTATAGAATTAATACTTATTATTCAAATTTTAGTCAAGTATAAGCATTAGAGTGCATAAATTTTTTTTATTGTCAAATAAGCATTGCAGCTTCCTATTAATAAAACAAACAATACTTACCTACATATTATAATACCTATAACAATATTAATGGTCATTCACAATCCAATGCATACGTCTCTTAGAAGGGTCTGTGGTGGGAAAAGGCATATGGAAATAATCCAAGGACCGATTAGCAATTGAAATTTGTAAAATAGGTCTAATCTGTGAATCGAACAGCCGAGTATAGATGTTAGGACTGCCCGCTCTCGTGATGGACTGTTCTGCAGAACAGGAACTATTTTGGAAATTATAGGCGACCGTTATATAGGTTTGTAAATAATCTACAGCAAAATATGTTCTAGCTCTGGCAATTTAGAAATTGACTCAACCTAAATAACTATTGGGATCTAATCCCGGCTGCAGATACACTGGGCTGTTAATAACTGGTCAGGAGCTGACACATGCTGCCCTTGGGACTGGAGACGATCAAATCTATCCCAAATGTGTAACAGCTCGTCAAGGACCTCTACCACTATACGAGAGTATAGATATACAGTAGCATCGAGTCGGAAGAAGCAATTGAACTCGTCTCATGACAGGAAATTTTGGTTTTCGTTAAATGGTCGAGAGGGTTCGAGTAACCATGGTTTTGGTAATAGCAAAAAAGGTCCTTGGTGGCTTAGTGTTTTGAGGTATCATTAAACCCGTTCCCAGAGTAATCATATACTAGGTATAAGATACCATAGCCTTTTCTTTCATTTCTTAATAAAATACATTGCTGCCACACGCCGAATAATAGAAAAAAAATTAGAAAATTTACCGAATTTTGTTTTGAAAACGAAATTTTTTTTTTTAACAATTTTACTATCATAAAATTGATTTGAATGCAAATGAAAATTTAATTAAAGTAACGCCTGGTTTGAATTTGTATCCTCATCACGAGATGCAGGCCCTTGAAGGTGAACATGTCGCTTGGCAACGGTTTGGAAGCCTTTCGGCCTTTCCTATGCAATGCTATCGGAATTCCGTAACACACTGTCCCACCATGTCGCCTGAAGAGAATTACAAATTCTAGTTCCTGATCACACACATCCTCTCTCCCTCGGTGATCAGCCCTTGCGTTTGTCCCCCTGAATGGACGTTCGGGCAACCCCGGCATGACCTGCATGATAAGCTGATGGTCATCGGTTAAAACGAGACTGGATGTATAAAATTTTCATCGATTACCGTTTACTCAATCTTTGACTGATAATGTCCAAATTAACTTACCTGATACACTTAATTTGGAACCGTATTTTTTTTATATACAATTATTTTCAACCTTTGTCCAACCATCTTTTAATTTTCAACGACCGGTTTTATAAATACAGGGTGAGAAGTTCAAGCAAAAAATCTGTTTTTTAATAATAACTCAAAGTTTATTTTGCCGATTTTGGGGAAATTTGACAGTGTTGTTCGTTGTGAAAAGACGCTTTAGCACTAACTATACTTAGATGATGAT
This sequence comes from Malachius bipustulatus, assembly GCA_910589415.1. Lineage (NCBI taxonomy): Eukaryota > Metazoa > Arthropoda > Insecta > Coleoptera > Melyridae > Malachius > Malachius bipustulatus. The sequence goes on from OU342636.1 coordinate 42,336,602, forward strand.
TAATGAGTTCCTGTGGCGTCCCAGGAAGCAGTCTCATCTATTATATTGGCCAAAAAACTGCATGCAGTTTTTTTTGTGTCCTGATATTTTTTCATATACAGGGTGTCCCATAATATGTGGGCAATCTCCCGGATTTGGGTAAATTTCGTAAAAATAAAAAAAAAATAGCTATAAAATTAATTCCTCAGAGACACTCCTACAAAGATATTAGCTGTTGAAGTTGAGGGTTGAAAATCAATTTATTGCAATAACTTTTTAATTTCTTGACCGATTTTGATAATTTTTGGTTTTATTTTGTATTATTTGGGACTGTTTAGAATAGTGTTTCATAATCTTTGGTAGCACATACATAGACCTCGGCATGGCATAACCCCCTCATTCACTTGAAATAAAACAATAAAAATAATAATTTTACAGTTTTTTAAGGTTAATTTTCTTTTTATTTGACATTTTTTACATAAAAAATGTGTCCTTATTTATTTCGATAGAGCGAACCGTTATTGAGATAAACGTCCTTCTAATAGGTGATGCGTCGCAGGAACTTTCTAAATTTCAAGTAAATTTTAACAAGATGGCTGACCTTTGACAGTAAATTGAGCAGGAAACAAAACAATAACTTATTTAAATACACGTCAAATAGTGTCAAAGATTTTATTTCATGCAGATTCAATTCTAACTGATTTTAAAATGGAGTTACAAAAACGCTGAATACGCAGAAAATCAGTTAGAATTGAATCTGCATGAAATGAAATCTTTTGACACTGACGTGTATTTAATTAAGTTATTGTTTTGTTTCCTGCTCAATTTACTGTCAAAGGTCAGCCATCTTGTTAAAATTTACTTGAAATTTAGAAAGTTCCTGCGACGCATCACCTATTAGAATAATAATAATAATAATAATAATAATAACAATTTATTTGCCCAACAGAATAATTCCAATTACAGGAAAAAAGTTAGAAGGACGTTTATCTCGATAACGGTTCGCTCTATCGAAATAAATAAGGACACATTTTTTATGTAAAAAATGTCAAATAAAAAGAAAATTAACCTTAAAAAACTGTAAAATTATTATTTTTATTGTTTTATTTCAAGTGAATGAGGGGGTTATGCCATCCCGAGGTCTATGTATGTGCTACCAAAGATTAAGAAACACTATTCTAAACAGTTCAAAATAATACAAAATAACACCAAAAATTATCAAAATCGGTCAAGAAATAAAAAAGTTATTGCAAAAAATTGATTTTCAACCCTCAACTTCAACAGCTAATATCTTTGTAGGGGTGTCTCTGAGGAATTAATTTTATAGCTATTTTTTCATTTATTTTTACGAAATTTACCCAAATCCGGGAGATTGCCCACATATTATGGGACATCCTGTATATTACTTCGTTTGCGAGAAAAAATAAAACCACTTCAATGCAAGTCTCAATTGATGAAATAAGATTGATGAAGATAAGATAGTTTTCATCATTGCAAGAAAATTTTGTGTTGGGAACATAACGTTTTTGATATTATTGTTTCTCTGATTAAAAAGTTAGTTGTCTGTGCTTTAAAAAAAAATGGAAAGACCCGGTGACTCTATCAAGAAAGGTATCCAGATCGTGTCCTTCCAGGCAGAAAAATATTCATAAACATTCATTGTCGTCTAGATGAATCTGACAGTTTAAACGTAATACCTCCGGGGGAAATCTCTTATCATGAAAAAGAGTTTCTATAATAATCATAACTGGGCCTATGGAAATTTAAGAGAAATCCTTGACAGACAATTTTACAGTATTTTTCTACAAAATAATTTTCCTTTACTTCTTGAAGACTCTTCAATTATTCAGTTACGGCAACTCATATTAAGAGCCAGGCACGTTTGGGTGCCTACAGGCTGAAACAAAACCAAAAATGGACAAACCTGTGAAAACCGGGCATTCCAGAATAACTGATACCATCGCAGATCCTATCCTGGAAATGCAATCTGATGGTATGAGTCCTACGATATCATTTGTAAAACCATTCAGGGTCCTAATAGACTGATGGAAAGAATGGCGACAAATGGAACACCTGTGCATGATGCACAGGTGTGGTCCCTAGATGCAGTATTTTCGTACCACTGGGGACGCATGCCAGCATCTTCCAGGCTGAATAAATGCAATAATTAAGCTATGCGTTGGAAAGAATATTAGAAGAAACTATCGAGGTAGGGAAATCTACATCCTCTGCGACAGTCAGGCTAGCCTGAAAGCCCTTGCAGCTTATGAAATCAGATCAAAACTGATCTGGGAATACCTGCAAGACCTCATTGACTTAGCCAGATCCACTTCATTTAATAATAATGGGAGAGGCAAGAACGGCACGAGTTAAGGCTGCAAGAAAAACCAAGCGGCAAATACGCGAAGATTGGACATAATATACAAAATTATACATAATAATAAAAAGCCATGTGTTAGTGAACCTGCTAGATGCAAACATAGACCACATGGCTCCAAAATTCAAATTCCAAAAGAACTTTCAGGTAAGAATCATGGATCGGAAGGAATTGAATGAACCAACAGACGGAAACAGTCTGGTCGGAACAATCTGGTATACAGACGAGTCAAAGACCGATCGAAGGACTGGAGTCGGCATATACAATGAGCTTGACAACACTCAATACAGAAATATCTCTTGGGCAGTTGGTAACTGTATTTCAATCAGAAGTATAAGCCACACTACACTGCGTAAGAAAAAACAACAAGGGGGCCTCCCAACCAGAGTCCGGCGGTTCTGAGGGGTACAAAAAGCCCCAAGATAACGTCTAGACTACTGTGGGAATCCCATAAAAACCTCGAAAGCTTAGCATGACGCAACAAAGTAACCTTGACGTGGATTCCAGGACACAGCGGAATCATAGGCAATGAAAAAGTCGACGAGCTGGCAAAAAATAGATCCTCGGCTAAATATATTGGCCCAGAAGCGGCCTAGCGGCCTTGGGAGTACCAAAGGGTAAGGGTTAAGAAAAAACACAAAGAATATTGGGATAGAAGGACCAAATATCAACATGGGACCCATAACAAAGACAACTGAAGAATTACCATCACTTAGTAGGAATCAGTTGCATATCACAGTGGGATTACTGCCCTGACACATTGCCCTAAAATAACAGCAGCAAGGCCCAAGAGACAGCTTAACATGTCCTGTGCGAATGCAAAGCTCTGGATCGCAGAAGACAGGAAATACAGGCTGGGCCACGGTATACGAAACGGAAGATTATGGCCGTGTCTCTGGATTTTAGGATCTTTTAATTCTTGGAGTGGATAGAGACCCGGCAGAGGTACGTTTTAAAATTATATTCATAATGTACAGGGTGTCCCAAAAGCATAAAACATATCAAAGTTATGTTTTTTTAAATGGAATGCTCCTATGTTATTGCATTTTTAGATTGTCTGAAAAGAGAAAATAAGATTGGCTTTTACAGTTGGTGCTTAAATTCAGAAGTTTTTGAGTTATAAACAAGTGAAAATCGTCATTTTTCAAGTTCAAGGCCCTGTACAACGAGAACGGCTGAAGATAGAGAAAAACGGCTTACATGTCCCTATTTTAACTTTTCATGTACTATCCTATGATGTAGATGAAATGTTTATACAGGGTGATAAAAAATTTGAAAAATTCTGAGATTTCTCCACGCGTCGCCAAATAAAAAAATCAAAGAAAGCACAAATGTTTCTATACCATAGGATAGTACATAAAAAGTTAAAATAGGAACATGTAAGCCGTTTTTCTGTATCTTGAACCGTTTTCGTTGTACAGGGCCTTGAACTTGAAAAATGACGATTTTCACTTGTTTATAACTCAAAAACTTCTGAATTTAAACACCAACTGTAAAAGTCAATCTTCTTTTATCTTTCCAGGCAATCTAAAAATGCAATAACATAGGAGCATTCCATTTAAAAAAACATAACTTTGATATGTTTTATGCTTTTGGGACATAATGTACAGGTACATTATGAATATAATTTTAAAACGTACCTCTGCCGGGTCTCTATCCACTCCAAAAATAAAAAGATCCTAAAATCCAGAGACACGGCCATAATCTTCCGTTTCGTATACCGTGGCCCACCCTGTATATAAAACAACCAAAAATGAGTCCGGAAGAATATGACACTCATCCAGTGATGGGGCTGTACAAACTAGTTCAGAATGGGTGCCATGAAGCAAAGGAAGAAAGCACAATAAGCCCATGAGGCGGAGGTGCTTCCGGCGATATTGTGTCAGATGGCTCTCGAAGCGGAAAAAAACAAGCATCCAAAATCAATTTGAGAATACGTATGATGTAGGAAAACTCGAAAGCTACATTATAAAGTTCGTTATAACATAACGATTAACTATTTTTGCTCCCGATTAACCGTTTTGTTATAAAATCGAAAAACCGTTTCCACCCTAAAAGTGTCATATTTGAAAACATGTAACTTTTGAAAAATAAGAAATTACAAAAACGTTTAAAACAAAAGTTGTCGGATTCATCCATTTGGCAAGACGAAATATAAGTTTTCTAGTGACACAAAACAACAGGAAAAAGACACCGCGTCAATTAAAGAGAGACGACGGCCTGTTCCATTAGCAAATTACACTCCATCTATATCGTTTGATTTAGAGGTCCTGCGTGCATGTAATCGTTGAGATAAAAACCTGTTAACTGTGTGGCCATTGATTACTGGGATTAAAGTTTAAATTAGGGACCTAATATATACCTGAACAAATAATTTTTTTCTTAAATAATTTAAATGTTTTAGGATTATTTAAGAGGGTTTGAATCTAAAAAAATTTAAAAGATAATTCAAATAGGTATGCAACTGCTCCAAAGAGCTCACATATTTTAATAATTATTCAATTATTTCCCCAACATGGAGTATACAGACTGGAAATTTATTGTGAGTGGATCATTATGATTAAACACGCAAATTCAGTTTTATGCGAATAATAATATCTGCAGGTTGATTTAGAAAAAAAAAAATAGATGAAACTATTTTTGATAATTTGTATTTAACGAGCCTATCCATATTCAATCAAAGTATTTCAGTAATAATCTAGAAATATTAAAGAAAAATGCAAAATAATTTTCAAATTTGGACTTAATTGTCGGTTTTATGGATATTGTGGATTTTTGTGATGTAAAATGTAAGAATGACAGTAACATTTAAGTCAAGTTTGACAATAGGTATTAAAAATGTGATACAAGTTGTAAAGTGGGAGTGGTGTAAGCTCTATAAGAAAAAAGCTCCTATTAAGGAAGCTCCCTAATTAAGGTCCTATCCTATTTGCCTATTATAGCTATATAGGAAAATGGTAGATAATGGTAGGTAATTGTTGTTTTCCTTTGCATTATGTTACTATACTTAAAACATAAAAGTGGCAACATTGAATATGTGGATTTTGTCCTGAGCGTTTTTTAGACAAGCCAATGCGATTAGTTAGAGGGGTAGGAACATTTGAATGGCAGCCGCTAACTGTCTCGCTAATTCCCTTGTTTTTGTCATAATAATAACAAAAATTGCAAATTTAAGTTTTTTTTTTTATATTTTGACAAGTAGATAATAACGATGGTCCAATTTTTTTTTTCAGATTATTAACCAGCACAAAAATACGCAACTTTTTCCTAATTTAATCAACTTATCTTTTAAGATAAGCGAGATCCCCATAGTATATATTAGCACGCGAAAAACGGACAGCCTTTATGGATTTCTACAACCTCGTAATTGTGTCAATAATTTAAATTTGAATGGTCAATATCTCAAGTTTGAAATACTCAAAGTGTTTAACAAAATTATGTGCAACGAAAAACAAAATTATGAAGACAGTGAAAAAGCACAAACAATCAATTTTCTCCCGATCGATGTTTAAAGAAAGGCTTGTTAAATTAAGAATTACTTTTCATAAGACCATGAATTTGATGATAAAATAAACTCCTAAGCCAATTTACAATTTCACCATCAAAAGCATGAGCGAAATTGCAAACTTGAATCTTTTTGATAGAACAATTTTGCGCTGAAAGCTCTTTAGAAGTGAAATTTAGGCTTAACAGAGCAAATAAATCAAAATAATTACATGCAACATAGAGAGTTAGCCAACAAACGAATAATTATACTCAGTTATTTGACGTATTTGAACACTCGACAGTGACAGACAAGAGTTCACAATTGCGTAGCAAACAAATGACAATCAGTAGCTCATTGCTCCTTAATGAGAAATTGTTCGGAATCTTTACACAGGATCAGAGAAGAGAAACCCTCGAAATACAGCCTTTATTCCATATGACTTTAAGAGCTCCAGAACAAGCCAAGTTGCCAAGGACGTAGCCTCATAAGGGTTGGAAATAATAATCGCAAAATGCTGCTGGCATTGTATAAGGTCGCGCAAGTCGATGCGTAAAAACATTCCAAGTTTCACATGAAGAGTAGGTATAGCTAACTGTTTATAATAATTACTCTTTTGAAAAACTTAAAAAAACTGAAAAATCGAGTTTATTTATTTACGTAAATACAGGGTGTCCCACGACATGACTGCCATAGCTTAAGGGTAGGTATAGTTTTTCCAGGCGATTCAGGATCTGGTTTTGAAATTTTCCTGAGGCCCTTCGTTTCGATTATACAGGGTGATTTGTGCAATTTGCCGAAATCTTCGATGAGCGATATCTTTTGAACGAATTGATCGAATTTAACGAAATTTGGTAGATATGCTCTACAATGACACTTAATACCTCGCATTTTTCGCCGATTCGAAAACTGCAGGGTCGTACTAATTTTTTTTGATATCTTTCGGCTTTGTCGAAAAGTTCACCCTGTATGCAGTTTATTCAAAGTTTGGTGCCATTTTCTAAAACAACGTGAAAAATGCTACAATTGTGGTAAAAAAATACTTTGGCATCATTAAACTGAATCGAGAAGAAAATTCAGTTTTTTAGTTTTTTATTCGGAATTTCAATTCATGTGTTGTTAATAATTTAAGAAAAATCAAATGTGGTTTTTTAAAACTTGCGTATTTTGTAGTTATTTCCAATAAATTTACTTTATCTACAGATTTAGCCAAGATTGGGAACCCTTCTACAGATTGTTTCGAGCTAAAAAATATTTTTAAATGGTTTTTAGATTAATTTCAAGGTCAAGGAAATGTGTTGAGTTTGATGGTGGTCTCCTTGACCATTACCTGCACTGAATTGTAGTTTTTCTTCCCAACATTTGTGTTGATATTTTTCTTCCTGTTTCGTTTGTGTGGATACTTATTTGTCTATGTGGTAATGTGTTAAATGTTGTTATTTATTTTGCTGTTAAAATTTATTTTTAGCTCGAAACAATCTGTAGAAGGGTCCCCAATCTTAGCTAAATCTGTAGATAAAGTAAATTTATTTAAAATAACTACAAAATACGCAAGTTTTAAAAACCACATTTGCTTTTTCTTAAATTATTAACAACACATGAATTGAAATTCTGAATAAAAAACTAAAAAACTGAATTTTCTTCTCGATTCAGTTTAATGATGCCAAGTATTTTTTTACCATAATTGTAGCATTTTTCACGTAGTTTTAGAAAATGGCACCAAACTTTGAATAAAATGTATACAGGGTGAACTTTTCGACAAAACCGAAAGATATCAAAAAAATAAGTACGGCCCTGCAGTTTTCAAATCGGCGAAAAATGCGAGGTATTAAGTGTCATTGGTAGAGCATATCTACCAAATTTCGTTAAATTCGATCAATTCCTTCAAAAGATATCGCTCATCAAAGATTTCGGCAAATTGCACAAATCACCCTGTATACTCGAAACGAAGGGCCTCAGGAAAATTTCAAAACCAGATCCTGAATCGCCTTGAAAAACTACACCTATCCTTAAGCTATGGCAGTCATGTCGTGGGACACCCTGTATATTATAGTGTTTCTCCTACGTAGGTATTTTTAAGAAAGTATCTTTAGAAAGCTTTTAGTATCCAACATGGTTTTTGACAGTATCTGCGATATTTTTAGTATCTAAGATAATTTCAGAAGCATATCTGAGATATTTTTGATACTTTTTTTTGGTACCTTTTTCTAAATGTATCTTAAGATAATTTTTAGAAAGTATCTAGTATTTATCTAGATACTTTTTAAAGTACATATATGTATCTTTCCCAGCTCTGACGTTAATAGTTTATTTATAAACAATTATAGCAAACGTTTAGCAAAAAGACATTGAGTATTTTTCAACGAAGACATTGAAACTTGTTTAAAAAATAGTAAGTAGTTTACAATATAAAATTTCAAAAAAAAATCGTAACACTAACTTTCAAAAACACGATTTAAAATTTCAAACTCAAAAATCTTAACCTTCTTAATACCAGGTGAAATATAAAACACCAAGTACCAGGAGTGTTAAGGAGCTCAAGCTATTTTTTTTTCTGTCGCCATAAATGTGTATGTAGGTATACATAATATTAAATTCGAAAATTGTAAATTTTGAACCAATTTGCCTTATAGATGAATTATATTATTATTCTTGTATTGGTTTTTAGGTTCAAGGTTTATTTCTGCAGTTATTGATCAACAGTTGACATTTAGGGACTGATTAGTCCCTTGATCACATATAATTAACAATAAAATATATGTAAATAAAAATTATTAAGTAAAATTAAAATATAGAAATTATGACATTTTAAAATGTCATATATTCAAAGAGTTGCAGAAGAAAAAATATCTCCTGAATACTGCGCAGAAATACGATAAATTCATGGATTTTACAATTTTTTAGGACACTATACCTATTCAACGGATGTTTGATATACCATTTTAGAATAATAATTACTACTCTGCAATTTTTAATGTACAATTTATTTTGTTTCTTTTTAAAATAATTTATGTAACGTTAAACTTTTTCATATTTTGAAATCAGTTCTATTTGTTTTAATTAAAAAATGTATATTGAAAATGAAAATACAAAGCATACAATAATCGTAGCGCGGATACATATTCGGTAATAGGTATTATTCAAAATCTCGAATTCAAACAACGATGCCACATTGAAAAATTTTGTTGAACTCAGGAAATAGGTAAACTTTGATTGCCTGTAATTCCGTTCCCGATAATAAAAAAAAATAAAAATCAAACACTATCGTAATAGTTTTAAGTCAAATCATGTGCTTTGCCAGTGGAGGTTGATTAAATTTGATCGCCATTTTGATTTAATTTTTGAAAATGGACACCCTATATCACGGTAACGATGCCGAGGAAAGCATTTTTGTTTTAATTTTACAGCCTACAACATCCTGTAAACCGTGTCCGCCATTTCGGGATCAACCCTTATACATTTTAGAGTCTTCCTTTCTGGGACACATATAGCACAATTTCCTAGAATTAAGCCAACTGAAAATGTTCTTAGGAACAAAAAGTCATCAGATAAGAAGTTTTCACTACACAGAACCTAACCGATGATGACTAAAGCTGTTAAAGCCGATAAAACATCTTAAAAATATTCAATAAATAGTGTATAAGTCTCATTGTATGGTTATCAGTTTTTGTAACACCTAATATCATGTGGGGTCCAATTAGACCCCAGCTTTTTTTTTATACAATAAGACTCCATGTAAATTCTGTTATTAGTTTCTTATGTTTTTATTATTATAGTGAGCGACAGATAAAAGTCCAAAGAAAAAAATCAAGGAACCTTAAGAATTTTTTTTAATTATTTTTACTTTTTTTAGAATTAATCTAGTCGTGAGGTTAAAAAGGACCCCACTCGGTTATTAAGGAGGTAAATTAATAATACTTTAAAAGTTATATATTTTTTTTTTCTGTAAACAAAAATGAAAAAAACGCTATCCGTCTTCCCTGTCAAATGAAATCCGTAACCCACATGTGTGGCGGCGTATTGCAACCTTCCCCACAAGTTCTGTAACCTCGTTTTTTTTTTTGAAAACTAAACGGTGGTCAGATGAATTAATCTGATGGATATCACAAAGGGTTGCGTGTGTCGCAGGCGGGGACAAAAGTTCTGTAAAATACCTCGTTAATTAGAATCTCAAGTTTTTTCAAACATCATCATTCTAAATTTTCGGCAGTCTAACCAATTTCTAGGTCTGTCCGTGTCAACTAAGAAAATAATAATTCTTTAATTTCTCAACATGTTTATGATGGGAAGAGCTGGGTGGAGAGCCCGTTTGCCCAACTAAAATTAAATTTTTTGACTAACCACTAAGTGGACTAACCTAAGTGATTATATAAAGTTAAACTAAGTGGACTAACCACTTAGGTTAGTCCACTTTTCGAAAAAAGGTGCGTCCAAATTTAAAAAAAATTACAGCAGCACCAAATGCGATTTTTTATCAAATTCATACGGCATTCGTTTGTCCACCATTTGTTTATGTTGATCCAAAAAAATGTTCGCTTGGCCATCCTCCAAAAAAAAAAAACAAAATAAATGGGACGAAATAAAAAAAATTAAAGCAGTACCAAATGGTTTATGATTAGATCCAGTGAGATCCAGTGTTTCAATCTGGACTATCTAAATCAATCTAAATTGAATAAGATTATCAGAAAAGTCAGTACCTTTACATATCTTCTTTTGTTAGACATATTAGAAGAGTGCGAGGACGTTTATTAAGATAGTCCCCACCAAATATCATTCTGAGACAATAGGATAAAACTGTGACACTAAAAACTAAATGCAACAACATGTATTGGTTTACTGATGTGTCAAATGTCAAAATGGTCAAAATAGATGTTGAAGTCCCTTGTCAACTTCAAAATTTCAAATAACATAGGAAAGCCATGCGAGACTTCATTTTAATAAAGACATTTTAATTATCTAGGGATAAAAATATGTTAGGTAGTTCTCAATTGCGATCATTTGCTTTTCAACGACCACCTGCGAAAATGACAAATAACACCCCACTTATACACCGTTCACTTATTATAAAAGAATTGGGTTATGGTGTAGGGTGATAGAAATCACTGGGTATAACCGCTGTCAATCATTGGCTGGAGTTTGGTTATGTCTCTTTTTTATGAGGTTGAAGTTTTATGGCAAGGAACAGGACATAGTTGCCAGATGGATTTTTGATATTTTTGGTATTCTTTTTATTATATTTTTATTAACATCTTTAAGGGCTTTTTATTTTGAATCATTTAGTCACATACCTATTGCAATCTTTAACTAGAACGCAATGTCGCTGGATCTAAGATCTTAAAATCTTAAGCTTTTCATAAGAGTTTGAGAAAAAGGTTGTCAAAGGTTGCAAAATCATGTAATTTTGCCAAGTTAGGAAAATACACGAATGTACTTTTTGAATATAAAATAAAAAACTTGAATCAATTATATTAATTTACTTTTAATAAATACATATACCTAGCAGGTAATTAAAATATATCGGTGCGTTTATTAAAATATTAAAATATATTAAGTACGTAAATGACAAATATTTTTCGTCAATTCGTCGGTTATTCGGTATCGTAGTACTGTGTCAGAAACCAGCCAAAGATTCTAGACTTGAGAATGTTTTACACAAGATACTTTTCAGTTTTCGCTTCTGGCCCAAAATTATTCCCCATTATCAATAACCGCTACTGCATCCTGCTTAGAATCAGAATCATCTTCAGTGCTCTGATTTTAATAAGATTTTCACCATGCCCATTTGTTTCGTCCAGTCCTCCGAAATAAGTTTTTCACAATGATTATATTAATTTTGTCACATGTTAGGTGTACTTACATTTTGAAAGCTCTTCAAGACATACATTCTTTACTTTATCCTTAGAGGGAAGCTGCTAATTTACGTGCTTGTATAATGAAGTTTACAATACCCCCATGTCATCGATTGGGTTGTATTGGAAATAGATTATTGCAAATCTTTCGGAAACACAATATTTTCATAATTAGTGCCTGTTTTAGGCGGGCTGCCCAAATGTGTAATTTCACATTTGACCTGTCTAATAATACTTGCTAATGCACGGTCTGACTACTATCAGAGACCGCACATTACTAGCAATTTAGCAGATACACATATTTTACTTAATACTTACATCCCAAATATATTTTACCTTCAGAGAATGACTTAAATGTTTGCTCAAGTTTGGACTTTCTGGATCTTAATCATTGAAATGCTTTCCTAATGCGGATTTATTCATCTTAGAGATATTATTTTCGTCATTTTGCTCTTTCGAAATTTAAAATGTCAAAAATTTAATAATTTTATTTGTCAGTTTGAAAAAAATTAATCAGAGTAAAAAATTACCTATCCTAGATACCCCTTCTTCTAAAACTTCAATTAGACAACAAGGCTGTTAATCAGCTGAGACAATTTGAGTGATTTGACAAATGTCAGTGTTTACTTAACCTTTAATATCTCGATCAGCTGATATTGTCAATCGAGATCTAGGGAGTTTTCATTTTTGCAAACCTAAAAACAAAAGTTCATGGCCACCTAGTTCTTTTTTAATATGTGAACGGTGTATAGGTACTTCTAAAATAACAAATATCACTCTAGAGTTGAAAAGTAAAATAACCCACGCGGGTGATATGATTGGTCAATAGGTTAGTTAATACCCGTTTATTTAGGCAGCCCAGAATACAGCAGCTATGCATAAGGTATTAGCAACTTTATGGAACTTCTATCTCTTGAAGAATTTTAAATAACACTATTTTTCGGTTTTTTAAGTAATACCTAAGTATATTGATGCAGACGTGAAACAGTAAAATCAAAAATTTTTGGTAACCTTTAACTTGTGATACATCACGTGTACTCAAAGTTTCACGTGTACATTCGCAAATCCAGAAAAAGTTACGTGATGTTTCTTAAATTTTCAAAAAATTTTGAAACTTTTTTTTGAACCCGGAAATAGCATGTACCTAGAGGTAATTCTACATTAAAAAATATGACTTTTTTCGTGATAATTTATATGCTCAGACATAGGTACCGTTTTCAAGATACAGAGGTGGTCAATTTAAATTTTTTTTCCGAATTTGCAATATCTCGACAACCGTATGAGATATAATGTTCAACTCTTATATACACACTTTGCGCTCATTAATCTCATTGATCTTACTGTAAAGTAAAGGTTTCAAGAAAATCGAGTGGCCTAGATTTTGGGTACTTTGAGGGTGTTAAACCATTAACTTCTACGTCACTGGAATAAATGCGGGTTTAAGCAGCCCCTTTGAACCGACTATGCTTTCCATACCAAAAGGTACTCTTGGTTAACAGATCTAAAGTTGATAATTTTCCGGGAAAAACGGCCCCTTACGATGAAAAACTCCCTTTGGATGTTTCAAAATATGCGTGTCCGAAAATAAAAGGCAAATAAAATTCTCTCAACCCTATAAAATCTCCGCCAATGGACATGGAGAAAAATGGATTGGTATTCAAAAAAATGCTAATTTCTATGATAATAAGACATGTACATGGTACAAAAGTTGGAGTTCTCTAGCTCAAATAGTTCCCGAGATATTTTCAAATAACTGGAGAAATAATCTTTTTTTGACGGTATCTTAAAAACGGTATGTCTGGGCATATACAGGGTGGGAAATTTTTGTACTACCCATCATTAGGATCTCGTAAACCGTAAGAGATACAGGGTCGGTTAAATTAGAGAAAAGTTGCGCTATTTTATGGCCATCTCGAATCCGTCAAAACATGCAAGATATCTGTGACCGTTCCTGAAATATCCTGAAAAAACTGAAAAATCGAGAAATCTTACTTTTGGAATATCTTTCTTACCATTGGAAATTAATAAATAATTTTTTGTAGCCTTACATAAGCCGTTATAAGCTATTTATCTTACGTTTCAAAAATTTTCACAGCCGACTAGATCCCAGAGTTTTCATAGTCAACTTTCGTTTTTCTTATGGCCGCCATATTATTTTTTTATGTCGTTCGATAAGAAAAAAATAATGGAAACCAAAAACTAATAAACTTCAAAAAATAACTTTCAAAAATTTTTGTTCTTCTTTTTTTTTCTAAAAAAAGACAACTTTTTAGATCGAATATCATAGAGAAATTAACAACCTATAAGGCAAGCAGTATGACTTCATATTGGCCTATTTCAGTTAAGAACTATCTGTTTTTCTTTGAAAAAAAGAAGAATAAAAATTTTCCAATTTTTTTTTTCTAAAATCTATTAATTTTTGGCTTACATTATTTTTTTCTTATCGAACGACATAAAAAAATAATATGGCGGCCATAAGAAAAACGAAAGTTGACTATGAAAACTCTGGGATCTAGTCGGCTGTGAAAATTTTTGAAACGTCAGATAAATAGCTTATAACGGCTTATGTAAGGCTACAAAAAATTATTTATTAATTTCTAATGGTAAGAAAGATATTCCAAAAATAAGATTTCTCGATTTTTCAGTTTTTTCAGGATATTTCAGGAACGGTCACAGATATCTTGCATGTTTTGACGGATTCGAGATGGCCATAAAATAGCGCAACTTTTCTCTAATTTAACCGACCCTGTATCTCTTACGGTTTACGAGATCCTAATGATGGGTAGTACAAAAATTTCCCACCCTGTATCTACAAGTCTAATTTTTTTTAAGTAGATTCACTACCTTTTTTTTGGTACATGCTATTTTCTGAAACCTTGTGTAGGTACATATGAATGTATATAAGTGAAACTATGAGGAAATGTTATTCTTATAGGAAGACCTTGAAATAGATGTATTAACGGAATTATCAATTTTTTTCCAAACTTATACTTAACAGTAGTAGTACATAAAATTACCAAAAATAATTATTCAGACGTGCTCCCATTTTTTTGGAAACGAGTGCAGCGGTTTTTGAAAGACCCTTTCCCTCTTTTAACTTTCTAAAATATAACGAGTCACCACTGTTTATTCATATAGGTACCTAAACATATTCTAGGTGGAGTTCGAAGCCGGTAAAAGCTGAGAAAGCCGACTGAAAGCTTCTGCTGCTGTTAATTAATAATTACTGACAAGTTGCTCTTCCTTTGGCAGCTCGTAGTCCCTGCCAGTGTCTCAGGCGAGAGGCAATTAGTTTACTGATTGGATTAACAGTTTTGCCGCACACTTACTCAGTTCGACTGATAGAAAGAGATTCTACTACGGCGTTAATTTATTACACAATTATTGCGAGAATGCAATATCGACAAGATTAACGGGTCATGGATCAATATTCACATAGAGGTTTTGTCCTGGGTACAAAAAATGAAGAATAGTTTATTTAGCTTCCTCGGTGATTCTTATGGAAATGTTCGGGGACTTCTACTAAGTGAATAAATTAAATAGGAAAGGTTAGATGCTTATGGTAAATCCATTCGAGGGGTGCCTAGAAGAGTCAAGTAATTATTAGGATGGTATATTTGTTAAAAAATTAACGGACAATCAACGTCACACGAGAATACGAGAATTTATCGTCTGTACGAGTATAATATACCAATTGAAAGAAATATTAAGTATAGTACACAATTTAAAAGAGGCTGAGTAGTCGGGATTAAACCATTATGAATAGAAAAGGACCCCGCACGGAAATGAAGAAATCAGTCCTCGGCTAAAATAGATGAAATTCAAATATATTTACGAGAACAAAAGTCTCCATAGGCGTGAAGTGAATATGTTTACAGGATGATGAAATATTTGCTATTATCTGTTTTCGCTGATGTTAACCATTGCAAATTTCGATATTAAAGCTATGAAGTCGGTTAAAATAAGCAAAAGTGAAGAATATTCGCCACGAATTACAGTGAAGAAAACAGAAAAACAATTGAAAGTCCAAATCATGAGATATTGCCAAAAAAAGCAGTTTCATTAATTGGAAACTCTGTATAATATTACATTTTCATATTTGGAGAAGAATGCGGAATAAAATGGCTTACCTACACGATTTGTGTTTAAAGTGAGTAGTTTTTGTGTTATAAAAGTAAATCGACATTTGCAAAGTTCAAGGCAGTGTACAAATAAAATGCTCGAGTTATCAGAAGACACAATAACGAAGTTAGCAATGGTGAACAGAAAAAATAAACAGAAAATAATGGATTTTTAATCACCATGTTTATGTGCATATAAACATGTACATACTCCAAAGTGCTTTCTGAGACAGCTACAGCGTTTAGTAGGTATAAGATTTGATAAAAATTGAGTTTGTTTGTGTCGAAGTTTTGACAGTCTCTGACATGTCAATTTATTAACCCATTAATCTTAGTTAAATACCTTAAACCATAATACGGGAAACGTAGCTCAGAAAGCGGCGGCAGGTCAGCATTTTCCAATACTTTCAATATCTAAGACGTATTTACTTGATCAACTTCACTAAAATTGTGAGCAGACGGTATTTTCGCACTCTTTCAAAATAATAGAATAACACAAAATACCTTATTCTAGTAGCTCGCGAAGATGTTCTTTGCAATTATTAAGATATATTATTGTGAACAAGACTTTGAAATCAGATGGTGATGGTCGCCATGCAAATCATTTGCAGAAAGTTTATCATTTGCTGTCTGAAGATTAGCCACGACGAAAGAGATTTTTCAGAATGGTTCTTGGCGCAAATAAGAAATGTTTGTTTTTACTCTCGGAGGGTGCGATTTGGACCTGACGAGGCAACTTATACCCATGTTCACATTTTTAAACAACATAATGCTCATATTTGGGGTCACGAAAATGTTCATGGTGTAAAAATCAGCAAGTTCAACAGCAATTTTCGTGCAACGTTTGTATGGGATTATGCGAGGACTCATACTCATTGGCATTGGTTCGTATTTTCTGCCTCTATACAGGGTGTAACTAAATAAGTGTAAAACATTTAAGGGGGTGATTCCTCATCGAAAAAAAGATAGGATCTTTCATATAAAGAAACTTCATTGGAGCATCCCTTGTTAAGATACAGCCCCTTAAAGGGGGTACATAAAATTTGTTTAGTAATTTTTTTCACAAGCACTGAAAAAGTTACAATATTGAAACTAACCTGACATTTTCTACTAGGTACCAAAAAGACACTTAGCCAGTAATTTGTTTGGTTTGCCCCATGGTTGTAAGGGGTGGAAAACGCAACCCCTAAAATTTATTTCCATGCAACTTTTTGTCTTATTATTTGTTTACCATTTAAAAATTTATTTCCGATGGCCTGTTTCATTCTAAACAAAAAATGTCTCTTGAATTTTTTGCACAAAATAAACCAGTTCGCAGCAAAAAATTATTTTACGAACAACTACAGAGATACATCGTCATAAATGCGAACTGGGTTTATTGTTATTTTGCAGTTACTACCTGCATTAAATGATTAAAGGGGAATAAACAAAGCTAATTTATTAATAACAAAACATACAACATGTAGAAATCATAGTAAATGTTCAACATGTCTACCTTCAGACATTACGCATGTGATGTCCAGTTTCGTATTTTCGTTTTATGGCGATATGTATCTTGGTTATAAAATAATTTTTTGCTGCGAACTGGTTTATTTTGTGCAATAAATTCAAGAGACATTTTTTGTTTAGAATGAAACAGGCCATCGGAAATAAATTTTTAAATGGTAAACAAATAATAAGACAAAAAGTTGCATGGAAATAAATTTTAGGGGTTGCGTTTTCCACCCCTTACAACCATGGGGCAAACCAAATAAGTTACTGGCTAAGTGTCTTTTTGGTACCTAGTAGAAAATGTCAGGTTAGTTTCAATATTGTAACTTTTTCAGTGCTTGTGAAAAAAATTGCTAAACAAATTTTATGTACCCCCTTTAAGGGGCTGTATCTTAACAAGGGATGCTCCAATGAAGTTTCTTTATATGAAAGATCCTATCTTTTTTTCGATGAGGAATCACCCCCTTAAATGTTTTACACTTATTTAGTTACACCCTGTATACATAATATGATCTAACTGACGAGTCACAGATAAGCATTGAGAGAAAAATCCCTTTTTCGCATTATGAATCCAATAGACCGATACACTTCGAAGTGAACATAATGCGGAACGAAAGACAATAATTGATGATCAAAATATCACGCAAAGATCATTTTCAGTGGGTCTTACTGAAGGGAGATGTTCAGAGATTTTCACGACAGCGTCAATTACCATCAAGCCTATATAGATTCCGCTGGAGCTGAAGACGGTCATGGTATAATGTTACGCTGAAAACGAATGAAGTAATGAGCAAAAAGGAAAAAATAAGGAAAAAATAAAAAAAAGGAGAAGGAAAAAAAAAAAGAAAAGTAATTTTCCATTGTAAGTGTTAAGTGAGACTAACTCCCCACCAAATTTTCTCAAAAATTCGTCAGATCAGCAGGTCAGATCAGGTTTTGCGTCTGACCTGCCAAAAGTCTTTTTTGGTTGATAAAGCGAGCTTGCCAAAAATACCACATACATACAGACTTCGTATCCCCGTTTTCCAAATAAATTTTTCTGGTAAGTTTTGATTAGCTAATTTTGAAGCTTTATGTCTCACCGCGATACGGTTTTAAAAATTTTCGATTTAACACCTATATTCACAGGTTATCTCTCGTGCTTTTTCCTCGCTAACCAATTTTGGCAACTTTGGAAACTGAACCCAAAACTTCAAGCAAGGAAATCCAGGGACGAAAATTGACTCCGGGCAAACATTAAAAACAAAAGACTGCATGAAACGCACTTAACTTTCTTCTGGGCACAGTTGTCAATAGGAAAATTGAATGAAGCAACTTATCAACAAACAAACAAGAATGTTTTCGGTTGGAATCAGCACCTTTTCACACCTGATAATTTCTTTCAAATCATCACTACTTGTCTGAAACGAGTTAGTGATTGTTCCAATGTTCGTAAATATGAAAAAAGAGCTGGTTCTCCGTGAAAAAGTGCAGTGGTAATTTGGATGTTGTTATGAACATTTTTTGTCTCACGTTAGAGAGAGAGAGTTCTTATTAAAGTGTTCACAAGTGGAGGATAAGTTCAGAGACAAGTGATGGATTTTCATTCAATTTTCCTCCCAAAACCTGTTTCCAGAAGAAATGAAAGTTTGAGTAATTTTTTATGCAATCTTTAGTTTTTAATGTTTGTTTTGAGTCAATTTACCCTGAATTTGTTTGCCTGGAGTCTTAGCTTTTTCACTATGAACCTGAAATTTCCAGAATCGGTTGGTGGGGGAAAATTTTTGCAGTTCAAGAGCAAACATGTGAATACAGTGTCCAATCGAAAATTTAATAACCGGCTCGAGGTGAGAGAACAAGCTTCAAAATTTGCTCGTCAAAACACACAAGAAAACTTTATTTGTTAAACGGGGAGACGAAAACAAAGTCGAAATCCCTTGGGAATATTGACAGTCTTCCCCAATAAAAATTGCCGGGTTAGCGTATGAGTAAACGGATGATCTAAATATGCTGACCGGTCATGTTCTGGTCAGTTAGAACATCTCTCAAAAATAGGCAATATAACAAGCCGACCTTTTTCGACTAGTACGAAGACATAAATTATTTTACCTATGTTGATTCTTTAAGATATTCGTTAGAATGATTCCCATTTACAAAAGAAGACAGACAAGCGAGATTTTGTAACTTGTCATCCTGCCATAGTCGGCATTTATTGAGAGTGCGAAAATAGTAAATTGGAATTAGAGCACCTTCCGGACATAACCTACTGGAACTAGATGTCATTTTTTAGCGGGATTTTATGTTTTTATGAGTTTTTTATTCACAAGCGAAAAGTATTGGTATAAATGTTTTACTTCAATTCTGTTTCAAACAGAAGGCATTAGATTTTTTGATTCGTTTGTGGTGAAGAGAAATGCGAACTAAGAATAAATATGACCTTTTTTTTTGCTCTTATCGTATATCAAAACCGTACCAAGAATGTATGTAACTTTGTACTGACTAAGCTGCGACCTGAGTATTGATTAGTTAATAAAGCGGTAGTTCAGGTGTGTCTTTATACTGGAAAGCAATTACGTCCCGGTAAAGTCGCACGGCCGTCTGTGCATGGAAGGTATCAGCTGTCTTTCGCCGGAGTCAATAACGAGGGTGTAAGGACCCGGAATCAACTTACCAATCCACTGGGGATGGACAGCTGGCGATGATGTAAGAGAAGCTCTCTCCGTCCACTCCATTGCAAATTCACTTCTCTTGTCCGGTAAAAAGCACCCGATTCCTGAGAATTTTAAAATACAACTTCCTCTCTACTGCATTTTGCTCGATAAGCCCTTTGTGTGGATTTTAATCGTGGTCGGGATTCAGGCCAAGCCTTGAGATTATGAAAAGGTTTTAACAGATTTACATACTTTTTACATCAATAGTAAATATGTGATGAAAAATTTCTGGATAGCAGTATATAATAAAATTACCCATAAACAATTAATTTTTATCCATTTTATAATTTATAATTATTATTCTTTAAATTATTCAAGGCATGTATTCCAAAACGTAGTAAAAATCAACTTTTGTAGAATTAAGGGCTGCATTTTTGCATATTCCTACCTATTTGCTAGGTTTGGGTGTTCACATGTAAGAATACATTGTGACTGTACATACATTGTGACTCATGTAGAGAAAATACATGAGGATCTCAGTTATCTTATAAGAGACGCGAAGTTGGTTAAATCGGGAGAAAGCTGCATATTTTTGTGCGAATTTGTATTCTGAAAAGAAATTCAGGCTTACTTAAGTCGCTGCTTAAGCATGCTGAAAAACTGAAAAATTGAGATTTTTTTTAACTTAAAAATTTTCAAAGCCGACTAGATCCAAAAACTCTAGACTGATAATAATACGTCTAACTTCGTCCAACAACCAATTTTACGTAGATTTAGACGGCAGCCGCTACGGTCGCGCCATCTAGTGACAGGGAGGTGCAGCGTCAAGTCGCGAATAGGAAAGTAATGCAAACATTCCTAATTTATATGATGGATCAAAATTCCGGAAACGGTCCAATAAATGCTTACCTTTTGAGTGTTGAAAGAAATGCAAAAACAAGTAGGTACTGTGGAAGCCCTTTTCCATTATCTCGAGTTGTTTCCAGAGCTGCTTTCCAAAGCGGCTTTGAAAATGGAAAATTGCGATTTTCATTTGTTTATAACTTATTTCAAGCTGCAACTGTAAAAACCATTCTAACTGGATTTTCTGGAGCGGCCGATAGTTGCTTAGACGAGCAGTCGACTAATCCGTTGGCGCTGTCACCGCGTGGGTTCGAATCCCTCTCGTGCCATGAGTGTTGTGTTTCGTCTATAAAGCTAATTATGTAATTGAAAATTTGTGTGTGGCTATATGAGCTAGATCTCGATGCCAGGAATTACAAGAGTGGAGTAAGACTGTGTCTTACCTACATACATATTAAAAATCGATGTTCTCTCTCGTATAAAAAAAAAAGGATTTTCTCAGAAAATGTGAAAATACAATAATATACAGGGTACTTATTTAAACAAATAGACAATGTCATCATTACTGAGTCAAGGAACAGCCTGTATAAAAATATTACATCAATAATAACAAAAATAAATTAAAAAAATTAACCTGTTTTTGCATGTTTTTCAGAACTCAAAATTTGAAGATTTATTGCACTGTTTCTGAACTTTTCTTCCACAGTCTATATATTGAAACATTCCAAAGCGCGTTTTAACGCTACCCGGTTTTCGATGCGGATTGTCGAGTGAGAGAACAATCCGAGGCAATACGGAAGCTGAAGTCAGAATGAAGTTATCCACATCAATCGAGATTCTCAATTGTGGAAACTCAGAATTTATACCTAACTTCACTCACACGCATCGACACTTTCGTGTGATAACGCTCTCAGAGTAAAAACGTTGAAATTCTCCAAAATGTACGTCCAAAAATACGAGGGATTTGTCTGCAATATTTTTTTCGATTCATGATAGATGGCGCTGGAATCGACGAATTTACCTAATTTTTTTTCGATTTCTCTTAACATTGAAATTGAAAGAAAAAGATCCACGAATCGACAAAAAATTAGTGTTTTTGTAGCTTGCCGTATTATTTTACTTAAGAAAAAAAGTGATTTCTCCTACATAATATAACCGAGTATGATATATATAGGAGCAGGGGTGTTCTTTATCACGTGACCAAAAGCGGACAGTGTCACATTAGCTAAATCGGGATGAAATCACGTATTCGTGTATCCGACACTTTATGAATTCACACGTTAATTTGCTGCTGCAAATAACAGCGAAACACTGTGATAATCAATTGATATTCCTTAGGTACTACAGTCCTTCACATCTGCTAACTTATGCAGACATTTTCGACATGTCGTGTAGGTTGAATAGATAGGTATACAACGCGTTAGAAAGAAAGGTATGACATTCACCAGAATTATTATAAAATCAATATTACCAGTTCCAAACAACTGCTGTAAACTTTTAGTATTGTACACTGTACCATATTGCATTTATGGGGATGTATCTACACTACAACCTAAAAGATCTTTTGTGGGTCTCCTTCTGGTGACTATTAGATTACAGCACCTCATTCAGTTCTAGTTCTCGGACCATATTTAAGATTTTGCTGTTTCTAAAGATGGTAAAACTTTCATGGTTAGTAAAGGCCTAGACATCGGAATCGTCTTTATTTCTGTTCCTTATGGAACTACTACTACTAGAACAGGATGTATTGGGGTTTCGTCCCTCTCCATGTAGACTCTACAGGTTTGGTCTATTTGTAAACCAATCTTGCTAAGGTGGTGCTCCGTGTTTACAATGGAACATCAGAAAACCTGGTAGCATACTCAAAGCGTTTTTGTTTAGTTTGGTACAGGCTCTAAATCTTTCTTGGTTATATTTCCCATGCATTAATTTGGCTTGTCTTAATCCTGGGATGATTTTACAGAGATTTCTCTTTAGATTTCCTCTTGTTTCTTTATTTTGTATTTAAAAAAGTTTTCTTCTAGTTCGCAGAAAGGTAGTGTCCCTTTGAGCGAAGCTCTTGCTCCTGGCTTTGCTATAGGTTGTCGGCTTCTTCATTGCCTCCTACACCTGTGTGTCCTGGCACCAAAAGGAGAGCTAGTATGTGGTATTGGTATGTAGTAAATGCTTGTTTACCTTAGATTTAAACTGAATGAGAAAGTAGACCATAGGGAAGACATTACCGAGCAGCGAATTTCAAAATTTTTTCGGTGACCAACTGTGTATCGTCCAAAACAGAACTAAGGTCGCAAGCTCCCTAGAGTAGTTCCTATGGAGATACCAATGGAGAGGTCACTTAGCAATCTACGATATTCTAAGGATGTTAGTAATCGGTTAGAGACGCATTGTCTACGACGCGACGTTCTCTTCTCTGGATAGAATCGAGGAGCTTCAGGGTGCAATTTGTGGCAGAACTCCACACATGAGAACACTATTCGATTGTTGATTGGATTTGTGTGCCATGTAAATTGTCAACAGTTGTAAAATTTGGTTCGATCTGTTGAGAAATCCCGAATTTTTTTGCAGCTGCCTTGGCAAGATTGGCAAGAGTCCCGAAGACAAGCCTCCACTACGAGTCAGTTCTAGGATGGATAAGGATGGACTATGCTTAATGGTGTTCCCGGACATATAGTAACAGCTGGTACAGGTAACTTATGCTTTTTAGAGAATATACGCCTTCCTATGTTTTGATATCAGTGAATTGAACAAATATATCAGATCCTAATTTTCAATAGCACTTGGGTCAGAATTGGTACTGTCCATGCTATGTTTTCTGGTGATAGAAATGTCCTCGGATTTGTCAGCTTTCAAAAAATTTGAAAATATAAATTCCGTGTGGAGATTTAGGTACTCTGTTATTAGAAAAATATGAATCTGCATGGCTTAATGTTAACCTTAAGTTTAAGTTTAATGTCTTCTATAGTCTTCTGTGGCACTCCTGAGTTGGTGACATAAGAGTTAAGTGATTGTCTACAACAACCTTTACTTAAACTTCTATCGGAATAGAAACTTGGAACCAACTTAAATAGATAAGGAGACAGCACACAGGAAAATTTTTTCTAAGCAGACTCTCACGCCAGATTATATCAAACGCTTTTTAGTCGTCTAAGGTTTCAGCCCAGGCTGCTTAAAACTTTTCAACGGGTAAAGCCCAGATGTGAATCACATAAGTAAGTCATCGGTAGATCGCTTACGCCGAAATCCATAACGGTGTCCCAGAGTACCATCTAGAACTAGGCGAGAAAGTATTTCTGAATTGATGACCTTCTCCATCATCTTGGAGATCTGAGGATGCGCAGCAATAGGTAATGGTTGTCCCGTAGAGTTGTTTTTTTTTAAGATTCGAATTTACTGAAAGAATGTGTTAAGAGCGAGACCAATTTTTTACAGTTGAGGAGTTATAGATTGATAGTTATGAAGCTTCCCCAAGAAAGATATGCTGAGATCTAGTTTAGAGAGAAGTTCTGATGAAATCAACGTCTTTGAAATCGGTCCCAGAGTTTATCACTTCAGTAACTGAATTATTTTTGAAAGTGATTCTGATGAACCGTACCTAGTTGTTCAGTAGTTTGTAGACGGGAAGCTGTGCATTAGTTGATGCTCTTGTTGCATAATCTGTCATTAATAGTTGCTTAGTCTGATCCAGACAGTTTGTTCGTTATCTAAAAGGTATAGACTTTTGATGAGTTTGGTTCTGATGGCACCTCGACAAATCAGTGTCTAGTTTTGTACACATTGTAGAATTCAAATAATTATTGATTTATTATTTATACTGTACGTGGGCCAAAAATTAGCCCAATATACAAAAATACAGTACCTAAGGATAAATTTTAAAGTTAAAATTCATTAAAACGAGTTCTATGAGAAATTAATAGCGTCATTTTTCGATTCTCAAAGTTATTCGTAACGAAAATGGATCAAAATAACGTAAAACGGCTTACATTTCCCTATCTTAACTTTTTATGTACTATTTTATGATGTAGATGAACTATTTATACAGGATGATGAAAATTATCAGATTTTTCATCACCATGTCGTATAAGAATTTTATCCACAGAATATGATACCAAATGCCAAATGGAAAGTGAACATAGGGACGTGTGCGCCGGTGATTCGACAAAATAACAATCCGTTTCTTTAAAAGGGGTTTTCTCTAGTTTTATTTAAATGAGCTATTTGAGCTGCTGCAGGTGTCTCGGGAACTTTCTGGGGGCTTACACGATAAAGGTTCACTCATTTTATTTATAGCTTCACACATTACGTGCACAAACATATATACAAGTTTTAATTTAAATTCAATAAATTTGACAGTTCCTCATTGTCGATTGTAATTGACTAGTAGCCAATCAAGTCCTTTCATTCTCATTCTGTCTTTGAATAAGATTAGAAAAATCTAATAAAAAATGTCAGATTTACTTAAAGCAGTGAGATAATGATATGATAATACATGACGGTAATAAAATGGGTGCCGTATTTGACAATTGACTGTGAGTTGAGTGAAGAAACGATCAACAGTACCTATAGGTGTAGATGTCGGCAAGTTTGTTTAATTGACGTCAAAAACGCCCCCTACAGAGTAATAACCTGCATCTTAATTACCCTCTAATGAACATCTCGTTTTCCCCAGTTCTGCTCCTCTACTCTAACTTCTCAGTGTTCTGATGTACCGAGAGACGAGATATAGTATAAGGTGTTGCATGGTACATAAACACAAGATAGTCTCTCATAACCATTGATTTATACTGTTATTGCAATGTAAAGGATGAGGGTAATTTTCCCTTTTACTAATATAACTCAGTAAGACTGGGGTTGGTTGATGGTGAACTTGAGAACTTAATGGTAATATTAGCTTAACCTAGCTAATGAATTATGATTAGTCATTTTTATGAGTGCTTTTGAAACTGAATGGAAATTCTGTATAAAGACTATATAAGTCTTCATTTCCTTCATTCGTTCACTAATGAAAATGGTTTATTCCTAAGCTCTTATAGCGCTCACCGGTTTACCCTGAATTTATTTTCTGATAATCATTCTTGAGTCAGTAAATTAGTTTCATAATATGGATAATTATGATAGTTCCAAAAGTTTCAGGAGGTCCTTGAACAACCTCTAATATTTCCATCGACTTCAGGTGCTTCGGAGGTGGAGAAGCTTAAAGGTTCTTTTTTCAGAAAACAGTGCGCCACGTAGAAAATTTTATACTATCTGAATTGAAAGCTTATTAAATCCTCTAGGAAACGATATATTTCTCTCTGCATGTTACCGTTTTAGAGATATGAGCCGACGAAGGTGAAATTTTGCTCAACTTATCCATACGACTTTTAGGCAAATTAGGATCTTTTAAGGGCCCACTTGGAAAAAAGTGTTGGAATTGCTAGTCCAACCAGTATTTTAGGTTTGCAGGGCCCGTCGATCACCGCTCGAGTCAGGAAGTCCGAAAATTCCGGAATTTTTTGGAATTTTTTCAGTTTTTTTGCTTATAGGTCGAAACAGTGCTTTCCATCAAACATTTCGCTCATACAGAAAATAAAGAGCATTCAATTTTGCGTTGAATCAGTTCCCCATTAATTGAATTTGGTTTAGTCGTATTGCTGAAATTGTCAGTCGAAGAATATTGATTTGCTGAAAACTTTGCTGAAAAATAGTATAAAAGCAACAGCGTCAGCATCCAGGCTAGGATCGGCTGGATGAGAGGGCACCTTATTGTCCTTAAAGCGGGAGAACTAACAGTTGGCGAACGCCATAGGTACAGGCGGGCAAGCGGAAAACTACCTGATTTTAATTTACAGAGAACAACATGACCGTAAACAAAAATTTTTGAATTTAAAGGCTATACTGTCCAGCTAGCAACCAGTGTCACTCTGAGTTCGAGCTGGGTGATGAGAAATGGGCAACCGGACAGATCTGCAAAATGCACACCTGGAAGATTCAAAAGTATGCAGATGAAGAAAATGTGCCGTGTGGCAGCGGGGAATATCAGAGGTTTATTGCAGGTAAAAAAACTGCACATACTGGAGCGCGAACTGACCAGACATGCAGAGGGTAGATGTTTGTGGAAGGGCAAAAACCCAGTGGAGAGACAAAGGACATGCGACGGCGTACAGAGCATAATTATGTGTCAGGAGGCGAAAAGACCGGGGAAAAAAAGTAGCAATAATACTGGTGCACAAAAAACTAGCACAATGTATACGCGAGTATTTACCAGTAAACTAGCGCATAATTAAGGTAACCTTGAAGCCAAGCCCTCTAGGTAGAACATTATACAGGTATAAACGCCGACTATCGATGACGCTGATGAGAAATAATGGAAACACTGGAATAGAAAAGTCGGAAAGAGGACAAGAGAAGAACACCTTACAGAAATGATCGGATGCTACGGGCTGGGAGCACCAAATGTTAGAGAAGAGCGCCTAACTTGGAAACGTATTTGTGCTTTGTGGACTATTTGCAGGCGTTTGATACTGTGAGGTGGAACGATACATGGGAAGTACTGAAGAGTTAAGGAGCCCCTCATCATCTAATCTGCCTTCTTCGCAATCTGTATGCGCAATCTGTATGAAATTTTTAAGTTTCTTATTTAATCCTTTTTCAAATTCTCTTGAAAATGTGAATTTAGTTGATCCCTTTTTAAAAGATGTATCTTGTTGAAAAGGGTGCCATTTTAGATATAGATAATTTTTATCGACCTCATAAATCTGTGATTACTCTATGTGCATGAAACATTGGGACACCCTGCATAAATATAAAACAAAGCTGGTTAAGTTTTTTCATTAAGGAACTGGTTTTTATTTATTTTCCATTTACAGAAAAAATTAAACATGATAGGTAAATAAAATAGCTTTTCATCAGGTGTCCTTATTTGCCGGTAAACTCCGATAAAATAAAACAAACTGATATTGTTGAGATAGAGATTCGGAATGTTAATTATGACGGCGATGACACATTATTCTGGATTCCAACACTTGCGCTCGACGCTTCCTGATCGCCACTATTCATAGCCGCAACCCCCACGTATCCCCTGACACAGGGTAAGCATATGAACGGCAATATCATGCATTTGTTACATACCTTCACCATCAAACATGCATGCATACTTCATACGAATGCAGATATGGCGAGATATTCCAGTTATCCCATGATGCACGAGTCAATTACCTATCTATCGCATTATCTAGTCACTGGCATCTCAATTACTCCGATTTGTTTACACATTTCTGCTGTTGAAGGTTTCACCTCAAATTCATGCTATTAAGGATTTGGTTGTCATTTGAAAAAAGTTCAATGCTCATGTTTATTGTTGGTATCTGACGCGAGCAAAAAGACATACGAAATATGTACAAGCAAACAAAAATTAGTGTACATGAAGGGTTTGAACAGTCGCTATTATTGGTATGTAAATTACTCCGTAAAATGAGAGCCGACAATGCTGAACAACGCTGAAGTGGTGTAATCGGAAGCTGTATTGTGACCCTGTCCTAACTCGATATCCATACTTAATACACACAGGATATCCGTTTTTTAGAGCTCACTAAGAGATATGTACCTACCTAGTTGATTATTCTGAGAAGACTGGAAAGCTTGAGTTTTTTTCTTTTCTCAATAGCCCCTTTGTTATCAGACGTTCAGTTTGGAGAATTTTCGACATGCATTGGCATTCTGCGTTTATTGGTGTCACCTGATTGTTTTTGTGCTAAGTTATAGTTTCATAGTTTCCAAGATATGAGTTAAGCCGTTTTATTTTCTTTATTGACCCCATATTGGATGTTTCTTTGAGAAAATACAGATCCCTCTTAACCATGGTGCTTCAGCAGCTTTCTCTTCCACCATGTACTCACTACAATCTATGTTTAGTGGAATTTATTAACTCCTTAACTTCTATTAACAACTGGATGGAGTTGCTAAGGGGAGCCCCCTGAGTCATGTGGTTGCCAGCTTCTACCTGGAATTCTTTGAAGCCACAGCCTTAGACTCCACCACCAGCAAACCGTCGGTATCGCTAAATCACACCTTCGTCATTTGGCAACGTGGAGAAAAGGCTCTGGAAGAATTTATTCATCATATTAACAGTATTCATCCCCGCTTTTAATTCACGATGAAAGTAAAAAAGGATGGACTACTATTTCTTGATGTCCTCGGTAACAGGAATGATAAATGACACAGTGGGGCACAAGATCTACCGGAAACCAACACACACAGATCGGTATTTACACAAAAACTCCAACCATCGCCAAGACAAAAGAAAACGACTAGTGATAAAGGCACTGGTGAATCGTGTATCCCGAATTTGTAAAACCCAACGCCTACAAGAAAATCTCGCTCATCTAGATAATGCTCTGCAGGCGAATGTATTGTAACCAAACGCACCCCGGCCCGATGGTCTTTCGCGAAAAGCCACCGTGTGATCGTCTAGTTTCCCTAATTTCTCCTAATAGAACCGCTGTGTTTTCCTACGTTGTGTTTACCGTAATTACCGTAGTCACCCCTGCTCTTTGATTGAGGTATGCCAGGATTACTATGGCCGAAACGGATGCGCAAAAGAACCTACTTGGATTTTTCTGTTGTCGGAAAAGCGGGGAAATTTACTGGGACTCGTTGTTAACTGTTGGCTTCCTATCAGAGAGTTTAAAAGCGAGTGATGAGCGAGAGAATTCGTTTGCAAGGGCGTAAAATGGTGAATGGCGAGATGAGCTGTGTTTTTGCATAGAGAGTACAAAAAAAATGGAAAGCGAAGAGGGATCCCTTTCATCCATCTTTCAAACTATAATCCATTTCGGATTCCACTCTTTTGCACACCTGTGCTTTCCTTTTGTTTTTTGTTTCGTTTACAGACTACCCGGTATATGCGGGAATGTCTTATTATTTCGTTTTGCTTTTATTTCGGTTACAGACTATCCGGTATATGCGGAAATGTCTGTGTGTTTCACCTATTCAACGATTTTCCTTGCCTAATTTCCTTTTTCTAGACTCTTTGATCTCACTTCAAGCAACTGCTTGAATTAATTAAAGAATACAACCATGTTGTTTACAGACGACCCGGTATATTGCGGGAATGTCTGTCTATTACCTATTCACTTTCTCGTACGAAATTATCGTGTATTTTCAACCGGGAGAATCACCCTGTATGTCTAGCTGCGTCGCCTGTAAGTCTAACGTGAGTTAAGCATCGCACCTGCACAGCTGGTGGCATATTGGTTGCCTAACTATAATAGCGGTTCTTGTTCGGATGCGGTGGTTCGGGCCGATTAAGATGGTCTTGCCTTTCGAATGTGGGTTCAAGTACGGGGTTGCCATTTCTCTTGAATGTTTAGTTAGTATCTTTATGAAATCGTTCTTTCCGATTCTCTTTAATTTAATTTTTTTTTTTTTTTTTACAGTTGATTTACCTGGGAGAGGAAATGGTTTCGCCTCTGTTTATTTTAACTGGGAGAGGGAATTATTTCGCCTCCGTTTATTTTAACTCGTGACCTGCTTGATAACTCATTATTGTTATTTGGTAAACCTTGTTTGTTTACTTTGGTTTAACCTTTTGATTACCTTTTTGCCCCTGTGGGCTACCTGGCGAAGAATTGAAATGTTGGAATTTTTAGTTTGGTACCTCCTGGAACCGGCATATTTGCGGACATCGAGACCAACCATCGATTCCACCGTGTTCCTGGTTTCTACCCCTAACTAGTCAGTACTGATAAAAATGCTGGAATTTGTAATTGGTACCTACTGGTGCCGGCTTGTTTCGGGAATACAATTGTAACGAGACCAGCAATCGCCCCCACCGTGCACAGTATTGCCCTATATACCTGTTAACAGTACTGATTATTATTCTATTGGTTGCAAACTGTTTGTTTTAACTTGCCTCTCGAGGCAATGAGTTATTTGATTGGTCATTAGAGTTTTTATATTGTTGCTGTGATCAACTGTGAGTGTGGAGATTTTACTGAATACCTGGGTTGATTTCACAGGACAATTTTGTCTCTGTTTAAATAGAAGAGCTTCGGAAAAACGACCTTACAATGATACTTTGGTTTCTTGTCTTTCTTTCTTGGCTTTCCCATACTCGAGATTAATTTTGAGGTGCTTTGGATTTTTATTGGTGAATTGCAATTCATAATCCTAACTTTATTTTGGTTATTGGATTTCCTGATATGTGAGGGCGGTTATTACACCTGACAACCTTGCTTTGGTTTCTGTTACTCTGTCTTACTCTGACTCTGAGGGTGCTTTTGCCCTGTTGCGATCTATGATTTCCACTTTCCGGTACAACGGAGGTCTTCACCTGGACATCGAGGTGAATCCCTCCCCCGTGTGTCAATCGAGCACCTATTATTACTCTTAATTGGGTCTTGTAATGGAACTAGTATTTTATAATAATGTGTACGAGTGGCTGGTGCGACATCTGACAATGCCGCCTTGTTCTATCTGGACCTGTGCTAACCGGGGGTGCTCCGCCACACGGTCTTCATTTATGGTGTCATATAATGGCGAGAAACTCCTTTCACTTTCTAAATCGTATTTAAAGGGACTGCTTCCTGCCTGACCATCTGCGCTAAATAAAAACTCGGACTCTTCGAAGAATAGGATGAATGAATCATGGGCCGTTTAGTTTACAGATCATTAATTTCTGATCTGGGTCTATTTTCGCTCCTAGCTCTATCTCGATTTCCTATACGTGAATATTTAATTATTTATTCCTGTTTCCTGCCTAACTTGGTTTATTTCTAATTATTGACGTAATTGCGTAGGTTCCTATTGTGGTGCCGCCTAATACCTAGTTGATTATTGTGTCTGATTTAAAATGGGACCTGCGCTCATGGATTGGGCGAATCTGTTTAACTATTTATCGACGTGGATTTTGTTGTGAAGAGAGTTTGCCAACTGCGAAGTTTGAGTTGTTTAGAGGAGAGATGCAAATTTATATGGGTAAAGTTTAGATAAGAATTGGGCGACCGAGAGTTCGCTAAACGCCTTCTCGTCGGGTTTACGTCCAAAGGGTTGGGTTTAGATAAGGATTGGGCGACCGAGAGTTCACTAAACGCCTTCTCGTCGGGTTTACGTCCAAAGGGTTTGGTTTAGATAAGGATTGGGCGACCGAGAGTTCACTAAACGCCTTCTCGTCGGGTTTACGTCCAGGGTAAAGTTTTGATAAGGATTGGGCGACCGAGAGTTCACTAAACGCCTTCTCGTCGGGTTTACGTCCAAAGGGTTATGGAGTCAGACGTGACCTGCTCGAAAGCTGATCTCATCTGCCTGGAGCAGCGGCAGGACGTCTGCTTTTATAGAAGCAGTCGCCCGATTTCTAAACACCGCGCAATAATGCACCTTATTGCCACTGCCCTCATGCTGTGATTTAGTCCGTAATCATATCTCATTTGTCTTGAGATTTGGCGAGTTGACCTCGCGGCTACCTTACTGATTTGTCCTGAACCTGCACTAACTAAATTTTCCTTCAAATCGGTCAACGCGTTTAGGCACTTCTCATTGTGTCTAGTTATTATAATTACACCGACTTAACTTTCACTTCGTGTTTTCCCTTACTTGCCGTTTAGGTACCATAGTGGATTTTTGGCTGTTGCTATTCATTTATTCGTTTTATCGATTGGTGTAATTTTAATTATCGTAGATAGTATACCTAATGAGTTTCTATTGTTTCTGCCTTGCTTATTGTTTTGTTCTGATTTCACCCGGTCTGTATCTTTCCGACCGTTCTTGTATGTAGGTCAGCTCTTCTTTTCTTTCATCACGCGGACGGAGAGTGTCTCCACACAATGCCTGCCCTAACCATCTGGTCGTGTCTACCCTAGCCCGGCCGATCCTTCCGATGTCTTTTTAAAGCGCTGGAATGAGTGATTTCTCTTTTCTGAATATTTAATGTGCTGGCGGGATCGTTTACTTGATGTAACGGCGCGTAGCTGTATTTAATTTCCTAACATAATTCTTGCACTGTTTCCTTTTTCGATTTGGGGCTGATTTAATGAGGGCGATGGAAATAATTTCCTTATCATCCTACCTAGGTGCGATCCATTTCAGTATAAACCGTTCAAGAAATCAAGAGAGTCTTTCGACCCAGAACCCAACATCCTACCACATCCAGCGAAAAACCACCAAGGGTTTTTGGAGCTGCATTTCTTCTTTAGGACGCACTGTTTCCTAGAGATTTCACAATGTAGAAACACCCGTACGAGGTAAAATATGAAAATCGAGTTTTTACAGGAATTAATAATTTTTGTGATCTTTATTGAACCGTATTGCATTACAAAAAGCTCGCATGAGTGCCTACATTGTGGAATACCTTGAAAACAGTACGTCCAACAACAAAAACGTAACATGACTTTTTTCCTCTAAACAAAACAAGGTATCTACCAAAAATAACCAATTTGCATTAAAATCAGTGGCGTAGACAACTCACCCAGATCCCTGCCACTATTGTTAAGAATTTATCACCGGAAGTATCAAATCGTGTACTTCAATTAGCACAACTAGTGTTCAAAATTTCAAATTATTACAATCAGCCATTTTTTTTATATTTATTTTGAAAAATACGATTTTTTTCCTTTTAAACTTAAACACCCTGTATTTTCTTAACGAAGTATTTCCCGAATATAGTTCATAAAGCAAACTCATATTATTTTTCGATTCTCTATCGTTCCCTGGGGTTAACAACAAGATAAAACCTGAATCACGCTGTATTATCTCTATTGTGTAATAACCGTTTCCGATATTCCAATACTGGCCCTATGAAATTTGCATAGCCCTGTATACAATAATTATTATCTATGAAATAGTAATTAATTAGATTCGCACAGATTGACACTCAGGATGGCGCTAAACTATTACGCTTTCCCCATTGAACTCAGGCATGAATGTTTGACAACATATTATATTCATACAATAACTGTTATCATTATTGATAATTACAATTTCATGTGTCGCATCAAGTAGGCTGAAAAGTATTAATTACTATTATATTCGATATCACTGGTATGGTTATCAATAATAAATTAATATATTTATGTACTATACAGGGTTATGCAAATTTCATGGACGGTATACAGTATTGGAATATAGAAAACGTAGTTTAAGTTAAAGATATAATTCTGGAAAAACTATAAACAAAAAAGGTTTACCATTTTAGCCATATTTTTTTATTAGTGAAAATGAATCAAGTAAGTAAATAGGTTAAGATAAGTATAAAATAGGTTATCATTACATTACAACTCCTGCACCACCCCCAATCGATAAGCATACAAGTGAGCATTTTTCCAAAGTAACTTGCGACAGGTTCCCACAGAAACATCAATTTGCTGGGCTAGATGACGAACTGATGTGTGAGGATCGTTTTACATAACATTGCCAGCTTTTCAGTTCTTTCTTTGGTCTGCCAGTTCCTGTTTCCAGTTTCATTTCCTGTCCCTCGAAAATTTGAAATGTATCGCAAAACAGCTTCTCTAAAATTCTGGACAGTCACCACAACACCAGGATACTCCTCTTGGAACTTAATTAAGCAGTTTTAGTAGATCCAAATTCCATCGATTTAGAAAATAACTTTCAACTAGAAACGTTTTTTGTTCTAACGTAAATAGCATTTTTATGATTTTATAACTGGATGTATGTAATTAATTTAAACAATATAAAATAATCAAACGTGGGTAGGTACTGTAACGTAGAGAACCCGGGCCCCCTCGTCTCGTGCGAAAAGCCACTGTGATCGTCTATTTACCTCTGGTGAGTCAACATAATACCTTATCATTTCGAATACGACGTTCTCTGCAATTTGCAGTTTTATTTCACTATTTTAAATATGATGACCAACTGACCAAACTAGGCCGCTATTCTAAGATTATTCCGCAGGCTTGCCTGGGTAATAATTGAATGCTGGAATTTTTACGAATACCTATTCTGGAGCCGGCTTGTTTACGGATATCGAGACCAACCATCGATTCCACCGTGGTCCAAGGTTTTTACCCCTTAAACACCTGTTTAGAAAGCAGATAACTCAGTCCAGACTGGCAATAACATTTTATAGCAATTTTCTGCGGAGTTTATTTTACGGAGTAAATTTTGATTGAAGTTGACATTCGTATGATGTGCTAAAGGAGTTTTGTTTTGATTTGATTGGCTTTTCACATACTCGAGATTAATTTGTTTTTGGTTGTTTTGAATTCCTATTTGCTGAATAGCAATTCGTTGCGTTCTACGATTTCCACTTTAAAAAGTCATGCTCTTTTACCGGCTACCTGAGGTCTCCATCTGGACATCGAGATGAATGCCTCCCCCAACGTGTGGTAATCGAGTACCTATTATAAATCCTAATCGAGTGTTGCAATGGAACTGGCATTTCCTGATAATGCATGCGAGTAGCAGGTGCTACATCTGGCAATCCTGTTCTGTTTTATATCTGGGGGTGCTCCGCTTCATTCACGGTGCCAATACAATAGCGAGGGAATTCCTCTCACTTTCCAATATCGTATAATTTAAAAGGACTGCTTCCTGTCTAAAATTTGCACTAAATAAACTCGGACTCTTGGAAAAATAGGATGATTGAATTATTTCTAATCATGGGCCGTTTTATTTATTCACAGTTTATTCCTCCTGAGTTTGATTTTCCTACTTTCCTCCTAGCTCTCTCTCGATTTCCTATACGTGAATTTGTAATTATTTGTTGAAGTATTTCTTTCCTGCCGGGGTCTTTCTATTTATTGACGTGATTGCGTAGGTACCTACTACTTACTGGTGGTGCCGTCTAATACCTAGCTGATACCTTGCGAATCGGGTTGATTGTTTTACGTTGTCGAAAATGTGGTTGCAATGATATCTGCCCTAACTAATTTCTCAAGGAGTTTTTCCTGGGTTTGGGAAGGACAATTCGGCTGGAGTTCACACAAGGTCGTCTCTGGCCGAACTGCTGGTTAAGAATTGTGATTAGAAGTTTGTTTGGGTGCGATTTGACCGTAACTAAATTGGCAATGGAAATTCTCAGGTTGAAGAGGGACAATTCGGCTGGAGTTCACATAAAGTCATCTCTGGCCGAGTTGTTGGTTAAGAATTGTGATTAGAAGTTTGTTCGGGTGCGATGTGACCCTAACTAAATTGGCAATGGAAATTCTCATGTTGAAGAAGGACAATTCGGCTGGAGTTCACAATATGCCATCTCTGGACAACGACTAAAGGGTTAAGGAGTCAGATGCGACCTGCATGGAAGCTGATCTTCATCTATCTGGGGCTGCTGTAAGACGTCTGCTTTTATGGAAGCGGTGACCCGCTTTCTAAATACGACACGTAACAATGCACCTTCTTGGCACTACCTTATATCGTGATTTTATGTGTTTTATTCCTTATCATATCTCACTTCTCGTAAGATCTAGCAAGTTGACCTCGTGGCTACCTTACTGAATTGTCAGTAAGGTATAATTCAGTACGAAATAATTAGGTATTGTTTTCCATGACCATGATTCCCTGTTCAATAAAATAAATTAAATTTTTTATTATTCTGATCCTTTGAATGTTTAACTGCATTGAAATGAACGTAATCTTACTGTAATGAATTTGTTTCTGCATGTGAGTGTGAGACTTTTGTGTCTCTGCGACTCTTGAGTTCAGTATGAGGATTTTCCTGTGATCGGTATTAGAATTTATGGTTATAGAAACATTCATCAGATGCGTTGTATAAACAGTTATTTTCATTGATAAGAATATCTGTCTCTTGCCAGCGGTTAGAAACAAACCATTAGTATGAGGTATCTATCGTTGTATTCATGAAGAAGAGGAGAATCGGTTTCTGATTAAAAAAAAATGGTTGCTATAAGAAAAATATGATGACGTCACAACTCAAAAATGTAGTTTGATAAAAATATAATTTTTTTGTTGATAAGTAGTTAGGTACATGCTTTTTTATGAACAAGATTGACCTGCTTCGTGATTAAAAAAATAAACGTTGAAGAATAACGATATAAATATTGTGAAGAGGTTTTGCATACATAAAATTTATATACCTTTTACTGTAAAAAAAAACTGTCATTAAATCAATTATCACATCACTCTCCTCCCAGAGCGCTGCACTTAGTTTGTTGATCCTTTATCTGAGGATCCAATAAGTACTATGAGAGTTAGGGAGGTCATCGATATGAGGACCAACACGCCTGGCCCTCCAGTCATGGAGATATTATTAATGAGCGAATAAAGGCTTCTAATATGAACTCGACAGGCATATATTAAGTGTGATAAAAGGGCTCGGAATCATAGGAGTGCAAACAACAGAGACGAAATTAGGGAACAAGGGAACAAACAAGTGCGGGAACCCCTCCACGGTAAACAGCCGCGCACACAAGAGCGAGACGGAAGATAATATTATAACTCCTCTTGAATAGAACAGTTAGACCAGTACAGTACATTGAGTGTATTGAATAATAATTATGAAGCTCTCAATATGATAAATTTGATATTACTATGAAACAGTGATACACATGAAAGCTGTTATGGCATCAAAGGGCTTTTGACGAAACAGTTAGAAGAATTATTGATTTCAATTGTTGGAGAAATTTAGTATCAAAATTTTGTGCTTTAAAAATGATGATAATGAGAGTGACACGCATACTAGCTGTCACGTTACTTTTATAATACCTGTAAAATTTGACAATTTCTGCAAGACACAATATATGACGTCAGTTTTTGATATTTTTGAAAATGTCACGGGGAAAAGGTTCACCCATGTACGAATTTTGAACCCTCTAGCACAGAATAGATACAATCAGAAGCTAAACTCGCAGGCGGCGCCTTTGATCTTTTAGAGACAAGCCACACCTCTAGCGGCCATTGCTTCAGAGTAGAAACGCAGGCCCCCCACAGAATAGGTACAATTCTATTCTGTGGGCCCGCATTCAAAACTAATGAAAGCTCATCTCAAATCATGGCGGATCTCTATGCGCCGAGTAGATAAGCGAACTCGGTATTTTTATTGAAGTTTATATTCTGATTGTACCTATTCTGTGCCTCTAGTAAAAACATAGTATAGGTATGGTGTCACTAGGAGTAGAAGATGATCATTTTGTGTTTTATTTTACAATAATTATTGAGCGAAAGAAGCGAAAACACATAAGCGAGGAGCAATCTACTGCGAGTGACATAATACGATTTCTTCCGCAAGCCTTGTATGAAAAAATAAAGTAAGAAAACAATTTGGGGATAAATATCATCAGGCACTAGGCACATTCTGTCATTTTAAGAATCATTTGATCCTACAAAGTCATTAATTTTAATAATAAAAAAATACGTCTGAAAGAAAAAATCTCGAATTTCAGTCTGTCAGTGTATTTCAACAACGACGGAAGCTATCCTAAAGGACCCCGAAAAATCCTTTTATGGAAATAATTGGCTCTCGGTCAAATTTTTCTCCAAAACGTTCCTGAAACGAATGTTGAATTTTCTACCTCTTTCATCTATACATGGTTGTTTTACAGTACAGAAAGTTCAAGGGAAGATTTCTTGACCATTTTCAGTGCGGGGAGGGGGGGAGGATCTTCAAGGTTCATAAAAAATATTTTTCAAACCATAATTCCTTCACACTTCGCTCTTCCACGAGAGGGTCAATCATACTCAATTGAAAGAAATGTATATGCCAGTAAAAACAAAGCCTTAGAAGTTTCTTACAAGAACTTTATTAATTTTTAAATCCGTTATTTATAGGCCGAATTTATTTATAATTATTTGAAAGTATGCAAATATGAGGACTTGCATAAATTATGAATTTTTTTTATAAGTGGTGTGTTGCAAAACTCATGCACCTACTCATTTTTTGTGATTTTTGTTAACTTGTGAACTTTTTGTTAAAAACGAATTGTTATATTCAAACAACGTCGAAAACGAAACAGAACTAATAACTCAGATACTGAAGATGTTCCCGAAAAATGCCGCAACAGGTGATATACAACATAGACTATACAGGGTGTCAATTTGAAAACTTGCCACCCCCGAATTCTTCCTTGGAAATTTTTTTTCAAAGAAATCCCGAAACAGGTCAATTTTTTAATGTAATTTATGTTCTATTGGCGTAAAAAAAATTTATACAGGGTGTTCCTTGACTCAGTGACGACGATATGGTCTATTTTTTTGAATGGGACACCCTGTATATTAATACAATTTCAGATTGTCTGAGAAAATCCAATATAAATTGTTTTTACAGTTGCAGTTTAAACTGAGTAGCTTACGAGTTATAAACAAATGAAAATCGCAGTTTTTCATTTTCAAAGCAGCTTATTTTGAAAACGGCTACAGATATCGGAAAACGGCTTACATGTTCCTATCTTAACTTTTCAAGCGGTATCCTATTGTGTGGATGAAATTTTCACACAGGGTGACGAAAATTATCAGACTTTTGATCACCCTGTATAAATATTTCATCTACACCATAGGATATCGCTTCAAAAGTTAAGATAGGGACATGTAAGCCGTTTTTCGATATTTAGAGCCGTGTCCGATGTACACTGCTTTCAAAATGGAAAATTGCGATTTTCATTTGTTTATAACTCATAACCTACTCAATGTAAGCTGCAACTGTAAAAACCATTCCTACTGGATTTTCTCGGACAATCTGAAAATGTAATAATATACAGGTGTCCCATTTAAAAAAATCGACAATGTCGTCATTACTGAGTCAAGGAACAGCCTGTATAAAATATTTTTACGTCAATAGAACATAAATTAAATTTAAAAATTGACCTGTTCCGGGATTTCTTTGAAAAAAAATTTTCAAGGAAGAATTTGGGGGTGGCAAGTTTTCAAATTGACACCCTGTATAATCAGATCACGCTACCGTATCTGCTATAATTAGCACAGCAGTCAAGGCCTGCTCCATGGCCTCTATACCTCTTCCATTCTGGTTGCTTATAGAATGGCGTATTTCTGTTTCGTGGTGGATCCCAGGAGAAATGGTCTCACCAGTTCTTGTCTTGCCAAGTAAACTCCTACATTAATGTACCAATTCTCATTCTTGGGAGCTAGACTTGACTATATTTTGATCAACATTACGTGAGGGACAGGACAGGCTGCTTGGTCGAGAAATGATCTTTGTATGGAACATTCTGTGTTTGGTTCCGTCTTATGAGGAAACCTAGTGGCAAGATTAATTTTGAATAAAACAATACCTTTTATTCTTTGAAACGTTTTTATACCCATTTTCTAAAGGCCGGTTTAACGGTAAGTATAGGGATTAACATTTTGTTACAAATAACGTTGTCATCAAAAATAAACCCTAACTTTAAATAAGTCATGCAAGATTATACGGTGCAATCAGGCATTACAGTTCTTAAATTATTGTTCACCGATCAATTTTTGATCATTAATGAAGTAGGTATATATGGACTTAAATGGATAGTTATTGGATTTCTAATGACGTCACTTTCGAGCTTTGTGACCTACCATTTCGTACAGTATGTTTACTGTACTGTTAGTCAATTACATACTCAAATAAACTCAATTAACAGGATTGGAAGATAAGTGTTTAAACTTGACGTTGGTGTAAAAAATTACATTATTTTTATTTTTATTATTTTAAACAACTACGCCAATATGACCTGATTTAAAAAGCGGAGAAAATATTCACAATTAAATCCACGCATAAAAATACATTATTTATGCGATTAATGTGAAAGGTTTTTTATAAGTGACAGAGAATAAAATTTTGAAGTTTTGACAAATTTATGTGCAACCCATTTTGTGCTTTTAAAGTAAGCAATAAAAGAAACAGGTTTGCTGTTTAAGAAAATAGCTTCGTAGAAACACTACACTTCGCAATACTAGAATAGAAGTGTATTAATTTAATTTTAATAATAACTTTTCGTTCTAATTTAAGTCACTCGTAGATAAAATTTTGTATGCAATAACATATGCTTAAAGTGCCTTTTTTCACTTCTGGAATTGACGCACTCGCCTGCGGCCTGCGGCTCGTGCGACAAAATTTCCCATTCGTGAAAAAGTACCACTTTATGCACATGTTACATAAATAACCATGATTCCACATTATAGAATCACACTGTATAGTTTTTTACGATTGTTTTGTATACTATGCTCAAAATTTTCAGGGCGCAGTGCACCCTGGATATCCAGGCGCTGGTTACGGAGGATACGAGGCTGGCAAGGATGGAAGGAAGACTCGGCTGGGGCCGGTTGACTCGAGCGACAATAAATCAAGACTTGGATTTAATTAAATCTTGCATTGAAGTTACGCGGGTGGCCGCCTAGCCGCGCTGCGGTGCCAGATAAGGACGGAGAATCACCGATCTCCAGCCAGGATTATCGTCTTTTTATGACGTTCCTGCTCTCTGTCTTGTCCCAGGATCCAGTTTAATATCGATATTTTATACAAGGTGTTCGACAATGATTGACTGACTTCGCAGTTTCATAAAAAATATAACTGTATGTAATTAATTATTATTTCAATGAATTTTGCCGAGTGCCACGTCACTCCTAGCAAAATAATGAGCACAGGGATGTAGAAGAGCTCATTAGTAACTTATCGCATAACTATACTGCTGGGTCCTTGGGTAAGAGATTTATTATATAATCTTCTTATATTGAGGGTTCCCCTATATTATCCACTTGTATGAGCAAACAACCTATTATAAACGTATATAATTTCAAACAAAGAACAAAGGAAGTGGCCATTATCGGTTAAATTTGTCAAATTATCTATTAGTCATAGGTCTACACAGGTTGATCCCAAATTGGCTGACACATATACTAGGTAGGTACCACGCAGCATCATTATTGTGGATTAGGCTTTCGATGTTCATTACTTAACTTTTTTTCTCCAAGATGGATTCGTTAAAAAGACATGATAAATTCTGTAAAAATATTGACAACCCTGCATTGGATATATTTCTTTAGGAAGAAAAATAGTCTGTTTTACCCAGAGTAAGATGATACCACGGAAATATGAAATTATAATAAAGCGTTAAGCAATTATTACAAAATCTATTGTAGTTCTGTTATTAAGTTCCATCTTGAACAACGATGCCACATTGACAAATGTTATTAGACTCAAGGAATATGTCTAACTTTGAATGCTTGTAATTTCGTTCTTCTTATGCTGCTATCCATTAATGGATGTTTGCGATCATTTTTGACCATTTTTCCTTGTCTCTGGTGGTGTGAATTAACTCTTCTGTGGTTCTTATCCCTGTCCAATGTTTGATATTTCGGAGCCATGACATCTTTTTCCTTCCGATTCCCCTTCTTCCCTCTATTTTTCCTTCTATTAATAGCTGGAGCAGATGATATCTCTCGTTTCGTATCACATGTCCGAGGTATGCTGTTTTCCAGCGTTTTATCCTGCTCAGCAATTCACGCTCTCTTCCTAGTGCAACTTTTCACCAATTTAATCGACTCTGTATCTCTTAGGGCCAGTTGCACAAACGTTAATTAAAGATTTGTCAGATAATTACTGATTTCAAATTGCAGATTTTGAAAAAAGGGTGAATATTTTGAATGATCTTTTATTTTTTATCAGTAATTAACTCTTTTAAAAGGGAGCTGAATTTATTTCCAGCAATGTCAGACCAATATTTTGATAATACAGGGCATTTTAAAATCAGTAATTATCTGGCAGATCTGTAATTAACGTTTGTGCAACCGGACCTTAGTGTTTACGATATACCCATAGTGAGCTCTGAAAAAAGGGATACCTGGGAAAGTACTTATTAAATAATAATTAAGACATAATATGATTTAATAAATGTTATAACATTTTTCAACTGTATTATTTTCAATTAATACACTCCTGCCTAATAGTTTCTTACATCCCTAATTCTCTGATATCTTGGTCGCCCTTTTGAAGGGTCAGCAGGTACTGAAACCCATAATGCATCAGAAAGACTGTTTGCTAAGAGAGCACGGGGCTAATTTACCTACGGCCGAAGGAACAATACGGGTCACTGCCAGTCTATCTATTTAGTATTCAAGGATGGCGAAGGGAGTCAGCGTCTTAATATTTAGTCATAGTATCCTTAAGGGAAGCAGTACGGTATTCCCAGGGGTAGACTTACACTAATTAATGAGAAGGGTTGCCTTTAGGTCGTTAAATGCACGGGAAATATTCCCAACTTGGATTAACACGTATTCTATTCCAAACAATGAGATAGGGAAGAAGGGTGGGACCTATAATACAAAGGTGGTAATTGAAAATCAAGTCCATTTACCAT
The DNA here is from genome assembly GCA_910589415.1 of Malachius bipustulatus. Lineage (NCBI taxonomy): Eukaryota > Metazoa > Arthropoda > Insecta > Coleoptera > Melyridae > Malachius > Malachius bipustulatus. The sequence goes on from OU342636.1 coordinate 42,379,599, forward strand.
TTTATTTGATAAAAGTTAAAGATTAACATTGATGCAGTAGCTGCAGAACGATTTATAACATTTCTCCATTTTTACTATTATGGATTATCATAGTCATGGTTTAATTAACATTATATCTTACAGGGTCGCAGTTACATTTTCAACATACATCAGGATGTTGAATCAACCACCGATATGTTTGGTAATGGTATGGGAAAGAATGTTTCTGCGTCTTTCTTCTTTACATATTGAAGAAGAAAATTTAATACAGAAAACAGGGGACCGAACAATTCTACACAAAAATCACAAACTTTGAAAGATATCTCTTTTTTCATGTTAATGAGTATCATGAGTTAATCTGTTTAGTTTTGAATCACCCTGTGTAGAAGGAATAAGGTGGGCGCTAACACCAAGCCTTGGAGCACTCCTGACCTGGTTGTATAGGAGTTTTTGATGATAATCCGTTTGTTACAACGACATGTACCTAAACATTTATTGGAAAAGTAGCTCGAGATCAAATTAACGACAGAGCTGAAGATAAAGTTCATAGCATGAAATACTAAGCAGACCCTCATCCCAGATTCTCAAAGTGCCTTTGAGATGTCTAAGCGTACAGCGCGCTTCTGACAGCTTTTCAAGTAAACAAGCCGGATTGAAACCGTAAACCGCATAAAACCGTTTTGGTGATCACTTATCACTATAAGAGTTCTCTTTGCTACAGATAAGAAAGAATCTTTAATTGCTAACTTTCGTGAACTAAGACTCCAGAAATCTATAGGAGATATGAGAAAGAAGAACAGTAGGCCCATAGATACTCGGCAGAGTTTTCTTTCTCATACTGCTAGACATCCAAGATTGAGGGAATACACTAGATTGGAATGACAAATCAAATAGTCGACAAAATATAAGTGTCAGCTCTGGGACGCCTTGTTTCAGGACAACTTCTGGGTATGTGGTCAGGTTCAGGGGTACACGCGGTAGGATAGGACCCCTCCTAGAACTTTCCTTGAGAGTTCAAAGTTTAGTTTTCGTCTAGCATTTTTGCAACTAAACTAGCCTTGTCTCCAGAAGACATCACAATGCTGCCGTCAGGATATATTGAGTAAAGTAAAGAGCTTGGGCCAAAATTCTGAACAACTTCCTTTTCCAGTGATCAAAAAAATCATCTATCTATAGGAACAAAACCTAGTTTGCTATCTTTTTGCATAGTGTAGCTATATTTGACCTGATTCATGGTTTTTTTGTACATCCCTCTAGATGCCAAAAACACGCTATGACTCCTATTAACTCCTATAGGGCGATTATGCCAACTGAGATGGTCGGAGTTCTTGGTTCCGACTGAACATATTTAATTTTTGTCGAGGTTTGTTCTTCTTGCATCAGTAAGCACTCGTCGGGTCAATGGAAGTGTGCAAATTATGTAGGGGAAATCTTCTCAGTTTGCAGCCCAGTTGTGCCAAATCGCTCGAGGCTTGGGAAGATTGCGGTGACAGATAGAGGAGGAAGTCAATAATTTTTTGTGGTCCGATCATCCTATGGCACAGTTCTGGAAAGATAGATTTGTTTTTGAGGAAGAGATCCAGAGAACGGCAGCGGGGCTGCTGATGTTCTGGAATAAATGTTCCGGAATTCTGGTGGCAAAGTTAGCCTTTTTAACTCAATGGCTGATAGTGAAGTGTTCGGCTTCTCAAAGCGAGAAACGAATGATGTGTCATACGACGACCTGTTGGCAGTTAGTTGTTTGTTTGTTTTTTAGTTACACATGAGGGACATCTCGAAGAGCCTGCCTCTCTAAGATTCGAAAATGGAGGTTTTATAACTTCGCAAACAACCTAGCAAAGGGATGAGCAAGAATGCCGCTAAGAGAGCCAGAACATTTCTGCGGACTAGAATTTTTTTTCAAATACAAAATTAAAAAGCAGTGGAAAGCAAAAGAGATAACCTCTGGAGAGACTTCACAGGATTAAGACAGGCCAAACTAATGTTTGGGAAATACAACCAAGAGTAATTTGGAGACTGTATCAAACTCAATAAAAACGGTTTGAGAATGCTAACAGGTTTTCTCATGCGGTATTATAAACTTGGAACACATACCTTAGCAAGATCGGTCAACACAATGTCCAAACCTGTAGAATATACATGGGGGAAAGGGAACCTCAACACATATCTTAATCAAGTGCCACGTGGTAAAACAAAGAAGATTCAGCGACTAGTTGTATGTAAACCGAATTACTACCTAGTTATACTAAGTGACAGATTTTCTGTTAGGATTTACTGCCTTAACCAAACGGTGGTAGGTATCTACTACTGTGTACATGCCGAAAAGCCTTGTCAACTCTCACTAAACAGGGAGTTGAAACTGCGCTGAAACATCAATTTCTTTTACAGTTAACACATCAAAATGGATCGAGGTTCAGCCAAATAATCAATATCGCTAAGAACCGCAATAGGTAAGAACATACCACATAAATTAATATGAAATATTGTTGGTCATTGATAGACATTCTACTTCAAAAACTATAATCTTGTGTTCGGTATACGCACATGGCAAACGTGGTAGATATTTTTGTTCATTTTTTAAAGTCAAATATCCTTGGAAGCCTTCCTAAATTTTCTGATTAAATGGCTTCTAAATTTATTTCAACATGATGACTATCCGTTGTTTACGTATCAGCGTAGCGAGCACGCTAGAATAATAAGTTCACACCCCATATTTCGGCGATGTGTTAAATCAGTAGGCCGGGGATCGTATCTAGAATCAATTTATGTTGGCAATATTGCATATTTGTGTTACCCCAGGGAGGCCCAGATATCAAGTCGACTGTGGAAACCTCGGCTTGTGAATATTGCATCGTATAAGATATATTTAGACTTCGCCTACAACCATCTTCTTCTTTCCATTGGCGCAGTCGTTGATTATACGTTAGGGTTTCCAAAAATATTTTGCAATTTATTTTTCATAACTGGATAAAAAAAAACATGAAGATATTTGTTTGGAAATGGTTTTTCAAATAAATAAAAAAATAGGATTCTTCTATACCTACCTATTTAATTATTGTTAAGCTTAATAATCCGATAATATACTTTTATTGCTTCATCTAGATATAAACATAAAAGGAACATTAGGTAAAATATTCAGGGCTTCTAGGTATGTACAAGTAATAAGTAAAATAAATTATTTACATCTACACGGTGGGGCATTTTAATCTATCCATCTGAATATCTCGCTAGAGGCGCCACCCATTGAAAAATGACCTCAACAGAAGTTGTTAGATACAAAGGGGGACATTAAATGGCGACCCTAAATTTCACCTTGACCTTAATTCTCAAGGTCATTTTGAAATTAAGTCTTTTTTATTTCGGACTCTGAAAGAGCGTGAAATTTCACGTAGCAAATGCTTAAACATTTTTTTATTAAAATTAAGATGTCAATTCAAGGAATCAAGGATAGACCATTTTGAATTACCTACTCAAAAAAATTACAAAATAATTTGTTATTATTAACGACCATTTTATGCCGAAACTGACACCACGTCAAATTAAATTCAAGATTAATTCAATATTCAAAGATGTTTTTTAATTTTTCCTATTTATTCCTATTTTTAACGTACTTATTGAAAAAGTACGTTAATACAACACAATACAATACAAATTCTTAAATTAAATTTTTCCAAAATTTAAAAAATCTCCAAAAAGGCCATACGAATGACGGAAAATTAAATTTTCCGCGATACTGGATTTTTTTAAGTATTTTCCCCGAATTCCTCGACCTCGAATTAGTAAATATGGAAATTTTCAAGCTTCTTTGAAGACATTTCGATTTCCAAGATATTCAACGGTTCATATGTGTTCAGAACCGGCGATTTTGGGGAGAGCCAAAATTAAAGATCATCCGCGACATCTTGCGATCCATCATTTCTTATAGATTTTGAGTCGCTGATCACGACGGTGAAAACCGTTTGTCGATACGATGAACAGTAAAAAAGTTACGAGCATCGAAATAGCCAAAATCTCCAAAATAGGCCATACGTTTTTTTTCCGACTAAAAGCATAGAACTCCATTGATTGGCACAGCTCTGTAGACTACCAACTCCCCAATGGCATTAACTCTACAATACAAGTGGATTGGAAGCGCGTGCTGCTTTTTTTCCAAAATTTAAAAAATCTCCAACAAGGCCATACGAATAACGGAAAATTAAATTTTCCGCGATACTGGATTTTTTAAGTATTTTTCCCGAATTTCTCGACCTCGAATTAGTAAATATGGGAATTTTCAAGCTTCTATGAAGACATTTCGATTACCAAGATATTCAACGGTTCATATGTGTTCAGAACCGGCGATTTTGGGGAGAGCCAAAATTAAAGCCAAAATCTTGCGATCCATCATTTCTTATAGATTTTGAGTCGCTGATCACGATGGTGAAAACCGTTTGTCGGCAAAAATAAAACAAATAAACAATGGCAGTGAAGATAGTCGAAGCAATAGAGACACTAATAGAGACATTAGGTCACTATAGAGGAGTATCGTTCTAATTTTTTGAGAAATGACGATGAATCAAATCTGATGGGGTTCAGGTATTTTCAGACCGGACTATTATAGGCAGGGGTGGAGGGTAGGACAGAATATCAGAGATAGTATAAGGTTCCATTTCCGTGAATTGTTTTCGGAGATATGGCCTGAAATCTGAGAATCCAAAATTTGCAGGATTTATTTTTTAGTATGATCTATTTTTGAAGTTTAGGTGTTTGATTGATCCGCACGTGAATGTTCTTTCTGTGGACGAAATGTATAGTAGGTTTGAACAGATTGAACCTGGTTTTTTTTTTTTTTTTTTTGAAAAAGGAGGGTAAATCCATTATGGATACCCATGCATTGGGTTATGTGGGAGTCCCACCCACTAAAAGCCCCTCCTTTCGAGGGCCGTCTTGGTCACCGGAAGCACCTCAGCCTCATGGGCTTATTGTGCACCCCCTTTTGCTTCATGACACCCATTCCATCAGTCTGGTTCCCTGAACTAACTTGTGCAGCCCCGTTACTGAATGAGTTTCATATTCTTCCGGACGCATTTTTTGTTGTCCGTATATCTCCTGTCTTCTGCGGTCCAGAGCCTCGCATTCACACAGTACATGTTTTGCTGTCTCCTGGGCCCTATTGCATTCTCGGCAACTTAGGTCTCCATTGAACAGTCCTATTTTATTTAAGTGTTCTTTTAGGGCAATATGTCCCGTTAGTAGATTGAACCTGGTACATAGTGTTGATGGGTAAATTGGAAAGGTATAAGTTTATCCTGATTTTCGTGGATTCTAATCTCTCTCTTCTGAAGAAGAAAAACCCCTCGGAGAGATTCCACAGACCCACCACAAACGACCAGATTATATAGGACATATTTTGTGACTATTCAAGTTTCGTAATAAGCAGAGAGAATAAACTTCATGGGACACCGTGTGTTGAACTCGTTTGAGAAAAAAGCAGGCACTAGCAAGGCGACGACATAACTGATCTGTTTGAGATGACCAATTTAGGTCTTGGTCGCATGAATGCCCAAAAACTTCACGACACCTGTCGCTGTGATCAAGGCACTGTCAGTGGGTATGGAGGGTAAAGGAGGAAGACGTGATCGGCTAGAATGAAAATCAATCAACTTAGTAGCAGACCAATTGGTCGGTAGTTTTAGGGGAATTGCCGTCACGTTTTATGAAAGCGACCCTAACTAAGACTGCCTTGAGTTTTTCGGGAAACACACCAGTCTGAAATAAATGGTTGCAACTTTATGATAACGGCAGAGCAAGATTAGAAACGCAGTGTAAGGAGGGAATCTTGTCCAAGCCCGAAGACTTTTTACCCTTAAAACTGAAGACTACCTCTATTATTTCTCGACATGATGTTGGAAAGAACATAATGATGCAGAGGCGTGTGGTGACATGCTGGATCCGTGGCTGTCACTATATGTGGGAGAGTCATTCGAAAGAAAGACGGAATTGAGCATTGTCGTAACTGTGATTTGATATACTCAATTTCTAAGATTTTATGAGAAGTGCTTATTTTGGTTGTTTATGAGCGTTTACCTCGCTTTGATGGAATTTTCAAATTCAGTGATGAAGATGACATATTTTTTTTTATTAAGTTTTCACTTGAGTTATGACTTATGAGTTATTTTTTTAAATAATTTCACTTTGGAGTTCTAATCATCGTTTGAATCCTTATCCATAAAACTGAATTCCAATTTAATATTCTTTACCGTCAGAAAGACAGCGATTATATCGTTGAAGAAAATAAATAAAAATTAACCCACGTGTCTTCAATAATAAAGATAATGAGCTTCACAAGCCAAAGTCATAAAGCAGGCCGTATCCTGGGGGGTACTCGGGAAGACCTCCGTCTAATCCCTGGGCTCATTTATTATTAGTAAAGGAAAGCAAAAAGCATTTTTACATTAGCTAGAAAGCCAGCTGAATATGTAATAAGTTGCCAGTTGAGGCAGCGGCTCAAGCCCAAATCAAAAGAAGTGCCTTTAAATAAACATGAATGCTATTTACCGATGCTGCTTTAAGATCTATCCCGGCGTTTTTTAGAGTTTGCTCTTTACAAGGTCTAATTTCAAAGTAAAAGTCTGAAAGATTGGAAAAATTTGCTACTATAGCGAAATTGCTCTCTGGCGCGTACGTATTGAGAAAACCACTAGTAATATCGATAGCCAAATTGAATATTATAATGTATACATACGTATGAATTTTGGTCGTTTAGACTATGCTACTACCTATAGGTAAAATGAATAAACGAAATGGAAGCAGCATCACAACATAATAATATTTTGAATATAAAAAATAAATATAAAATCTATACTTACCTAATTATTAGGATGGGACACACATTACCAGTATTACGTGGTGTTACATTACATTATTAGTATTACAGTATTACGGCCATATGTCGACGGTCACTTGAATGAAATATTGGAACAATGAAATTGATGACGGTGAACACACGGCCGTAATACGATGCTTTAATGATGTATGTCCCAACCTATGAGTAGGCATACGTAGAAAATCTGTATAGCTCAGACTCTAGATCTTAACAATATTGATCGTTATGCATAATTAAAAAAAAAAAACAAAGACAATATGGATATCCACAATTTTTTTTTACAATTAACCACTTTGAAACGCGTAAGGATAATAATAGTTTTATATGTTAGCAAGAATTTTATTTTATCTTCACCCGTTTGCGAAATTACCCTTTAAAAGTACCGAAATAATTATTCGAATCGGCGGAACGCTCTATTATTGGCTTGACGTCACTGCCTCTGACTGGAGAACCCCCACCTACAGTGCTTATATGCATAACGCCGTAAACAAGACATTCCGCTTCGGTGTAGTGAGGTGTTTTATAATGAATTGGCACAATTTAGAACGAAATTTAAAAGTTTAGTACAAAATGTAAAACTACACGATTATGGACAAGAATTTCAAAAGGCCGACTCACGTAACTTACCAACTGTAGATGTTACGATGGTACTTAACTGGCTTCTGAAATCTACTATTTTAAATCTGTCCCATCAGTCCAGTGGGTGTATAGACAATTTGAATACTTTATTTGTTGTGATATAAATTATTTGTTGTGGTCCTTCGTTACTTATTTAATTATTATTTTTGTTGCTTTGTAATTACTTGAATGTTTTATTTTTTCTGTTATTACCCTAATTACCAATTACTTTTTAAATAATCCTCCCATCTTATATCAAAGAATGTCTTAACTCGTAGACACCATGTATATAATAGTGAAAAAAATACTCTCCAGTAAAGTTTAAAATAAATTAACTAGAACTACCCAATTAATTATTGTCCAAGCTAGTTGAATTAAGTAAAGGTTAATCAATAATTAAGCGAGGACGTTGGTTGAAAGGAATACCTACCTACCTAAGGGTTGGAAATTTATCGAAACTTTTTGCAACATACGTATCATCCTCTTGAGATTCAGGAATGATGTATCTCCCTAAATAACATTTCACCAAATTGGCCGGCTGCAAGACGTATGGCCTGACTGGTGCATTGCTGGGTGTAGTCATTAAGACAGCCAGTGAATTATAGACACATCTACGAGTAGTACACATCTACCAGTACACACCCGTTTATTACACCAACAACAACTACTGGAGACTACTTTGCGACATGAATCTTGCCGAGTTAAATATTCACATCTCAACCAACTAGGTATTAGAATTTTTATTTAAAAATCAGCACCCTAATTTACAGTTTGGCCATGGCAAAAATGAACAGCATATGGGGATTTCGGAAACCATGAGAGATACAGGGTTGGTTGAATTAACAAAAAATTGCGCAGTTCATTGTTCAATGATAATTCTGGTGAGAAAATTAGGAAATTTTGCTTACTTCCGGAGATATTCGAAAATATGCGGTAAGTAATTCATCAGTATGATGGACTAATATTTTATATACCTACGAACTATCTTTCTGGTAGGTATTCACTTATTGATTTTGATGACAATAAATTTTTTTGTGGGGGCGTCTGAGTGCCCGGAAGAATTTGATAATCATTATATTTGTGAACCTTCTAAAAAGACTCTCTTGGTATTACAATAATCATTAACGCAACATTTCAAAGTTTAAAAACCCGCAGATAATTTACAAATTCCAATCGCAATAGAAGTTTCGTGATCTTCAACGTGCATAACATTTCAACTGAGATATTCCGAGTATCCAAATAATTTAAAGAAACCATCTGATAAGAATCGTTAGACCCCTAATCTTGCATATCTCTTTGAGTAGCCCGGATTTCCTTCAATGGCTCCCTATTCTCGAGCATTTCAGATATTGGCAATCAGTTAAAAAGTGGCACAAGTATTAGCGAGATCAAACGCTATTTGGTCAATCGGTTTTTCACTAAGCCGGAATCTTGAGGAGTTCTCAGACATCAAAAGCAATCTAACATGTGAGAACTCATGCGGAATATACAGTTCTATTTTATTCTGCCTTTTAACTGCTTATTCAGAATCAGATCTTATATTCCGTTTCACATGGCAACACATGCCTTCTAGGTCTCTAAACTTTATATAATTAAAAACTAATAGTTTAATGAAAATGTACACGGTGATCACTTCTTATACCTTACTCACTCTTCTTGGAATCTCTTAAACCATATAAAAGATACAAATTAGAGAAAAAATGTACGAATTCTACTTACTTTTACATCACTTTTCGAAAATCACCCAAACTCATCAAATGTCCACCGATCATGACCTCCAGATCACGAAAAAGTGGTTTTCCAAAATTCACCTGCCCAAGATATACAGGGTGGGCTATCGAAAAGGTAACAAGCCTAATAGTTTGGAAAGTGAAGATGTATGCGAAAAACGCCGAAACAGGTCGATTTTGTTATCAAGGGGTACGTATTTGCGTGACAAATTTAACTATAAGTACTCAAGGTTCTTGGCAGGGGTAGCTACCCCTTTGCTTATATCATCATAGGAAACAGCTATCGAATGATACATCATTTAAAAGCTACTTGAATTCTCTTTACAACGATATCCAACATTTTGGGTTTTGCTTACATACAGGGTGGCCCAACGAAAACGTAACTCGCCTTAATCACTTATGTAGGCCACCCTGTATGTAAGCGAAACCCAAAATGTTTTTGTGGCCCGAGTTGGATCGAACTGATGTTAAAGTGATGTTTTTTTTAAAACAAAACGGTGCGACCTGACATACTGCTCGCGAAAAATGAAGTTACTGAGGATCAAGTTTCCGGGCCGTGTTATCTCTCGATTTGTTGATTTGTCGATCATAATAATTATTGGCGAGCAGATTCGTGCGATCTAACGCCGATCGGATTCTATCTCTGGGGCTACGTGAAGGAGAAGGTTGATGCGAACAAACCATAAACAATTGAACACCTTAAGGAAGAAGTACTGCCATTACTGGCGAAATAGAGTCTAGCAGTTATAAGAAAACGTTATCCTAAATTTTAAGAAAAGAATAACCCTGTGCCAGAGGTTCCTGTATTCACAACTATTCCTATTCACGTTGAAATAAAAATATTTGCTTTATTCGAAACAAAAGGTGTTTTTCTAATGTTTTACCCTTTACTACTAAGTCAGGGGCGTAGAAATTATTTAATAAATAAGGTAACATCACACCCAGATCTCTGAGACTGGATTGAATGATTTTTCATCGTGGTATAAAAACCATGTACTTCAATAATTAATGCAGGAGCTGTCAAAAATTTCGAGTTATTCTGATTTTTAGATTTTCGAAAAATATTAAATATTCTAAGAGCTTTTTTACGCCTATTTTTGCATTTTCTACATGTCCTTTAAGTTTGTAACACCTATTCATTAAAACCCTGTACTTATAGAAATGTAAAAATGTTAAAATTTGGTAAAGCTAAAAAAGCTACTCGCAATTTCTTCACCGATTAATTGATCATCATTATACAATATTTTCTTGAGTGAAATAATAAAGCAGCTCCTTGCTTAAAAGTCTAGTTTTTATCAATCTGAATCCATAGCAACGAAGGCATTTGAACATTTTATATTCTAAGTTGAGTTTAGGCGGTACCTAAAACTTCAAATTTCGTTCAGATTTAGGTACTTATGGTATCAATTTACAACATTCTCAATTCCTCTGTAAAGAGGTTTTGTGGAAAAAAATTGATGAATTATTATATGGTATCCGTTCCAGACATTACGCAGTAACCTGAATTTTTCATTGATTTTTATCACGATTATTGAAAAAATTACCTTTAAACTCGAATGAGGGAAACTTTGTAACTTGAAAACCAACCGTTGGATTCAATTTTTTTTTTTTGCAGAATATCCTTTACTTTAATGGGCTCTATATCGTCCTATATTCGGAATGCGCGAGTTACTGATCACCCTGTATAGGTAGATGTTGCAGTCTTGAGAAAGCAAATTATATTATAAAACTATATTATACAATGTATAATATGGAAAATTACAGAAAGCCAATTTAAAAAGCGGTGAAAATATTCATAATTGAATCGCATAAAAATACACTATTTATGTGATTCATGCGCAACTCTCCGGTAGGTTTGAGAGTTAGTACCTATTTCATGTGCGAGGGTCGAAATCGGGTCGTCACGGTGAAGCCGCTGGGTGTCGCGTCGTACTGGAGGGGCTGAGGGCTGAGGATCGGCGTGCTGTTTGGGCGAGTACCAGACCACGCCGCCACCACGAGATTACCTCCTGCGACGCCGGGTAAGCAATCTCACGACAAAGACGGGACCTTCGTTACTCCAGCGGAAGACAGGTGTCGATGGGCTGTTGACTAGCACCAGACCGCGCCGCCACCTTGAGATTACCCCCTGCGACGCCGGGTAAGCAATCTCACGACAAGAACGGGCCCTTTGTTACTACAGCGGGGTCCAGGGGTGAACAAAGAGAAAGGATGGTTGAAGGATTGTCAGGGGTGATCGTGACACAACCAAATACAAGAGAAAAACTACGGCTGGTATGAATTACCACCTACCTTGACACGGAGTTGAAGGGTGGTTGACTCTGCTCGGAAGTCTCTACACTACTACTCGTCGTAAGAACACCGGATCGGAAGTGAATTTGAACTGGAACAATTTATCGACCTACGACGGTTTACCACTGGATCGGAAGTGAATTAATTTGCAAGCCAAATGCCCCTGATTTGGACCAGCTCGCTTAAAATTTGGTCTGTTCATAAAAACATTCAATGATCTGAAAAATTATCGGAAATAAATGCGCTTGAGAAAGTTTAATAATTATTATAGTTCTACTATTTATGAAATGCATAAATTGATCCTACTGATGATTTTAAAACTAATGAAAAATATTACTAGAGACAGTTGACTAAAATGAAGTCGAAAATTCACGACTTCATTACACTATAATGGTATCCATTTAAGGTAATTAAACGACACAAAACACAAAATAATAATTGTACATAAACCTGCTGCTCTGCGAATAAACAATGACGTTTCTGGTTTCTCTAGTAGGTGCATGGTGTCAATAAGTATTAGGAGCGGTCGGCCTCGGGATACTAGGTAATTCAGCGTTCGGCGTCTCGTGTAGTTGCGATCGCCCCGATCGGGCCGCTCACTAGAACTTGAACTGTACTTGGTTGGTCGGCTTGCGCTTGCAGTGACGTGTCAGATTTTAGCGCTAAATAATGAACCGCTACGACACTTTATTTCACTCCTTTTTACTTTATGCACTCTTCATGATAATCATACATTTTATGAACTCAGAAACGTCTAAAAAAGTGCATTTTATGAATCAGTCGTAGATTTACCCTTTTCCTACCCACGCCACTGGCTTAATTATAGAAATAATGCAAATTTTGTTGCATTAATTCAAATTTCAAATAATTTTTTATCCAATCTTATTAATTTTCAAATCAATCTAGCTCTCTAGTTGGACGACGAAGCATCGATAGTCAACTTCGATAGTCAACAATCAATGATTGTTGAATTTAATGGTACAATAAAGATATTTATTATTATTATTATTATTATTATTACTTTCGATTTTCTTATGGGCGCCATATTAGACGTTTACTTTTTTGAACGCAATATTTTCTTCATTATCAAGATGTATAACACTTCGTGTTTAATATTTTGGAAAAATTTATAATGGCGTCTAAAAGAAAAAAAAATAACGACCAATTTTCCGCTAAAAATAATAGTGCTAGAGCAATTTGGAAATTAATTTTGGATTCCTTGTTGACAAGTTAGTGTTCTAACACTATATATATATATATATATAGTGTTCTAATAATAAATTATGTAAACGGATAGCTAATGATAAAAACGACTAGCTTGATTGGTCATTAAGTAAAACAATTAAAACAAAAATTACAAATTTCGTATTTTTCCAATAGGTATTTTGACAACTGAAAATGACAGCTCAGATATTTTCCAGATTACTAATCAGCATAAAAATACGCAACTTTTCGCCAAATTAACCGACTTCGTATATCTCTTAAGACTACTGAGATCCCCTACATTTTCTCTAAAAACGAGCACCTGTATTATAAGTGGTTGTAATAAAACGCTGTATACGTGTATTTTTCGTTAATTTTCACATTTTTATTTTTTTCAAATTACAGATTAAATTTAAAGGCCCCTTCACATTCGACGTAAACGTAAACGCAAGCGCAACGGAAGCCGTAATATTAACCTCCCTGTCTACATTGAACGTAAACGTTAATTTGACATTACCAAGCGGGAGGCCATATTTTCGAAAAAGAAGAAACATGAAATAACCTCCTTCCATTGAGAATTAGTAAGGCTTAAGGCTGTCAGACACAAACGCAAATCATCAAACCAGCAGCACGCGGCAATTAGAGAAGTTTTATTTTATTTATAACATTTCGAAATAATCAATTCGAACATCGAGCTGTATTTTAAGTTTACTGTTATTAAGTAGTGTGTGTGCTTGTCAGTTACAATAACAGTGATGTTACTAAGAAAAGTGATTACCTGTTATCTTTAGAAAGTGGTGCTTCCGAGATTATGGTTCGCTATAAAGAAAAAATTAGGATCTTGAACGGCGTGGATCAATTTTCTTTAACTCCAGAGGATCTGGATCACCTGTTTCTGCACTAGACATCGGTGTCGTATATTTAGTGTTGAGCCACAGTTTTTATACAAAAGAACAAACGAAGGCTTATAAAAGTTTAAGACGTACCCACCAACGTCTTTTTTTTTTCTTCTTTTCAACAGTTGCTGCTGTTGGTTTCTTTTACGAACAAACATCGTCAATGTAATTATGGCATAATATTTATTTGAATCCATTACCCGATTACTTATATTGGTTTATTTTTCTATAAATTTGTAGGTAGCTATTTGTTGATTTTAGAATAATTATGAATATCATAAAATATCATTGATTTTATAGGCGATTGCGATTATTAATTTATTGGCAATATTGGCTAAAATTGACTTATTTATTTAATTACACATTGAGGTTTGGTTAAGGAATCGAAGGAGTAGGAGTATGCGCAGTTGGGGGATATCAATTTATTTTCCGTAAACGTAACCATAATATTGGAATATTTCAACTTTACGTTAATCGATTGCGTCGGCCCCAGAGACAACATACCAGCAGACCAGGATAGAGAGACCGGCAGATCGACGGACGAAAACGAATACACTGTTCACGCGCGCATTCCGGTAGCGCATCGCGCATGCGGACTATTTCCAAACTAAAATGAAGCTGCCTTTAGATCTCAGTTTGCCTAAATTCTCAGTTTGACATAATTTGACGTATAGTTTTGTAATTGTGTCAAATTTGATTTATTTGATTTGAGTATTTTATCAAAAACTAATAATAAAGTTTACATAAAACTTTACCTTTAAAGTACTTGGAAATATAATTTATAATAATTTAACCAATTAATAACAGTATAGCGTACAACTTTCGCATATTCGTTGACTTTTTGAAAGGTAAGTGTAAGTGCAATACTGTTTCGTGCTCTTGTGAGTTTGTAAGTAGTAAAAATTATTTTATTACCATTATTATAATATAAATGTCTTCTCCTTATTCCTGGAAAAGTCTTTCCACGTTGAGAAACATGGTTTATAAAAATGAAAGCTTCTTCTGTGAAAACTGGACCTGTATTTATGCGAGGAAAATTTTGTAGAAAGCATTTGCTGCAATAATTATTAAGTATACTCATGTATAGTGTGTACCTATTAAGAATAAAGTTTTATATTAATGCCACGAAGTTTATTTGTCGAAGTGGCGACACTTCAACCGTAAAAATAATTTTTCAATAATAATAACTAGGTATAAATTTAAATTTGAATGTCCCGCGCTTACCAATGATATCTTCTCCGGTAGCCCAGGGTGTCGCCACAGTCGCAGGTTATCTAGAGTAACGTGTAATCGAACACTATTATAATATCTTTCTCTATGGTCGGCCCCAGTACGTGGCGTGACGTAACTGTAAACATAAGTTTTTTCTTATGTAGCACCAGTCATAAGGTAACTGCGAGTAGCAATGAATCTTGTGGTTACGTTTACGCTTACGTTTACGTCGAATGTGAAGGGACTTTAAGGTTGCGTTTTTATTGCTTTTTTTGACTAGCGTAAGCCTTATAACATAAATTCAGTTTGCAAGGAAGATGTCAAACAAAGTCTACATAATATTAGGAATTCCCGGAGTAACTATACAGGGTCCTGCAACAGTGCGTCCGTCTTTCCTAGCGCCTTTCCCGTGGCGGATAAAAAAAAATGTTTCCTACAAAAAATTATTGGTTTGGAAATCTTCATGCCATAAAATTGTTTTACACTATACAGGGTGTCCCAATTTTGAGATATTCCAACAACAAACATTTTTTTAAATGGAAAGCCCTGTATTTATTCTATTTTTTCGATGTCATTTTTTACCATCTACATTGTTGTCTATTTACTATTTGATTATATTACAGTGTTGCCGACTTACAAATTTTTTCCCAAAATTCTTGTATAAAACAAGCTGAAGTTTAAAAAATGGTAGTGAGCCCGTTTTTCAGAAGGTAAAAATTATTCTTAGCAATAACTTCAGAGCGGTTACTAAGCAACATTGTGATAATGAGAAATATGAACTTAGTAAAATAGGGTGGTCAGAAAAAAATGCCAAACTTTGCAAACTTCAAAGTAGTTTAACTATTTTTTTTCAAATGGAATGCCCCTTTTTTTATATCACCATTCGATAGGCCTTTTTCTTCTCTTCAATTTTATGGTGCATGTCGTATGTCTAAACCCCATAGTTATTGACATGATCAATATTTTTCACAAAAGTTACCATTTAATTACATTTCTATGCACCGAAGTAGGCCGCAATGAAGCAAAACAACTGTCAAAATGTAAGTATCCAAGTGTCAGTGTGAATTGAATTCTCTAAATTAATTGAATTTTCTCAAGCTGAAACTTGAAACGTTAAACACTTAAAAATAACTTCCGCTGTAAAAACTGTAAGAAAACTAGGAAGCTAAAAACCGTTCTGCTGTTATCAGTGGCTGTTCCGTGAACGTCCGAGATTGAAATTTGCTGCAAAAGTCTCTGCGTTTCGTGGTATAAGTAGACTGCAACTTTTCATCATGAATTTCGAAAAAAACGAGCTAGTAGATATGGTTTCTGTATTAAGCGATGCTGATCAAAATTGTTTATTGGCGGAAAGGATTTACGCGACACGTTATCCAGAAAGAGGATACCCGAGTAAAAAAAGTTTCAGGAAGCTATTCGATAGAAAAAAACCTATCACCAACGAGGAAAACGAATTGTCAGTGTTGTTAACAGCAACTGAGCATCCCAACATGAGCCAAAAAGACATTGGTGAAGCAACCGGCATAACTGAGAGATCGGTACAACGCATTTTGAAGAAAAATCGATATCATGCGTACCATATTCAGTTGCATCAACAACTTACCAATGCTGATTTTCAATTTCGTTCCGGATTTTCCTGGGCAAGATTGAAAATACACCAAGATCCCGCATTTTTCAATTACGTTTTATTTGCAGATGAGGCGACATTTAAAAACAGCGGATCAGTAAACAGGCACAATTTTCATGTCAATTCAACTGAAAATCCTCATGTTATGAGACAAATTGACAATCAGCATAGATAGTCTTTGAATGTCTGGGGTGGAATTGTTGGAGGGTATGCGTTAGGTCCACATTTCTTCGATGGTCCTCTCAATGGGGCTATGTACTTGAACTTTTTGCAAAATGTTTTACCCGGACTATTAGTTGACGTGCCTCAACATATAAGAAACAGAATGTGGTATCAACAAGACGAAGCACCTGCGTATTTTTCGCGAAACGTCAGGGTATATCTTGATGGTATTTTCCCCAACCAGTGGATTGGTAGGAAAGGACCCATCAGATGGCCTGCTAGATCTCCGGATCTGACAAAAATGGATTTTTTCTTGTGGGGATACGTGAAGAGAGTTGTTTTTAACGAACCGCCGACGACACTAATCAATATGCAACAAAGAATTGTGGAAGCTTTTGCAAGCATTTCACCTGAAATGCTAGGAAGAGTGCAAAGGTCTTTTCAGCAGAGAATTGATTTGTGCCTGAATTAAAATGGGAGACATTTTGAACATTTATTATAATAGTTTTTCATTTGTATGTTCAATTTTGTTACATTTGCATGTTTTTGAATGAAATAATTAATCTTTTTTACATAATATGTATTATCGGTTTTTATTCTTAACTTCATTAGATGTCACATTGACACTTGGATACTTACATTTTGACAGTTGTTTTGCTTCATTGCGGCCTACTTCGGTGCTAGAAATGTATTTAAATGTTAACTTTTGTGGAAAATATTGATCATGTCAATAACTATGGGGTTTAGACATACGACATGCACCATAAAATTAAAGAGAAGAAAAAGGCCTATCGAATGGTGATATAAAAATAGGGGCATTCCATTTGAAAAACAATAGTTAAACTACTTTGAAGTTTGCAAAGTTTGGCATTTTTTTCTGACCACCCTATTTTACTAAGTTCATATTTCTCATTATCACAATGTTGCTTAGTAACCGCTCTGAAGTTATTGCTAAGAATAATTTTTACCTTCTGAAAAACGGGCTCACTACCATTTTTTAAACTTCAGCTTGTTTTATACAAGAATTTTGGGAAAAAATTTGTAAGTCGGCAACACTGTAATATAATCAAATAGTAAATAGACAACAATGTAGATGGTAAAAAATGACATCGAAAAAATAGAATAAATACAGGGCTTTCCATTTAAAAAAATGTTTGTTGTTGGAATATCTCAAAATTGGGACACCCTGTATAGTGTAAAACAATTTTATGGCATGAAGATTTCCAAACCAATAATTTTTTGTAGGAAACATTTTTTTTTATCCACCACGGGAAAGGCGCTAGGAAAGACGGACGCACTGTTGCAGGACCCTGTATAATTAAGGAAATGAACTAAAATGAATCGTAATTTAACTGAGGAAATATAAACCTTATTAATATTAGTTGATACCAAATATAGAGTGTGCAATTAGCAGGCAAAAAAAGAGCAAAGATTTTAATATTATATGGAATATATTTTCCTAAACTGTTTGTTGAAAATTCTGTTGATAGAAGAGAGCAACACAAAGTAAACGCCTACAAGCCTGAACAGGATTCCCTAACAACCCTCGGTTCGATAATTAGAATTTATAATTTAATATCTCTAATTAAATGCATATTTGCATTTCTTTAAATTCTGCCCTCATCTCGGCTAAACCAACAGTGCTCACTTATATCCGTCTCTCTTCTTCTAAAGTCTCCACACAATCACTGGATGTTTTGCTAGAACAACTAACAGTACTCTTATAAAGAAGTCCATCGACGTCCTCTTATAAATATGAAGAGATTGTATATCTGAACTGAAAATCATGCGTTATTTTGAAATTACAACTATAATTATGTCAGTTCAGTACTTATGTTCATTTACAGGAGCTATGATACCTTTTGTAATCTGTTTTGCAAAGAGAACTACATTCGAGAACCTGCTATTACAAATCCCATGCTAATTATAGGAAACATTCAAAGCACTGACTGCTCTAATTACTTTAACCACAATTCCAGTTAGTTTTTTAGGAGCTAAAATTTAACAAAATGATTTATTTGAGCGTGGTACTTTTGATATTTACGTTCAAAAACTTATATTGTAATTATTATATTATCCCAAGGTACCCCGCATAAAACGAAAGAAAAACCACTTGCGTCTAATAGTGACCGTCATTATATACCACATTTGTCTGTATTTATAAGTAAGCAACACTATTTTTAAAAGTAAGCACCAAGGGCTAACAGAATCAATATCCCATTGCAACAGCTCACAGTGAGCGTCATCAACAAACTATCCTTCTAAAAAGTTTGAAATCATCAGCGAGGAGCAATCTACACGACATCATTATATCAGGCAGATCTTCGATAAATAACAAAAACAACAATGGACCCAAATTAGATCCCTGAGGCACACCACTCATGGGTTCATAATGTGTTGCGCTGAACCCATTGTACGTTACAAACTGCTGACGTCCAGATATATATGATTCCAGGAATCACCAACAGATCATTCTGGTTTTATCAAAGGCCTCGGAAAAGTCTTTAAAAATAATGTCAACCTGACCAACCTCATCCAAGACTTCTGCGCAATACTGGGAAAGATAACACAGATTCGTGAAAGTAGACCTTTTGAGGCATGTTGAAGCTATGACATCAGTGCTTAACTTGGGAATATAATTTACTATAAATTACAGTTTCAAAAAGCTTTGGAAAATTTGACAGAACAGTTATTGGCCAATAAATCTCGATCATTCCAAGATCCCCAAGACTTCAAGATTGGACAAACCTGACCCTGTTTCCAGACTGTTTCCAGAAGATATAGGTGAATGGAAAAGAACATGAAGCCATGAAATCAAGGACTGTAAATCTAGAGATCAGGTCAGGACCCCGGATATTCTTATGTCTCAACTTTCGGGAAGCCAAGTGTGTTGAAGTGATTGAATTGTGACGATTTGTGACGTAGACAAGCAATACGGAAAGCTTTTTCATACTATTTTGTTCACATTGGTTTTAGATTTTGTAACCAATCTATTGCATCAGGTCAGGTTTAATGGAGAAGGCAGTGTGTGTCGTGTAAACCATTAAAAAATTTAGTGCCCAGACACTCTTCTACTCTATGACTAATAATTGTTTCGTCAATTTCGCTACAAATAAGACAATCTAGACTTGGAACTTGCCATTCATTTGAATAAGATTGACTTACAGCGTCCATAGCCAGTTCGTAAACGGTATAGTTCATTCCAAAGCTTTCTTGGTAGGTAGAATCCGGGAATTTCCTTTGTTGGTTCTTGGATAAGATGCATGATTGAAAATATTCTCCACTAAGATTTCCAAGAAAGTTCTCAAGATTTTGTTGCCAAAATAAATTTAGAGATTTCCGTCTTGTCGTTGATGACTGAAACTCAGTTGACTAAATTGGAAATTCGGGCGTGTGTTTCTCGGATTCTCGTTTAGCCGCTGTTTGTATTCTGATTCTTGGTATAATGTTTGAAATTACCGGCAACCAAGGTGTTGTTTTTGACTTTCTTAATGATTCCGAAATCTTTTAGTTCAAGTAGAGGAGGATTGTAGATTGTAATGGGAGGCCTTCTGTAGGTGTGCACTGCGACGTGTTGAGATCTATTGTGCCCTTCCTCTTCCAGCTCTAGTTGTTTTACCAACTTCCAGAGTCTGTTGGGAGCCCTAATGTAAGTCTCTGGCGTAGGTCTTTCAGCGCCCATGTACAGGAACCGGGACCTAGCTAGTCCTTCACAATAGCGGAGAACGTGTTCCCCCGTTTCTTCGTCTTCGAGGCAGAAGTGGCATTCGCCGTCTGCCCCTCCGACCCTGGTTAAGTGTTTGCGGAGTCGACCAGTATCCTGTGAGCAGGCCTACCATTATCCTCAGTCTGGTACGACTGATGACTAGTAGGTTTGTCGTAACCGAGTGCGATTGTTCTTTGATGAACTTCTGCGCCTACCTCAGTCCTGTGGATCTGTTCCATCTGGCAAGAGCTTCTGAGACCATCCATTCTTTTATGGTGCTTCTCTTGAGGCTTTTTTTTTACCCCGCAGTAGGGTTCGGGTCCGATAGGGGCAGTCTCTCCTGAGTGCCCTGGTATCCATACCAGAGTGACGTTGCTGGTGTCAGATATATCCTGCAGGGCATTCCTGCAGTCCATCACGATCCTGATGTGTTTACTGGCGAGGCCAGTGTCTTTAAGGCAGCTTGGCTCTCAGTACAGATCGCTATTCTTGTATGAATAGCGTAGTAAGAATAAAATAAAAGGGGGGGAGGTGAAAAAATTATTGAAAATTTCTATGGGACACAGTACTGGAGGAGGGAAGAGGGTTGAAAACTATAGGCTCTGTTATTGTAAAAGCGAATTAATGAGGAGAAAGGGAGATGGGGGTTGAGATCTTTGACTTTCTTTGAGATGGGAATTAAAAATTCTTGGTCTCGAGATTCATTGGTTTCCTGTGTTGGATTGGTGTATGAGCATGGCTGTCCGGTTCAAAGTGATGTTGGCTTTGTTGGATTTTTCCAAACTGGATCGCTTCCTCTTGGGCAGTTTCTCAGGTTGAGTTGGTTCACCAGTGCTGATCGGTTGGATCTTGTGATTGATATCGATGTAGCGTTGGGGTCGGACTTTTTCTCCGTGGTTCTCCTTGGGACGGTTTCCCTGATTGAATCCACTAGGCCGCGTCAGGTCTCCTCCCTGATGTCGACTCAAGCTCTTGTGGGATCGGTTATCCCGTTTGCCCATCTTCGAATCACGTCGCCTTGGCCGGATCGATTTGTCGCCATTAGGTCGAGTTGTCCGGGAGCGGTTCTCCGATTTGGACAGTCTTCCCTCTGACGAGTCGTCTCACCGGCGTCGGTTCGGTTCTCCGTCGCTGGACTTGTTGCAGAAGTCCAGCCCGTGCCGTGGTGATCCGTTGCTGAAGCTGCGAAGTTGACCGAAGCCACCCGTCGTCCGTCGCTCTCCGCTGCTCAGCCTCGAATGAGATGGGGGTTGAAGAGGTAATGAGAGAAGAAGACTTACGGTCAAGCGATCTAAATAATCCAGAGGGGTTCTAGATTGATCAAACTCATATTAATCCACTCAAAGTAGGTTTGTTCTCATAAGTGTAAAAGACAAAGGATACATTTCAGAATATTAGAGGCGACGGGGGTAACAAAACAATCCTGATGCGACAAGATGAACAGAAAACAGTTCTATGGACATAAGTACAGCATATCCAGATTGAGTAAAAATATTTAACTCTTAAATATCAATCAGCAAATTTTTTGTTTTGCACTGAATTAGCCCATGGCCAAACTTCACAGTGACGAGCCTGTTACAAATTATTACACTGTACAAAATTTATTATTTTCTGTAAACAAGTCCTTACGTGTATGGCGTGTTTACTGAGACATGGGAAAAAGACGGAGCTATAAATCGTGCCGCAATTAGAGCAGGGTGGAACGCGAGGAATTCTTAACGTTCTCATTGTGTCGCCTTAATTAAAAACTACCCCATGTTTCGCGCTGCGGCTCTGCGGAGTCATGTTGAGGGCAGTGCGGAGTCGGGGCTGTGTTTCTGGGTAGGTTTGAGTGACCGACTAGTCGTTCCGGCGGACGGCGGTTAAACGCTGCGGCGACTGGGCTCTGGCATATGCAAACTAACACTCACGTAGTCTTGCATCTTTGCTAACATCTTGCGAGATGCTATTTATGAAGATGCTTGGGAGTGTAGCTAAAATATTCCTAATGCTTATTGCAGACAGTAATATTATGAAACCCCAGGCCCAAAATGAATGTATAAAAAATGGTGATAATGTAAAACTGTGGTCAAACTTTTTCTCAAAAACTATAGGTTCGCTTTTATCAAATATTAATCCAAGATTTTCAAGCTGCTACTTTCAGGCCGGACCTTTGGGTGTTGATAGTATCTCCTGTCCCTCCTTCCTATCAGGCGAGCTGAACCAATAGGAAAAGTTCTTGACGGATGTTTTTAATCCCTATAATTAGGTACAAATCGCTTTCCTAGTAACACGAAATTCAATCTAATGAAGATATGATTAGTATAGGGGTTGTATCATTATGAATGTTGATTTATAGACTTTTTCACGATAAACTTTCTCGATTTTAACGAGTGTAATCTTATTAGAGTTATGTAGGTATCTGAGAGATGATGCGGTAGTCATCGAAGCGTAACAATAGTGAACTTAGTGAAAAAAATCGAAAAAGAATCGGCAGAAGCTTAAGCTTACCAAATAACTTTATAAGCTTTTTTTGAATATTCAGGAGATTTATGCCTACTGAAACCATCTCTTAATGGTCTAACAATTCATTCAAGATTAGGTATATATATATTCGTTTGAAATT
The DNA here is from genome assembly GCA_910589415.1 of Malachius bipustulatus. Lineage (NCBI taxonomy): Eukaryota > Metazoa > Arthropoda > Insecta > Coleoptera > Melyridae > Malachius > Malachius bipustulatus. Next base: position 42,402,494 of record OU342636.1, read on the forward strand.
ACAAATTGCAGTCTTACGATACATGTTGTTTAGTTTATTAAATTACATATGATTGGTTTCGTCGATCATGGGGAAAAGAACGATCTGTAGGATATTCTGATGCGATGTTGACATCATGGTGAAGCATTTGCTTTGAGAGATATAGTCTAGGGAAAACCCCATTAGAAAACCTAGACACACCATCCTGTTGAGATTGGTTTGAAGTATTCCAATCATTTTGCCCTTCTGAGGTTATCTGGCTGTTAATGTAGATTTTGTTTACAAGAGCTTCAAATTCTGTAACCAGTCTATTGTTTCGGTGGAAATTTTATGAATTGCTTGAAAACCTCCAGAAAATTTGGTTAAAGGACATTCATTGACAATGTGATTGATGGATTCTTCAGGATGTCCGCAAATACAGGAAGCGCTTGGTATTAAATTCCATTTATGTAACATTGAATTACATCTACCGTGTCCTGTTCTTAAGCGATTTACTTGTACCCAGACTTTCCTTCTGATTTCAAAACCGTTGACTAATGATGAAGGATCTTCGATTAAAGTATTGTTGAATAAAGAAACACTTTTATTTCGCCAATCATTTCTCCATTCATCTTCAATTTTAAATGGTCGATCCAGGTATGTTTCTAGCCACACAGGTCTTCTTGATTTTAATCTCGTTGTTGGAAGATTATTCAGGTCCGATGTTATTGAAAAATCATCTGGAAATGTTCGGTATTTATTCATGATTTTATGTGTTGCTTGTTGTCTTCGGAGATTAGATGGAGCAATATTTGACAAAACAGGTAACCAAGGGATCGGAGTTGAGGAAATTGTTCCAGTAATAATTCGTAATGTTTGGTTCAGTTGAATATCCACTTTTGATTGATGTACACTGTTGAGCCATACGGGTGCACAATATTCCGCTGTTGAATAAACAAGTGCAAGAGCTGATGTGCGAATTGTTTTTGCATTGGCTCCCCAAGTTGTTCCAGCAAGTTTGTATAGAATATTATTCCTTGTTTTTAATTTTTGTTTCACTTTTTCTAAGTGTTGATTATAGGTTAAAGATATATCCAAAGTCACACCAAGATATTTTGGATTGAAATTATGATTCAGTGACGATCCGTTGAAAGTTATATTTAGCTTTTTAGATTTTTGGTGGTTATTGAGATGGAAACATGTAACTTCTGTTTTTGAAGAGTTTAAGCAAAGACGCCATTTCTTAAAGTAATCATTCATGATTTTCAAATCAGAGCACAGCGTTTCTTCTAATAAATTAAATTCGCTGTTTTGGTAAGTTAAAATAATGTCATCGGCATATATGAATTTTCTAGATTTGGTTGCAGGCAAATCACTAATGTAAATATTGAATAGCAGTGGAGATAAAACAGAACCTTGTGGGAGACCATTATTTAAGATTCTGTATTTACTGCTCTTTTCGTTTACGAAAACTTTTATTTTTCGGTCTGATAGCATATTTTCCAATAGATTCATAATCGTCTTACAACCAATGGTTTTATATAATTTATGTAAGAGACCTTCTTTCCACACAGTGTCGTATGCTGCAGATAGATCTAGGAAGACTGCTCCTGTTTTTAATTTTCTTTGAAAGCCACATTCAATGTGGGTTGTCAACGCCAAAACTTGGTCACATGTATTTCTGTTTGGCCGAAATCCACCTTGTTCAATAAGTAATTTTTCATCAACAATTGGTAATAGACGATTGTATAAAAGTTTTTCCAGTACTTTATAAGTGATACTAAGCAAAGCAATAGGTCTGTAGCTTGAAGAGTCATCATTTGGTTTCCCAGGCTTTAGAATTGCGCTAATTTTTGCTTTTTTGAAATCTTCAGGTAGTCGACCTGAAACCAGAATGTTATTAAAAAAAGAAAGTAGCCATTTTAATGAAAAACTCCCCAGATTTTTTAAGAATTCAGTTAAAATACCATCGAAACCAGGTGATTTTCGATTTTTCATGGAATTTATTGCTGCTTTAAGTTCTTTTAATTCAAATGGTTTAGACAATGTGTCAGAATTAATGGCATTTTTTCTTTGTTTTCTTAATTTATTTTTAATGTTTTTCTGTTCTTCTTTGGATACTAAAACAGAATTAGAAACTTTCACTATTCTAGAAGAAATAGAATTAGGTGAAATATTATATTTTTGCTGTTTTATTTGATTAGTAGTTCCTAATTTGCTAAGTAGGTTCCAACTGCTTCTACTAGAATGAGTGAAATTCATGTTTTCCATTAAAGTATTCCATTTTTCTTTCCGTGAATTGTTCAGACAATTCAAAATTGTATTTGCTGCTTCTGTAGTGGGAGCTTTTTTATATGATTCATAGATTTCTTGAGTTTCTTTGGTCCAACAAGGAATATATTGTTGTCGAAATCCTCTAGGTATTGTTCTTTTAGCTGTTGCTTTGATAATACCTACAAATCTAGAATAGTTATTATAAGTGGGCTTAATCCATCTTATGTTATTGTCTATTTGAGTTCTAAATTCTTTCCAGTTTGCTTTGCCAAAATTCCATCTTGGTTTTTGTAATGAATTAATATATTCAATACGAATTCCTGTTCTAATTAATGTCGGCTTGTGCTGGCTATGTGGAAAGTGTTGTAATACTTCCTTGATAATAGGTAATGGTATATCATCATTGTCTTTAGATATTATGCATAAATCTGGGTTATAATTTTTACGCCATCTAGAAGAATAAAAACTTTTTTTATCTTTATCAGGTCGTAACATGTGCTGCAGCGGGGTTATTATTTATTTCAAACGGGAAATTTGCAAATATAAATATGAAAACAAAGGGGAAAAATACTGACAATGGCTGGATTATTCGCGTTTCCTTATCAGAAGGACCATGTTTCTTGTATTGGGTCGCGCTGCTTTGGAGAGAGTGGAATGCAAAATGATGATACATGAATTATAGAGGAGGGCGAAGAGGGTTGAAAAAGGGATGAAACAGAGACGATTCTTTCTAGAAATCGTCCCTTTGCAGACGGTTTCGCAATTTCCGCTCACAAATGCTGCTTTATTTTTATGTGATTTGAGCTCGGTGACATAAATTTCAGCAGTATAATATTATGAATAATTTTCTTCTATGTAGTCGGTCGCCGCGAAGCTGCGTATTTTAAAGATTCTGGAATATGCGCTATATATAGGTATCTTTTTACTTTAAGAGGTATAATAGGCACTCCTTAAAATATTAGTGCGGACAAATTTTGTCAACTCAAAGCGATCTATAATGATAATTATATCCGAACACTTACTTGAGTACCTACTTATACCTACTAGTCATACAAGGCATTTTCCACTTTCAGCAGCATTAAGGTAATAATACATTGACCTAAAAGATAATAAATACATCTATAACATTATATTGATATTAATTACTTTTATAAGGCCTAGAAATACTTATAAAATAGAAAAAAAAAACAACATAAAATAATAATTATACGCTAATGTAATATCTGTGTACTAAAATTTATTCATAATCAATGAGAATGACATAAAAATGTTGTATTTTATTCCCCTTTTAAAACAATTTGATTTGTCTCAAAAGGTTGTTCGGTTTTCGAGTAATTTAATTTTTTCTAGAGGTTACACGTCAACAATTTTAAATAAACGAACATTCATGCGCACAATTCGAAAATTAAATTAAAAAATTTAAAAAAAATTTTTAACCAAGGGGTGGTTATTTTTTTTGGGGGGGGGGGGGAGGGACGCGCTGCACCCGCAGAACTGATTTTTGTGGGTTTATGATCGATAACCTCTTCACTAACAATGTTCCTAAATACCAGGTAGGTACATACAAAAGAAGCTAATTATTTGCTTATTTGTTACCTAAAAGTTTAAATATAGATCCGCAATGGGGGCGATGTGTTGAAATTAACAATAAATAGTTTTTCTTTTATAGCTTCCACGGTTTTTGAGATATTTAGCTCAAATTTAGAATAAAGGTTACACTGTAGGGCTTGTATCATATTGGACGTGACAAATGGTAGTTAGAATCTATAGAGATTTTTTTTCCAAAATTTCTCCCATTTCACCCCCATTTCTTCCCCTGAACTTTTTTTGCGATGTGCCGCTGGTAAATTCTAAAATACAATATCAATTTTCTGTTTTATTTAGAAACTTTTTGGTTTTCTATATTTTTTTGCATGTGCAACCGTTATTATTATTAAGGAAAAAAAAAACCATTTTCTCTAATTTGTTAGACGAAGTTCAAATAATTTTAAAAATGGTAAAACAGACTTTTGACTTTTTTTGAATAATTTTTCAATTCCATTAATTTTGACCGTTTAGTCTGCACTGCCTGTTAAAAATTTAAACTGGGATGACACTGTTAATGACTAACTTCTGTCTGACTAAAGTTTGACTAACCTCAAAAGCTATAAAAAAGAAAAAATCTTCAAATTTCAACACACCCTGTAGATCGGTAATGAAGCGGTGGCGGATCTTAGTTTATATGAACTTTTAGATTTTTAGGCATAAAATAAGCCAAACCTGTCTTATGTGTAGGTATACCTGGAGAAACAAAAAAATGTTTCCACTACTCACAAATAGTTGTATTGCCTCTTATAAGGGCCGGTTGCACAAACGTAAATTAAAAATTTTCAGACAATTACTCTGAGTTTCAATTGCAAATTTTGAAAATATAGCGAATATATTTAACGATCGTTCATTTTTTATATTTCAGCAATATCAAACCAATATTTTTATAATGCAGGTCATTTTAAAATCAGAAATTATCTAAAAATTTTTAATTTATAGGTTTTTGAAACCGGCCCTAATGATTATGCATAATGAAGAATTTCATTTTCTCAAAAATAGACTGAGTTTGCAAACGAAGCTTATGACCACGATGAAATGAAAAATATTCCTCGACATAAAAGCAAGATTTAAAATCAGTTATCTTCGTCGTTATTCTCCTTGACGAGGCGGAAGGCGGCAAACTAGCAAAGCCAAAGTGACAGCCAGCTGCTCTGGAGTTTCCATCTTAACAGGCTTGTCGTGAAAAATCTCGTTTCATTAACTAACTTGAGGGTTGCTATGGAGGGCGCATTGATCTGTCCCCATTGTACTGCGATCAGTGGGGCGACCTTTTTAATTTCTCACTAAGTGGGATGCGGAAAACGCGCCAGCTTTCAAGGGGCTGCTTCTGGATTCTCCTTATGTGACGTTTCTGGAGACATTGCTGTCTGAAAATGTCATGCGAGAAAAATCATTAAACAGGAAATAATTTTATTGACCATCGCATCAATAGTTTATCTGTGCATATACATTTTTGCTATCAGAGTTTTATTATTTTATATTACAAGATATGTTAAAAGTAGTCTTTAACTTGCTTCTTTTGTTCCAAGGTCGAAGAACTTAAATTTACACAACATTTTTGACTTATATTTTTAACAAGTTCTATAATCTATTATTTAAAAAATAGTGTACTTACAACGGTTGCAAATTTTTTTTATAGGAAAAAGTCATTATACACTATGATCCTAAAATAATAAAAAAGGGGTTGCAAAAAAAGGCGTACATTTTTGTGAAATTGTTTAAAAACTGGAAAAGTCAATTTTCATCATTTGTATGCGTGGCCAAACTGAAAAACATCTCGCCATTAAGCCTACTTCGTTTCAAAATTAATTTATTTAATGTGGAGGAAAGTGTTAATATTTCGGGATACCTACATTTTTTTTATTACTTGTTATTTGATTTCGGCGTCCCGTTCCCGAAGTTTCTTGAGATGACTTGCAAGATTTAATTGAAGACGTGCCACTTGCTTTGTTGCGAAATCACTGGATTCAATGGATGAAGCGCCACCAGAGAGGCTTTACGAATCGAGTTAGAGTGTGATTAAATGAACATTATTTAATTAGAACTATCTCGTTTGGAGTTACGTTAAGGGAGACGTGTAGATATATGTATAGAACTCATGCAAGGCGCATATGGCGATGAAATATTGTTAAAGACCCAGAAATAGCTGCGATGACTTTTAACAAAAATTGATTTTTTTTTAATGCCACAAAAATCTCGTCAAAATTGTAGGTATACGTAATGAAACAGGACTTTTCTTTGAGGAATTTATATTAATTAATTTTCCGGTTATTTTTCAAAAACTAGGTATAATTGTCAGTATTTTGATGTTCATTGTCAAAATATTTTCATAACAAATCAAATTAATTAACCCGGCATTGGTCGCTAGGTGAATTGTAACACCAGTGGTCGCTAGCGAGCGTTTCGCTCCCATGTAAAATCAACAAGCAAATGTGCAATAAAAAGCACTTTGAATCACAATACAGGGTGTTTGGTGATCGGACATCTAAAATTAAATTTACAAAACCGCATTTTAGAAGCATAAAAAAGAATTTCCAGATCAGGCGTTGTCTTTTTTTTTGCTGAGTATTTCCTAAACAATGCCTACTTGGAAAATGTTATTATTTTTTAATAAAACAATTAAAAATTTAAATTTATTTAAATTTTTGATGAAATTTTAATTTGGCTGTCTAAGTACTGAAAAAATAAAATATTTATAGATGATTTAGTTTTACATTTTTGGAAATATTTCCTGAATGAAGCCCGATCAGGACAAAGTTATTCTTTTTTATGCTCACGATGTGGTTTTGTATAATATGAAATTTTATTTTGGCTTTCCGATCACCGAACCGAACCGTATTAGCAATATTTGTTGTAGGTATTTTAAAATAAGGGGGAATAACTTGCCAATATAATTTTTTTTTGGTATATAATAGGATTTTTTTACATTTAATAACACAAACTGATTCGATTCTTAACTAAGCTAATACCATATACCATAAAAACAACAAAAAACTTCAGATAAAGAAATTACAGCAACCCTAGCATATGGCTAGCAGACCTAAACATAAGAGCAGTTGAGTGACGCGGGTGGTCGCTAATGAGCGTTTAGCTCGCGCAACGGCAACTGCGGTGAATGAAGCATCCACAAAAAATAAATTTATCCGATTTTCATTACAAAATCCTTTCTATGTTTCTTCTTAAGGCTATAAACTAAGCTAGAAAAATCGACAAGATTGTACGAGTTCAAGTAACAGAATAATTACAGTTTAAAGACAATGGTGAGCTAAATGCTCACCTAGCGACCACTCCCGGGTTAACACGTTGCAAGGGATGGGGAAGTGTTTAAAGAAGTGATCGCCAACCTTCGATAAAGAAAACGGCACTACGAAGAAGAAGAAAACTCTTATTATTCAATTTTCTTATAAAACCTAAAAATGAAATAAACCTACAGGTATCCTATTTAAGAAAATTAAGTTGCGTTTGGCGTTCAGCGATATTGGGCCAGCCTGTAACAAAACAGTTATGAAACTTTTTCGCGACTCTGCGGGCCCGATCCCACACCGTGTGACTTAATGAGTTCCACGCGCTATTGATGAGTAACAATCATTATTGTCCGATAGATCAGTTCTTATTGTAAAATGTTCAAAAGGTTTTTTTATCTCCCTTTGTCTCAATTAATTACCTGTAGTTAATCAACCATTGCAAAATATGAAAGAAATTTTTTTCTCCGCAATAAAAGATAAATATAGTCGTAAAATGCAAAAAAAATTCATCCCATAAAAACAAATGGCAGAGTTCTTCCACAAGGGGTAGGAAATCACATATTTGGATTCCGTCTCACCATTTCTCCTCTGTACTTAATATTTACATAACCATTTTTGCAGAAAATATTTGAAATGTTATAAAAAGTAGGTGTATCTATAAAATTTTGATCGAGGCGCGCTTAAAAGTACTGTGTGTACATGCAACGTGTGAATGAAGACTACTTCAACTAAGATGAAATGGGCCCTCGCTTTACCTTCAATCTTTTGGAGAGGATGTTGTAATATTGTTCAGAATAGTTTCAGACGTCGTCAAAATAGTCAAATGGTAAAAACTGTAATATCCTGCTTATATGATACAGATTTTCATCAAATGTAATATTGTTTATGTCAATTTGGACAGTCTTTTTATGGCTGTATCATTAATAAACCTTCTAGATTCAAACGCTTTTTATTAATTAAACTTTATGCCTATGTATAAACAGCCTAAGTTCGTATTATAAATTCGATTTCACTTATTTGCAGATAGAGAGTGCACACATTTCATTTGATCCTTGAAGTGGAGACGGCATCGATCTAAGCAGCAGCGAGTCTACCCTAATTACGGGGAATCTAATAAGAGACTGTTTCCAGTTTCAAAGCTCGGATAGCGTTTCATGCGGAGCCCTCAGAAGCGCCTTATCGTCGCCTCGCCTTCGGCTCCTGAAATATCAGACAGACAACGGTAAATAAGTAAGCAGGATAATGCAACTTGTCTCACTTGCCTCCAACAATGCCAGTTTAAATAAAATAGGATGAAAAGATTATAACGAACAGTGTCAAACCTTGACATCCAAAAGAGTAACACAGCCATAAGTTACCTATACTTACTTAACTTCTTTGAGGAAACACTTTAAATAATTCAAACACTTTATTAAATTTTTACATATTTTTATTTCAATAGGTAGTAGGTATACCGTCTTAAAGTAAATTGAAAATTGAAATCTATGGATTCATTTTATAGTCTTCAGTCCTAATTAAAAAAAAAAAGAAACAGTTATTGACGTAAGGTCTATATCCTGAAATAAAATCACTATCCTGTTGTAGAAAAAACTTCCCTAATTAACCCCTTAAGCGTGAAACGTCTCAATTGCGACGCTAAAAATATTTCAATCATTTCTACACTTAATGTGTAAATTTTAAGGCATGTTTTCTAGCAATTTCACTGACTGGATTTTTGTACCATTATCTTACCAATAATAGATGACACCACTAGAGCAATAAGCTTTTTCTATTTTTAGTCCAATATAAGCAAAGAAAAACAACTTAAATGACAGAATTTGTTGTATCTCTGTGGAGACCTCCTCCGTTGAAGGGGTTATGAGTTGAAAGATTTTCTTTTACTATACTGTAACGTACATTTCGTACGTACCGGCTAGATGCCGGTAACACGGAGACAACGGCGGGCGCGCGCAGTGAGTGAGTGATAGTGGCGTTTAGCGGCCGACTGGAGGCCTCGAGTTCGTCGAGTCTCGCGACCTCGACTGTCGAGTTGAAATCAAGTGCGTTTCATCATCATACCTGCGTTTTCACCTTCTTTCTCTCCTGGAAATTCGCGGAGGAAGGTTCCGCAAACACCTTAAGTTTCCTGAAATGGCGTCGTAAACTTTCACGTGAATTATTATAAGAATCAACTACGTTTTTGGCTTGGTGAGTGTCGTAAAATGATTTTCTTAATTGTGTTAGAATTATACAGATATTTTCTTAATACCGTATGCTAATTAATTACAGCTTTTAAATCCGATCGAGTTTCGCTCCGCTGTAAAGCTTTGCGATCACATGTTTGATCTCAACATATCTTGAGGACGGGACATCATTTTATGTACCCTCGGCAAGCAGACTCGATCGGACCGTTCATTAATGCAAGAGTGTTTCTGATACCCATGAAATTGCAGCTTTTTCCCTACGGATTGATTTTTTCCCTGGAGGCAACTTTTTCCCTGGAGTCAATTTTTCCCTGGAGGCAATCTTTTTCTTGGAGGCAACTTTTTTCCTGGAGGTCATCTTATTCGTACCGAGAAGAACTCCACGTGTCAAGGCAGATTTTCTTGGATACCAAGTAAGAACTCCACGTACCAAGGCAGATTTTCTTGGATACCCAGTCACCCTTTCAAAGCAAGTTCCTGGGAGCCAAGCCATACGAAGATAAGTGCCTTGTAAACTCTTAGCATCCGATCCATTCATTCGACTAGCACCGCACGCTCTTGTTTTTTTATTATCTGTTAACCGTGCTCAAGAGTGTTAATCACTGTGATATATTTTATATTTTAATAAAGAGTACCTGTTGTTCTGCTGACCCGCTTGTTATTGTTGACCCTCTTAGACTAGCGACTCAACCTATGACCCTTGTTTTTCGTGTCTCATGCTCTCAGCGGCTATTTTTCCCCTCGTAGGGTAAAATAGTTCGTTTCAATACATCTACATGAAGATATACAGGGTCGGCCACCGTATACGAAACGGTTCATTTTTTCATTTTAAGTTTGTTTTTAATTTAAGTTTGTGAGTTATAAACAAGTGAAAATCGCAATTTTTGAAGTTTAAGTACAACGAAAACGTTTCAAGATAAAAAAAAAACGGTTTTTATGTCTCTAATTTAATTTTTATGTACTCTCCCATGATGAGGATTAAATGTGTGTACCAGGTGATAAAAATATAAAAAAAAACTAAGGTTTCTCAACGCGTCGCTAATGAAAAAAATAAATAAATAATACCTACAAATGTTTTTGGGCCTTCAGGGATTTGAACTTCAAAAATGACGATTTTCACTAACTTGTCATCCTTTTCCCTCACAAATTTCTCGAAGTAAACATCAACTGTAAAAACCAATCTTTTTTTTCTCAGACAATCTAAAAATGCAATAACATAAGAGAATTCCATTAAAAATAAAAAAAATTGATATGTATTTTTTGTGGGGACACTTTGGATAATGTAAAATATTTTAAAATTGTTCACCTGATCAACTTGTATATGCTTGTAAAAATTTTTGGAAAAGAATACAACTGTTTTCCTATAATCAACCGTTTCGTATAAGTGGGCTCATGCACTCTGTATAAACTTGCAGTCGTTTATGCAGCGAATCTCGTTAGGAACTCCCAAATTTGCACCCCAAATTTGGACAGTGTGTTCAGGGTATAAAAACAATAAACACCGACAATTCTTGTATCTCTCGTATGCAGTATACCGGTGGAATCAGCATATAGAATGATGATGTTTTTGTTCCCGTTGGAACTCCTGAGCATCACACTATTATACCCGATAACATCATGAAGCAATTGGAATTTATAAACATCTAAATAATTTCAACAGAAAGGAGGAAGGAATAAGACTCCAGAAGGTTTGGCATCTGGCGTTACGTCATGCGAGAATGACTCGCCATCTGACCAGCAATCAGCAGACCAGTTGTTGATAGTGTGGAGAATGCAAGTGTGACATCTCCGGACCTTCAACCTATAAATTGGAACCCTTTTCCAATCGTCCAGCCGGGGTTGGCTTATACGCACACACGTAACCGGTGATGATGGTTACCGTAGTTGTGAACTAATTGTTAAGAGCAAAATATCCATGGACCACGGAAAAATAGCTCGGAGTCAGTTTGATTTCAATTGAAGCCAGCTGTGAAAGCCTGAACACATTGTTTTATAGAGCACTTATTTATTTAGATTCTGGAAATAATTTTAGTCCAATATTTTGCTTAACAAGACATACGTTTCTATTTGCACATAAATGAATATCAATTATTACCGAGCTGTACTCGTAGTAAAAATACATTTGATTAGTTTGCTTTTTAAAACGTAATAATAATAATAATTGTTTAAGTCATTAGATAGTATAGTATAGAGCTTCATTAAAATATAAGTAGTGGCGATAAGTTTAAAAAAGTGTTTTACCGAAATATTAATGTCCAACTCTTTCCAGCTGTTGTTCTAAAGCGAAGGAGAATTTTAAAGAATAAAAAGGAAGCAGCTTTAAAGGAACCTTCTGTGTCTACATTAACATTTTTGGTAACCATTTCTTTAGTTCACTTTGCTGGTGAACTGTTTTATCGTGACTTAAACCATGACAGAATCTTTACTGATTCAGAAACATCAGAACTAACAGAAACATCTACGCCGAAAAAACACATTGATTGAAAGAAACAAATGCAGCATTGATGCAACAAAATGATATGTTTCAATAGGTCCAAACAAATATTCTCTTGTATTAGGAACATTATTTATTCAGTTCAATAATAATTATACAATAACAATAATGACGAAGAAGTATATTATTAACATTCATATATTGACTCTACGACGGTTATACAACCACTACTCGTCTCTCTGTTACCTACTATCCCAAGTTCCTCTACACACCCGTATTTCACCAGCTTGCGCACCATTCCCATTATACATTCCTTCTGTCTGCATTCCGATCTGAGTGAATCCTAACAACTCGTCCATCCTGACCAGGATTCGTCCTCGAATCCTACAATGGAAAGACCCAGGGTCCTCTAGAGTCTGGCAGGTGAACCCGCAGACTGGTTTGCAGAATGGCTGAAGCAAATACTCAATTAATTATACCAACCTCATCTGTTTCACTCAGTCATCTACTTCCCTTTCCATTCATCGTACTTCCATCAGAGCTCAAACTCGACGTTTCCCAGCTACCCTTGCAGCAAAATCGAACGACACCCGCTCGAAATCACAGCCTCCTAGTTATCATAAAAGAAAACCCAATCATTCCAGCTCTGGTAGCAAACTCGGTCCAGCTCAGCTCGAAGTCGTCGGCTTATCAGCCAACCAAGCAGCAAACTCGGTCCAGCTCAGCTCGAAGTCGTCGGCTTATCAGCCAACCTAGCAGCAACTCGGTCCATCTCAGCTCGAAGTCGTCGGCTTATCAGCCAACCTAGCAGCAACTCGGTCCATCTCAGCTCGACGTTGTCAACTTCTCATTCCTCTCAGGCATTACATCTCCTCACGAGAATACCCTTCCTCTTTCCTCTCAGGCATTACATCTCCTCACCGAGAACACCCTTCCTCTTTCCTCTCAGGTATTACATCTCCTCACCGAGAACACCCTTCCTCTTTCCTTTCAGGTATTACATCTCCTCACCGAGAACACCCTTCCTCTTTCCTCTCAGGCATTACATCTCCTCACCGAGAACACCCTTCCTCTTTCCTCTCAGGTATTACATCTCCTCACCGAGAACACCCTTCCTCTTTCCTCTCAGGCATTACATCTCCTCACCGAGAACACCCTTCCACTTTCCTCTCAGGCATTACATCTCCTCACCGAGAACACCCTTCCTCTTTCCTTTCAGGCATTACATCTCCTCACCGAGAACACCCTTCCTCTTTCCTCTCAGGCATTACATCTCCTCACCGAGAACACCCTTCCTCTTTCCTCTCAGGTATTACATCTCCTCACCGAGAACACCCTTCCTCTTTCCTCTCAGGTATTACATCTCCTCACCGAGAACATCCTTCCTCTTTCCTCTCAGGCATTACATCTCCTGTCAAATATTAGGAACATTATTTATTCAGTTCAATAATAATTATACAATAACAATAATGACGAAGAAGTATATTATTAACATTCATATATTGACTCTACGACGGTTATACAACCACTACTCGTCTCTCTGTTACCTACTATCCCAAGTTCCTCTACACACCCGTATTTCACCAGCTTGCGCACCATTCCCATTATACATTCCTTCTGTCTGCATTCCGATCTGAGTGAATCCTAACACTTGTTTAAAATTGAAGGTTCGTTTGAAAAGATTTGATTTTTTTGCATAACTCTAGCAGCATTTGCAATTGCTAACTTATTTGACACAAGAAAATAGTTTGTTGATTTCAAGAGGCTAAATAAGGCAAAATAATTTTGCCTCTGAATATTATTTTGCCCTAGATGATTTTTTATTTACTGGTATAATACATTCAAGCTTAAAAGTTCATAAAAACATGTGTCATGTCGTCTAGTTTTCAGTATACAGGGTGTGAAAGTTAAACAAAAAATTATTAAAAATTTCACAGATGCCTTTTAAAGATTTTTGGGAAGTTTGACAGTGTTGTTTGTTAATTGTGAAAAGGCGCTATAGGTTTTCAGTAACTAGATGATAATAATGAGCTCAGGTGACTCAGGTGGCGTCACGGAACGGCAGAGTTGTTCCAAATAGCCAAATACCCATCAAAAATGTAGTAGAGGAAATATAGTATTAAAATATTCCCTATATAGTATAGGTACCTGAAATGTATAAGTTTTATTCCAAATACCTACCCAAAAACCATTTCAAATCCATCAAAGATATTTGAAATACCGCAAATTGTTCAAGTACCCAAAACATATTTTAAGGTACCTATTTTAATCCTTTTTATACAGACTGTTCATGTGACGAACTGACGAAGAGAGAGCATTTTACATGTAAAATCAAATAGTTACAAATATATTATCTCCCTCTTTGCATTTAGATAAAAATACAAAAGTGATAAGTTGTTATAAGATTGGCCATTAATACCTGCTGCTTCTATTACCAAAGTTACATTCTAAATAGTTACGAGTAGGCTAGTCCATTTTGGCAATTTTGGATAAATCTGATAATTTTCATCATTTTATGATCCGGGGTTTCATAGAGAATATTCTATAGATTTCATTATTTTTTTTATATGCGCAATGGATGCCAAGTTAATATTTAAAATAGGAGCACGCAAGCTGATGCCATTTTCCTGCTGAAAATTGCTGCAATGAAAAATTGCTTTCTAATAAATTGAAAAAAAAACAACACTTGTATCGCCGTTTTTCAAAATTTCAAACAGTTTTCGAGATCAAAAATAATTTAAGTTCTGAGGGGGGATGTTTCAACCATTTGGAATTTGAATTTTGAAAATTTTTCTATTGTCGACTGCCTATACCCTAAAATGAATCTGTAGCACCTACCGCTTTTATATTAGGTATATACTGAGTATAGATTAGCAACTATTAATAAAATAAAATAAGAAAAGAAGTGGGTATAGTACCATACGTTTACCTATTTTGAATAATTTAAACACTCATTCTAGTGCTTTAAACAGTATTTGAAATGCCGAATATAGGTATTTGAAATACCAAGCAAAGTAATTGAAATATCAGTATTTCTGTAAACCAAATACCAAATCCAAATATTCGACCCCAAAGATTTCAAATACGTATACCAAAGTAGGTACCAAATATGGATAATCGAAAGGATTTGAAATAAAGTTCTTAAAATATCGAAAGAATTTTGAAATACGTATCGTTCCAACTAATTCCATTTCAAATACTACACATCTCCGATCAGGAGGCAGTCTCATGAATAATATTGACAAAAAAAATGTACGCCACTGACTTGTTTGCAATTTTTTCTTTTTTTTTTTTTTGAGTTGAGCAGTTAAAAATACAACTTTTCTGTCCTTACCGTTATAACAGCGTTTTATCACAACTAACAATACCCCGAAATTTATCAAAACCCATTTAAGAATTAATTTAAATTAATTAATTTAAAAAATTTAAGATTTCAATAAATAGCAGAGATTTTTGAATTACGGCTTATCATTAAGTGCGGATCCCTAAGGTACTTCACACGCAAAGAGATATATTTTCCTGATACCTACCTAGTAATATTATCACCTGAAAAATACAATTCAAACATTGAAAGAGACATAATGTAGCTGAGCTTAGGACATAATTCTTCATCTGTTATGTCAAGAGATTTTTTTAAATCAAAGTGTTAAGATTGAACGAGTACAGTAGGTCATCGCTTGTATACAGGAGTGAGTCATTTTAATATTCAAACCTGGATAACTCTGTTGGTAAGGTAAGCCAGATACAGAAAAATTGTGCAGACAAAAGTTGTCAAAGTTTGAAAGTCAAGATAATTTTTTAAATAGGACACCCTGTATATATTGTTTATTCACATTTCCTGAGAAAATCCAATAAGAATAGTATTTACAGTTGCAGTCTAAAATGAGTAGGTTATGAGTTATAAACACTGAAAATCGGAGTTCTTATAATTTTGAAAGCAGCCTGCATCGGAAACGGCCCCAAATATCGGAAGACGGCTACATGTCCCTATCTTAACTTTTCATGTGTTACCTTACAGTGTACTAGAAATTTTTATACAGGGTGATTAAAATCTGGTAATTTTCTTCACCATGTAGGTATTAAAATTTAAACCACATAGCAAGATACCTACCATGTGATACCTACAATAGTAGGATACCTACCATGTGAAAAATTAAGATGGAACATGTTAGCCGTTTTCCGATATTTGGAGCCGTTCCCGATGTACACTGCTTTCAAAATCAAAAATTGCGATTTTCAGTTGTTTATAACTCATAACTCATAACCTATTTATTTTAGACTGTATCTGTAAAAAACATTCCTGTTGGATTTTCTCGGGAAATATGAAAAAAAAATATACAGGCTGTCCTATTAAAAAAAAACCTTCACTTTCAAATAGCCTTAAAATTCGTTTCCAAGGTGAAATTCACCAGTCAGATGACCCCCATTGTCCTAAGCAACTTTCGTCTGCATAATTTTCTTGTATCTGCATGGCTTACCAACACAGATATTCGGGTTAGAAGATTAAAGTGACTCACCCTGTATAACAAAAGAGATGTAGTATGGGATTATTTTTTTCCAAAGTGTCTAATTGCTTGTCTGTAGTAATCTTATTTCATTTGTAGTCACGAATTCGAAAATTTGGTAACTGACAATCTTTTCGAGAACTTTTCAGAAACACGACATTATAGGTACTTACGCAGGACGAAGGTCACTAACACTCTCTTAAGTATTTATTTTTGATAGTAGTTTTATCAACGAGTATTTCATTTTTTGACAGTTATTTTAGAAAAGAGAATCGCAAAATAAGTGGACTTTCGCTACAAAATATTTTCAACAAAGGCATAATTAACAGGGGTAGAAGTCTCTCAAAGTTGAAGTATGAAAATCGAATTCTGAGAATAACTTTTGGGCCGCTTGAGTTGATGTTCAAATTTGGTACAAATTATTAATTAGAAATAACTTTTTCCGGAACTGCGCAGCGGCGCAAATACTGATGGGTGGTTGCCACCATTCTCCCGCTCTAGTTTCCAAGCCTCTGATGGAAATTTCACATAGATCATATTTTTAGATACGCTTTAATTTGAAAATAGAAAAACCTTCTTTTGGAAAATTTTGATATTAGATATCGTTTCCGAACCATTGTTCTATTTAATTATTAATTTTTATTGTTAAAATTTATTTATGTCGAAAACAAACACAAATTAATTGAAGATGGACTCTCTATATCACCTCCTAAAATAAGACTGTTAAAACATTAAACAGCTTGTACCTATCATGCAAAATATCAGTAAAAAATAAGTGCTGGTGAATTGTTGATGATGGGGCAACTTTATGGACTTCATCGATTATTGGAAACTGTCAAATAATTTTCTTTGCATTATTTCCCATTTTTTTTTAGTTTGAAATACTTTATATAGGTAATTATAAAATAGGACTTGTACCTACAATTTTTTCAGTAATAGTGATCTGCGTATATGAACTACAAAATACTCATCATACACATTTAAGAATTGATATGCGGTCATAAACAAGCAGGATCATTGCTATGATAAAAGCTACCTGATGTAGACGCGCGATATTGTATTAGTAGTCAAAGCTGAAGGTGAATTGTATTTAAGGTTCCCTGGAAAAAGGAGGGAACTCCGTATCCGCTAAAGACTCGGCTGGTTTACCTATAAACTACCCTTAATTCCAACATCCCTCTAAATTACAACCCCTATTCTTCCAGCTTACTTTATTTTCCCTCTACTTTTGCCCGGGGGTGACTAAATAACTGGCCCATTATACAAGCGCCCTCTACTGAGTAGGGATTACGACTTCGTCTACATTTTCTTGATTTTACATACCTATAAGTTACGGACCGTCACATGCGTCATGAGTTGTTATGGTGCCAAGTTCTAGTACTTAGAAACTCTTGGAGCAGCAACTTTCTTCTCTCCCCGGATTACCCAATTAATAAATTATAAAAAGTCCGCAATATGAAAGATAGTATCAAACTTATTTGGCGTTGCTGGGTCAAATTAGATATTATATTAACTGCTGCTTAATCTTTATAAATTTGAAATTAAAAATACCTATAAGAATTATTGAAGGTTTTGAGAAATTGTTCCTATACTTGCACTTAACCTTAAGTTAACTGAAAGCCTTTGTTAAAGCTCCATGAAGGAAAAATTGACTACCGGGTTAAGATTTATTTGATAATTATGTATCTTTGATATTTTTATGATTAATTTTCTTGCGGAGCAGCCGGATAGCCGCATTGGGTTAGAAGAGCAGTCTACTAATTCGTTATTGGCGCTGTTGACGCGTGGGTTCGAATCCTACTCTTGCCTTGGGTGTTGTGTTCGTCTATAAAACTATATTTATATATTTGAAAATTTGTCTGTGGCTGATAAACTCGATCTCGATGCCAAATTACCAGAGTGAAGCGACTCTCTGTGTTACTTTCTTTTTTTAATCAATTTTCTAACATCCTACAGTTTAATAAAAACAAATTATGTATTAGTCACGTCCCACACTTCATAGTACGCATTTGCTGCCTGGTGAGGTAAAGCTACATCGATACTTGGAATTAAAATTACCATCTCGGCCGTAACAGTCTGATGAGGAACTTCATGCAACTTATGGGGGGAGGGGGACCCAGTCTGTCACAAATGTGTAGATAACAAATGAAAAGGACTTCTACCACTACATAGACGTTGGCGGTGTATGCAATATAAATGGGACTTCTCTCATGGAAACTGGAAACATTTTCTGGCCTTAATAAAAAGGTCTGGAAAGTTGAAGTATGTAGGAATTTTTTATCATAGTTCAGGAATGTCAAAAAGGGCCCTTATAGCCTAGTCGTTTGGGGTGCAGAAACCCTTTCATACCATTACCGTTACGAATTTGACTTCATTTTGGATTTTCAGATAAACGGTATTTTACTTATTCTAAAAATGATTTAAAATGTCAATCAATCTTCTAGGGATTTTATCCCTATAAATAGTATAAGGTGACTTTACTATAGAAACTTGTTTAGGTACACTTTGATGCTTGTCTTTTTATGACAGAAGGGCATAGAAAAGAAAACTATGATTCCCCATGCCCAATAAACTGAAAAGTTAAAAGTTCACCTCTGGACTCTAGTAGAAAATAAGCTTTTATGACAAAATGGCGCCCAATTCCGACATTTTCAACCGACATAATATTCCATACCGATACATAATACATACGGATACATAAAATACATAAGTGAAAAGTGTCAAGTTTAAGTGTCAAAAGTGCGTCAAGTTTAAAATATCATGACTCGATTCGGAATATAATTCTTCAGATCGTTCATACAGGGGCAATTCTTACGTAGTGTAGACACGGCAAATGCGCGCAAGATAATAGGCAATATATGATGGGCTGTAATAGAGCTAAGATTTACATATACATGTGTTTTATGGTCCAATCGGCTTGTTTTCTCTTGTAAGCCAACGATTTTAATTTCGTTTTATGGGTTTAAATTTTCTCTTTATTGAGGTTTCAGACAAGGCTAACCGAAGATGTTTCGCTCGTGTAAATCAAATCCAAGATTTTCTTAATGGGTACCTAAGTATGCCTAAAGTTTGGAACTTCTCGATTTTAGGCATGATTTATTGAATATACACATATTTTATTCAAGGATATTGTTATCAAAACTCATTTTGTAGTGCAGAATCGTTTTATAAAATTAAATGTTATTGTTATCGAAACGTCTCGCATTTTCTAGATCTTTGAAATTTGTTACTCTTGAAAATTGTTTTGTATATCACTTAAAATGATATCTTCAGACTACAAATATGAAATTATCTTTTTTTTTTTGTGAAAAATATTAGTTAGACTGTCACCCGTGACGCCACTGGACTTAATAATTTTAATAATAATTGAAGGTAAATTATCCTCTTGTTACTACAAACAGAATTGCCAAATTTCAACAAAATCGAATCAAAGAGTACCTACCTATTGAAATATTTACGACTAGCATATAATTTTAAAAAAAATTTAACACCCTGTATCGTAAGGACTAAGAATTTTCGGACCCATGTTTATATGAATTTTTCTTCCTAAAATCACTTAAAAAAGCACCCCTTGGAGTTTGGCCACATACAAATAACACCCTGTATAATAATACATATTGTATCCGTGCTTACATTATGTCTAAACAACTTTTAATTTTGAGGTTCTAGGGCCAATAGTTCACAAGATGGCCGCGTATCTACCTTAAACAGAAAGACCCTGTAGATAATAAGTATAGTGAGAATTTTCTGGACCCTGTCCTCTCTAATCAACTGATGATCTTATGAAAAATATATGGAATAACACTTTCTGATGTGTGGCATGCAAATGAGCTCTAACGAAAGCGAAAAGGCTATCTCTGTCTTCAACAATATAATGAAATCTCCAATTTTCAATTTTTCCTCAAATTTCAAGAACGACTGAGTTTTACAGAAGAACTATTCTAAATAACTATAGAACTGTGCAGTTTTTATCTAAATAAACTGACCCCGTCTAACTGCTACTTCTCAAGAACACCATTGGATTCTTCAGAAGTAGCAAGATCTCAAGAGAGATTAAAAAAACGCTGGTGCTTAATAGTCAGTGGCGTAGCTACAGTACCGCAAAACCCCGCGGCCGCGGGGGGGCCCGACGTCAAGGGGGCCCTGAGCTCTGGACCCCGGCTTGGCCCAAAGAGCCCCAAATCAAAAAATCAAATAAGTATTACTCTTAAGCATATTTAAACTGACAACTGACGACATTAATAATTATATTACGAATTGAGAAACAACAATAAATAATAAATAAAGCTTGAAATTATGCCAGTAATGACGAATACAGTACATTTCTAATATAACCCACCCATCTTCAACAGTAATTCTCAGAACCAGAGGCGAAGTTATTCTGGTCCTATTGTAATCTCAGGATGATTATAATATATAATACAAAAAATGATTATATATGAAATCATCCGTGTTATTTTATTACTCCAGCATGGGCTAACTAAGAGCGGCAATGGAATGTGATATGTGCTTTCAGTGCTTTCGCTTTCTTTCAGTCACCTCACCACCACAAGTCCACAACACAAATATGTAGAGTATAATACGAAACCAATCATAAAATTTAAACCTGTTCCCGATTAAGGACAAGGGTGCATAGCAAACAAAAAACAAAGTAATAAAAATAGCTATTATAGACTGAAAGATGATGGTAAAGTGTCTAACATTTGGGCGGCGGGCGGCGCAGACAAACAGGTGGTTCATTCACAATTCATATAATACCTATATCTGATGTAATTATTTTTTGTAAAAAAATTAAACTCTTGAAAAAATTGCATAAATACTATTGCAAATTATTATTGCATAAAAGTAAAAATATTGCATTTATTATAAAAAAACTAATTGATGCAATGAAAAGTTATCTCAATTACATTATCATTGACAATCATTTTCGCAATTTATTGAAAATTAATAATTATTAATATGAAACTATTCGGTCCTTGGAAAGTAGAAGAGAATTTTTCTATAGAATTGTTCGGGGGTTGGGGCTACTCAGAACTGTAATCAAACTCATTTTCGGCACTTGTTTTATCATAACTTTTTTGATTATACTTATTATTCTGAATCATTTTCGAAATTGTCAATGATTGAAGTATCTATTGATGTCTCGCTAAAGTGGAACAGATTTTCTGTAGCACTTTTCGGACACTACCCGGAGCCCGGAGCCCGGAGCTCTAAAGAATTAATTTCTACTTAGAAAAAACCTCTTGCGCTTAAAAAACTTTCACCTAATAAGGTACACTTTATTAATTAGATTTAGTTAATTTTTTTTTAATTTTTTTTATTTTAATTTTAATTCTTATTAAATACAATTAATTTAAGACTATACATAAGTAATGTGGCAAAAATATTTGAAGTAGTTTTCAAGAAATAAATAAATAAATTCACAAATAATCTATTCTGGCATGACTAATAGATTTCTTATGATGGGGCCACAAAGGGCAGTAAATTTCTTAAAAATATCAACATCTGTTGGTTTTATTGCTACTTTGTTATATTTTTCTTAAAGTTTCACAACTGCCGATGAACCGAATTTGCTACTTTGCCAGTTTAGTTGATCTTCGTCTGTACGGAACGTACAGTCTGTGTTTACAGTTTACAAACGGCTTTTTTTATACATTTTAAATTATTTTCTATATTATTTTTATTATACATTTTAAAGTTTATTTTTTGTTATTTACATAGTAAATATAGTGAAGTGGCTACTTCGTGCGCTTTTGTGTTGCGTTTTTTTTTTTTTTGAAAAGACACTTAATTATTTGTGAAGAATCGTGAATAGTTAATTAATTATTGAGGTACATAATATGTATTTACTATAAATATTTATTCATGTGTCAAATTATTATATTCATATTACGACTTGATATTAATCTTACTTTTGTGCTTATAAATAAAATTATTTTAGCAATATTATAGTATCTAGCTATTTTATACCTTGTTAATTCAAATTCAGAAAAAGTCAAATCAAATATACAAAAGGTAATTTCAAGACTTGCAATTTAGACTTGAAGGTCTCCCTGTGAATAAATTATCTATTATTAATGAAAAACGTTATTGTTATTCTTTAATGAATGCATTTATTATGCATAATATGCTTTTTATTTTTAAATTTTGATAATTTTTTCGGTGTGCTGTATGGTGTTTATTTACTGTGATGTATTAGTTATTTTGTAGGGCATCCCACAAAGGGCTTCTGGTGCGTTTCGTTTTTTTATAAAAATCTTTAAAAAAAATAATACTTTCATCAAAGAACCTAACTCCTAATAAATTAAAAGACAAAAATTCTAAAAGCTAATATATTAGTAAGCTTGTAAAAAATTAGTACTTTTTCCTAAATGGAATTACTTATTCTGAAATTTCCCTGAAAAAGGATCCCCCCCCCCCCCCCCCGAACCCCCCTTTACTCTTGGGGGATACTCCATACCCCCCAAACCGCCCGGAGGTCCACCTTATTGATTATATACAATATGCTAATAAAATTTAATTTTTGAAATCACGAACCACCAATGAAGAAAACTTTAAGTGGGGGCCCGTCAAAAATATTTGGCGGGGGGGCCCCAAATCTGAAGCTACGCCACTGTTAATAGTGTGAAGCTTATTATTTAAAGCAGTTTTTTTTTAAGAAGTTTCGGGGGAGTCATAGAGAAAACACTACGGGCACATAGGAGGAATTCAATTCTCCATAAAATACTCTCGAAACAACCCCAGAGCTTCGTTCACACCCTGAAGACAGAGATTGTAAAATACACAGAAACAAGAGAGGACACATTGAGAGAACTAGGTACTCAGGGTTCATTTCCCAGGATCTCAATTCACCGATTTTCTCCCCTGGAACTCTCAAAGAGGACCAACAGGGAGATTTATTTGGTAGGCTGCGCAATCAGTGATAGACGAGAACAAAATCCAATGGGCAATAAACTCTTTTGAACCATTCAAATCGCCAGGTGTTAAATGAAATTTTTCCAATAATGTTGCAGAAAGGCCCACAGATTCTGATTCAAAAGCTATGCTTGGTCCTCAGTGGCACTCTTGCACTGATATGCATACGTAAATGCTGGGCTTTAATTAGTGTTTTTTATACCTAAAATAGGACAGGAAGGGTTAAAATCTCGAGAACCAATATGTCCCAAGTCTTTTTTACTGAAGACTTTGGAAAAACTGCTATTTGTAACTGCATATAGAACAGTAAAATCAACACAATCATCTTTACACTAATTGATGGAAAAGACTGCATACGCCATAGAATAAAAAGATGTACTACCTACTATGTGCCTTTTTGGACATATAGAAGGTGCGTTTGATAACACATCTTTAGAATCAATCTTAAAAGCATTGAGGAGCAGAGGCATCAATGCAACAAATGCAGATGGATAGACAGGTATGATGAAACACAGATTGGTATATACATCCCTATATTCTTGGGGAAGACCATAATGGCTTAGGTGGTGAGAGGGTGCCCACAAAGAGGTACTATCTCCCTTGATATGGAACCTTGTCAAAAATGAGCTACTGAAGCGTTTGGACCAAGTGGAAATCAAGACCCCTGGATATGCCGATGACCTTGTAAATTCTAATCCAATAAGGTAAATAAGGTAAATTTAACGACACAATAAGGCCGTACATGCAAAGAGCCCTAAATATGATCAGATGAAGAGGGATTAAAAAGCATAAGTCCCTCCAAATCAACCATCATAACGTTCACCAACAGAAGGAAATTAGAGGACATAGGACTACTAAAATTTCGGGACATATACGTACAAATGTATTTCAGAACGAGTCCAATGGGTGCTTGTTCTTTTTCTTTTGGCTCCGCCATTTCGGTCCCAAATACTAGAAGTCTAGTTCTCTCTAGTGCCGGGCACTCACAGATCAGGTGGTATGGGGTTTTCTCCCCCTCCCCGCATCTCCTGCAATCTGGGTTATTTTTCACTCCAATTATTGAGAGGATTAGTGAGCAGTGTCCTGTTAGAAGTCCAATGTCCTATCTCAGCTGGTGTTTACTCAGCTTTTCCAATTCCTTAGTTTTATTCTCTGCATATAGTTCTCTGATAAATATCTTCAAATGTCTCAGCCCATCTACTTCATTCCAATGGGAGTTATGTTCATTCTTCAGGAGGTCTTTTATTTCCCTTCTGCCTTCGCTGTAAGCTATGCAGCAAGTTGGTTCTGGCCCAATTAAGGGTAGTTTGGATCCCTTTTTTGCAAGAAGATCCGCTTTTTTGTTACCTTTGCTGTTCTGGTGTCCTTTTGTCCACCTCAGGTTTATTTTGTTGTTTTTCTCTGCTAGCTTTGCTAGAGAGTTAATACAGCTCTTCACTGTATTTGATTGTATCGTCACTGAGTCCAGTGCTTTTAGAGCTGCCTGGCTATCAGTAACGATTTCGATGTTCATATTTTCAAATGAACCGGCTATCATAGGTTCCACGCAGGCGTGGATTGCTAAAATTTCTGTCTGTAGCACTGTTGCTAGTCCGCCTAGGTTTATACTAAATGTATTTCCCTCGCCTCTCATCTATATTGGGGTAGTCGTGGACCCAAAACTCACCTGAAACCAACAGTGGAAACTATATTCATGATGGTCAGACGACCATACAGAAAAATGTGGTAGTGTACCTGCTAGTCACCAACACAGACCACATGACTCCAAAATTCAAATTAACTTTGAGGCAAGAAACACGGATCGGGAGGAATGGAATGAACCAACCAAAATGAAAAAGCCGACGAGGTAGCAAGAAGAGCTATACATCTTCACAAGTATAACAATATAGTGCGACAACAATAATTGCGTTTATAAAATCAGGATGATTCCCTAAAAAGAAAGGGTTCTGCCAAGTTTTCTGAACCCTTTCGATGGAGTAGTTCATGATTTGCTACTCTCAAATATTCAGGTTTTTGTGATGCTTTTTAAATAACTTTTCCGCTCATTATTTTTCATACTGTTGATAGCGTTGGAATCAATAAATTTCTTTAATATGACGATGTCTTGAAGCGGTCGTTCAATCTAAATAAATCATTAATTTAACATTTCTCTCTAAAACGTAAAGGGAAGCCAATAACTCAATCTAAAGTTATTTTATTATCATTAAACCCTACTACGGTAAGGCGGCTAATGAAACAGCCCGTATAAGTTACTGTACATACTGCCTTGTACGTAAAGTAATCATCGAGATAAATACATATTCATTATATTATTATGTCAAGTATAAAGACGTCATGATAATATCCAAGGCGCACCCTGATTATACTGAACGTTGCCATGAATATGTAAACTCTAAGCTGCCATTCTTCTCTAAGAGCAATTTGATCTTACTCAGCACCATGAGAACAAAATTTGCATTTAAGCAGTTTATGCAGAATGCTATGGGTAATCTTGAAACCAGATTATACTGTATGATTCAATCACAAGATGCATATAAGGAAAATTAAGTTTCTGCTTATATTCTTATATATTATATAAATAAAATTGTACTATGTAGGTATTATTCATTTAAGGTATAATAACCCATCAAATAATAATATCAAAAATTATAATGTTTCTTTCTTAAAAGGCAGTGTTCTTCTGTACTTATAGGTAATTAAATTTTCATTTACATGCACTACCCTATAAGTCAACTGCTACCGTTGTTGTATTGCGGAAAGGATATAGACCTTTATTCTAGACAATGTTCTAGTCTAGACATAGGTAAGTGCTTTTTCTCTCTCTCTCCACATTGCTGGATTTCGAAAACCAACAGACACATGAGATCGGTTAAATTAGAGAAAAGCTGCACAATTTTATATTCCGGTCAAAATAGGCATTTCAATTTGCAATAATTCGCATAGATCTGGAAATTGCGGCACATATAATTATTATGTTTAGTAAGAATGTGAGATAAAGGACTCTGGCAGCATATTATCCTTATATGGAAATTGACTTCCGCGCTCAAATTGTTATGGTCACTTCGAGAATCGATAGTATTATTCGATGAGTAGATCCGGGCGTAAGTCTCCTAGGCGTAAGCCCACAAAAACTCGTGTTTTCGAGATATTAACCTCTGCATGAAGATGGATTTTCTTCTCTCATGACAGTCATTTTCGTAATTACCTTAGTCCGTCCCTGGTAAACTAAACAAGCTAATTTATGTTTTACAGGCAGTATTTTAAGAGGTCCTTACTACTGTTTAATATTTTAAATTTTCATTAAATTTTATTTAGGTACTAAAAGTTATTCAATTTTTCGTTCTTAAGGAGGCCGTATCTCCGTAGGTAGGGCCGCTAGGAAAAAAATTATGGGAACTTTTCATCTTTTTTTTTAATGTTCTATCTGAATCCGAGAGATTTTTCCTAGACACCCTGTATACATACCTACAAATGGCTCAACAGAATTCAAATGTCTTCATTCTTTCATTCTTCACCCATTCTTAAAATGAGCCTTCATATTAAATATACAGAGTGTCTCTAAAAGGTAACACCAACGCTCTACCACAGATTCCCAAGTACAAATATGCCGATTTAGAGGAAATTTTATCTATGTCCAAAAAGCCACCATTTTCAAGATAAGCCCTTATAAGGGGGTAAAACAAATACAAGTTTCCCAGAATAAGTGTCAAAAACGGATTAAATAAAAAACTTCAAAATTTCATATTTTACTACTTTTTTTAAAAGCAATAAACTGACATAGTTTCACAAACATTGACATACGGGGTGTTCCTGTTTTTGATGTCATACGTCTCACTTTTTACTCCAGAACTTTTTTAGCCGCACGCCACTGATTGATTCTGTATTTTTTATCCAAGGGCTAAAGTATTACTAAACTTTTTGTCCTCTTATAAAAGTTGCATGGTAAATCTTGCATGGTTTTCCCATAATTAATTTTTAATGATGGACTTACTTACACAATGAAAACGTATTTTTTGTGAAATTTTAGTTTTATTCAAAATAATAAGTTTTATTTGATTTTGTTGAAATTTGGCAATTCTGTTTGTAGTAACAAGAGGATAATTTAGCCTTAATTATTATCAAAATTATTAAGTCCAGTGGCGTCACGGAAGACAGTCTAACTATACTTAATATTTTTGACAAAATTTTGCGCGCCACTGACTTTTTTAAAAACGATGTTATTTTAAGAAATAAGCAACTACAAATAAAACTTTTTTATTTCCTAAGTTTTTTTTTAGGTAGGTATCTTGCTTTGTTTTCGAGAAAAAAAAAGTTTGAACACCTTGTATCGTAAAAATTATGCATTTTCGGACCCATGTTTATTTTTTATGAATTATTATGAACTTTTCTTCTTAAAATCACTTAAAGAAGAAGCACCCCTTATTGGAATTTGGCCACATACCTAAATAAATCTCTGCGTATAATTCGCGAGCGACGAGCAGCGTGGAGAAAAACTAACGTTTATTTATATGAAAATGTTTTTTTTTTTCAGTTTTGCCCTGAACCCCTATAAACATATAATATGAAAGACAAAAACGGCTTTTTGTTTAATTTAAAAAAAAAATCATACAAAAGTTTGTTTTCCTCCACGCTGAATCATAACCCGCAATAAAAAATACTGGTTCCTAATTAAATCGTCAAAATCACCCCACCTCTATGCAGGGGGTGGGGATAGGCGGGGGTATTGTATGCAAATGATGTCCCCCTCAAAACCAAACAACTTTTGTCCCCTGCAATTTTTCCACCAAGTAATTGTCGAGTCATGAAAAATTAATCAAATAAGTCTCGAGAAAGTCGTTTTTATCTTCCATGTTAGGTAAAGGATGATGGGATCGAAATTGAAAATAAAAATTCATACAAAAGTTAGTTTTTCTCCACGCTGAATCATCCACAATAAAAAATAGGGGTGCCTATTAATTTAAATCGACAAAGTTGCCTCACCCCTATGTAGGAGGTGGGGGTGGGGGTGGTTCTTGTGTGCAAACGATGTCCCCTTAAAGCCAAACAACTTTTGTCCCAAACTTTTGTTCGCAGAATGTTGTCCCTCACCGCAATAATTCCTAAAATAGATTAAGATGGATCAGCCTGTATAGGTACCTACTGCGGGAGGTAGGTATGTAAAAAAAAATCAGGGCAATCTATAGATTTTGCATGACGATAATCAACCATTATTGTTTTTCTTATGAACGCCATATGGGAATTTTACATCTTTCAGTACCTAAAGAAAAAAATTTGCAAACAGTAATAATTGATGTATCTCACTTGATTATTTTGTCGAAACTAAAAGAAAAAGTCAACATCTAAAAAACTTTGTTTTATACGAATACCTAATGAAAATTGTCAAACGGCGAGTTAAATCTTTTAAAATGCATCTAAAACAAAATCAACGTTGTAAATCCTCAAAGACCCCCTCAGTTTTTGAGACATATTATAATGCCTTTCGTATTTCAAGTGAAAAAAAAAGTTTTTTAAGTTTAGGTAGCAGGTACCTACCTGTAATTAAGAAAACCAATAAGTGCATGTAAATTTGAATTTTCTAGAAATGTGTAGGTACCTACCTACTATTATAAGTAGTTACCTAAGGTCAACTATACCTATACCTACCTACCTAAAGGAAGAGATTTTTGACAACGTAGTCCTCATTCATTAAAGTCACCACGATTCGATTAGCGCTTACGTCTTCCCTCTTCTGTCCTTAGATCCAACAGCACAGCAGGAAACGACTTCCAATAAAAATGTGATAATCGACCACATGCGTAAACCACAGAAACATCCTGGCCTATCCTAGGAGGTCTTGCAACCGCAGCCACGCCCATCCGACCGCAAACCAACCGCAAGACGAGAGGTGAACGACGCCACCGTCGCGGCGGCACATGGGCGTCTTAATTTCCCGTATTGTCAATATTACTACGCCCGAATGTCCTGACTAGGTATTTAGAATCGAGCTATATTATCAGCCATAGCTTAAAAAATAGAATAGTTCAAAGGGTGAATGGTTATTACCGATTATTATACCTAACTATAATGTACCTACCTAATAGATAGGCAGGAACCTATTTTTTGTAAAAGTAGGTAGGTACCCAGGAGTTTATAAAATTAATACCGTAATTATTGAGAAACGTCTGAAAATGATCACTTTAGGTACATACCTACTGGTCTTTTATATTTTAAATGGAATATGTTATACATAATAGGTATACTCTGTACACTGAGAGTTGTCTGTTGTGATAACTAAGGATACATCATCTCGTTATGTTTCTTCATAGTCAATCCCAATCGAGTTAAAATGGGACGTATTGTCAGAAATATACGTTTGAATCGTCAGCAATTCTAAAAAGATGAGCGAGAGTGAGACGGAAGTACGACTCGCGTCTTGATACGCTTAGATTGATACGATATTACGATAAGATTGTCGTCGCTACTGTCAGTAGTGTCAGTGTCAGCGTTAAATATACTAATAAGGTTTGTCTTGTGATTTGAAACGTTTTTAATACGAAATTAGCAGAATTACCTGTGTTATTGTACGGTGTGATAAACTATGAGTACCTAACTTATTAATTGCGCGAATGCCTAAAAATCTATTTCCTTGTTTTGCCTGGGAAACGATTGAACTCCCTAGTACGTGGTCTTGTGGTTAAATTGCTGGAATATTTTACTTGCAAATAAGAAAACGGAGGTGTTATTCTTTCTTTTAAACGGCAACCAGCAGGTAGGTGACATGATATTTCTATCATGATGATAACAATAATTATTATCATTCTTATTTACTTGCATTATATATATTTGTTATCAAAAAGTTGCAAGGCTCTACTTCGTCAATAACTTGTCGAAATAATAATATATATTTGTAGGATATTCATTATATTCCTCAACACACGCCACTGACACAGACTGCGATACCACATCTGGTTCGACTTAGAAATAAGTGTACGATTCAAATCGAATTAAATGAAATTGTTTAGTCAGAATCAGAGTGGCATGACAACGGACAACAAACTCTCAGTGGACAGCGTGCATGTACCTACCTTTGAATAGGTGCTTATAGATTTGATGTAGTTATCTACTTATAAGGACAATATACCTAAAACAAATAAAAAACGCTAGGTATTTTCGCAATTTTCAATATTGGAAAACGGCTTACGTGTCCTATTTACCTAAACTTTTTATGTGCTATCCTATGAATGATGCACCTATATAGATGATAAGCTGTTTTCTGATATTTGGAACCGTTTCCGATATTAAACTAAAAACTACGATTTTACACGTTGTATATCATTTCATCCCATCAAATTGCGACTGTAAAAACCCTTCTTGATGGATTTTGATTTTATCAGGCTTAGGTACCATATGAAAATATTTACCTAACAATTACCTACCTACAGGTGTGCTATTTAAAAAATAGACAATGTCGTCATCACTGAGCGAATAAGGAACAGCCTATATATTTTTTTACATCAACAGAAAGTAAATTAAATTATAAAATTGATATGTTTTTATTTTTTTTTTCAAAATTGGAGGACCGGGACTTTTTCAACACCCTGTATAATAATTTTACATTAGAATCAACTCAATTTGCTGGATCATTTATTTCGTCTTCCATAATACCTATACCCCTACATGATTAGGTAGGTATATTGAGTAGGTTTATAATTCTCCCAACATCCCCAAAAAGTATGTATTGATGAGTTCTTCATTATTATAAGAACACCCGTATATATCATCTGTTTGAACTAAATGATACATTTGGATAGTTGTACCTATACCTACCTACCTACCATACCTATCCAAATTTATACCTAACTTGTGTTATACTACCTAGGTATGCACACCTATACCTACCTAATAATATGTCAGGTATAGGTATCATGTTTATAAATAATACTGAATGTGCGGGTACTATAGGTACATGAGTATGTATAGGTACCTAAAATCTATTTCGGTGTCTCAGTGGTGAAACAAAAGGAAAATTTAATCGATAGTGTGATGTTCCGGTATGTGTAGATAGGAGAAGGCAGAAAAGTAGCGCACTCTATGATGTGAAGGGGGAAAACTCTAAGAAAGTATTCCAAGACGCAGTTAAGAAATTTTCTGTCGTCTTAGCTGGTAAAACGTGACAAGGTAAGATCAGATTTTACGACCTCTTTTATCTAAGAAACTCTCTTTAGCTCTAACACCAAAAATTTTTATTTAATAAATCTAAAGCGTGTCAGAATATAGAGTGAAGTTGT
Organism: Malachius bipustulatus; assembly: GCA_910589415.1. Lineage (NCBI taxonomy): Eukaryota > Metazoa > Arthropoda > Insecta > Coleoptera > Melyridae > Malachius > Malachius bipustulatus. Next base: position 42,433,862 of record OU342636.1, read on the forward strand.
AGAATTTCAGTTCAACCGTAACCTATTTAAATTAATATACTTGCTTTTAGGTGTGGGTACAAGTAGTAGTAGCAAGTCTTTATACAAAGTCGTCTGTATAAAATCAATAGAAATCCCGAAGAAACCCGACCGTGGCTGCTCTATACGTGTCCCTAACTACCTAGTGGCTTCTTTTCCCTTTTATCTTTCCTCTTTCGGTGCGAACTAAAAACTCCACTTCCCTTCCTGAAAAGCGCTGTAAAACTTTACCGATTCTCTTTTATGCCTACAGAGTGCGCTACATTGTCACTAAATAATATTGCCGTCGAAATATTTTTCCCTTCATAGATGCCAGTTGTTGACAACGAACTGACGAAGAAGCTAAAAACAAAAGGTTAACAATGGTAATTGAATTTTCAAGGAATTCTGCGGTTACTTTGAATTAACTCGTGGAGACGACTGCTCCATGCAGCGTTTGAGGATATCAAACAAGAACTGCTCGCTTTATATGCGCTATACCTACCTATTTTTGCCAATAAGATAAAAGCGTCGTTGCCAGAATTTCCTTTAACAAAATGAAAATTTATCTGTATGCCAAATTTTATTTATGTTGAGATAATTATAATTCATGAACGAATATAAAGATATATTTAAATAACTATACAAGGTGTTCATTTTGACAAGGAGTCTCTCTCAATACATAACTCATATTAAACATTAAACAGAGTGAAATTAAAAAAAAAAAAAAACACACACACTTTTTTAACCACATAAGTACCTACCATTTTAAATGTCAAATTTGTTTTTATTTAATTTTTTATTTCTCAATTAGGTATAGTGTACGTGCCATATGACTATTTCGTTTTACTCCAATTGGATCATTTAATCCTAGAAAAATCGAATTTCTGTTCAAAGAAGTAAATTAAGTGATTTATGGATAAATTATGCGCACCGGAATGATTTTTTGAGCTGGATTCATTTTTTTCAAATGGTACCATATTGGTACCGAGGTACCATCTACTAGTACTCTAATAAGGGACATTTTGGTGTACCCATTTTGTATCTGTGACGAACACAACTGAAGTCATGGCACACTATAATTGAGAAATAAAAAATTAAATAAAAACAAATTTGACATTTAAAATGGTACTTATGTGGTATTGTTGGATTCGTATAAATGTATAGAATCCAAAAATACAATAATATATAGAGTGTCCCATTTAAAAATAAAAAGTTGGTAACATTTCCGGAAAAACCGGATGTGGGAAAAAATTTGCGACGTACCAAATTTCAAAAAATTATCTTCAAAAATAAAGAAAAAAAAGGGGGTGTACCATGACTGTGACACACACTATGTTACAATGTCAATAGTTTTATCTACATACTTCTGAAGATGCTACTTCAAAAGTAGCGAAACACGTGTAACGTTTATATTATGCATCAGTATACCTATATATGTAGTAGAATTTTTTAAAACATTAGTGTTTTATTTATCATCCATCAGTTTCAGTATGCAGAGATTCTACAAAGTAAGGGTTGAAAACATAAATTTTAAGAATTAAAAGTTTTATCAAGAGAACGGTCATTTATAAAAACATTCCATTTTAGCAAGGAGGCATCAGCCATTGTTGAATGATTTCATAAAAACAAAGTGAAATTCAGTGAATCCACCAACTAGGTATTACAAGTATAACATCATTGCAGTCTTGCACCATTAATAAGCGAAATTCAGATTTTGTAAAAAATTATTATTAAATGAAAATATCGTCGAATAATTTAATTCTGAGAGGATCTTATTTTTTGAAAGTATTTTCATAAACCTCAACAGTAAAGTATTGCTCGATTAAATAATTGAGAATACAATCAACAGAATTAGCCACTTTCCAAAACTATTATATTGAAGTACATATATTATTACAATACCATCCTGTCTACAACATGCTCTTTTCGTAGGTATCTGCTTGTGGTATTGATAAAACCTGTAGCAAAATAAATACACCCTCATAAAACGGTTTTGTCTAAGACCAAATAAATTTTTTACGGGTTTTATCAAGCACTTCAAGAGTGCAAGGAGATAACACATGCAGTCACCAGTTGAGGCCTCTATAAGAGGAATAGGTTTTATATGACGGACTTAAACAGTAGGTTTTATATAATAAGCTCTTGCAAAGCGTCAAAAGCTGGGCATTTTTTTTATTTATGAGATTCCTGAAGTTACTGGTATGGCAAATTAGATTTATCAATAGATTTATAAAATGTTCTTATGAAACTTCTGTAGATTATGATAAAACTTGATTTGTTAATTGACGCGTGCCATATTACCTATACCTATACAGTGTGTCTGCCTAAGTTGGAACCATATGGAAAACTTTTTTATTGTTGGTTTTATGAAAAAATGTATTCTTGATAAAAAGTTGTGCATGGTCCAAAACTTAAAATGCAGCCATCAGATATTGTTTTCTTAAAACCGTATACGAGGTGTATCAAAAAATAAAAATTTAACGCAAGAGTAAAGTACCTTTATTTTTGAAAATATCAAATATTGTTACTTAAAAAAGTTGATCAGCACTGCAAATGACATTCAAATATGCAATTGATCAAATATTTGTTTTCCCAAAGAGATTGAGTTTATCAGCAGCGGTTTAGCTTTTATGCTGTTTTTTTATTGGTTAAGCAACTGCACGTTATTGCATATTTGAATGTTATTTGTAATTCTGATCAACTTTTTTGAATAACAATTTTTGATATTGTCGAAAATATAGGTACTTTACTCTTGCGTTAAATTGATATTTTTTGACAAACCTCGTATACGGCTTTAAAAAATCGATATCTGATGGTTTCATTGTAAATTTTGGACCATGCACAACTTTTTATAAGCAATACATTTTTTCACAAAACCAACAATAAAAAAGTTTTCCATATGGTTCCAACTTAAGCAGGCACACACTGTATAAGTATAGTTATAGTTACCGACGTTTCAATAATTATTTTATGGTAACGATAATTTTAGAAAAAGGTATTTTTTTAATCGTTGAATTTATCCAATATGGTGGTCATAAGAAATAACAAGGTTGGCTGTGGTTTCTCAAAGATTATATAATCAAAACTATTTATAATATCCTAATTAAAACCTGACAACGTATATATCACAAAATTCCACTCGATGAAGTAAAATTGACGGCTCTTTTCCTTTAAAACTGGAGACGAGCTATTGCAACACGTCGATTTCAGATTTCAAGGAAGCGTAAATTAATTTCAGAATGGGCTGCTAATTAAATTTTGCAAAGTGTGTATAATTTGCTGCCGACGGAAGAGGAATGATGTGAATGGGGGTTTGGGGTGAGTTAGGAGGGGTAGAGAATCAGACATGTGTATTATTAGATGCTTCAAAGGCCCTATCGAGTTACAGCAAGATTTTGTGAATTATCCTAAATCAATACCTACTTATATACCTTTAACTTGATTTTGAAGTATATTATTCTTATTTATTACTATACACTCCTTAATTCTCATTGATAGGTATTTTTGGCTCAAGCATTGTTTCAGATTTAGTTATAAATTAGACAAGTTATAAACTATACCTAATAGTTACCTACCTACTGCATTTCTGATTTTTAAAAATAAAGTATTAGTTCACTATAGTTAGTTTAATCATAAATATACAGGGTGTCTCTAAAAGGTACCACCAACGTTCTACCACAGATTCCCGAGGAAAAAATATGCCGATTTAACCGAACCTATCCATGTCCAAAGTTGTATACCCTTTTCAAGATACAGCCCTTAAAAGGGGGTCAACTATAAGTATACTTATATTTTCCAGAATAAGTCAAAAATGGTTTAAACGAGAAACTTCAAAATTTCACCACCTACTATTATTGTTAAGACCAATAAACTGACGTAGTCTTACAAACATTGACGTACAGGGTGTTCCTATTTTTGATGTCGCGTCTCACGTTTGACCCCAGAACTTTTTTATCCGCACGCCGCTGATTAATTTTGTATTTTTTATCTAAAGGTTGAAGTATTACTGAACTTTTTGCGCCCTTATAAAAATTTTGTATCTTGCATGGTTTCCCCGTCATTAATTTCCAATGATACACCCACAATGCTGAAAACGTATTTGAAAAATGTAATTTTTTCTTAAAATTAATTAAATTTTATTTCACAAAGATGACTTTAAATATCAGGATAAGTCTTATCGGTTGTTTGATTCTGCTTATCATTGTACGCAATCTAATTTGAATATTTTTCAAATAATTTATTTAATTACATTTTTCAAATACGTTTTCAGCATTGTGGGTGTATCATTGAAAATTAATGACGGGAAAACCATGCAAGATACAAAATTTTTATAAGGGCGCAAAAAGTTCAGTAATACTTCAACCTTTAGATAAAAAATACAAAATTAATCAGTGGCGTGCGGATAAAAAAGTTCTGGGGTCAAACGTGAGACGCGACATCAAAAATAGGAACACCCTGTACGTCAATGTTTGTAAGACTACGTCAGTTTATTGGTCTTAACAATAGTAGTAGGTGGTGAAATTTTGAAGTTTCTCGTTTAAACCATTTTTGACTTATTTTGGAAAATGAGTATTTAGTTGACCCCCTTTTAAGGGCTGTATCTTGAAAAGGGTACAACTTTGGACATGGATAAGTTCGGTTAAATCGGCATATTTTTTCCTCGGGAATCTGTGGTAGAACTTTGGTGGTACCTTTTAGAGACACCTGTATAATAATTAATAATAACAAATATTATAGTAGTTAATTAATTTAAAACTAATAACTAATAATAATCATCGCTAATATGAATTTTTGAAATTTTACAAGTAAACACTCATCTAGTAGGCCTTGGATTTTGTAGGAATGAGACGCTTTTTGCTTCCAAAAATATAGTTTTATCAAAAAGCTCTATGATTTATCATTTTTATTTATCCTGATATAAATAAATCATTTTAAAATCACACCATAAATTATGTTTATACAGGGTGCTTCAAGAACAAATGGGTCAAACTGTTATATACCTATATATGATTTATAGTACCTATGGGTATGTTAGAAATTAAATTATTGTTAATCAAGCAGGTATTTTGTATGAAGACCAGTGCTCTTTCTTGCAGTATTAATAGGTATTTTAACACTAAGGCAGAAAAATAATACAACTTAAAACTTTATAAATATGTGTTTTATTAATAGTTAATACATGGAAGAATTTGTGTCTTAACTATTTAACACTTAGTGCATTTTCCATTGACACATATCGTAATACATATTGTATCTCTCTTCATTCTACGCCATTCGTCAACATCTCCTTGGAACACAATATCTCTCGTTTCTAAAAACGTCGTATCGTGTTAAATAGGTATTAGGTACAGTTACTTAAAAGTTGACTAAAACAGATTTTTAAGGTAATAATTAAATGTAAGGTCGTGTTCCAAAAACTTTACGGCTCGGTTATATCTCGAAAAATGAGATGAAGACAGTACCAGACGGTTAACATATGAGATTTGCCATTGTTGATTTATGTTTTATTAAATTGATAAATAAATAATAAATAATTTGGTACCTAATATAAATCACACTGAGGATGTTTCAGTTTTTTTTTTCACAAAAAAATTATTTTTACCTGTCGAATCTTCTTAATGTTTGGACATCAGTTAAATGTCTCTATACTGCTAAGAAAAACACGATAAACTGTTGAATATAACCGATCGTGTTAGGTAAAAGTTTAGTTGTAAAGTAAAATTTTGGGAATAAAAAACTGGGACATCCAGAATAAAAAAGAATAACCAAACAGTATGAATATAAAAAAAGTGAATTGTGTAAAATGCATAGTAAGTAGGTATAATATTGAATAGATATTTGCCCGTATTCACAAAGCGTTCTGGTCCTGTAATATTTCGAAAATATTTAAATGAATGAGATGGAGATATAACAGTTTATTTGCATTAAAATGAAATGGAGATAACTGATTACGTAATTATTTGATAATTATCGTGTGTGAAGACGGCCAATTATGCTAGAAAAAAAATTATTGTTAATTACGTATTCTCTATGGAAACCAGTGCTCTTATAATAATAATATTTAGACACTGAAGAGGAAAAATAATTCATTTTATAACTGTAGGTATATTTATTAATAATTATTAGTAGGTACATCAAAGAATTTTTGTCTTAAGTCTTTAACACTTATTGCATTTTCCATTGACACATATCGTACATATTGTATCTCTCTTCATTCTACGCCATTCTTCAACTTCTCCTTGGAAATAAATATCCCCCGTGTCTAAAAACGTGGTATCATATTAAATAGGTACCATAATAATTATTATTGTAAAGTTGATTAAAAGAGATTGCGAATAATTATACAGGGTGTCCGGAAATTATGCGCAAAAATTTAAAGGGGTGATTCTACTTGATAAAATATTGCCAAAAGTATCTATAATTTTTTTTTTAGAAAACTCACAAATAAGAAAGTTATAAGCCTTCAAAGTTAAATTTTTTTCTGAGTTTTGAAGATGCACAATTGAAGAACATGAAGAAAGAGTCCTCTTTGTCTATCACGATAAAATGATCTATTTTCGAATAAAACTATTTTAAAAATTTGCTTGCATGCACTAAAATTGATCACCCTAAATTATGATCATTCTGCAACAATACCAAAGCATTCTTTGGAAACAGCTGCAGGGTTGCTTAGTTATGTACAAAATAAAGACACATTCGTATAAATAGACTTGGAAATGATAAAATTTCAAATTTTTTTAATAATCTTTTATAAAGATGTCAAATTCAATTTCAAATGAATTTTTAAAAACTTGCAAAAAAAAACAAACGCGGGCACCATTTTATGGTTAACAAAATTCATTTCATCTTATCAATTTAACAAGATAATTGAATCAAATTGCTGTCAAAATTAAATCCAAAGCAAACGTCTTGTTTCCTATAGGCAACCCTGCAGCCTGCGCTGTTTACAAAGCATGCTTTGGTATTGTTAATTGTTACAGAATGATCATAATTTATGGTGATCAATTTTAGTGCAAGCAAATTTTTTACTCAACAGTATAGCAACAGTATTACCTAAGTGATTTATGATCACTTAGGTAATACTGTTGCTATGTTACTGTATCAATAATTTACATACGTCTGAAGATGCTACATGAAAAGTAGTGAAACACGTGTAACGTTTAGATTATCCATCGATAATCATCATTAGAAAGCATCATGTATATATAATTACCTCTGAAATCAGCTAAGTTTTCTGGTTCAATAATGGCCGCTGCGCCAACACTTACGAAGGCTACGCAAAAGAGGGTAAGAAACCCAAACAGAATAATTATTGTTTTCATTTTATTAAATTTTCTTTTGGACGTTTTGACTGCGGAGCTCTGTGTTCGCACAAATAATAATCAATCTTAGACAATTGTTTTACATATTACCTACGTGAGTTATGTTACTCACAGTGTTAATTAAAATGTAAATTTCAAGATAAAAAATGTATATTATTATCATTATGTCTTCAAATGTCAAACAATATTATTAAAATATACAATTAAGTAATACCGTTATCATCGGGTTTTTAAGTCGTTGTTGAAAAAAAAACAACACATTTTCATACTTATAAATATACCTAAGTGTGCAAACACAAAATTTTGTTACGTTTTTGTGAAGTTCGAAGTTAATTTGGAAACTTTGTACCGAAATAATTTATTTACTTATTTCAGAACTCCGTATAAGTATCTCCTAAACGCTAAGAGATACAGGGTCCGTTTTAAATTAAAGAAAAGCTGCTCTATTTTGTGACCATCTCGAATCTGTCGAGATATACAAGATATCTGGGACCGTTCCTGTAATATCCTGAAAAAAAACAAAAAAATCGATATTTCTTATTTTCGCCATATCTCTCTTATTTTTGGAAATTAATAAATAATTTTTTGTACGCTTATACAGGACGTCAAGAGCTACCCATCTGAACCTTTCTTCGAACCGAATGGCATAAATAACCATAAGTCAAACAATGTGACGTCACATTGCAACGTCACACGACGTCGTTCGGTGATAGAACTTTCATTTTTTTCGGAAGAAGAACAAGACAATTTTGAAGAAGTTTTTTTTGAATGTGATAGATTTTTTAAAATTTTTTAATACAGGATGATATGAAAATACAAAATGGCGGCTACTTACCTATAAGAAAAACAAAAGTTTTTTTAGGAAAACTCTTGGATCTAGTTGGCTTTGAAAAATTTTTATGATGGATACCTCTTGACGTCCTATGTAAGCCTACAAAAAATATTTTATTAATTTCCAAAAAAGGAGAGATAAAGCAAAAATAAGAAATCTTGACTTTTCAGTTTTTTAAATATATTTCAGGAACGGTCCCAGATATCTTTTAAGTCTCGACGGATTGGAGATGGCCACAAAATACAGCATCTTTTCTCTAATTGACCGGAGCCTGTATCTCTTAGCATTTAGGAGATACCCGTCAGTTCTGAAATAAGGAAATAAGGGACACACACTGTATATAGATGTCCCGCATGCCAGTTCCATGCTCATACCGTCTCTTCCCATTGCTTCCTGTCGTAATTGTTCTTTTTTTTTAGTTGTATAGTAATACTCGAACATTGGAAATGTGAAAACAATATCTCCTCACAAAGTTACATTAGACCAAGCAAATAAAGGATTATTCTTCACCAAAATAGTAACGGAAAACCGTCGGTACCATCGCATATGGATACGCGGAATAGCCCCATATCCTATAACTGCACAGTTTTCTACTCGAGTTTACTAGTTTTTTTATTTTTTTATTAACAATTTAGTGATAAAAATCGATTTTTTTTATTTTTATTTTGCTCATAAAAGAAAAACTTGTTGGGAAATCTAAATGGTCCCAATGGACGAATTGTAGAGAATCAAAGTACAAAGAAAATAAGAGCTGAAACAACCCTATACTAAGAGAGAAAACCGAAAACGAAAAATTAGAGTGTTTTGAAAATTTGTAACGTCGCCTTTTTTGAGTTGTGGTGCAGGCGTTTTGTTTGATAGTCAATATTGATAGGCATTTCATGTGTGCAAAACCCAGATGCTGTTGGATAATTAGTTTTCGCATAATTGCAATCAGAAGTTCTTCATACCATATTTTGCATCAGCTATAAATAGGCTGGATGCTCTGGAGGTCGTCCTATTCGAATTTTTCAAACGGATTTGGAAAGTAGAAGTATACTCAAATAAAAAACTTAAATCTTTGTTTTCCATTTAAATGCAGAAAAACCGGTAAAAAATGCGCATAAACATGAGCGAAAACGGCCGAGCCTGCGAGAATGGCGGTTTTCCATGAATGGCGAGAATAACCGAAGATAAGGGATAAATAAATAAATATTGTATGGCTTTGGTAAAGCCCAAGTGTCAGAAGTTTTCAAGTAGTAGTCTCAAGGGCCTTTGACGCAACTTAACGACTGCTGTGAAGCAGCCGGGACCCGCTATTTAACGTACCTACCTCGCCGCGGAGCACGATCGGTCACGGAACTTTTGTTTTACCACTATAATTGGTCACCCATCCAAGTACTGACCAAATAAATCCATGCTGCACTTTAAAGATCGTTTGATCGAAACTCTAATAGTTTGGCTATTGTGACCGATATTATAGATATATAGATGAGGGGTACAATAGTGCTTATATTATGCCCTCATGTTTTCGCTCATGTTTGCGTGCGGTTTGTTTATCTATTTTTCAGCATTTAAATGGAAAATGAAGATTAAGGTTTTAAACTGAACGTCTACTTTCAAAATCCGTCTGACAAATTCGAGTCGACCGACCTCCAGAGCATCCATCCTCGATGCAAACATGGTATGAAGAACTTTTGATTGTATAATTGCGCGAAAACTAATTATCCAACAGCGTCTGGGTTTTCCATATTTATTTATTTATTTATTTATAGGAAGTATCTATGGAAGTATATCGCAAAGAGCTTGCACTACACCTCAAAAGAATACGGTGTTACGAATTTTCGATTTTCTTTCTTAATAATAATTGTTCTGTCTTAATTATGAACCGATTGTGGTAGGTACTATTCTCGAGTTCGTGGGAATCGATTCCCACGTGAGAGTTCCACATGAAAACCGGTCAACCTAGGGTACCTGCATTACCGACTGTCACATATTGCAACTTACCAAATTCCTTTTTGGGGAAATTGGACTGGATTACCTTCTCACGTTCTGAGACCTGAGAAATTCAAACAGGATTTTGTTAACTCGTTAAAATAGTCTACACAACGAAAATTATTCGATCAAACTGCGTGTTGATTTACCAGATCAGAAATTGTGATTCTAAGAATGCCAAATCTGTCCAAGAAACTGATGATAAATTTGTTACATCATTACCAGATTTTCTATCCGCATTCAAGAATTACCCTAACATCCATAATAGTTGATGCATTAAAGGGAATTATATTTTTATAAATGCATTTTATTGTTTAAACAAATGGATACATTAGCAATGCATGAGAATGATAAATCTAATGTATTTTAGCAGCAGGCGCACCTTCCATTAATGCAGACTCTGCAGCTGCATCTTTTCAGTCTTGCCAATAATTCTTGGGAATGTCCTTCGACAGCTAGTCCAGAATCTATATAACAACAAAGTTCCATTAGATTATATAGCTGAAATGTTCAAATTACTGTTGCATTTTACTATCATATATTTTTTATTATTTCTCATATACCTAGGGCCGGTTGCACAAACGTTAATTAAAAATTCTCAGGTAATTACTGATTTTAAAATGCTCTTTATTATCAAAACATTAGTCTGATATTGCTGAATTAAATCTCGATTTGTTAGTTTTTTTCGGTGTATTTCGGGAACGGTAGCATATATCTTGTATGTCGTCTTGACGGATTCGAGATAGCTACAAAATTGGTAATTTTTTCTCTAATTTAACCAACCCTGTATGTCTCTTAGCGTTTACGAGATATACCCATAGTGAGCTCTCAAATAATGGGCACCTGTAATAGTATTTGGCTGTTGTCAAACTATTTTGACGCATTGTTTTTAATATTAAACTAGGCAAGTATTTACAGAGGTATGATGGTCAGCCAACTGATATACCTACAGTTTTTACTTTCTTAATTTAGTTTTACAGTTGAATTTTTATATACTATTAGAAAATAATAATGTAATATCGTACGCTTTCTTAGATTAAAAGGCAGAACTGATTTTAATAATAGTCAAACAATGTTAATAATAATGTAGACATAGAAATAACGACATAATGGACTTACCCTCAAACAATGCACCCTCGACTTCTGATTCAAGAAAAGCAGCTGGATTAGCATTGGTAAATACTAAACAGAGCACCATGATGAAACCAAGCAAAAATGCAATCTTCATTTTGAGTTTGTTTAAGTTCGTTGTGATTTTGACGGTTCTCAACTTACAATGCTCAAATTAATTTTTTACTGGTTATATATACCTACCTAAGTATCTAGATTCTATAGTAAATAAATACTCCCCCTTAAGTCTTTCGTATCTGTAAAAGGGGAAACACTACTTTAGCTTTAACGTTGAAATGTTTTCGTTATTTTCCTTTATCTTATGGGTACCTATGGAGATTAAAATAATTTTTATGAAAACAATAGTAGGCGGGTATATACCTAGGTATATGTTTTATTTACCTTGAGCTCTCTCATGTAATTTACAAGCCAAAACTTTTACAATTATTTTAGAAATGTTAAGAAATTATTGGGATTTACCAACTATTGAACTTTGAGCTAAATCGCAACAAAACAAAAATTTTTAGATATTTATTTACATCGCTAACTTGTATTATTCCAACTTCTGATAAACTCTTAAGTAAATATGGTGTCTTAATATGACCTTCGAAGAAGACTATGCCAGCTGATAAGTGGCAAGTAAATTAACTCTTAGAGGAGATTTTACTCAAAAATGCTAAGAATAATTTTTTACATAAAAAAAAATAATAACAAATAAACTTTTAGTCTAAACTTGAGAGTTTAAATGAAAATTCATATTTTATTTAAATAAAAGTATAACAACACTTTGGTTTTGACTTTAATTTAATAATATTAAATGATACTACGTGAATCTGCATGTTGTCATGAATTAATATGTAAGTAGGACTTTTTTTAATCTTTGGCCTAAATATCAGAAAAGAACGCGTTGCTTCGACAAGTCCGTTCTAAACAAAATTAACAAAATTAAAGCAGACAAAATTTCTTACATTTCACATAGGTAGGTATACAGGGTGTTCTACAAGCTCTATGACAAACTTTGACAGATGGTAGGTTGCTTGATTTTGAACATATTTTTTTTAATAAACATGTGTCCGATTCGTTTTTGTTTAGAAGTTACAAGCATTTAACCTTTATTAACAATCAACAATAAAAGTTTAAATTAAATGATAATCACAAAACTTAAGACTATAAAAATTGTTCGAAATGTCCACCCTCAGCTTGAATGCAAGCCTCACATCGTCGAACTAAAGATTCGGTCACTCGAAGAATGAGATTTGGATCATTTCTTATTTGGTTAGCTGCATCTTGAATTCTTTCAAGTAACTGCTGATGGGTAGCGATTTCAACATGGTAGACGCAGCTGCTTCATGTGTCCCCATAAATAAAAATCCAGAGGATTCAGATCGGGAGAACGAGGTGGCCATGATATTGGACCTCCTTGACCTATCCATTTATTCGGGAAATGTTCATTTAGTCAAGCTGCAACTTGTCTTCCTCTATGTGGTGGTGCACCGTCATGCTGATACCACATATTTTGAATAATATTGAGTTGCACGTCATCAATAAACTCTAAAAGGTCGTGTTCTAAGAAATGTCTATGAAAAAATTACGATTCTTTAAATGCTTGTAACTTCTAAACAAAAACGAATCGGACCCATGTTTATTGAAAAAAACATGTTTAAAATCAAGCAACCTACCATCTGTCAAAGTTTGTCATAGAGCTAGTAGAACACCCTGTATAACTTTTTTTTTCGAAGACTAACCGTACCTCCAGTGGAGCGCGCCAAAAAACATATTCCCGTTGCGTAGGGTTTATGTTTTTTAGCCTCATGTTTTTTTGGGTCGCTGCGTGAACGAATTTGAAGTTTGCTGGCGAAAATTTATCCCGGAACTTTGTTTTTTTTTTCACAATTTGCCTAAATTTTTGCACTTTTTTCAATTTGTGGCCTAAATCTCAGAAAAGAAGCGTTTCTTTGACAAGTCCAGTCTATACAAAATCAGAGTAGACAAAATTTCTTACATCTCTCATAAATAACGTTTTTTTTTTTTTGCGAAGAATTTCCATTACCGCATAATCTAATAATAATAGTAAATATTAATAAAAAAAAATCAATAAAATAATATAACAGAAAAAACTGCCTACTATAACAGAAGAAAAAATAGATCTAGCTAGGCTAGCTCAAAGTATTAAGGTTTTTGGTAGTAGCTTGAGATTCAATCTCGGTGATTAGGTAAGTTCCCAGTTAATTCGAGGACGGCAAATAGCGTAAAAAAGAAGATTACGTCACTTGTCCGTCACTCGATCTAACATATATCTATTTAGGCCAGTAGAATCGTCCTCAAAAATGTCCTCAGTTTGCGTTACCATGCACAAATTTTGTACTATACGAAATTTGATAGAGGACCTAAATCCAAATTTGTAGCACCGTGCGATTTTTTTTTACGAAGTTATGCAGAAAAACGGTTTTTTTTTTATATTTTCACGAATATATTGGCTCCTATCTATCGCACATAAGAAAATGACATATCATTCTCTTCGTTATGGAATTACCTATATTTTTTAAACGAAAATTATTTTTGTTACACTGATAATAAAAATAATATTGAGGTTTAAAGTTAGAAAATTGTCTTTCGAATAAGGTTTTTTTGCAAATTACTTATTTTTTTGTATTTTACCGTTGAAAAGCCCAAGTAGTTTTTTGAAGAACATTTAATTACCGTTACGTTGATTGATCAATCATGAAAATCCGATAAACGAGTCTCCGGTAATCTACGCGCGAAATGGTGCATGTCGAAAATTTGTATTTTATCCGGTTTTTTTTCGTTGATTTTTTTATCTTCTGTGAGTGGAATTTTAGTGTGTGCATATTTTATTCATGAAAGTGAGTTTTGTGTGATTATATTGAGATCTGTCAGTGCACAGCAGTATCTATGTCCTCAGAATTCGATCTAGTTTTTATTGTTGGTGACGATATTGATCTACTTGCTATTCTCACAGAACTCGAATAACACGTCACTAATGTTTTTCTCAAAAAATTTGGAAAGGGGTCAGAAAAAACTGAATTCTTCTCTTCAACCAGCTTTAAACACAAGGAACTTGTTGACCACGTACTTTTTATACATACTTTTTCTGGTCGTGATACCACATCAACTATTATCGAGTATGGAAAAACGAAATTGATTACAGCGTTGAAAAAAATCATCTGTAACAAATGTTGTACTATTGTAAATAAAAAAAAAAAACTGAACCACGAACTGATTGCGCCAGCAAAAAAGAAGTCTTTATCGCTCTTTACGGCGGAAACAACGAAAAATCTTAAGACGAATTTCGGTTCAACTTTTTCTTCCGCATGGGACAAAATCGGATCTTACTTCTTTACCACCATCGGAGTCAGCTGCTGAGCAATATTCATTTCGAACTTGCTATCAAACACAAACATGACTTCGCAATATCTTGGAAGCGGTAACCTGAGCCTGGAGGAGACATAAATGTGGATCAGAACCCGTAATGAGCACCAAAGATCCAATTCCTTCTCCACTTCTCAAGATTTTTTTCGTGTGCATGCATTTTTGCGGAGTAGCTTGTGGTTACAGGAAAGCAGGACTGTAGTGCTCTGCAGTTTGCAAGAACTGCTCAGGTCAAAGTTGTTTAAGCGTCGCGGAAATCACTGACGACGATTTATGATGATGTAGCGATGATGTAGACATTTAAGATTTGCCAACCACAGTTCCCCTGCCTCGCTAAAGACGAGCTAAAAATTCAGACAAACTTTCTTGTGGAATATTAAACAAAGAAAATGAGGAAGAGCCTGGCCCATCGAAACGTGCTAGAAAAAAAAAATTGACACTTGTATAAAAGCATAGTATTGCCTTGATTTAACAAAAATAAAAATAAAAATAAAACATGTACAGCACCGACATGCACATGTTTGCACGTAGATTACCGGAGACTGGATTATTGGATTTTCAAGATTGACATACCTCTGCACAGGCAATTGACTGTTCTTCAAAAAACTACTAGAGCTTTCCAGCGTTAAAACGCAAAAAAATAAGTTATTTGCAAAAAACCTAATTCAAAAGACAAATTTTTAACTTTAAAACCTCAATATTTTTCTTATTATCATAGTGTAACAAAAAAAATATTTCTATAAAAGATGTTAGGTAGGTAATTCCGTAACGAAGAGAATGATATGTCATTTGCTTATGTGCGATAGATAGGAGCCAATATATTCGTGATAATAGAAGAAAAAACGCTTTTCTGCATAACTTGGTAAAAAAAATCACACTGTCCTGCAAATTTGGATTTAACATTTCCTAATGATCATCTATTGAATTTCGTATAGTACAAAATTTGTGCATGCTAACGCAAACTCAAAATACCATTCTACTGGCCTAATTAGCCTGTTTTATAAATAATAAATAAACAATGGACGGTATCGCCCTCTTTAATGATACGAAACCAGGAAACGGTTTGCGGCCTGAAAATAAACACAAAAACAATAGGACCCTTCTCAGGTAAAAAAAAAAATAATACGCACTATACAGGATGTCCCATAAATAGCGTGCAATACTGAAACAGCTGATTCTATTTTCCAAAATATGAAAAAAAGTTCCTATAAAAATAGGTCGAGAAATGCTTCCTAAGGGGGCTACAGCCCCCGAAAGGGGAGCCCATGAAGATGGTTTTTATTTAATATCTCCGAAACCGTTCAAGATAGAAAAGTGAAACTTTGGGAATTTTTTTTTTATGGCCAATAAGATTCAATTACAACAATTTTAATATTTCTATTAGGGGGGTCAGATAGGTGAAGAGTGAGGTTAAAACCACCTCAACTTTTTTTGTACTTACCTCGTGCCAGGATTTGATATCAGATTATGAAATTTCGAAGTTTTTTAAACAAACAAGGTCGTCTTGTTGAGTTTCGATAACATGCACCGTTTTCGCTTAAAATCGATTTGAAAATTACCTTACATGGCATAAGAATTCACAATGAAACACAACTAGACAAAAAGTTTCAGGTCAGTTTTTTTTTTACTTGAGCAACTGCTCACAATGATTTCCATTTTGGTCAACGCATAATCGGGCCCGACGACTCAGAGCTCGATAAGCTCTCAAAATTTGGAATCGGTTTCTTTTAATTACATTGGCAGCTACATTTTCAGATTCCCCTAAAAATAAAAGTCTAGAGGGTTTAAGTTGGAAGATCGGGCTGGCAAACCTACGGACGCATTACGACCATCGATCGGGAAAGTTGTCATTCAGCAATTGTCTGGCATTTCGCGCATAATGAGCTGGCGCCCCATCATGCTGATACCACATCGTGTTTCTCAAATTCAACGAAACTTCTTCCAATAGTTCACCGAGATTATTTTCGAGAAAGTTCACGTATAACACCATTCGCATTAAGGCAATTGGGGAGTTTTATTGGACCAATTAGTTGATCTCCTATTATTCTAGCCCATCAATTCACCGAAAATATACGTTGGAAGCTTTTCCGTCATACTAATTGCGGATTTTCGTTGGCCCAAAAATTTTCAACTGAATGATTCCTATGATGAGGTCTCCCCTGACCGCGAGCACGTCTAAAATTGCCCTTTTCCGTTAAACGTTGATGTATGCGGGTAAACATTTGACGTGTAGGAGCTCTTCGGTTTGGAAATCGTCGTCGGTATTCATGCTCAGCCGTCAGAGAGCGACCATTGCAGAATCCATACACTAAGTGCATGTCAGCCAGCTCTTGGTTAGTAAAATGTTCCATTTTTACAAAACCGTACTAAATAAATTTTCTTTTTCTGCTACTTTTTAGTGTGAAACATAATTTTCAAATCGATTTTAAGCGAAAACGGTGCATGCTATCGAAACTCAACAAGACGACCTTGTTTGTGTAAAAAACTTCGAAATTTCATAATCTGATATCAAATCCTGGCACGAGGTAAGTACAAAAAAAGTTGAGGTGGTTTTAACCTCACTCTTCACCTATCTGACCCCCCTAATAGAAATATTAAAATTGTTGTAATTGAATCTTATTGGCCATAAAAAAAAAATTCCCAAAGTTTAACTTTTCTATCTTGAACGGTTTCGGAGATATTAAATAAAAACCATCTTCATGGGCTCCCCTTTCGGGGGCTGTAGCCCCCTTAGGAAGCATTTCTCGACCTATTTTTATAGGAACTTTTTTTCATATTTTGGAAAATAGAATCTGCTGTTTCAGTATTGCACGCTAATTACGGGACACCCTGTATAATTATTATTATTTCATTCGCGTTAAATTTCATTACAGCCGAAGGGAGTCAACTTGAAAGTGGACATCGACTTGAACGATACGATCTGAATTTGTTGTTGTATACCTACAGTCGAATTTGTTCAGTCAAAAAATAGAGATTTATTCAATATCTTTATTGATAACAGAGGTTCATTATGGGTCACAGTGATTGCATTTATGGTCTTGGTTATTCGGCCAGACAATCCAAAAATGCAATAACATAAGAACATTCCATTTTTAAAAACAAAAATTTGATTATATGCCACTCCAGCGATCACACATTGTGCCGTGGAAATCACCTAACGCAAAATCTGTGGCCTCAGTGCAGCGGACTTGTTCTGACCTCCTTACTAATTCAAAATCCAGAATCCAATGCCACTCTTATATGAGACACTCTGAATACTCCAAAATAATTTTAAATTATGACCATTATGATCCTGTTTTTGAATTTGTATTTTTTTTTAATATCCATCGTTTGGCTCACATTAGAGACCGACTCGAATGAGTTGGGACACCCATCGTAGGAGGGCTTAACTTCATTAAGAATTTTTTAGTTAATTTTTTATGATAACACCTTGGTAAATACTTAATACTGTTTATACAGTGATTTTATACATAATTTTTCCTATTAGTAAGATAGAAAAAATAATTGCGCAGAAATTTTGTGCATGCTCTAAAACTCATTTCACATATACTTATTTAAAGTTACGTTAGCATACAGGTAGGAAAAAAAATCTAAACATTTTATAAGAGTAAAGAACACTTGTTTGTGAAAATATTTAAAAAAAATTATGGGGAAAATGGTTTAGAATTAATTTAATAACAAACAAGGGTACCTACTTTACTCTAGTAAATTTTTGCATTTTTCGTTCTACCCTATATGCTACGCATCGTAACTCTTAACAAGAACATGTATGTCACATTAGTTTTAGTGCATGCATAAACTTTCTGCGATTTTTTTTTTATTCTTACTAATAAAAAAAATTCCATATGGTGCGTACTTTTCGGTTGGCACTTATAAGTAAATAAATACTGCTCTTTCTAAAAAACAACGAAAAACTTATTTCAAAACCACAGGTTGAAGCCATATGGGTTAATGACATGTCAACGGCAAACAGATTCTAAGTAAATAGGAAGATGTACCTAACATTGTTCTAACAATAAAATATTTGCAATCGTGCAAAGATAAAAAGAAATAATGAAAACAATAGTAGCGATATTACCTAAAAAGTTCTTCCCCGTTTACCAAAAAGTAGGTAGGTACACTTGAATACCTATTATATTTCGAAATTGGTTATTTAACAAGATATGAGTGTAAGTATTTACAAAAGAACATACTCGTACTTATAATTATGTATATAAGCCGCGAAGAAAATTAAATTGGTCATTGTGAATTGAAATTGAGAACCGACAAGTTCGCAACAAACTAATTCAACATGAAGATTGTATTTTTGCTTGGCTTCATCATGGTGCTATTTTTGGCATTTACCAATGCTAACCCATCTGCTCTTAGTGAATCAGAAGCCGAGAGTTCCTTATTTGATGGTGAGTACGAGAATTTTTAATTATTTTGCTTAAATTTCCCAGTCAAAGTTTTGCTACCTAAGGCCGATCGCATACTATTGGTCTACATAGTATTGTCTGTATGGATCTACCTACGACCTCTTCTTTGCAGCCGTCGAAATGTCGCTTGGGAGCAAGCAGTGTCGTGAAACATTTCTGGGCGACAAGTGACAAGTCTCTAATAATAATAATAGTAATATATTTATTTATCTACGAGTGATTCATAAAATGCACTTTTTTAGACGTTTCTTAGTTCATAAAATGTATGATTATCTTGAAGAGTGAAATAAAGTGCCGTAGCGGTTCATTATTTAACGCTAAATCTGACACGTTAATGCACGCTCGCCGAGTGGAAGTTCTAGTGAACGCTAGCGGCTCGGCTCAGTAGGCTCGATCGGGGCGTTCGCACTGCAATACGAGACGCTGAACGCTGAATTCAATAGTATCCCGATGCCAACCGCTCCAAATGCTTGTTGACATCAACCTATACTAGAGAAACGTCGCAGTTTATTAGCAGTGCGCCAGATCTATGTACCTACTATTAATATTTTGTGTTTTGCGTCGTTTAGTTACCTAAAATGGATACCATTGTAGATGATTCAATGAATGAAATATCTTCTACCCCAGAAGAAATTATTTTTCAATCAAATGTGGCTGCACAAAATCTGTTAGGTATACCTACCTCAAAAATCTAAAGAAGTGTATATTAAGCAATATGTCACCTTTATGAACTGACGTGATGAAAAAAGCCTTAATAGCTTCAAAGAAACACTTACATAAGATATGAATGCATTGGAAAGATTTTATTTTATAATAATAACTTTTAGTTCTAGTTTAAGTCACTCGTAGATAAAATTTTGTATGCAACATATGCATAAAGTGCCTTTTTTTCACTTCAGGGATTGCCGCATTCGCCTGCGGCTCATGCGGTCAAACTTCCCAGTCGTGAAAAAAAGTACCACTTTATGCACTTGTTGCATTAATAACTATTATTGTACAATAAATTGCAATAATCATTGCTTACTACAATAGCGTTATCTGGTATTGTATTGTTATCTGCTTATCTCTTCATATCCGCAGCGTATCTGCTTGGTGTGTGCATCGCGATTGTAATAGCCTATGTTGTAAACGGAACAACATGTCGTCGACACTTCGAAAACAAAAGGTCGCATAAGTATGCGATCGGCCTTAGGTTTCAGTTTTTCAATATCTAAGCATGGTTGCAACATTTAACAGGCAAAGTTTATGTGGGAACTCAAGCCGTTAACAAGAGGTTAATTTTTTGAAAAAATTAATATGAGCAGTGAGATTCCTCATTCATAAGGCTTCAATGTTTCCATCTTGCTTTACGTTTGCTCCCACACAATGAACCTTTCAATGCAATCTTTTAATTAGTTTTTATTTCAACAGCTCCAAATGGCTTAGCTGTCGAAGAACATGCCGATTTACTAACAAGATTGAAGAGGTGTAGCTGCAAAATCTGTCGTAATGGATCATGTCGCTGTTGCTTATAAGGTTGATTTATATTACTTTTTCTGAATTATAACCTTTTATAGTGGAGCCTTTTGTAATGTACCAACTTTCCAGATTGAAATAATAAAAATCGATCCATGGAAATATTGTATTATTTATTCAATACCTACTAGTCGTGGTAACGGTTATCACTAGATATTGTACATTATAATGACAAGTTACACCATATCTCACGAAATATTTCGTCTAATGATGCATTATAACGAGTAGCTTTAATTATTACTATATACTCAAGTGCGGCTTACTATTATTATACTTATCAATTATCATATACCTATAACAATACTTAGAGTGCAGTTTTTAAGTGTTGCTAATAATTGCCATAGAGAATTGCATGTGAAAAATTACAATAGTTACACACTATTAGCTTATGTTGCCTTAACAACCTAGAAGTAGTTTTTAGTTTTCAATAATGTATACT
The DNA here is from genome assembly GCA_910589415.1 of Malachius bipustulatus. NCBI lineage: Eukaryota > Metazoa > Arthropoda > Insecta > Coleoptera > Melyridae > Malachius > Malachius bipustulatus. The sequence continues at coordinate 42,454,862 of OU342636.1, forward strand.
TCCCATTATATAACTCCTTATTAGAAAAACCAGCCTTTGTTTAATTTATATATAACCCAATGCCCCTCAAAATTTTGAAATTGACTGCGACTGCAGCGTCAACTTTGATATTTGACAAACCAGTCTTACGTCAAAAGTGGTAAAATTTATGCTATTGAATGTATAAGCTTCATGAAAAGCTATACTGAATGGAGGGTACCTTCGACAGATTCTTATGTTGCCTAAAGGATTAAAGGAAAAGATATACGCCAAACATAACAGTGCATAATATCCAATATTCAGACACACTTAGTCAAAAGTATCCACCTTCAATACATTTAGCCTGATACGAATTTACCAGTGTAATTTTAGTGTCTTATTTACTTTTATTATTATTATTTCTAGGGTAGGTTCAAAGCCCTTGTACTGAATCTTGCGCTTATTATACCTCTTTGGATAATTATCTCATCGGTCCCATCTCCCGAAAGTATTTCAGTATGAGTCCAATGGGCGCTTGTTCTATTTCTTTTGATTCTGCCATTTCGGTCCCTAATTACTATAAGTCTAGTTCCCTCTAGTGCTGGGCATTCACACATTAGGTGGTATGGGGTTTCCTCCCCCTCCCCGCATCTCCTGCAATCTGGGATCAATCTGGTATATTGCAATGTAGGTGGAACGAGCGCCGAAACACAGCCAAATTATATTTGGGAAGCATAAGCTTAGAACGATAAAACGTTTCTAATTTTTAAGTTGATTCTTTATGATTAGGTGCCATTAAATTACCCCTTGTTCCTGCAAAAAATTATGACAAACTTACTTTTGTCAAGTATCGTCAAAAGATTTATGAAAATTAAGTTATAATTAACATGCTGAAAGTCACAAACACAACACACAAAAAGGTTTTCCTAGATTTAAATGAACAAATGGAATTGAGATGAGAGTTAGGTACGTTACAAGAGTTGTCATAGTTTTATTTGAACAGAATTTTACCCAGAACTGTACATGAACCCACGAAAATTTTTGGTTGACTTTTATTGCATACGTAGGGTAAAAAGCGTCAGTGCTTCAGTAATACAGGTAGTACCCTTCGTACGTACTTTTAATCAGTGTTATAAGTATTTATTTTTACTTCACTGGTTTATTTAAATCTCCGTGGGATACATACCGCATAGTCAGAGCATGGCGGCGCAGTTACCGTGTGATGTAATTGCAAGGGCAGATTTTATAACCCTAGTCGGTTGCTATACGGTACACCTGCTGCCACTAATTAGTAGACTATAATAGCCATCGAAATGTCGATTAAATCTAATATACTGCCCTCTGTTACACCCTCAGTGTACCCTAGTATATCTGTGATAAACGATTAAGCTTTCAACCACACGGAGGTCATAGATACGTAACCAAATCCAGAGCAGCGTAAAATTTTACTCGAAAATAATATGATGCACATATCAAGGTTCACATACAGTGTGTGTCACAGGCATGGTACACCCCCTTTTATTTCTTTATTTCTTGAGATAATTTTTTGAAATTTGGTACGTCGTATATTCTTGATAGAGCGCACTTTTTAGCAGAAAATTGAATTTTTTCCCACATCCGGTTTTGCCGGAAATGTTACCAACTTTTTATTTTTAAATGGGACACCCTATATATTATTATATTTTTGGATTCTATACATTTGTACGAATCCAACGATACTACATAAGTACCATTTCAAGTGTCGAATTTATTTTTATTTAATTTTTTATTTCTCAGATATAGTGTGCCATGACTTCAGTTGTGTTCATCTCAGACGCAAAATTGATACACCAAAATGTCCCTTATTTAGAGTACTAGTAGATGGTACCTCGGTACCAATATGGTACCATTTGAAAAAAATGAATCCAGCTCAAAAAATCATTCCGGTGCGCATAATTTATCCATAAATCACTTAATTTAGTGCTTTGAACAAAATTTCGATTTTTCTAGCATTAGATGATCCAATTGGAGTAAAACGAAATAGTCATGGCACACTATAATTGCGAAATAAAAAATTAAATAAAAACAAATTTGACATTTAAAATGGTACTTATGTGGTATTGTTGGATTCGTACAAATGTATAGAATCCAAAAATATAATAATATATAGGGTGTCCCATTTAAAAATAAAAAGTTGGTAACATTTCCGGAAAAACCGGATGTGGGAAAAAATTAAATTTTCTGCTAAAAAGTGCGCTCTATCCAGAATATGCGATGTACCTAATTTCAAAAAATTATCTCAAAAAATAAAGAAAAAAAAGGGGGTGTACCATGCCTGTGACACACACTGTATAGTATTACCTATACATAATACATTAAAACTTCGGTTGAAGAAGTTTGCCGCTCAAGTGAGTTTTACCAAAAAATTATTTTTCTATAAAAACAAAGATATTAAGCGTTTGTTGGAGATGTTAGAAGCGTCTTTTTTTAGACAATATACAGGGTGTCGCTAAAAGGTACCACCAACTCTCTTCTAAAGATTCCCGAGTACAAAATATGCCGATTAAATCGAAATTATCTTCGTCCAAAAAGGCGCGCTTTTCAAGATACCGCTCTTAAAGGGGGGTAAACCCACTACACGTTTTCCAGAATAAGTCATAAATTTTAATAAAAAAAAATAATAAAATTTTTAAATTGAGTCTTATACAGGGTCGTAGTGCCTACAACTGTCAAAATTAAATTCTAACAGTAGATTCGATTTCAGCGGCCCAAAAACATGAATATTATGTCATTTTTCAAAAATGATTGTAATGTTTTGACGAAAGTGTACTCAAAAATGGGTAAAAGTTTGAAAACTATATTTAAATCACGTGCCAAAATGCAGCCTCTTACCGGCTTGAATTTCAATTGAAAATTCTTTAAAAAATTCAAATTATTTTTTCGATATTCTGAACCAATTTCAGGGGTGAGATCTAAGAAATTCGAATTTTACCAACATAACGGACACCCTAGTAGGTATCCAGGCATAATATTTTGAATTTTTTAGTTGTTTAGATTTTTGTTTTTCTTAATTTGTTTAATACCGTATGAACAAAAGTTGACTATGAAAATGCTAGGATTTAGTCGCCTTTGAAAATTTTTGAAATTTTGAAGCTTCTGGCCGAGCTACCCAAAAAAAGATATGTTTTTAAAGTAAGAAATCGCGAATTTTTTGTCTTTTCGGCATATTTCAGGAACTCCTGAAGTTATACCGAAATTTATTTCAGATCCTTAATAATGAGTATAAAATAATAAAAAATAATGCAATTGCGTTCTCAAATTTAACCGACCCTGTATCTATCACCGTTTAGAAGTTAATACTTATATATGCCCGTTGAAAAACTGGACACGCTGTATTATAGGTACTATAGGTATTGCAAGAAAATAACTAAAAACATTTATTTTAAACTTAAGAATGATTAAAAATCAAGTGTACCTTTTTATATTTATGTTTGTAATATTTAGTAATTATAATCTTAAAGTAACAGGTACTTACATACTTACCTCTCTTTCAAAAGTAAGAAAGTTGTATTACGAAGCAAAGAGGAACATGTTTGTTACCTCTAAAATGACAAGACAAGTTCTAGTAAGATTAGTAAGTGGGACGCATTCTGTTAGATGGCAGCCCATTGTGATAATACACAAGGATAAGGAACAACAGTGATGCTAATGCCAAGGGTGGCTAGAAAGGGGTGAGTGAACAACACCCTCACGATCTGCAGCGTATGTGTTAATCAAGATTATGCCCTCGCTATAGCACTTTCGGGAACGCATGTCGCCGCTTTAATAAATCTTAAACTTGATGATATTATGTAGGTGTTCTTGTTATAGTAGCTCCTCTTCCTTGTACAAGCAATATGATGTAGCTTTAGTTTAAAGGGTGGTTATATAAACTTTGTGCGCGTATATATGTATAAAATCTCAGGAAGACAGAAATCAGTCTTTGAGCCTACAAAACTTTTTCAAGACTATTAATTGAAAAATTACCAACATTGTTATAATTTGTATTCATTAAAAAGGACTGTTGTTTATTTATTATGGGTATTCGTTTTGATTTATTGAAAGTAATTAATTTATTTAACTAACTAGAGATCTCTCCGAAGGATTTTTCTTCCTCAAAAGAGAGCGATTAGGATTCTGACAGGCTTGTCCGTACAGCAGTCCTGCAGAGACCATGTCAGGCGGCTTGGACTTCTTACCGTGCCTGCTTTGTACGTCTTCTCTCTATACTCGAACTGATCCACAAAAATCATGATAAACTTTTATCTTTTCGATTCACACATCACTACAGCACCAGGTTCAATTTATTCAAACCTCCTACATACCACATACCATTCTTTAGAAAGGACAAGGACATTCACATTCAAAATAGATCCTGCAACTGTTGGGTTCTCAGCGTACAGGGCTGCGTACCGGAAACACCTCACGGAGTTGGAACCATACACTACCTCTGATATGCTGTCCTTCCTCCTCCCATCCCTACCTACAGTCTGATATTAAAATACCTAATACTTTCAGCTTTGATCCAGTCTGATTCGATTTCAGCGGCCCAAAAAACATGAATATATCATTTTTCAAATTTTTTATCTATTCAAAATATACTCAAAAATAGGTAAAAGTTTGAAAACTATACTTAAATCACGTGTCAAAATGCAGCTTCTTACCGGCATGAATTCCAATGGAAAAATCTTTAAAAAATTGAAATTATTTTTTCTGGCATAATATTTTGATTTTCATTCCAATTTTTTTAAATTGGAATGATTTTTGGTTTTATTAATTTTTTTAATAATATATGACATGAAAAGCAATACAACGGCCATAAGAAATACAAAAGTTGACTAAGATAACTCTGGGATCTAGTCGGCTTTGAAAATTTTTGAAACGTCAGATGAGTAGCTTTTGCTGACTTATGTTAGAAATATCGATTTTTCAATTTTTTCAGGATATTTCCGGAGCAGTCAAAGATATCTTGTATGTCTTGACGGATTCGAGATGGCCACAAAACTGCGCATCTTTTCTCTAATTTAACCGACCCTGTATCTCTTAGCGTTCAGGAGATAGCAATATAGAGAAGGATACATGGTGTACTCTGTATAATAATTATTATATCGTGTGAGCAAATGAAAACATAATTTAGGTAGGCCCTGGTGTTTGTTCGCAATGAACATATAATGAGAAAAGCTGTAATACTAGAGTTCGAAGGACCATAAGAGAAAGTATTGTGAAGTACTTACCAATCTGTGGTAATGTGGTAGCGCACTCCCGCTCTCCGCGTTACCGTCCTTGCAGGCCTGCCGGTGTCGGACCACGAGTTACGTAATGCACTAATTCGTACTGTAGTGAGTCTAGGTTTGGTGATTTTCGAGCGCGAATAAACTAGTAATAATATGGGAAACAATGGAGTAACACTATATGAAAACAGAGAGAAATAAAAGAGCCGTTCGTCCCGTCAACCGACGCGCTTAGTGAGAGTTCCATCTTATCTCTCTGGCACAAAAAACTTAAAAAGATAACTTTCCACTCGGGATGGGATTCTTATTCTCGAGATGGAAAACATAAAATAAAATTAAGGAACTAGTACGTAATACCTGGAAAAAAATTTCATGTCTTAGATTGATTCCTACGATAAAATCACTGTCATTAGTTTTAAATGTCTTATTTTTCTTATTTTGTGATTTTGACTGGTCTGAGGTGCGTTCATGAATTACACTTTGCATACATGAAAAACTCTGAATGCGTTCATATAAATAACTATGCAGTTCGCTTCATGTATAAAAATTTAGCATCGCTCATAAATTGCCAATGACGACGCTTGAAGTGCACTCGGAGTGTTGAAGAACACATATTATGTGAATCAATTCTGAGCATAATATTAGTAAATTACAAAAATTAGTATTAAAATTAAAAAAAAGTTGAATCTGACAGTTAAATAATCTAATACTTTTTAATTATTATTTCCTTTTCTTTATCGTTCGAATTACGTTCATAAAATGGAACAATCTGATGATATTCCGGCAAATGTAAGGCATCACTCTGGTTGTTACATATAAACGTCAATTTCTATTTTTTTTTTTTTTTGGATCGTACCACCGAATTGGACTTTTTTAGATAAGAGTGAAACGAGGCAAGATTTCGTTGGTACAGTTATTTAGTAGAAGCACAGACATATCAACTTTAAAGGAATAGTTTTTCGAAAAAAAAAAAAAAATTGAGCGAGCGACTATCATAACAAATGCATTTGGTTGATTTTATTGCATCCTTTCATTTTATCCTTCTTTATCTTATTTGCAAAATTATGTCACATATATGCATAATTTGTCTACATATACATATTATTCCCTTTTGTTTAATCTCTGATATTTTGTTATATTTTTTATCTCTTACCTATTGTCTCTATCTCTGACCTTTTATCAATCTCATACTTACCTGATATGCTTATCTCGTCTCAACTGTTATGTTATGGTGTGTTTTTTTTATGTTAAATCCAATATAACACGACGATATATCTTGCATGTTTTGAAACTCACAAATCGTAGCGTTAAATCGACGCTCCTATCTGTTACATAGTACAATGTTACAAAATGAGACATAACATTTTGGAGTTGGATGCCATTTAGATAGAATCGAGCTTATTTTATTTAATCATTCGGAGATTAATATAAGGTGTATCGCGGGTTTGAAGAAATTCAATACAAGTTGCTCTTAGAAATGGAACCCTACTCGATGAACGAGTATCTGTAACACGGTTCCCATGCGGAGTAATGTAATACAGTGTTTATGACGATTATTTAGGCTAGACTCACTTGCGTTGTAGTTTTTTTCTTGCAATAATTGATGTTTCCACTAAATAAAATTTTCTTAAATAAAATGTATAAATAAATAAATAAATAACATGTGCCTATATGTATACTTCATTAACGAAGAGGAAGGTTGGGAGCTAATTAAGAAACTAAATTAAGAGCAGAAATTAATTAAGCTTTGACATACTTACCACAAGACTGAGAAGGTGTTGGCAGCGAACGAGTTGTAAGCTGCCAAACAACATAATGTACTTCAAATGTAAAATTTTAAATTTTAAAAATACATAAGTATAGGTATTATACATTACATTTCAAACTCTTGTGGTAAGTAGGCATACATACTTTGATAGGTTTTTTTGTTTTGACATTTATACACTAAGTCTATAAAAAACAGTAAATAAAATGACTCACCTTTCTAAATTCCTCTAATTCTTTAGTATCCCCTTTAGAATGGAATTATTCCTGTCCCTTTTCTGCTTCTGACCGCAAGCGGTCAATTCCAGTAAAAGTTTCCAAACATTATTTCGTGAAAGGATCTAGTTAGCAATGCCTGTTTCACTTTGTTTTTATCTCTTCTGTTCTGATCTACCCTTTTGCAAGATAAGCTGCTCTATGCCCAGAGAATTCCCTAAATTTCAAGTAAAATAATGCAAAGTATTTATACGTAGCCATCCCAAGCATTGATGGTATTATTACATCGAGTTTGATGATTAAAATTTCAGACTCTTTAATACAGTAAACTGGTTAGTAAAAGTACGCAAGCAGCATTGAAAATTAATACATAAAACTTTTCTCATTATTAAGTTTTATTAAGAAAACTCTTTACTTACTTTAATTTATATAATTTATTAATATCGTTGTTATTATTTTACAACTTCAACAAAAATGTTTATTTTAAACAGAAACGTAACATATAATTATTTTTATACAGGACTGGAGTTTCTCACTTTAAGCATAATATTTCGTATTAAAAACTCCCTTTCTATTATTTTATTATACACAAGATTATATACAAATACAGTTATTATTATACTTTAATGTAGGGCTAAATTAACCTTTTCAAGTTGACGTTATAAGAAATCACTTGCTAAAAAATTCAACATATAAAAAATGAAACAAATCTTATAATAAATACCTATAAAGATAAAATTATTGCACTTAAAATCACAATAGGAGCTAGGTAGAATATATACTTAGACTTTAACAAAACATTCAAAACATCATTTGTTACCTACTGAAGTACAGAATTCTACTGTTCGACTTTGAATTATTATTAGTTGAATCGATCTTAAAAGGGTTTGTTGCTTCTGAGAGAAGATGTACCCATATAGTTATAATTTTTTTTCAACAGTAACAAGTTTTAAATTACCAAAAAAAAAAGAAAATATGATGATGCACAATTTTTGATCGGTTACCTACAAAAATGAATATTGAGAAGTGTGTAAAAGTAAGATTTGATCATCCATAAGTTGTATTGATCCCAAAAGATGGCGTTTCTCGTTATTTAATTTATTTACGAATAATTTTTGTGCCTATACCGGGTGTCCCATCGTATAGAATTGTCGCGAAAAAAGCTATTTCTAATTAAAATTTTTATATGAAAATTTACATACGTGGATTACAATAAACCTACTATAATATGATTTAATCATTTTTGGAAAATTAATTAAATGCGACTTTCGATTTTCGTCATAGATTTTATATCAAAATACTAATCGTATCTCTATGATTTTTCATACACTTGTCGAAAAAAGTTTCTTCTATAAGAAACAGTAATTTGTTAATCGATATCTTTAACCATAATTGAGTAATTTGCCCTCAAAGTTGAACATAAAATCGGAATAAAGTTTATGATTATTATTATAAACCCGTCACTGCAGCAATAATTTACAACTTTAGACACATGCTGTGAACAAGCAGTTTTGTTGTAATAAACAGGTATACCTGAAGAAAGGTTTCTACCCTTATTTCAGAGAATTGAAATCCGCCTTTGTAGAGGAGAATGCAAAATGTTTACTTTCAACTAAGTCGTAAATAACTAGCACACTTGACCATCTTTTGTACCTTTCACCACATTTAATAGCTTTACAAACAAAAATCGTCATAAATTATGTCTGATTTTGCCTGATTTGACATTATCTGCAATTAATGGCATTTGCTTTATAAACTTTCAATTTCTAATTTCACAGGCGGATTTCTGTTGATATTTAGAATTTATTTATGTAAAAAAATCAGATTTTTTTGTCGCTTAATTAGTTTTTCGCGACTGCACGCTTAATTAAGCTCACTACAAACATGCTGATTAGACCAGATTATAGAGAATTAAATTATTCATGAATGTGTCGCGAATAAAATACTCTAATTTAATTATAAAGTGTACTTTTCGCGAGAATTCTATACGATGGGACACCCTGTATATATATAAACATAGAAATTTCTATGGCAACAGTAATAATTATTATTATAAGTGACTCAACTTGTTATAGTAGCAATTATAGTATTTACGCCCGATTTATATTGATTTGGTTCCGGGCCAAAAAAAAAGAAACCAAAAAAAAATTCATTATTCTATAGTCAAACTGAATGTTCCATTTTTGTTATTTCTTCATCTTGTACTACATATAGTTTTGTCGCAATTCGCTGTCAGGTCACTTCACTGTTTCTAACTATGCGCAGTTGATAAATGTATTTTTTACGTAAACGCAACCACAATATTGAAATTATTCAACTTTGATTCAAACTCCGGAGCAGCCGTGATAGTATTTTATATTACAAGAGTTGTAAATGATAATTTAGAAACGAGTATTTAATTGCATCCGTTTGCCTTAACAACAACTCGAGGTGTGTTCATTTTTTTTTCGGGTAAGCTTCGAGCTAAGTTTAAACAACAAGATTATGTTTGTTTCGTTTAAGTTAATAAAAAACTGACTTTCGACAGATCTCCAAATGAAAATGTAGGCGACATTAACGAATTATACCACAATAATTATTTATTGACATATCTGGCATTTACTTAAGTCTTCGGAACTAATCAAAAACTCGTAACGAAATTCGAGGCTTTCATTTTGTGCGATTGCGGCCTTATCACTCCGCCGCCGGCTATAAAAGCAGAGGACCTCCGAAGAACGGACAGTGCTTGTTTGGGTATTGGCCATCAAGCATTCAACTCCTGCCAGGTGTACTGAGCCTGCAGGAGCCATCACCCCGCGATGGATGTTCTGAGTTCACCGACCGGGTAAACAGGCAGCGAGACGTGAGCTGGGTACTGACCAGCGCGCGTTTTATTTCTCTGGTGGGTGTAGTGAACCCCCAGAGACAGGACAGGACCGGGCAACCGGCGTGCGTGTACTGAGCGCACCGAGGGGGAAAGGCCGATGCATTGAGTCGGCCTATCCTAGTCCCATAACTCTCGACCAGAGTGTAATGAAGTCTGAGCGGAGAACCAGTAATTAATTTTCCTTTATTTTCAGTTTGTCAGGGTCACGTCTTATTGAGATGTGAGTAGCAGGTATCGTCTGTGCGGTTTGTATTGAGAGCCCACGGGGTCTGTTACCTCTCGTCTCCAGACGGACGAGATTCGAGACCCACAAGAACCGACCGCGTGTTCCGGTACGACGAAGCAGGTGACGCGTACCAGCGAGGTGTCGAGATTGTTATTGAAGGTATAGCGGCGGCTGGCGGCGATCCGCTCCTTATTACCAATCGCTGCAGAATCAGTTCTGGGAACCAAAGGGGACCTCGAATTACTGCGGCCTGTCCGTCCAGTGGGAGGAGCCATATACCTAAAACCTAAAACCATCACCATCGCCCTTGATAATATTAATTGGTTTTTGGATATTATATCCACGCACGAATTATTCAAATTAAAATGCCCGTTAGAAACTCTAAAATTATACTACATACCTGGGCCGAAATACCGTGCAATAACTAACATTGCAAAAAAGCGATTTCAGAGAAACGGCAAGCAGAAATGTTCCTCCAAACGACGTAAGTTTCTTACTTGCCATTTCTCTGAAATTGCTTTTTTAATATCTCGAGATAGGAAGCAGATATTGGAGTGCCGTTGTCACCATAGTTATAAAAGATAAAAAATAAAAAAATGTGCTGTAAAAGTTCTGTATATGATGATTTTCGTATAAAATCGTAGATAAAATTGCGTATTTGCCTCGCGGACAATGGCCATTATTCACTTATTATCCACTCTTGAATAATACCCATCATTCTTCGTCCGTTGAAGAATTTACTACTGATTATTCGGAAACAATACTGTGCCATGTGAATTATTTTTTATAATAATTACACATTTATATTAGTTGTAATCTTATTACTCCTGAACATGCGCTGTTTACGAGCATCATTCTAGTGACGTTGAGGTATTTTCAATAAATATAATAATACAAAATCCTAGCGAGTTTCATTGACTTAGTAATCAACAAAAAAAAAGTCTTGATGAAAACAACATTTTGTACGTACTTCCCTGAAATAATAATTCAAAGTCGAATATCAACAGAGGTGGTGCAAGCTTCATTTGCGATGTTTCATAAAAAAAAAAAAAAACTTTTCATATCTGGTACCCTTTAGGACTGTTTGCATAAGTTTTTATTAAATTTAACCAAATGTTAATGTTATAGCTGGCAAATGTGAAATTAGTTTTAGCCGTTGTTTATAACATGACTTAAGACTAACTCATGCGAAAATGGTCATAAGTTAAGTGTTTTCTCTAGGACACGTAATACAACTTATGTCTATCTAATCCACCTCTGAAATCATATAAACTGAACTTTATTAATAACAAAATGTCCCGCGTAGATATACTGATTATTCATATCATCACATGTATGTAAACAACAAATATCGATAAAGAAATTTCAAAGGCATAGTCGAATGAAATTTAAGCAATGCAAGGACATATAGGTACCTATTTTATATAGAAGAAGTTGGAATGACGTAAAGTTCCGAAAAGTCTACCCATAATAATATTCCAGAATAGGTTATTGCACATTGTGTACTTTTATTTTGATCCTTACAATATTTTGATGATAATTATAATCAGCTTACCTAATGGAATGGCCGACATGTCAAAACTGGTGTGTTATTTATGGTAAAACAAGTTGCTTGTCTTCCGTCCTTTTATCACAAATCTAGTAAGAATTTAAATTAATTAAATAAATATCTAAGACTCGTTCGAATTTTTTTCCATCCTAAATAAATCTGCAGCAAAAGATTTTCTGTTTGGGGCTTGTGAAGCCTGTCTATGAAATGTTGAAACTCTAAGAAATCAAAATTGAAACAAAACAGGGATAAGTACAATTTATCATTTTTTTCTAATTTTATTTTTTGTGGACTCTTTCAAGGAACTCGCTCTTAATTGCTTTTTCCACAGTAGTTACAGTAAAACGACTTCATCTGAGGGATCATTGATCATTGAGTTGAAATCCACTGACGAGTTAATATGCTGCTGAACTGAAATAAGTTGTTGTTAGACTTATTGCTTTATTACTTTCTTCCTGCAAGAACATTTTTTCTGGCTTCGTATATTCATTATAGATTTTAACGTTCTCGCCTCCAGATTTTACCGATAAACACTTCAAAATAATGCAATAAACACTCAAAAATTATTTTCAAATATTCACATTTTTTAGAAAGAATAGCAATATCTATCTACCGTCAGCTCCAGAACTAGAGCCCATCATGGATCAAATCCCACCAGTATCCAAAATTATGGTTTCTTTGAAAATAATTTTTTGCCTCGTCGAGGAGCTGTCCCAGTCAATAACCTCAGCTAACTTGCCTTTTTAATCAAATATGATGATTTTAAATTGATTTTTATTGAAGTTTTATGTACAAAAATTTAGACTAAAAATCATCCAAAAAACGTACACCGTTAAAAACGTTTATCATGATGTTCTGTTTAAAGGCATTTTCAATTTAATGCTGGAAAAACCCAAACAGTCATCTTCTCCAAAAAGACCAACGTTTTGGAGCCAGATATGGTGATGTTTCCCGAAGTATACAACCTGAAGCGATTCAAAACCAACTTGAATCATAGGGATTTCCCTGTAGTGCATGTGCATTTTCAATAAAAAGGCAATTTCCTACGGTTTCGGCCTTAAGGAGCCTGGCTAATGACTCGCCAAGTTACGCGCCATTTCAACCCAAACTTGTGGTGTGGTTTGACGAACAGTTATGTTGTGTCATTCGAAGCCGGAAGACAAAAATGAATAAATCAGGCTGACAAAAGAAGAGCGTAAAGGTAGCATCTGAAGAGGATTGATCTCAACTATCTCGTAAAACCTGACCAATCTTTCTCCGCTCTTTATTTGGTCACCGCCCGAAGACTGATTTTCAGCCTGGGGGGGGGGGGGGGGGTTGACATTGAGTCACTGCGACTGATGGTCTATCGCTTCCTATATCCCAATACTAGCCTCATCCGTGCCCCGGTCATCGCCTGTTGATAGAAGGGAAAAGTTTTCATGAAGCTGGTTCCTCTCCCTCTATACACCTGTATCTCTCTAAGCAAAAGGGATAGGTATTGTCTCCCGGCTTTTACCAGCGCCTCAGGGGTGACTCCAATCATCTCTCCCACTTAAATTATTGGCCGCCTCCAGCAGGAAATACTCGATATCCTAGAGGTGGTTACTAGGAGCTCTACAACCATATGAATCGCAGCCGAAATCTCAACGGTGAGCACTCCATACAACCCACACTCTTTATCTGGGCGCGGCGACATGGGAGAGATAATGAAGAAGGGCTACGAGTCCCTTCTGCGGAGCTTCCGAAGAGCTACCAGACCTGTAAGCTCTCTAGCTCTTCGGGAAGTTAGTTTCAAAGACCTACTTGGCTATTGATTATCAATAATAATTGACAAATCCATTCTCCATGTAGCCACACTCCTGTCTCACGGTAACTCAGGCAGAAACGTAAGGCGGACTATTATAGACTCTTTTACTACCCGGAAAGCTTGAACCACTTGAACGAGGATTGGGCTGCTGATGCTGCTGCTCGGATAGAGGCGGATGAGTCATTTGGCCGTGGTTCATGGACATTATGCCCACTTGCGAGGTCGCAGAGCGATCCGAGCGTGGGACAATATTGTGCACCGGGAAATGCATGAAAAAGCGTCAGTTTGTGTTAATGCATTTCAAGCTGCATAAACAGTTGTCGCGCTCGGCTCACTCCGCTCTCCCTTCCGTTGTCTCGCGTTGGTCTGCGAACAGCTTTAGGCTATTCCGTATACCGCGAAAATACTGAGTCTCTACAACAGTGAGGACGATTATAGTGCCCCCTTATTATAGGGAATTAGAACTTTTAAACAAAAACAAAATCAAATCTCATGAATATTACTACTTTTTGACGTAAAACTAATCTGTCAAATGTAAAAGAAGACGTTGACCCTGTCAACTTCAATTTTTTAAATAACATGGGGGGATATGTGAGACCTCATTCTAAAGGTACTTAAATTATCCGCACAAAAATTATGTTAGCTTCAATTTTGACTGTTGTTGAAGAGCGTATGTAATCGGTTTGTGATCTATGTAACATATGAACGCTATGCCCTCCAATGTGAACTTGCAATGTTTTATTTTTGCGTAAATTGCAAGCAGCTCACGGTCATACGTGGAATAATTAAACTTTGCCGAGGTAAGTTTCGTTGAGAAGAAACCTAGATGTTGATGAAACGAGCCATGCCTCTGATGAAGTACCGCACCGATGGCTTCGTACGACGCGTCTGCATATAGGGAGAGCGTGGCCTCCGGTCAGGGTGATTTAGAGCGCAAAATAAAGTGAGAAATTTCTTAACAAAGATAAATCAATAATAATAATGATCAATTAATATGTTAAATTAATCATTTTAGTTCCACGTACAGTCAATAAAAATGGAAAGCAAACTTTTTTAGACATTTTTTTAACTCACCGTCATGCGGTTAGCTCCCAAACATTGCTTCAAAGTTTACTGGCAGATTTATTGAGGAGGGAAATTAACGATTTTTAGAACTAACTCTTCTAATTATAAGTCCAAAGTCATGTCTATTGTAACGATCGATCGAAAGCAATTCTTACCTAATAAAAACTTTCTATTCATAGGAAAGAGCAACTTTGTGACCTTTCACGTAAAACAGAAATTATGCGCTGAATTCTTACAGAACTATAAATAACTCAAGGCCTGCTGATCGGTTTTTGTCTATATTTTTGCCCTGATTTGGTGGCAAACTTACCGAAGGTTTCTGCAGTTTCGAACCTAGAATTTACTACATCCTCCACATCCAGACGCCTAAGTCCATCATTGTGAGCAGCGTCATAGATAATGGCTGAGAAATTTTATAATATCAGGGACGCAATGTGGGTACACGGTAAATACAATAATAGAAGCACTTCGACAAGTAGTGCTGATTACAAGAAGGGGCCGTAAACGGTGACGTTGGTGACGCTCGAGATGGGAACAAAGACAGCTGCAACGGGGCAAGTGAAGCAAGGACAGCTGAGTACTTGAGTAACGCTAAGGATTCTTTGGAATCTAAAAATGAAAAGAGGCACTTAGCGAAATTACTATTAAAGTTTTACTTTGATAGCTCGACTGAACATAGCGAACATAGTAGAAGGAGCAGAGGAGGTAGACATAAGACAGGTGGCCTTTGTGGAAGGTTCCAAAAGCACTTTAGCTTGGATGAAGTGAAATTAACTCGACATACAGAAGTAGGTGTTTCGTTACAGAAACCCCTAGCAGCTTTTGTTACAAAATCACAAAGGCAAGAACAGAACTTGTCTGGAAAAAATGCGTTTTGCCACCAAATCAATTAGTCAATAAAATGGAGTTTCAAATTAGTATAATGCCAAAATTAGCTTACTTGGGAAGAAAAACTATGTTGTCAAACGCAAAGCATAAATTTACGTTACTTCTCTTATCTATGAGTAGAAAATTATTTTTTCTTTGGTACCTTCAATGCTAGATCTGAACCTAGTTTATATTCATCAACACTGTTCTCAATAAGGTCTCCACACTGCTGCGTCACCACTAGGAGCGGGTCCCCTTTGTCCCCCGTTACTGTTCAAACCCCTATTCACACCATCATCTCGGTTCGCTGCCGCTGCACAACTCCCATTACCTCCCAACAGAGGATGACTTTCACTTCCTCCATTTACTCTCTGACTACCGGTCGACAGTTGATCCATAACGCTCTGTAGATCACTTTGGTGCGCCTGGGTGTGCAGAGATGTAAATCCGTGACTCTGGTTCGCTGCGGAATAAAGCTGCGAGTAGAGAAGACTGGCTGGCAGGACGGGATAACAGTTGCTGCTGGGGTAAGTGGTTGGAGGATGGTTCTGGTGGAAATTGGATTGGTGATTTAGTAGATCATCCTGTACGGGACTCTCAGCGGTGCTGGAGGCGTCTGACAGGGAGCGAGGACCTGAAAGGGAAAAGTCGGGGGCATTGGAGGAGTAGCGAGGAACTAGTAGAGCTGAGTGGGGGGTTGGTTGATGGTGGGTATGGGTTTGTGATGTCACCAAACCAAGATGTTGGTCTAGATCCGTAGTTGTTGTATCGGGTAACACTGAAAATAAAACAAAAAACTATATAAGAAAAAAATAATAGCTTATTAATAAATATTTTCAAATATTGAAAAAAAAAATCGTGGGTGCCATCCTATTATAGGCCAACACTTATAAGAAACACTTACATGTAGTGACGGAATTTGCACCACTGGTAACAAAGGCCTCCTGTGTGGTCGACTGTTCAGGTGTACTGCCCGAAAACCCTAACGCAGGCGTGTTGAACTGGGTAGCTGTGGGAGCCCCGCAAGAGCCTAGGGTACTCGGTGTAAAGTATGGAGAGTATGCACCCGCAGCTCCGTAGCCCCAGTGAGAGTTGGTCGAACTCAGACTGAACTGAGACATGTCTGCAACAAAGCAAATAATTTTTACTGTTCGGTAGATAACAAAGACCTTCACATTTATTTATTGGTAATTATTGGTACCCGCTGTACTAAAAAACATAGTCTTTTTTTATACGAGCCATCATAGATTTGGTGAATATAAATTTGTGCGCCAATGGTGAACAAAAAACTCATCAGATTGGAGTATCAGGTGGTTCGGAGCACCGAACCAATTGATGGCGGATCGTTCGTTGTGAGCCACCTCTTATCGGTTTTTCTGACAAACATTAAGGCGCTAATTTTCCTCAGGCAAGAAGAGAAGCGATACAGCAGTAAAATGACCTCTGAAGAGTGGAAAAGAGAATGTGAGGCCCAATACAGATCTTTCCGCACCAAACTAAAGAAAATAAATTGCAGGGTAAAAGAAACGGTCTTGGACTGTACTGTGCAAAGAAGTCGACAAGAACCTGGGAGGAAGGGGATACAAGAGTGTCATGGGAAGACTTGGAAGAATACGCTCACCTATATAGAGGTCACATGCGAGGAATAAGGGAATGAGATTAAGGCAAGGGAACTATTTTCGGAATTGAAGACGTCAAAATTGCCTGAAATACACATCCAGAATGATGTGTATTGCTGAAGAAATAAAAACTGCAGAATCTAGAATAAAAACAGGTAAGACGACGGCACCACAAGGAATCCCGCCGGAGGTGATAAAGACCATCACAAGCTCAAGCTCGGAGCTACTCCTGGATGCTTTTAATCAACTAATTAGAAAAGGGACTTTTCCAGTAGATTAGAAGATATCTACACTCGTGCTCATCGAAAATCCTGTAAAAGTGACTTAATAGACGCTAAAGCTAAACTGTTAGAACAAGTAATAAACGGTAGATTGGTACTGCGGATTGGTTTCCGAAAAGAACTGTCCACTATGGACGCTATCCAAATGATCCAAGACAAAGTTATCCACATAAAAAAGCAATTCTAACTGTTTTGTCGTCATTGTTACGCTAGTCATTAAGAACGCCTTTAACTCGGCACCATGGTACGGAATTATTATTCCTGCATAAAAGTCGGATATCACAATATCTAATAAAGCTGATATCTAGCTACCTGGAACAAACAGGAGAGTCCTAATTGGAAATAATATGACAATAAACATGACATCTGGTGTTCCACATGGATCTATCCTTGGACTAACTCTATGGAGCAACTACTACGGCGGTGTACTGGACATGGACTTACCTAAGAGCACCAGTATCTGCGAGGACTTTGCCCTCATAGTCTGTGGGGAAACCAAGGATTGGGAAGTAGACAGAATTCACTTCTAGATGAAAGAAAAAACGACAATAACTGGCCCCACAGAAAACGGAAGTCGTGATACTGCACGGCAGAAGAAACCTCAGTAGCAGGAGCGTTAGAGTGAGCGATGTGGAGGTCACATCTGGCAAGTGCCTGATAACTGAAAATTTTTCTCGGATTATTCTTGAGCTTTAAATTAGCAACCTTGCCCCACTTTACCCGAGTGCGTATCTCTTCGATAGTTTCAGAGATCCCAATGATGTAGCTTAAATTGACTCACCCAGCATCAATCTGCACAACCCCGTCGAAGTGTTTTCAACAATAATTAAAAAATGCACCATTTTGAATACTGAGAGTTAACTCACCTTCTGGAAGTTTTGATTGTTCCTAGAGTTTTTCTTGGTACATTTATTGTAAAAGTGATCGAAAGGTGATGAAAATAAGTGGCCGTCAAATATTGCATTTTATTAGAGAAACCCAATATTATATTCGTCTTTGTTAAACTGAGCCCACAAACCAATATAATAATAGAGTTTTTCAATAAAGCAGAGAAAATTATTTAAAAAGTGATATAAAAAGCGATTAATTTGTTTTGTGGTAGACAGTGGATTGAATAACATGAGCTTCATCAGGGCTTGATAGGTTTATATGAATCTATAGAATAACGAGTTTGGTAAACCTATCCCTTCAGTGCGTTTGTATGTGAATTGGTAAATGTTTCATGTCATTGTGAAGTACGTACGTATATATTTTTCATGTGTCCATGTGTGAAAGTAATTTCATGGTATTGGTGTTCAATCGATATTCTCATCAACTATTTCAATGATAAATGGAATGTAGGTACCAATTCCATCAACGGACTAGTATCACTAGGATAATGCATTGCTTGTTCTTGAAAAATATTCTAACTGCAATGACATTTAGTTATAATAATTATTATAATGTTATACGATGATTTTTTCTACATAATAACAAGCATAAGAGACATTTACAGGGTGTTACAAAAATGGAGGTCAAGCTCTTGGCCACAGATTGCTGGGCCAAAAATAATGACACTTTCTTTATGCCATTTTTCACATAGGCGTCCCATTTTCAAGATACAGGGTGTCAAACTTTAAATAAAAAAAAACTTTTTTATCAATAACTTCGTTATTTTTTAAGATACTCACTTGAAAATTTGCATAGCCTTCTTTATTATGCAGACACACATTTTTAGGAAAAAAAATCAAAGAAAATCAAAGCGCGAGCGCACGAAAGGGGGTTTATGGCAGACTTCGGCCCCCCAACTTTTTTCTGCGTACGCCTATGGCTCTGATGTATGGTTTCTTTGATTTAGCGTTTATTTGTTTTACTATCCTCACTCTTATAACATTTTGATTTAGGCCTTCGTTTACGAGATATATCAACATGTTTGGGTGTGTGTCATTGATCAACTTACTGATATTTAAATTTCCCTTTTTTTTTTTGCAGGGAAATGGATTGAAGCGCGGTGTATCTCTCTAGGGGGTGGTTTTTGGCCATTTTGAGGGGTTGCGCAACCCCAAAGAGAAATTCTGACAACGGCATCGTGTTCAGCATCCTCGAAAACGGGGGGGGGGGGTTAAGTAATCTTGTTCCGGCTCAAAATATTTACAATTTTCGGGTTTTTTTCCGACACACACACGCTACTATTGTTAGAAGTTATAGTGTTTATTTTGAATTTATTTTATAATGGGTTTTTGAGACATAATTATGTAATTTTCGAGGTTATTTTTGTAAAACTCATAAAAATAAAAAAAATATTTTCCTCCGTATCCTTAGTTTAATTTATATTTGTTGTCTATTGTAGGTCTTAGGTAGATCTTAGGTAGATCAGGGTAGGTTTTTTCCCCTTGAAATTTCAAGAAAATTAAAGAAGAAAAGTAAAATTTTAAGAAAAAAAAATCCTAACGTGACTAATGACCTGACTTAGTGGAGGGAAACAGAGGGTGTCAATCAACAATCTTACCGCTACCTAATAAATATTTCTTTAGGAGTGGAATGCTCGAGCAAAAATGAATAACAAATAGGAAATCATGGGTTCTAGTCGAGGGGTAAACCGCAGAAAAAAATTTGTACACTAATTCCCAAGATTCTTTCTAATTCCTCTGATTCCCTAGTAATTCCCCTAATTCCCTAGTAATTCCCCTAATTCCCTAGTAATTCCCCTAATTTCCTACTAATTCCCCTAATTCTCGCAGGCTATATTTTCCTATACTAATTCATTAACTGCTGATCTTGAAACATTTTAGTGTATTTTTTTTAAACTGTGTTAAATTTAAAATTTAAAAAATCGGGTGTTAGAAGGGTTACAGAAACGGGCTTGAATCTACCACCTCATACAGAATTCTGTAATATAATTTGGGATTTTCTAAGACCTACAATAGACAACAAATTAATATAAATAAAACTAATGATACGGAGGAAAATATTTTTTTTATTTTTATGAGTTTTGCAAAAATAACCTCGAAAATAACATAATTATGTCTCAAAAACCCATTATAAAATAAATTCAAAATAAACACTATACCGAGTGACAAGTTTCAAAGCAGAACATAGGCGAATAGCATGGGAAATCACATATTTGCAGTTTATTTCTCACCACTTTCATCTACAAGAATGGTAATGGTGTCTATCGAAAGAGAATTATTTTCTGAACATGCTGATACCAAAATACCTACTAATTAACAGTTTTCTATCATGGCAGAATATCTTAAACATTTTCAAAATTAAAAGATGAGCAGCCATGACATGCTAAATTCGGATAACTTTTTCACTGTTATATAAAGCAAATATTTTCAATTATTATTTAATTTATTTTAATTCTAATTGAACATCATTAGAAAATTACGAAAATCCTCATTTACCATCATTTTGTTTTACCAAAAATTGACTATGAAAAATAAACACGTAATATATAATAACTGAACTAAAACAATATAACTACAACAAATATTCAAAAATAGTCCTTCATTTTGAAATTAATATTCCCACCCTTTTATAAATTGCGCTTTGAACTTAACGAGTGCACATTCGGCAATTACTAGCTCTGTAAATTTTGTTTTTAAGGTAACCCCAAGATCCCAATAAAAGTCACAACAAGGATAAGGTGTTAAATCGGGAGATCTGGCCGGCCAGTTAATAGTACCACGGCGATAAACACGCGTCCCGCATTAGAATAGCCATTTATTATTATTACTATTCATTGACAGTATTTTCAGGGAAACGTGTATTACCTAGTAATTAAAAATAAAAATGATTGTTTTGACAGTAACAAAATTATTCGAACTAGGCAAATTATCATAGCCGCTCACACTATTCATTTTGAAAATGTTTAAGTTATTCTGGTGTCATAAAGAAAATATTAATTAGTAAGTATTTGGTATCAGCATGCTCAGAAAACAATTCTCTTTCGATAGACACCATTACCGTTCTTGTTGATAAAAGTGGTGAGAAATAAACTGCAAATATGTGATTTCCCATGCTATTCGCCTATGTTCTGCTTTGAAACTTGTCACACGGTATAACTTCTAACAATAGTAGCGTGTGTGAGTCGGAAAAAAACCCGAAAATTGTAAATATTTTGAGCCGGAACAAGATTACTTAACCCCCCCCCCCCCCCCCCCCGTTTTCGAGGATGCTGAAC
The DNA here is from genome assembly GCA_910589415.1 of Malachius bipustulatus. Lineage (NCBI taxonomy): Eukaryota > Metazoa > Arthropoda > Insecta > Coleoptera > Melyridae > Malachius > Malachius bipustulatus. The sequence continues at coordinate 42,476,476 of OU342636.1, forward strand.
ACGATGCCGTTGTCAGAATTTCTCTTTGGGGTTGCGCAACCCCTCAAAATGGCCAAAAACCACCCCCTAGAGAGATACACCGCGCTTCAATCCATTTCCCTGCAAAAAAAAATTGGGAAATTTAAATATCAGTAAGTTGATCAATGACACACACCCAAACATGTTGATATATCTCGTAAACGAAGGCCTAAATCAAAATGTTATAAGAGTGAGGATAGTAAAACAAATAAACGCTCAAGCAAAAAAACCATACATCAGAGCCATAGGCGTACGCAGAAAAAAAATGGGGGGCCGAAGTCTGCCATAAACCCCCTTTCGTGCGCTCGCGCTTGGATTTTCTTTGATTTTTTTTCCTAAAAATGTGTGTCTGCATAAGAAAGAAGGCTTTGCAAATTTTCAAGTGAGTATCTTAAAAAACAACGGAGTTATTGATAAAAAAGTTTTTTTTTATTTAAAGTTTGACACCCTGTATCTTGAAAATGGGACGCCTATATGTGAAAAATGGCATAAGGAAAGTGTCATTATTTTTGGCCCAGCAATCTGTGGCCAAGAGCTTGACCTCCTTTTTGGTAACACCCTGTATATTAAACATGTGAGTTCATGACTAATTTTGTGAAAATTACAACAATCTCGACAACCAATAAGGAGCTCTAATAGTTGTGAAAAGCTAATTTTCTTGTTTTGTATTATTTGTCCTTTAAACTATGACTTGTTTTCTCCCAGTGATTGTGACTGGCTGTCTTATGGACGGGCTTATGTAAATCGTACATTTTATCTCTTGCAATCTAGGGGTGTTAGATATAAAAAAAAGATATATAAAATTAGCTGAAGGTTTACTTTGTGGCAGTTTTATTATCATCCATGTTCACCACTTATGAACATCCATGAACACTGCTTATAGGTGAATGGCATAACAATGCGACTTGATGCGCAGCCCCCAATTTTCATTAAATTTACTTCAATGTTATTCAGTTGTGTCTGTTACGAGAAAGCAGACACCTCAATTCCATTATTACTTTTTAAAAATCATGCTGGCTATGGTTGAGGTGGTCGGCTACTTAGACGTACGTATATTTCAGGTTCCGTTTTAAATTACAAATGCAGCCGTCAGTTGCATAATGGCAATAAGATAATATAATAATTCATATGATATGCTATAGGTAATACGTTTCCTCTTAGTGCAGTAGTGCAGACACAACAAACTATGAGACTTGAATATGAGACCTAATAAATTTGCACGATTCAGTATGAACATAGTTTCTTTAGTTTAAAATTGATGCATATCTTCTTCTTGGAAGATTTTAGGTAGCTCATTTCTAGGCTTTAAAGCTGAAAGCTGCTATGATTTCCTAGACTGTATAAGTTAAACATGATCTAAGAATTCGAATTCATCTATTAGAAGATGACAAAATTATCCCTAGCTCTTCATAAATCAGGAAACTACAGGCATGTAAATTTCAAAGGCATTCTAATTTAAATCTATTTATGCATATAATTTGAAAGTTAAAAAAAAGAATGGCTTTTCATATAACTGTAGTAGTAGAATGAAAAATAATCTTAATACTTCGGGTTCAATCAATTAAGATATAATCATCGGTTTTATAATCCTGTCTTTTGTTATGGTAATGTAAACTCTTGAAGGGCACATAAAGAATTAAAACGGGCTAACGGTAGACATTAAATCTTGCAACCTAATTTACAAGTATACCCTTTTATGAATCCCCAGAGAAAACTACTTCAAACGAAAACAAAAACTCATTCATTATCCCTGTAAACGCCGGAACACAAACAAATGAAATCATTTCACTTCGGAACGTTCAGAGAATTAATCCTATTTAGTGCACTTTGGGGAGAAGTAACATTTCAATCCGCATATCTTACTCAAACCTTGGTTTAGGTAGGTAACAAAAAATTTCCCGTCTTTTTTATAATTATTATACGAAATTGTTTTATTTAAAATTTAACATTTAAATATGAGAACCTGCGCTGAAAACAGCGCAGGTCTCGTGATTTATTTAATCAAAAACAATAATAAACATTTGATAGATAATGTAAACTTTAATAAGATCATAAATCTCCAAGGGAATCATTATTATAGTCATTCCTCTTCAATTATTTTTATGAAGGAAGGTTTGTTTCTTCTTCTTCTTCTATTACTATGGCTTGGGCACCCTTGTGTCAAACAGCCAGCTTCAAGTGTTTCGATGATTTGGCCAGATTTTGATATCTTGGCGATTAAGAGAGTTTAGTATTTGAACAAAACACAACAAAGGAAATGACTCTTCTTCTCTCTCTGGGGCAACAGCAGAGCATTAACACCCCCGACAGTTGCCTCTGGATAGATCCCAGGATAAGGGAGGGAAAATTTAAAAGTCACGAAAACCTATAAAGAAATCTGGTTGTTTCAAAAACTTGGATAAAACCATAAATGCCTTAAAAGTAAGATTGAACAGAATTGTTCCCACATTTATTGGGGTAGGTATGCCGTATGAAATCAAAAGTCCATAAATGTCAAAATTGTCTAATTTGTTAATTGGGCATTCTAAAAATGGGTGGTCTAGGTCTTCGACCTGTCCACATTCACAAGTTTGAGTTTCGGTCACCCCAATTATATTTTTGTTTTTCCCTTCAAGACAATGGCCAGTCCTTATTCGTGCAATGGTACTAATATGTGGCTACGATTTCTGAAAGGAAATTTTGAAAACTACATTTTGTTTGGAAAATGTTCCTGGAATGAGAAATCAACCTTTCGACTCGAACGTTTGTTTCCATTTAATAATCCACTGACTCTGTAGTTTTTCTTCAAATATAGGGATAATATTTTCCGGATCTAGCTGAATTTTGTAATAATTCGGTAGGTTTAAACAGCATACCACGATATCAATATCGGTAAACCCAAACAGGACTTCCAGCATTTTGACGTTCCTCCAGTTCAAAGTTTCTACCTCACATGCAGGCCAGTTCTATTTTATTCTGAGCCAAGAGCATTTCCCTGTCTGATGAGTCTAATAAAGGCTTCCCAACTGGGAATCGTGCCTTCGTAATAGGTTTTTAGCAACACAGTGAGCTAGGCTGTAACTAGAGGATATTTCAAAGAGGTGATGATGATCTTCTCAAATTTCTACCCGGGACTTGTAACTGCCTGTATGAAAGACCATGAAGTCTTCAAAAGAACATTCGTCATTTGGTTCTATTACCATGGCGTTTGATGTTGGGTCGCCACTGTGTCCAGTGTCATTGTTTATCCAGAACTTGATAAGATCCCTTCCAAGATGACAGCAATTTTTGAGACAGGCCTCGATGTCGTTAAGAATAATTATCAAGCCAAATCACGTCTCCAGGCTGGTAGCCGCCTTCCTGAGCCTTTGAGCCTTGATATCGAAAGTCTCTTTCATTCTATCGCTAGCATCTTGTAGACGCTGGTACCTGCTCTTGTGTTTCACCCATCTTCTGGGAGAATTCACTTACGTAGTCCCCACCTCTCTTGTCCCAGACAGTAGGGATTAGTCGCAGGGTAGCCTCAACTCTCGACCCATCACTCTCAAACTGTAGTCACATATACGACAGGTTTGCAGTGCAATAAAAATAGGTGCAGAAAACCATTCCTAGTCTCTTTAATGGAAGAAACTACCTTCGACAAGTATGTGCACAAAAGGGTGCACATGTTGTAGATGTTATGAAATAAGTAACCTGCAAAATTCACAACCTGGTCTACCCTAAGCTGAGTCAAGATCCAATGGTACCCAGAAGCAACAGATCTTCCTTGACTAATACCTCTGCGATTGTTGCGGCTTATTGATTTGGTAAAGCATAGTCGTCGAATCATTTAGTAAAATAATTCATCCACACCACGATTCCTTGTTCTCTGGCTCAACTATCGGGAACGGGCTAGTTAATTTGATGGCGATTCTCTAAAATGAGCTGCTCAATTGTACTGTCCTTTTCCTCGTCAAAAAGGGGCATTTTTCCTCCCTTGGGGCTGTTACTACTATTTCCTGCACTGTTTTAGTTTACCATTACAGTAGAATCGTTTTCATAACGTTCCGAGAGTCGTAGCTACGCCAAGATGTCGACCATATGTTCCGTTGTGCATCTACCTGGGCACTTCTGAGATTCTCTTCCTGGGGATCACTACCTGATTGGTTGTTGTAGGCTGTGCTACAAAAATACGTTTCAGTATTCCATTTTAGAGAGTGACGGAATCCCACCATAACTAAAAGGACTTCACAGCTAAAGGATGACGTGCCGCCTATTGCTAGTAGGTTTTCGGCCTTCCTTCTTCTAAGTTTTCACAAGACCTAGAAAAGAGAAAAGGAACACTTTCTTGATGGATTTGAATGACAACAACTGACTACCAGTAGTCATCCACAACCGTTTGATTCTGCAGAGAGTGGACTTTTTTCCTCTACTCTACATGTTTGAAGTTCAAAGGAGAAGGTATTCTGATAAGAAATCAGAATTTTTATGAATCTTTGCTGCATTATGTTCAATCGTTTCCCAGGAACAAAAAAAAGCAGACGTCATTGGCGAAGTAGATGCCCGACTTCAGTTTGGAAACATGGAACCACGTCAGATGGTTGTAGTGACATACATGAAAAGACGAGTTCTGGAACTAAACATTATTCACTATTCAAGAACATGGGCTTAGAACTGATCTAAAAAAATGTATCCTGAGATTTCCGTAGAAGACTTGGTGCTGAATCCCAGAAGGTCACCAGAAGTGTGTAACGAGAACATGGAAAACAACGGTAAAAGAAGCGAGTGCAACAATGGAGAAAAATCGGCCGAAGGAGACGACATGCAAACTCCGGTCTAGTTGAAACATGGAAAGGCGATTTGTCTTCCCTGTATTCGATGTACGCGGTTAGTCTTCGTTCCGAGTTAACCAAGTTTGTCGATAAAAAGCCAAAGCCGAAATGCAGTCTCTGGTAGTTAAGAAACTCAAACTGGTCAGCAATGGAATTAAGGTAAGATACATAGTGCAGGTGAATTCCAGTCTCTTGAACGAAGAACACAAGTTATGGGCTGATGATCCAGCCAAGAAAAAAGGGATCACAGCGCAAGTTTATGGGCTACTAAAGACGTTTCACAATAACTGTCAAGAGGTTCAAAAACGTGTTGCATCGGATTTAGTAGAGCGGCGCTTTTTATTGGCAAATAAAGGTAGGTAGGCTGACTGGATTGCATAGCACCCTACCTACTACAGACAGAGCGGATAGGTTTCGATCGGGAGAATCGAAAATTGACAGAAGGCAGTGTTATGAGACCAAGCATACGTACTGAAGTAAGTAAAGTTTTCAAAGCAAACCTGCAGAACAAAATAATACCGGATGTTTTCTGGATATTTGATACTCCAAGGAGACGTCTAGATAATAGATTAGTTTTGGACAAATCTGTATAAAAAGACGAGAGGCGTGTAAATAAAAGAGCTTCAATAATAATTGAAGTAAGAAGTTATCAGTGGTGTGAATTACTATTTCATTCGCATAAATTTATTAAATTTTCTGTCTTTTCTAAAATCATAGGTGATTTCGGCTGTTCAGCTGTGGCTCTTGGTGATTTTCTCCGAATAGTTTTCCCCGCAGTGACCAGTGAACACGAGGAGTGAAACACCGTTTGCGCAAACTTAGGTATCTAACATTTGATAATGCCTATAATACCGCATTTGTAGACGAAACGTTCAGAACAAATGTCAACAGCTAAACAGATCCAAATCACTTATAATTTCAGTTGACGCCAGACGTGAAAGCCTACCCACCGCCATCAGTTCACTTACACAAGTTCCGTTGTTCCTACTTCAGTTAAAATTTGCTGTTCCCCACTTCTTTCAACGTTCAACTTACCTTTAGAGAGTTGCTAAACATCAATTTTATATTTGAGGTAGAAATTAGCCTACTAATCTTTACAATGTATTAATGCCAATCCTGGCATAATCTGGAATCATACCTAATTATTGATTTCAGGCTGTTTTGCCATGGTAAGTGAACATTTCTTACGAAAGTTTCATCCACAACTGCGGTAGACATTGTCAACGATTACGTGTTCACTGAAAACTGACTGGGCGGCTGGCTGGACAGTTGTGTGGAGTAACATTTGGCACGAGGAGTGGAAGCATCGCTTGCGTAGACAATAGACATAACCTCTGACACTTTTGTACGACACTCTGAACGGCAATTGTAGATGCAAAGTTCGGAGCAAAGAACTATGGCAAAACAGCCTCAAATTAATTATTAATTCACTTTAAGGGATAGTTTTCAATTTCCAGAAAAACGTTCACTTGGAGATTTTTACACCAAATACAAACAAAACGTGCTTATAAGGTTGCAAAACATGCAATATTATACCGGTGATGCATCGGCAGACTTTTCATAGTAAATCCCATGCAAATTTTAATACCTCCTAACATTATCTCCCCGATTCACTTTAGAGCAAAATTATTGTATGTGGATTTTTTAAAGGAAAAATAATAATTTTCATTCAGGGAATGAAGAAATATTTTGAAAAACGTTTGCTAAAATTTGTAAAAAAAAGGCTTTTATAAAAAATTGTATCTATTAATTTGATGAATGAAAATTAATAGTGTTTTGTACTTTTGTACGTGAGTCCATGATATTACGTGTTTTCAAAATTTTTTTTTTTCAAACTATGAACAATGCCGATGCAGCACAAACACCCGGTGTGATATATTATGTGTGACGAGTATATTTAACGACCTTTCGTTGTTAATGGGAAGTTATACCCTTTAAAAAGGGTAGTGTAATGTTTATTAGTGTATTTTTTAATAAAAAATGCACTATTGAGGACGACATCACTTTTCGAAAATCACCCAAACTCATCAAATGTCCACCGATCATGACCCCCCTTATATATTTCTCCAAAATCGCGAAATTTCGATTTTAAAAACGCTCCTGTAGCTTTATCTTTCAAGATTATTGAACGAAATTTTGGACCCTTGTAAAACTTTGGAATGACGTTGGATTTTCGTTGAAAAAATTTACAAAAGTCGCATCACTTCTACAGGGTGTCCCTTCAAAGTTCCAGATATCCGGTTTTTGTTATCTCATTTCAGGTCACAGTTTTGAATCTAGGGGGCTGAAATTTTTGTGGGAGTAAGATATCTATACGAACTGGTCCGGTATTGTACTTGAGAAAAATCGGTCGAGCCGTTTCAAAATGGCAGCCATTTGAATTTTCGGAAAATTTGCTAATTTTTGAACTCTTGTATGAGCAAGATGGAAAAAAAACTTTGAAATCAAATCAACAGAATTTGAAGAAAATTACTTGAAATTTGATTTAATGTAATAAAATTCACCTTACTTTTATTAATAAGCCAGTGGCGTGGGTAGGAAAAGGGTAAAAATGGCTAAACTTCTCTTACAATTAATGAGCACATTTTTGAAGGAATTGAACTGAAATTTTTACAGTAGACAACTATACTAATAGTCTTTAACCATTAAAAATTTCAAGAAGTAAATAAGAAAAATGGCGGAGATATGCGAATTTTTTTTACATGATGTTTATTTCTCTAAAATTTTAAAAACGCTTCTGTAGCTTCACCTTTCAAGATTAATGAACGAAATTTTTCTCTCTTGTGAAACTTAGGGATGACGTTTAACTTGCGTAATAAACATTTTCCTAAAGCTGCATTACTTCTACTAAATTTAAGAAGAAAAAAAAACCGTCCTTGAGGCGCAGTTTCTGGTCGCAGTTTTCAATCTAGGGGGCTGAAATTTTTTTGGTAGTAAGATAGTCTCAAGGAGTCATCTGGTACTGTATTTGAGTAAAATCGGTAAAGCTGTCCTAAAATGGCGGCTTTTTCAATTTTAGGAAAAAATGGTTATTTTGAACCCCTAAATAAGCAAGTTAGAAACAAAAACTTTTAAACGAAATTACCATGATTGGAAGAAAATTATTTTAAATTTGAGTTAATGCAATAAAATTTGCATCATTTCTATTAACGAGCCAGTGGCGTGGGTAGGAAAAGGGTAAAAATGGCTAAATTTCTACAACCGTTTATGAGCACATTTTTGAAGGAATTTAACTGAAATTTTTTTATAGGACAACTATAACTAATATAGCCTTTAACTCTGAAAAATTTCAAGAAGCAAAACAGAAAAATGGCGGACACATTCGAATATTTTACTTGATGTTTATTCCTCTAAAATTTCAAATTTGCGGTTTTCAAAACTCAACTTCACTTTTTTCGAATTTATTAAAAGTAGTGTATATAATAGTATTTTTTAAGTAAAGTTAGCCAGTGGCGGGTACAGAATACAGTTTTGTTTTGTTAAATTCAAAAATCCATTCTAAGGCACGTTTTGAAAGGAAATGAAATGTAATTTTCACAATAAACCACTACGCTAATGACCTGACTATGGAAAATTTCTGAAAGCCAATTTAAAAAGCGGTGAAAATATTCATAATTGAATCGCATAAAAATACACTATTTATGCGATTGATGCGCAAGAAGGTTTTTTCAATATGAGCACAATATTTTGAGAACGCATGACAATTCAAAAAATGGGATTAATCTCGTCAGATGACGAGATTAGTATCTTATTTTCCCAAACCGAACCTTTTTAATAGGTAAATTAAACTCATTTCAAGGTACCTATGTAGTCTATCATCTTTATAAAATTTAATTATATTCATTATAATTATTATGTACCAATACCTACATATCAAATTTAATAACGCCAACTTTTAATCAATTACCTAGTAGGGGCTAAATTTATAATTCTGCTTAGAACAAAAATATTTGCAGGCACGCCGGTTACGTTATATTAATATTTTTGGAAGGGCTGATATCAAAGAGCCATCAAGGAGAGGGTTATAGTATAAGGGGTAGGCTGCATGACTACTGGGTGCTTTTGAGTGATGTACTTACTGTTGCAATTTCCAATGGGCGGCATCCGGAACCCTGACAAAGGGTCAGACGTTGCAAAAGGAAAGGGACGTTGACCAAAGGCAAAGTGAAATTGCTGCTGCTGCCCTAGAAGAGAAAGCACTATATTAGCATTGCTCACTGTCCTGCTTTACCGCTGACCTCTACCTTTTAATCTGTTTAATTAAAATATTGATTATCAGACATAGATACTAATTTAGGGTGACACACATAATAAAGCTCAAATTATTTTCTTTTAGCTTATCTTTTTATTTCTTACTTATTTATGTTATGGCTTAAGCCCATGTTATAACTGAGTAAATGTGTAATACTGTAATACTGAGTAAATAATGTGAAAGTTTTACTTGCATTACATTTTTTTTTTTGGTTTATAGAAACAATCTAGTTTCTTACAACAGTATTTGAAAACATGTAAACGCTCAAAGCTTATGCATAAAGTTATAGAAAAAATTTAAAATAGCATCAGTGAAAGGTAGATATTAGGTGCTCTGTTAGATGATGTAACAAATTTGAATTTCGTTGCAGTAGGTAAGTATCTAGCTGGCTTTCAATTCTCGCCTCCCAAGTATCTAATAGCAAGAACATCAGAGAGACCAATATAGCAAATGCATCTGCATTTAGCAAAGGGATAGAAGGGCCTGATGCCTGCATTAGAAGCATTGCTTCCTTGGCTTCGCCTTCAAAGGTTGAGTGAGCCAATATTGCAATAAGCTGGCAGCGTTCCCGAACAAACTAGCTTCACTGCTTTCAGTTATGCCAAGTTGCTCTCTCTGTACATGACTTGCGGTTTCTTAATGTTCCCCACGACGTCTATCCAATGAGTTCCAGGAATTAACGCTCCACTCCGTCTTGTATTCAGCTTTGCTAGCTCTTTTGCCATCTTGAGCCTCGATAAGCTGAGCGATTCTTTAGGAACAATAATACATTAGGATTACTGTTGAAAGAATGGTAAATAGTGAGCATTGAGTCTTTTGTTATTTCAGTCTTTCGAAATAATTTATCATTTAATATTGAGACCAATTGTAGCCTCGTCCAAAAATTTGACCTTTGAATTATGAATAAAAACATCAATAACCCCACCCAGAATTAATTAACTGGTCGTTGAGAAAGGGAAATATTCCGCGTCTTGGACGCACTTTTTTCGAAGCCAAATACATATGAATACCTAGAAGCCAATAAAAAATGGTTTCCGCCCACATCAGCATGATTCACTCACACTAGTAATTGAACTGTTTTACCGCAATGCCAAGTATAATTTCCACCAATACGGAGACTGGATAAGAAGCTTCCAGCTGGGATAAATACGTTACCAAAATAGGAATCTGTAATATCGATATTGATTTCGGTCAACCATATAGGTCTTTACATAGAAAATCATACCTACAGTTAAAAAAGAATTAAGTTCCAACTTTAATTGAAGACATAATCATGACTGAGTTAATTTATCAAATTCTACAACTTAATTATTATTTCCCTAAATTTATCCCTCTATTTTTACGTCTTTGCGACGGGAAGTTCGTGACTCACGGCGATCCCTTAAATAAGATGCCACCTCTTTTATTAGACTGCAGCATGCCTTTTCTCCCCAATCTTACAAACTGTGGGGAAAACTTGAGAGCAACAGGTACGCCAAGAATGTATATTTACTTTATCAAATTATGAAGTCGAGCTCACAGATTTATGTTCTTAACTGGGGGCTATATCGGGGATACATTTTCCACGCCTTCTCAACTTTCAGTCTTGTAGTCGGAGCTTTGAAGCCATTTCATTATAATAACAGGTAGTTAAATCAGATGATAGATTTTAAAATTGGGGTTCTGATATAAAAAATTATATCTAAATTATATCTATTCCCCTATATGCGATCCTAGCAAAATATACGTGGAGACCAGTCAAGGTAATCGTCTCCAAATGGATGTTACTTTAACAATTGATAGTCAAATTACAGGCCATCGATATGTAGGTATCAGTAATACTCGTATAAATATCCCCCATCACTCATGAGCAACTGGTTGCCTTGGATATAGGTTTCCTCGGTGGACGACGGGCCTAAACGGCCCACAGATTCGTTTTTCAAGCGACTTTTAACGCATGACAGTTTTCTATTATGTAGAATTTGACGCCTGGTGTCAACTAATATAGGCAATGATGCCAGTCTGTTAGAAGTGGTCCATGGAATTCTGACCTGAAAATTTCGCTTACAGCGACCCTAGTTTCCATTAGCGATGAGATGTGCGTACATGATGCTTCTACTCATCTCTGCCGCCACCGGAAAAATGTTCAGAGCAAGTCTCAGTGCACCACAACAGTTAAACATGCACTGAAGAAAAGCAATGTTGGAAAAAGCACGACTTATACAAATTTTTGAAACTACTCACATCAGAAGCTATTTCTCCTGTTCAGATCATAAAGGGATCCACCAAAGTAAGTGTCTGGAAGATGTCCAAACTGGTGGGAGATCCATCCACCAGTGTAATTTTTATACACACTGCAAGTGGAGCGAGAAAAAAATCACAACATGTTTGAGGAGTTATCAAAAGTACGAGGCAATCGTTGGAAAATACGTAGGAAAACAAGTATAGTAGGATTAACTTTAAAAAGTCAGATGTGACGTCTTACTAACCGTCCGAATTAATATTTTTAATTTCACCAGAAAATGTCAAACAGTTAATTGTCAAGTTGTGAACGAGCGTAATAATAATAATTATTATTGAAGGAATGATTCAAAAAATGACTTGAACCGCTTACGTCAGTTTGAGAGCCACTGACAACTACATAAAATTTATTCACGTAATGACATTCTATCCTCTGTGTTGTGCATTTAATTCTCATCAAAGCCAATGTTGACGTATACTTATTTATGCGGGATGGAGTGTTTAGACAAACTGGACGGTTACTATAAAAACACGTACATGAAACAAAATAAGTCGAACTATCAAAAGGATGTGTATTCTTAATCGATACGTATGACTTTTTAGACTTTATTGGACTATAGAAGGAATGCCCTCTGCTGAGAGAATTCTTGTAACTATGGAAATACACCTAAGCGCGGTAAAGGATTTTGACCCTAGTACGCTTATGTTCACCATAGTTAGATCACAACCCAAACTTCTAGATATTGTTGACTTAGATAGATATTGTTGACTATAGATATTGTTGACTAGTCATGCTACATTAACCCCACCAGGTCAGCCTCATTGAGGAAGCTGACCATCTTGACTGTTGTTAATGTATCAAGGTCCTCCGGTGTCAGACAGTCTCTCCCGGAGGTTTGTAATCTGGTCTTTCCCAAAGCGGGACACTCACATAGGGTGTCTTTTGCTGTTTCGTCATCCTCCGAGGCCAAAGCTGAAGTAGCTTCAGCAGATATATAACTATATAAGATATATATCTGAGACTGATATAGATTCGTTTTCGCCAATCCTTTCGCACATACAGTTCATTTGTAAGTAAATTGAACAACATTCAACCCCACGATCTATTTAAGAAAGTAAGAACCATGACCAGGACATGTCATCCACCAACAATCTCCATAAACGATAAGACAGATGAAATACTGACAATCAAACCTGATATCATTGACAGCTGGTATTCGTACTGTCGGAAACCTATGGCTGCTGAAAACAAAAATCAGCAATCAGCACCCGGAACAATTTGATGACACCGATTCTGAAGGAAGAAATAGAATCAGCTATGCAAAGGCTAATGAGTCAGAAATCCGCTGGAACTGATGGCACGATCACAGGGATGCTACTCGTCCCAGAAAAGTTCGGTATTGAAATCCTACATTAGACATGCAAAAAATTTTTGATCTGGCCGACGTAATGATCAGCACGAGGGTGAAAACTATAGAACGATCGCACGGATTTCACACGCTAGCAAAATTATGTTATACGTTTTGCAAGAGCTATTTAAACCTTACATTCTTCCACAAGTTGGGTGCGAACAAAAAGGCTTCATGCCTGGGTGTGGCACAAAAGAACAGCTCATGAATATAAGACAGATAATAGAGAAATGCTCCGGCGCTATTCTGCTTTCTGGTATACACGAAGACCTTCGACACTATCAGATGGAACAATCTCTGACAAATACTACACTAAATAGCAGTTCCAAATTCTCGCATGGCTGACTAAAAAACTGTATAGGTACACAGAATACCGCATACGTTAGTGTCGACGACCATATGTCTGGGAAGTTCTAGGTCGCCAAGAGAGTGAGACAAAGAAGTGTTCTCTCCTCAATACTTCTCAAAACTTCTAAGGGTAATAGATAATTACAAAGGCAACGGAGGGATGAAGCGTATGGAAAGAAAATATCCAACTTACGATATGCAGATGACACCACGATTCTAACATCAACGGAAGAAGAAGTCGCAAATTTAGTACACAAGGTAGAGGTATGGCCAGCGGCGAAGTAGGCCTAAAACTGAATCGCTTGAAATGCTCCCTGCTTTGTAGACACGACAAGTCTCTCGCCACCAAACCTAAACCTGATTGGAGAGATTTAGCTCAAAACAGAGATTATCTACATCGGTGCTCGAGTTTCAAACAGCAGGAACAACGATGGGGAAGTAAACAGAAGAATGAGAATGGCAAAAAGCATCCCTCGCCAAACCAGAGAGAATCTGGAAGGATCACCGGATATCCACCTGAAATGTTATTGTAGATACAATTTTTCGATTTATCTTGGAGTTAAATTTTCTTTGAGTTTAACAAATATCTTTTAGTTTAGTCCTAACTAAAACTAAGTAACCTGTCCTAACGGTTCGAAATCTTTTTTGGTCGCTCACTAAGGCAGTTTGCCAGAACTTCACCAAATCCACAATTTCACCACTTACGCGGATAGATGGGACTATCGCATCTGCCGCTACTGAGAAGACGAACTTGTTGGCGGGAGTCTTTTCTTCATACTCTTCCGTCGACTTTCATGGAAGAACTCCGCCAATGATCCCTTCCGTGGAGCCCAAAATGTCAGATATTGTTTTCCGTCAGCGTGTCATAAAGCGCATTATGTTTGCCTTAGACCCATACAAAACTTCTGATCCCAGTTATCGTACTTAAAAAATCCGCCGCTGAGCTGTCATCTGTTTTCTATCGGCTTTTCAATCTGTCATTTAAAAAGGGAATATTTTCTTCCTGCTGTAAATGTGCACGGGTCCAGCCAATTCCCAAGAAAGGCAAAAAGACTACTTATACCATATAAGTATCGGACCAGTGGCACTGCTTTCAGTAATATCCAACATCTTTTAAAGTACTTGGAAGGAGATAATATAATCAGCGACCGCCAATACGGAATCCTCAAACAGAGGTCAACTGGTGATCTCCTCACCTACGTCACCGAGCTGTGGAACAGCGCAATGAGGAGTCACGAGGTGTTGCGCTTGATATTTCTAGAGCTTTCGACCGTGTCTGGGATTATGGATTTGGTTGGCAAAACTGCAGGCTTATGGCATACCTGAGAAAGTATGCTTGTGGTTTGCGAGTTATCTCGGAGATCGCTCATTACAGGTGGCAGTCGATGGGAGTTCTTTCTGAGACCTTTTCCATCAATGCCGGTGTGCCTCAGGGATCCATTTTATCTCCGACTCGCTTTATAATAGATATTTATCAACGATTTGCTTGAAACAACAAAAAATCCAAAATACAGTTTTTCCGATGACAGTACACTCATATCTTTCTTATACGTTAGATACGCGAGAATATCTGACATCGACGCACAGACTCGCAGAGAGAAAGAAGTTGCCATACTTCTTTAATAAAAAGAGCAAAAAAATATAATAAAATCCCCTTTATTCGGTTCGATTATCTCAACCTGTATGTGAGATATGGTCTGGTCAATTGAGTCTGGGACACCCTGTATACCTATTCAATTTATAGGATATACAGGGTGTACCAGCTCGATTTAGACAACGGTAAGGGTCGTGTAGGTCTCGTCAAGACGAAACGTTTTTTTATTTGGAGTTTTTGGATTTGGACCTTCGTTGCGGAAATATGGCCGACTTCCGGTTTTTAGTTTTTTGGCTCCAGTTTCGGCATTTTTAGGTTCTCGCCCAAAATGAAACTAGTTTTGGAAACTCCTTAGCTTCAGTTACAACTTTCATATTGAAGTCAAGGTTCTATCTCTGTTGGATTCAAATCTTAATTTTTCAATTTGATTCAATTTGAATTGATTCAAAGACTTTAAATTTAAAGTCTTGGGCATGTCGCCATTTTGAATCCAACAGAGATAGAACCTTGACTTCAATATGAAAGTTGTAACTGAAGCTAAGGAGTTTCCAAAACTACTTTCAGTTTGGACGAGAACCTAAAAATGCCGAAACTGGAGCCAAACAACTAAAAACCGGAAGTCGGCCATATTTCCGCAACGAAGGTCCAAATCCAAAAACTTCAAATAAAAAAACGTTTCGTCTTGACGAGACCTACACGGCCCTCACCGTTGTCTAAATCGAGCTGGTACACCCTGTATAAGCTTAAGAAGTATACTAATTTTATAATCAGTCCTTGCCCCATAAAAGTCTGTAAAAATTGTTTCCAAACTATTTTTAAAATTTTAGTATTTCCATGTTCTTCACTGCCAAATTCAAATATACGAAAAACATTATTCTTGCACTTGACCCATAATCAAGCTCTGCAACTATTGAACACTTACAACACACATGTGTTTTACTCCAGTACCTACCTACTCGAATAAGCGTAAATGGAAATCACTGTGACTGAACTTTAATGAATCCACCACCTATCTTTTCAATCCATACAATAATATCGTATTCGAAATATTCAAAAACAAAGAATTCTTGTTCGTGTAAATAGCTGTATACTACGTGATGGATGACGTTGTTTAACCTCGCGTTAAACAGATATATCCACCAAGTTATGCGGTTGTTTAGTCTATGGACTTTACTTTGGCTGAAAAATTGCATTAAATACACTATGTTTACTTCATTTTCAATTTAAAAGTCCGGATGGGAATTTCATTAACTGACTCCTTTGTACGCGTATAAATACCACAAAAAATATTGCATTCTTTGAATAAACGGTAAATATGTGTGGTATATCTGCTCAATAAGAAGGCAGACAATAATTTAAGACTACTTGAAAAATGAAAATATTCTCGTTGAAAGCAAAACACATAAATATCTATACCTACAAGGGTTAAAAAAGCAAACAAATGAGTTTTATGAAATGATTAACGAAATGGTACTGATCTGGTACTGGAAATCTGGTACCAACATTCAGTAGCTTTAAGCAGAAAGAGGGTTAGCGCTGATACCAAAAGTGTCTCCGGTAGAGCTTGAATATTCATCATTGCAAAACGTATAGAGAATTTCCCCGAATTCGCAAGAATAGCTCTAGAGCTGAACAGAATTAATGAATTGAATTGGCTGATTAATTAATTAGTGCTAACTCATCCACCCTTCGCCTGGTGTATCTTTGAGTGGGTGTCCGGATCTGTCTAACCTTTGTCCTTCAATACTCACTTCCATTCAACATCCAATACGGCATTATTTGCAACTATCTAGTTGTTACAGTTGAGTAAGTTTCCAACGAATTATGTATGTATATCGTCCTGGGACGATTAAAATAAAATTGTTAAATTTTCAAATATAAAATTTTCTATGCAATTCGAATGAGTATGTTTAAAAACTTATAAATTGTCATTATAAATTGTATTAAATTATCTATGTAGATTTTTTGTTTCTGAGGTATTTTAATTAGAAATTTTAGATTTAAAATTTTAGCCTCAAAAATCAAACAAATAATGCGCCAGTGATAAGATCTCCAACTTTCAGGTGAAACTCCTCCCTGACGAACACATACACAGATTCACAGACATACTAACGCATTCATCACACAGAACTTCTTTCCACAACAGTGGAAAAAGTCACTCGTCATACTTATTCAAAAACCGGGGAGGGACACTCTACCTCGAATCAAACAACATGTCTCACTACACAAATTACACAAAAATTCAAAATCGAACGTCAACCAGGAGCGGTTATGCTGGATGCGGGATATTTTCAAGGCTTTCGATAAAGTCCGGCACGACGGACTGCTTTTCAAAATGAAACAACGTAACCTGCAAGCAACACTGGATCAAATACACTAACTCCTTCCTCACAAACAGAATATTCCAAACATGCATAAACTCTCCACAGAATATGTTACGAAGGCGTGGTTCCTCAAGTTCCTCTCTGCAACTTTTCAACATCGACACAGCAAGAAACATACACATAAATGTATACATACATGAACGCAGACGACACTGCAATTACCTCAAGTAACCGCACCTTACAAAATAAATCACAAATTACCTACAAGACGTCAATTATGAGGTCCAGCAGTGGAATATCCAGATCAACCCATCAAAAACCTGTTTATAATAGTCTATCCTGTTTGATAGACTTGGAAAACTAGAAATCCATACTAGAATTTCAAAGAAAAATGCTTCCATGGTCGTCCAAGGTTATATACTTGGGACTGACTTATACGATAGAAAACTGGTATGGAAAGGACCAGTCATCAACAAAGTCTGTCAAGCCTTGAGGTGCCTTGGGAAAACTCTATCTACTGCTGAACAAAAAAAAACTCACTTAACATAAAAAACTACACATCTACACAAAAGTCCTAAGACCGTACCTTACATACGCCTCCCCCCTGGCTCACAATTTCGCTCCAGAACTTATGTCAAACAAAACCATATAAACGGAACTCGACATCTCTCTATAATTCTCTCTGACCACACCACTTCATTCGCAAACTCCATTCCACATCATTCAAACACTTCAACACAAAATTCTTAGGCTCTTGTTATGAATTCATCATCTTATATCATATCAGTCAGACATACACTACACATACCATAAGAAAGTTGGAAGTAATATTTCTCCTAACTGGTATCTCCGTATTGTTAGTGGGTTTTAAGTTTAATTATTAGCAGGTAACCAGAAACACCTTTGCGCTCGACATGGCTGTCCTGATGTGTATTATTGACATTATGTAAACCAATTACCCTCCCCAAAGCACGTCAAGAATTTATTGTTAAGGGAAGCCAGACTACTTTAAAAATCTGAAGAAAAACCTACTTGTTCATGACTGATCTGTTGGGTACTTTCCATATAGAAAACCTTAAACTATATTTTCCTATAAACAATTATCAGAACCATTTGTCACAGTTTTGCACTATTTACTTAGCCATACCAAAGTGTGATGTATTCCAAGTAAATTGTTAATATAATTTTGTGACTATAATAACTGAATATTAATCTCTGAAGAAGAACATTTATTGATGGTAGAAATATTAATATAAGAGTAATAAACTGTTTAAAATTACTTATACATAAACATTAAATAAGTAATAAAATCATGTTATGATACATAAAATACATCTTCATATGGCTTCATTAAATATTGCTTGACAATATTAAACGTGCTGCCCATAATGTTCCCGATCCGTCGGCTGGCGCTTTGAAATCTATCCATTAACATGAAGATGGCACTAAAAAATAATGCGACGGCTGCGATCATGCCGCTATACTAGCGCTGCATTGAATAAAATCTAAAAGCGAATAAAAGCTCTCTGATTACCGCCTTTTCAGAAGTTTTACGAGCTTTTCACTCTTTGATTATTGTTTATTTGAGTTCACATAAACGTCATGGGAGGTCTTTGTGAAATACCTATATGTATATATACCTAGTCATAAGCAGTTATATTCTTTGACTAGAATAATTCAGTACTTTTCTTTTTCAGTAAAATTTTCAAATCTTTGCTGAAATTTTCTGAAACTGAAACAAGAAAAATATATAATACAGGGTTGGAACCATTTGTGGGTAAATGGGAAATTACCGGAATATCCTAATTCATCAAAGATGATTCAGTTGATTGAATAAAAGCTTCCAGAATCTGATTTGAAATCAAAAATTTTTACAGGAGTTCTTAATTCCGGGTAAAAATAAAAAACATTTATTTTTGAAAAACAGTTATCATTTTTAATGATTCAGAACATCCAAACATCCAGACCACCTCAGAAACTAAGCGTCGTATAGCCTCTGGCAAAAACTTTTTTTTTAAGGAAAGTGGACCTTATATGAAAATCTTTGGAAATTAGTTTCGAGCTTCTGAAATGACTGTATAGCAAAAAATTTGAATTTTCCCATCATTTTTCTAAATGAGGGTAGATTAAAAATATCATTAGTGTTTAAAGAATTTCGGTTTTTTACCATGCAGTTTAACTCCATAAATAAAGTCGAAACTTTGTTTAATATTTATATTTACAGGTAGATATTTTATATTTATTATTTATTCAAATGTCGATTATTCTGGTTAACCTTAATGGAATCTAACACAATTTTCCTCGTTACAAAGAGTTCTGCTTCTCTTGTCGATTGTTATCTACGATTTTTTTATTTTGACATGTAAGCAAATATAACGACAAAAAAAAATCAAATAGAATGGTAAATGAATTTTTACACAGTCAAAAAGAGAATAAAATTCTTATGGTGTCATTTTATGAATTTACATATTTTAGATCCCGCACTGAACTGATTAAATGGAAATCATCTCTCGGTTTAAATTGCTGCAATTCAAATATGTTCATATTGATCAAAAGTATCCATGGGCGTGAAATGAATATATATACAGGGTGAGGAAAAATCCACTATTTTATAATTTTTTCTATTCATCATTGGTAACTTCGTTATTATTGGAGCTGTACAATTGATTCAATCAGCAAATGGACAGTGGTGGAACCGAAAAACAATTGGAAGCTCACGTCATGAGATATTCCTATTATTATACATATACTGTTATCGGTTTGGCAATGTAGAATCACCTTTTACTTTTTGTATTTTTTTATTGTTGATTGCTTACCTTGTAATTGGAATCTGTATTCCGTTGGGTAAAAATAAAATAAAATAAATAAATAAATAAATAAATATACTAAAATGGCGTTTTTGGGAATATCTCATGCCGTGAACTTTCAATTGTTTTTATGATTACCACTGTAATATGGTCCCAAAAATTTCCTTATTTGCTAGTTGAACCGAGCATATAGGTCCAATAATAACGAAGTTACCAATGGTGAAGAGAAAAAATTTGAAAATAGCAGATTTTTCATCACCCGCTGTATACATTCTCACTTCACGTCCATGGAGACTTTTGATCGTCATGAAAATATTTGGATTTCAGCAATTTTAACCGAGGGTTGATTTAGATTTGATTCGTGCGGAGTCCAAACTCTGGAAATTTTGAAATTCTGAAATTTTTACTTTTTTAATGATCTAATAATTATCATTTACCTACAATTTAACAATTTTATAATTTCACTTCCAAAGCACAAACAATAACCGAATTTATTAAGAATGATAAAAAAGTGGCAATTAAGGTAGGTTCTTGGTAGTATAACCAGTAATCTCATCAGGTTTTTAAATTATAGTCATAAATTTTTTCTTTTAGCAGTATCTTCAATATTTTAATGAAACTGACATGAATTGAAATTATACAGGGTGTTTCATTAATCAGTGCAGAAAATTCAACTGGAGATTCCTTGCTGAATTCAAAGGGGGGTGTGTCATAAAAAAAAATTTCTTAAAGCCTCCCCTAAAGAAGTTACATCTCCTCAAAGTAGGGTAAAAAATGCACATTTAATTATTTATTTATTTATGCACAGAGCTACATTTTAAAAGATATAAGCAAAATATTGAACAATAAATTTGGCAACGTACAACACGATAACAGTTGGTACCTATTTGGTAATTTCGTCTAATTTCTAACAATGTACGTAGTTAAGGTATCACAACCGTTGTTGCCAAAAGCTTTTTTCAGCATCTTGGAAAAGAAAATCTTATTAAATTTTCCAAGCCAGTGATACATTTTAAGCAATTTTTTCAATTGATAACGATTAAAGTACCCTTTTTTATATCTGTAAAATCATCTAGTTTTTGCAAATACCGAAAAACAAAGATAGTCAAATGTTAAATTTGGCGTTTTTTATCTCACCAAATTGAAGACCAGAATTTTTTTAATTATTTTTCCTGTACTCTACTGAGTGTCCCCTATAATATATACTAATGAGTTTATCCGTTATTTTCTTAACACCCTTATAAGTATGAAAATAAATAAAATATAAAATCTCAACATTTATTTTTATTTAAACCATTTATGAGTAGAAAGAAAGATATATTCAAAAACATTAGGTAGGTACCTACCTAATTTTCCAAACGCATTTCTGCACATTCAACTAAGAGACAAGTAAATCACTTCATTTTCAGGTACGGTCTGGAAACTTGTATAAATAAATGATTTATCAACTAAAATTCTCGATCACTGTCCCAAATCCCTTCCATCCCGTAAAATAAAACCTTCGCTAGAACTGGCGTTCCTGCAAAAAACCCTTCGCTACTCATAGTCCCCGCTAACGTTTCCTGCAAGTGTCTAGATTCTCACCCTAATCTAATACATGTCAGGAGAAAAGTGTCCAGCTGTCGCAGAATCCAGCAGGACGGATTCCCCTTCCCTAGACCACTTGAAGGACTGCGAGTCCATTCGTATCTCAGAGCAGTATTAGGTCATATTCCAGAAACTGTTGATATATATTTTTAGATATTAATTATTATAACCTAATAATGATATTAAATTGAGTAAGACTCCGAAAAATAAGACTTTATGCGCGATAGTTATTTTTAGACAACCGTCAAATAAAAATAATCAGATTTTTCCAGGTGTATTATTTATTACTATTTTCTGTGGCAGGTCTCATTTTGCAGTACTTATTGAAGTTGAAAATTACGATTTTCACTTGTTTATAACTTTTTTCAAATTCCAACTGTAAAAACCATTCTCATTGGATTTTTTTGAACAATTTGAAAATGCAATTATACCTGCAAGCTGTTGCAGAGGTATAGGGTCAAATTTAAAGGGGTATTTCCTCTCATGAATATTATAAGTAAAAAAAAAATTAATTTCGGCTCAGTTTTTATTTCGTTTAAAAGAGACAGGGTGTCAAAGTTTATAAAAAAGTATAACAGTTTTTTGTTATATTTTCACCTAATTTGAGCGTCTGCCAGTGGCGTAGAAATTCAGGGTTGGAGCCACTTTTACCTCCGTATCTTTTATGCCACTGACTTTTTTGCGATTAAAAAATCGTTATTCGATTCCCCGTGCATTTTAAAACTAAAAATATTCATTAATTTGTTTTATACGGCGCACCGTTTTTCAGATATTTTAAATTTTCTCAGGCAATGTCACTAATCATTAAAATAACATTTTACATAAAATTTTTGTCAGAAAATTTTTCGTGAAATATTGCAATGTAAGTAAATGGCTCAACAATACCTGAGAAATATTAAAATATCTCAAAAACAGCACCCCGTATGAAAAAAAATTTACATATTGCTCTAAAATGCATATGGGCATTTTCTATAACGATTTTTCGATTGCAAAAAAGTCAGTGGCATAAAAGGTTTGATTGATTAATAATAAATGTTTATATTATTGGGTTGTTATTATTATCGTCGACCAACAAAGTAAATATAATTATTTATAATAAAATGAAATAAAATTAATTCCCGTATTATAGACGGAGTAAGAAACATCTCAAATTAAATTCACTTTTTAAATAATAAAAATTAAAAACTCCATTTCCTAGAGAGGAAAGAAGGGTTTAAATTCTGATTATCTTGAGCCACTGGAAGACGTCTGGAAAACTCTTTTATTTTTTTAAACTTTGACACTGCGTCTTTAAACGAAACGTCATTTTGAGCAAAAATTTATTTTTTCAACTTTTATTTATGAGAGGACCTATACCTATATAAATTTGGCCCTTTATCTCTGCAACACCCTGTATATGGAACAATAAAAAAAATATCTAGTGGCAATTGAATTAAAACCTATACCTCATAGCCGGAATAACGTGCAGTAACTGACATGACATACTCAAAAAACAATTTAGGAATAACGGTAAGCAGAAACTTATTACGTTTGTATAGGACCATTTTCACTGACGGAGAAGCGGCAAACAGATACGTTCCTCCAAACTGCTTGCCGTTTGTCCAAAATTGCTTTTTTAGTAATTTCAGTTACTGAACGTTATTTTGGCCATGAGGTATGAATCCCAAGAATTCTCAAATATTACATAAATATTTAAAATGCACTTTTTGGTATAGTTTCAAGGCATATATTTTTCTTTAGGAAGTGTTCCCGGACACCCTTGTCAAAAATAAATTAATTTTATTAGTCTAAAAAATCAGCCTGTAAAGTTTACGGTACGGTAAACACCATTAATAGGTCATGCCTCATTTTATCGTTAAGTTGATGTCCTTTGGAATCGAATTTATTTATTAATTCAGCCAGTAATAATTAGTACGAGGTGATTAGCCCTAATTAGGTACAGGACGTTTACTGGTATTTTTATCGATACTCGTATTTATTTATCAAGACTGGAAAACTATAAAATCTAATGGATCTGCTCCCGCAAAGCTTACTGGTATATATTTATGTACCTATGTGTTCGGAGTCTCGTTTCAGTGTTTGAATGGTGAGCATCGAGTGTTATCAATTTCAGCGACAAGTGAAGCTGTAATTTACTGACTGGGTGAGATTTTTTAATTTCATTTTTTCCATATAAAGCAGGAACATCGATCTTAACTATGTAAATGAGACATAATTATTCCACTCTAGTGATTTGGCTTCGACAACTAGCTCATACAACAAAAGACCCATTAATAAAGAATTAAAGAGTTAAATAGATAAGCACGAACAACCATGACGAGACTGGGATTCGAGCCCAGTCGGTGGTAGTCTCAACGGCTTAGTAGTCTGCACTCTAACCTTCCGAGTCGTTGCTCGTTCCACTGGGTGAGATTGCTCCTTTGTATAGTATTTATTGAATTTAACTTAAAAAATTTTGTTTATTTAATTATTTTGGTGCAAATATTTACAATTATCGATAGAGTGAACTATGTCTGAGTTCTTGGGTGGCTAGGTGCTACTCGAAAATAGTGATCAATTTATTAGATGACATAGGTAACGATCAGCTTACGAATAATGGCATAAAAGACAAAAAAAGACACGGTTAAGGAGACAGAAAGAAGGTAACATTAGGGTCAAACCCTTACAAAATAGATAAACACTAACAGAGAGTTCCCATAATAAACTTTATCTACGAGTGATTTATAATATTCACTTTTTTACATATTTCTTTGTTCATAAAATGTAGGTATGAATATCATGAAGCGCCCATTAAGTAAAACCGAGTGAATAAAGTAGTGTCGTAGAGATACATTATCTAATACACTTCACGCTAGTCAATAGTACAATCACGAAATCGCATTCAAAAACAATTGAACACATAACGGCGCAAGAAACGTAATTATTAGAAAGTCATAGTTTATTCGCAGATCGGCCTATCTGCGACCTATGTATTGTTAGAAATAATTTTAGTTTCAATTAAACCAGTGAAACGATTTGTACACACATTTTATTTTTGAAAAATATTAGATCTGCGAACGCACCACCGGTAAGCTAAAGATCTCCCGTCCCCCCCCCCCCCCGTCCATACACACTGCTCCCTATGTCCTGCAGGGACCGTCCAAAAAGCCCTGCCGCGGACTACCTCCCCCAACCTAGTTGTCGTCTCGTGACTAAAGGTCTGCACAAGGGTTATAACAATGCCTGAGAACGTCCGAAAGTGGACTCTCCGATAGAGCGTAAAACTCTGTTATCGAGGTCATATCTCGCGAACAGAGAAATACGGGGGTCTAGGCTTTACCGCCTGGACAAAAAGGAGACAACCTTTAAAAACCTAAATCCTACGGCGGGAACCCAGGCTAAAAGGATGCGTGGCTGAATAGTAGATCAGTTCCTTCTGGATTCAACCTCGAAGAAGTGGCGCACCTTCTAAAACAAATGCCTATAGGTACCATACGTATGGAGCTTTGCGTATGGTATTTCTTTAATAGCTCCATTACTCGTGGGAACCATATGGACCAAGATACACCTAACTAAAAAAGGGAAGAGAATTCCGAAAAGAAAAATCACCCAAAAAAAAAGAACTCTCAGGAGCCGCTCGAAGGAAACTGAGAAAAGTGTAGAAATTACAAAATCAGGGGTAAAGTGGAGAACCTAGAAGGCTAGAATTGAAGGTGAACCCCAGTGTAACAAAACCCGGGACCAGTAAGGAACCGGAACAACGTAAAAGAAGGAGAACCTGCACCATTGTTCTCAGGAGTGCAGCTTAGAGGGGACTTTCTCATGGTTTCCCGCGCTGACCAGGCCACAGAGGACTGGCTGGTGCGCGTGATCAGGGAAATAGAATCCTGGTCAGGAGCGAAACTCGGCACCGATGACGTTCCGAAACCTATAAGAGCACTAGTGTGGATACCAGGGACCCAAAGAGTAAGCAGAAAAAATCCAAAAAAGACTGGGAATTCAAAACCAGGGATAAAAAACTAGAAACATGGATTCTAGTGGACAGAAAACCTGACATAAAAGGCCTACAACTAATTTTACTCATGGGAGAAAATAGAGCAGCTTCAATGCAGACCTTAACTAAACTTAACTGGGGTGCTGTTCAAGCGACTAGGTGGGTAAAGGTAAGAGGGAGCAGAGAAGATGTAACTGAAAAAGCTGAGTAAACACCAGCTGAGATGGGCAATTGGACATCTAACAGGACACTGCCCACTAATGAAACACCTCTCAATAATATGAGTGAAAAAAAAACAGATTGCAGGAGATGCGCGAGGGGGGAGGAAACCCCATACCACCTGATCTGTGAGTGCCCGGCACTAGAGGGAACTAGACTTCTAGTATTTGGGACCGAAATGGCAGAACCAAAAGAAATAGAACAAGCACCCATTGGACTCATAGATACTGAAATACTTTCGGGAGATTTGGACTGATAAAATAATTATCCAAAGGGGTACAATAAGCGTAAGCTTCAGTATATACAAGGGCTTTGAATCTACCCTAGAAGTAATAATATTAATAATAATAAGGTATTACGCCCAAAAAAAAAAGGCATAGTGAAACTGGGTGTCACATTTTTCTCGGACGAATACCTACTCAAGGCAACCGAATCGAAGCATAACACAGATGTTAGGAAACTAACAAGAAGGATAAAGGTGATTAATAGGTATAGGAGAAGATAAAGTCATTAAGACACAGATGATGTCATCATAGCCGTTTCATTTTTATGGAATCAATTATCGTTAGAAATTGGGATAAATAAATATAACTTCCCGGTTGAACCTTTTGTCCATTCGATGATTCAATGTCGACTCTGTAAGCGATTTGGGCACTCGGATAAACTCTGTGAGGGTAGAATTCGTTGTCCTTCATATGGTTGTATACATGATGCATGTAGAAGTTTGTGATAGTAAAGGGTGTCCTCTCTGTGACAGTATACGGAATATAATCCTTTATCGAGAAATTGTCAAGTTTTTCTATCCATCCAAAGGTCAAAAGCTACCCATGAAAAAAACTTAAGTATTGAGTAAAAGAAATTTAAACTTAAGTACTTATTTATTACCTTTTCGAATAAATTTATGAATATTCGGATCTAAAATTACTGCAAGATACTTATTACTCTGACATGTCCAATAAAATTTATTACAGTACCGTTTTGAGGGCTGGTGAATCATGTGGCGTGCCCAGTTTTTTTTTTCTAAAAAAATCGCTAATAAGAATTTTCGAGATTTTACAAGTAAACACTCTTCTAGTAGGCCTTGGATTTTGTGGGAATGAGACGCTTTTTGCACCCAAAATATAGTTTATCAAGCTGCATGATTTAAAAGATTTTTTTTTTTAAATCGCACCATAAATTTAAATTATACCTACAGGGTGTCTCAAGAACAAATGGGTCACAGTGTATATGACACATATGACAAATATGACACATGAGAATTTGAACTGTTTGAAGTTTTTTCGAAATGTTTAAGTAAAATCAGCTCAGACATGACTGCACTCTCTCTCTCTCTTCCAAGGCACTAGTTGATGAAAAATTTTGTGGGTGACACTATACAACATGGTAAACCGTTAAATCGTTTTCCGATATTTTCAATATAACTTTTTCAATGTAAACTGTCAAAATACTTATACATTGAAAACTTTACTTAACTGTCAGTGACCAAGTGTTTGATTTTGTTCACAAATAATTAATTTTGATTTCTGCAAATGTTGTGTCATTCAAAATGCATTATTTGGGATTACCCTTGAATGTAAATGTAAATAACCAAGTAATTTAATAGAAAAATAAACAAATATGTGCTAAAAACTCTGTCACATTAAAAATAATTTGAAAAGCTTTGTTCTTTTCTCGAAAAAAAGTTTATTTCTCTCTTCAAATTGATGCGTAGAAAAATTTAAGAGCCATAAAGTAAGTATTTTGACTTCATATTAGGTCATTCTGTGAACAATTACAGCCAGTATTATAAAAGTCCATTAAGCTAACGGTCAGATTTCAGGTATCATTTTTAAAACTAATATCGACGTCAAGTAACTTTTATTAACATTTTTGTAATCCCTTTCATACCAAGAATCAATTAACTGCTGCATTTTCAACTTACGGTCAATTTCTTTTCTAGAAACGGCCCCAGAAATCTGCCCGTTAACTTAATGAGTCTTTATAATACTGGCTGTTACTCTTTTTGAAATTAAATAAAATCAAAGTGACCGATTTTTGATTTCCATAATTTTTTTTACCGAATGAATGGTATGGCGACTATAAGAAAAACAAAATTTTACCATGAAAACCTATTAGTAGACTTTAAAAATTTTGAACATTTCGAATGGATAGCTAACAACGACTCATATAAACTCGTATAAATTATTTACTTTCAGATAATAAAAAATTTTACAGGGTCTTTTTTGTCTTTTTGGGTCTTCCAGTTTTTCAGCATATTTCAGAAACGAGAAGTTGTCTATTTTGTCTATTTGAAAAAAAATGTCTATTTTTAGCATCGTTAATTTATTCTGATTATTACTAATCATAAAATTGTTCAACTTTTCTCTAATTAAATCATCCCAATGGTGAGAGAGATAAAAAACGATCTATATTTTATTATATGTGGCTAGGATATGATTGGTCCCCAATTCCTGCCGTAGGTTTGTCACCTCCTGCTAGTCTGATGCCCAGCGACTGCTTTAGACGTTAATTAATATATACTACGAGGGAAATGTAATTATTTCGGCGGAAAACGTCGGCGCGTTACCCCAGTAAATAATTATTTTACATGGTTGATTATATGTCAGCCCTATTGTAATGCGTGGAACTGCTAGCTGGTGGTTCGGCACCGTGGGTAGGTACATAGTGCAAATGACGTATTCATCTCTATTAATTAATCGATAATAGAGCAGTACGAAAGTCTCATTTTGGATTGATGCACTAGCCAGTCATCCATAGCCGATAAAAAATATTTGAATTTTTCTATTCGGTTCTTTGAAATTATTTAAAAAGCTTACCCGCTGAAAGTATTAATTATTGTACTTTTAATCACCTAACTGAAAATTTTAATTTTCAACAATCAATTCAACAATAAATTAATATAAGCTTTAAATAATTGAGCCTCTTGTTTGTTATTAACTTAATTTTGTACTCACTGGTTTTGGAGCGGGGTTCTCTTGGTCCGTCAACAGTAACTTTAATTGCTTTATTATATGTGGCTACTTGAGGGGGAGTCGTTGACACCATTATCGTCAGGGTAAAACTTTTTCCTGAAAAAAATAAATGTATATAATAAGAAATTTAGTTACCTAACTCGAAAAAAATTAAAAAAAAAGAGAAGAAGGCTGCCAGTGCATTCTGTATTTCTAAGTGGAGCACTTATATCGTGTGTCCCCGGATCGATTTTAAAAGAGGAAAAACTTTTTTGTTTTTGATTTCTCAGAAAATTTCACTCCTGATGATCTGGCCTGCTTGATTTCAAATCCCCAAAACAAAAGTTACTTTTTAGGTAACTCGAACGGTTCTTGAGATAATATAATTTTTCTTCAATAATTGCACTTAAATTTTTTTTCGTAATTTTTAGACGTAAGCTTGGTATGATGATTTCATTGAAAAACAACACTGACAGCAGTTGTCAAATCTAACAAATCAATTGAACTGCAAATTAATCTACTGTATGCTATAATGTTGACTTTACAACAAAGAATTTATCTAATTCAATGTTACGGAACTGGGAAAGCTCGCATTGAAATCTGTGCAGAAAAAGGAGGAGCATTATTCGAATAGAAAATTAATAGTTGTCCTTTTTGAGAATTTCATTTGATGTTACGATTACTTATTTGAATTTCTTCGGAAAAAATTAAATTACATATGAAAAAAATTCCAATTATTAAAGAAAAATTATATTATCTCAAGAACCGCTCGAGTTACCTAAAAAGTAACTTTTGTTTTGGGGATTTGAAATCAAGCAGGCCAGATCATCAAGAGTGAAATTTTTTGAGAAATCAAAAACAAAAAAGTTTTTCCTCTTTTAAAGTCGATCCGGGGACACACGATAGAGTCAAAAAATATACAATAAAGTGTTGTTTTATTAACGCGTGTACCATCCGTAGTTTTCAAGATGCATAACAAAATCATCATCAGTACTTTATTTAAAAGAATGATAGGTTGTTGTACATTTATTATATTATGTAATAATAAATAAATAATAAAAAAATATAGCTTTGTTACACAAAGTTACTGAACATCTGTTATAAATACAATATAAAAAAAAATTAAAAGAATCAGAAGGTATACATCCTGTATATTTGCACCATATATCCTTCTCTATATTGCTATCTCCTAACGCTAACAGATACAGGGTCGGTTAAACAAGTCCAAAGGAGCGCAATTTTGTGGCCATCTCGATTCCGTCTAGACATACAAGATATCTGTGACCGTTCCTGAAATATCCTGAAAAAACTGAAAAATCGAGATATCTTATTTTTTCCATATCTTTTTTATTATTGGATATTAATGAATAACTTTTTGTGGGCTTACATAAGTCGTCAAGAGCTACCCAGCTGACTAATTTTTTTTGCTGAAAAAAATTTTTCAAAGCCGACTAGATCCAAGAGTTTTCACAGTCAACTTTCGTTTTTCTTATGGCCACTATAATGTTTTTTTATGTTGTTCGGTATAAAAAAAAAAATAAAAACTAAAAATTGTTAAACTTCAAAAAATACATAAAAAAATTTTTTATTCTTCTTTTTTCTTTACAAAAAAGACACATTTTTAGACCGAATTTCATAGATAAATTAAAAAATCAAAAGGCAAGCACTATTTTGGCGTATTTTACAAATGTTGACGTTTTACGACGATTTTTTTTAGGTTTTTCTTCGAAAAAAGAAGAATAAAAATTTGAAATTTTTTTTTTTTGAAGTTAATAATTTTTGGTTTCCATTATTTTTTTCAAATCGAACGATATAAAAAAATAATATGGCGGCCATAAGAAAAACGAAAGTTGACTGTGAAAACTCTTTGATTTAGTAGGCCTTGAAAATTTTTGAAATGTCAGATGGATAGCTCTTAACGGCTTATGTAAGCCTATACAAAAAATTATTCATTAATTTCCAATAATAAAAAAGATATGACGAAAATAAGAAATCTCGATTTTTCAGTTTTTTTCAGGATATTTCAAGAACGGTCACAGATATCTTGCACGTCTTGACGAATTCGAGATGGCCACAAAACTGCGCATCTTTTCTCTAATCTAACCGACCCTGTATCTCTTAGCGTTCAGGAGATAGCAATATAGTGAAGGATACATGGTGCACCCTGTAATGTAACAGTACATAATATTACATAACAAGCGCTGTAGGGTCGACTGAATAAACATTATCCAAAATAAGTAAAAAAATTAATTAAATGAGAAACTTAAGTTTCACTGCCTACCACGATTATTTTCGAGGTCAATAAATGTGAATGAAGTTGTTTCTGTGAAATAAAAAAAAAAATTATTTTAATTAAAATGAGATTTTCACAAATATTTTTTCGTGGTGCAAGTCCATCATTAAAAAAAGGTACTCAAATGCGAAGATTCTAGATGCTGCGTTGAAAAAGTCTCGGTACCTTACAGTTACCCCTCAAAACCTCAAAACACCTTAAGTTTTGAATTTTGAAAAGAGTTTCATAATTTTATTTTTAATTTAACAAAATTTAAAATAATTTTATAATTTAATTCACTTTCTATTGATGTAAAAATTTTTATACAGGGTGGTCCTTGGTTCAGTAATGACGACATTGTATATTCAATTAAATAGAACACAAATGAGTAGTTATACTTCTTTCAAAATGAAAAATTGCGATTTTCACTTGCTTATAACTCATCGTATTTTAACTGATTTAACTCATTTTAAACTGCAACTTTATAAGTCCTTCTTACTGGATTTTCTCAGGAAATATGAAAAATCAAAAACATACAGGTTGGTACGGTACAGTGGAGGGTACCGGGACTTTTTCAACACCCTGTATATGAAAATGTATTATAACAATGCAGTAAAACCAAAATTTCCCAACTTAGTTTAAAATTCCTGGACAAGATTTTATTATAATTATGTCTGATGTGTATTTTTTACCCTTTCTTGTAAATTTTTGTATACCTTAAGTCGCAAGAAAATTTAAATCATTCTTAACAGTTGATTATTCTTAACCTGCTGTTGATGGAATTCCTTATTTATTCCGAGTCGAAATTAATGCAAACCATTCCAACCTATTGATAGATCAAAGGCCATCAGGCGACCTGAACTCACACAAGCAAACAAACCTATCCCAAGTATCCTGCTGTAGCAGAGGTTTGGCTCTTTACCGACAAAAGGCAAATATTCTACTACTCTGTGGGTCTAGGCTAGTAGTGTCCTGTGACCATGGGCACGCCACAAAGGACATGGAAGCGGACAGTATGCCACCACTGAGTTCTTAAGCTAGACATGAACGTAACGATCTAGCAAGGGAAAATTACCCTGGATCATGTTCACCTTTATATAGGAAACGTAAGCTTCGCTAATCCAATACGCCCTATATTTTAACACTTCTTGATTCTCTAAATGGCGGAAACTTTCTACATTTTGTTTTATTTTCAAATACAATATTATTTGAAAAATATAATGCAAAGTTTATCATGGAAATCTTGACAAATTGATTTTTTTTTTTTGATAAAATTAAAATACTTAATTAACAATTGAGTAAAATTACGAATGAAATTTTAAGAGAAAAGTCAATGATATTAGGGCAAAAAATTAACATTAAGTAATGCAAATTGAAAGTTTTTACATGTCACGTATTGACTTAGAATTAAAAAAAGAATAATGTTACTTAATAGCTTATCATCGAGTTGGTGTGCAAGATTTTCAGCACCTTATACAGGGTGGTCCAGATTTTATCTGCGAATATGCACACGGCAATTCCTCAAGTAATTTAAAACATAAAAATTTTAATAAACATAGGTCCTCAGAGCTTTTGTTTTCGAGATACAGGGTGTTGGAGTTTTTAAAAAATTCCAGTTTTTCGAGAATATAGGTATAAAAAATTGCTGATTGGAATAATTTGAAAGTTCTCAAAATTACAATGCTAAATGGGTCTACAGTCTACCATTCATAGTAATTTATTATTCAATCCAGTGGCGGAGATTTAGATATGTCGTTAAACTTTTTTTTTAATAATTTCTCCGCCACTGAATAAAATACAGTTTTGATTATTTTATTAGATTTCTTGTTCAATTTAGACAAAAAACCTGGAAGTGATCCTGGATCTGACACCACTACATTTGGTGATAGAGAGAAGAGCTGGATAAGCTCTACTTAGGATCTAAGAGTAGGAATCAGGAGTGTATGGCGAGCCACTGAGGATCGACCCTTGGGTGGCTCTCAGGGGCACCTGACACTGCAAAAAGACAAAACTATTAAGAAATTCAGTTTCGAGAGGAACTTCATCACGAAACTGTCTACGAAAGAGGAATGGAACAACACCTCCAACTGTACTCTCAAAGAAGGTACGATCAAACGGTACACGCAGACGGCTCTAAAACCGTCGAGGGAACCGGGGCAGGAATCCATGGGCCACGCACCATGTACTCCAAACCAATGAGAAAATCCCTAACCAAACTACAAGCGGAATTACACGCAATAGAAGTATGTGCCCAAATAAATCTCGACAAAAACTACAAAAACAAAGAAATAGAAATATTGACGGATAGTCAAGCAACCATAGGTAAAGACGCTGAGCTCTTCGATCATCAGCTCCAATATAGCTTCGGAGTGTCTGGGAAAACTTAACGAATCAGGCAATAAAAATAAAATTCACCTCAAGTGGATAGCGGGCCATTTAGAAAAGGAGCATCGACACCCTTCATAGGACCAAAACCATTCTATGGCGTTGAAGATACTTTCTTCAATGCAGAACTTCAAAAGGAAGAAGAAAAACTGAGAGAAACCATTGGAGGAACCTATCAGGGTTGAGACAAGCCAAAGAACTTCTCGGCAATTTTAACCGAGAGAGGTCGAAGATACTCTTCAACCTCAACAAGGAACGTCTCAGAATACTGACGGGATTCCTAACGGGACATTGTAAGCTCAATGAACACCTGAGGAAGTTACTCTCCTTAATAACTTGAAAACTGAAGATGTACGCGAAAAACGAAAGAGAATTCAAGTAGCTTTCAAATGATGTATGACTCGATATCTTTTCCCTATGATGATAAACAAAGAGGTAGCTACACCTGCCAAGGGGGTGAACTTGGGTAGTTAAATTTATCACCAAAATATGTCCCCCTCGATAGCAAAATCGACCTGTTTCGGCGTTTTTCGCATACATCTTCAGTTTCCAAGTTATTAGGCCTGGTACGTTTTCGCTGGACCACCCTGTATATACCTTTCTAACGTGTGCGTGCACCATTCACAAAACATAGCAGAAATATCATCAGCAATTTAGGTTTCATTTCTCTGGCATCTTTCTTGATGAAATCAATTCCTGCTGGGATAAATATAACCAAGGGCAATATATTAATGTGCAATCCAGCAAAAACTTAAGATTGCCTCCTTCACTTGTGCGAGCCTAAAAAAAATAGGTACAGAATCATTTCAGCTTACACGATTGTCTAAATTAATACTTGTGTAAACAGGCGGTACACATTTTGTCGAATTGTCCTCAAGCCACCTCCGCAAATAAAATCTACCATCAAATAGCCACATCCCTAGAAACAAGCCAACCTCAACCTATATAGAGTTTAACACGAACAAAACGCTAATAACAAAAATATTGTTATACCATGCCCTTAAAATGTCTTTTTTGCACCGAGTGAAAAAATATAGCAGAACCCGAAAATACCTATGTGAACTTTCCGAGACTCAAGAAAGCCCAGCACCTGTATTTATAGCCGATAGCTGACACAAAACGTAGATATTTTGTAAAATTTTAGCAAAATTGAGACATTTCTACAAATTATTGTATGTATTTACAATTTTCGCTTGTTTACATAGCAATGTCATCAATGTCATCACATATCTTTCAAAACCGTTACATCTTTTCGTTTTAGGTATTTCAATGTTTCTGATTACCAATTACTTTCAATTACATTCCATCTGGCCTATAAGCCTTATTTTTTACCTCGCTTTCATATTACTTGATGAAGAAACGAAACTGTTTCGAAAAATTGTGATAAAATTGTTAGAAAAAATGATCCGTGTAGATATTAAAGCCAAATGAATATTACTCAAAATTCACAAATCACCCTGTATAATTAACAGAGAAAGGTAGTTGATGCATTTTTTTAAGGGTCACATGATATGGGGGACTCTATACCATGTGGTAAGTTTGTAAAGTTCCTCATGACTCACCCTGTATTTATTTTGAAATTTACTATTTCTTATCCCCGTTTTAATTTTTTCATATAATGTTTCAAAACATAAAATAGCATACTGCTGACGTGCTCATAAATACTTGTATTCTCATTAGCACAACCATTATTGTATTGAGTCGTTAACTTCATTTGTAAAGCGCAAACTTAAGCTCGTAAACTACTCGGTGGTATGGCTGCCTTTAGGTGGTCGTGCGTGCGGCTGGGGCTAGTTAACACTTCACTCTATGTGGAATGCCGGACTCCGTGGTCGACGGCTAACCAGCCCAGCCGAAACTCTTCGATCCCATGACCGCTCCGTGCCCTCAAGAACTACCGACGGAGAAGTTTTCCGATTGTGGATTTGTGAAATCTGATTATGTATTTAATTTCGAATTTGAAGTTTCACAGAAATATAATATGTATTGTAATACACCTATATGCACTAAAAATAGCTATATATACCAGCAGTAAGTAGGTATTCTCAATACAAGGGAATATTTTATTATAATGCGAATACTGGGTCTTTATGCCAAGGCATAGCGGTATATAACAGCAATTAAAAAGCCGACGAGCAAGCAAGAAGTGAATCCTCGGCTGAATATATTGACCCAAAATCGGCCCTAGGAACACCAAAAAGTACAGCAGAATATTGAGGTAAAAGAACCAAACATCAACATGGGAAACCCTTCATCAAGAAACCCATAAAAAAGGCAACTGAAGAACTACTATCACTTAGTAGGAATCAGTTGCGTATCACAGTTATTACACAGGGATACTGTCGGGACATATTGCCCTAAAAGAACCCTTAAATAAAATAAAACCCAAGAGATAGACAAACCTGTCCTGTGCGAATATTCGAAGCTCTGGATCGAAGATGACAGGAAATATGCGGACAACAAAAATTAGTCCGGAAGAATAATGACACTCATCCAGTAACGGGGCTGTACAAACTAGTTCAGTGGGAACCAAACTGATATAATGGGTGACATGTAACAAGGGTATCAAGCACAATAAGCCCATGAGGCTGACTTGAAAGGCTCTATGCCGTGTGGTGAATTAAGTGACTGATGAATAAAAGACTCTCATAGTCGAGTTTGGATACTAACATCAGAGTTCTGTAAATTTTGAGATGGGTGCGTTTGATTGGGGTGCCTTGCCTAGTAATGAAAAAACAAGATGGGTGTGGAAAGATAGAAGATTAAGAATTTTATTTTTTAGTATGCATTCTGCTTTAAAATCCTCTACATGGGGCTTCAAGATCTCGGTAAGTTTTTCATCCAGTATGACTCACAGGTATTTATTCTGGTAAACTACATGGAACACTTTCGCCACATTTAACGCAGATACCTACAATAAATGTTGAATATGTCGAAAAAATTTTCGTGTAAATAATATGCGGCGTGTAGGTACGTCTAAACACATATACGTTTGGGAACATACTGCGACAGCCTGTATAAATTAGTTTATTACATAGTAGCGAATAATTAATGACATAAGCGAAAACTAAACTTGAATATAAAGATGTGGAAGGTAATTTTTTAAGTTACCTTATGTTAGGACTCCTTAACTCGCCGTTGATATTTTTCTTGTTTATAGAACTCTGTATAAGTGGACTCGCGAGTATCAAGGACCATGTGCCCTTTCGCAGTTAATTGGGGAAATAAATTGTTAAATTTTTGGATCTCTCCTTGTTAGCCAAATCAGCATTAAAAGCTCGGCAAACACTCACGCATGTTTACTCAAGTTCTGCCTTTCAATGTTGCACCCTTTACTCTGAAGAGTAAAGAGATATTTTAGCATTTCTTCAGTGAGTGATATATTTTGTTTATCTCCGCGTTTGGATACGATGATAGTATTACGTATCGTGTCAGTATGTAAACTTCACTTTTCAACTTGAATGATTGTAAAAAATTATAATAGAAGAGTATTGTCTATTATAGTAATTCCTCTCTTGTGCGAAGCTTTTTGCTTGTTAATACAGTCACTTTTTTATTATGCAAATAATGCCAAGACCTTCAATAATAAAGCTTTGAATGTAAGTTTTTTGTTCTGTTTAACGCTAGCAAAATAAATACGAAAAATCAGGTTCAATTTTTTAATGTGTACAAATTGGCATTTACTAGAGTGAGGCAATGGGAAATATTTTTTATAGACGTGTTAAAAATCACACCTCTGTCAATAAAATTAATTTTAAATGGTAAACCTAAAACAAAGCCATCGTGAATGTTGTGTCGGCTATAATCACGAAAGGGGAATTCTCACTGGCAGCGACAGGTACCGTCAATTTCATAGGGAATTAGGAATCTATGTCTACTGTCGTTGTTGTATATGTACAACCTCGGGAAATAGCGATGAATTCAGACCTGTTACTGTTATAATTAGCTTTTACGTAGGTATAAAATCAACAAACTTATACTCTATTTGTGAAATATTTTGGAGAAAATTAACCTTTTTTTAATAAAAGACCCCAGCTAGGCAATATCAAAAGCTTTGTGGGTCTTGTCAAACAGAAACTTTTTTTTTTTATTTATTTTAATTTATAAATTCTTTTTGATTTTTGTTCCAGTTGCCAAAAGTATGTAGTCGACTTCCAGTTTTTCGTTTTTTGACTTTATAATTATACAGAGTGTATCAGATCGATTTGTATAGGCAATGGTATAAGTCATAAAGTAACTCTCGTCAAGTCGTTTTTTTTTCGTTTTATATTAATTTATTTTAATTTGTAAAGTTTGACGCAAAATAACCAACTTCTAGTTTTTGATTGTTTGACTGTCATGTTCCGACGTTTTAAAGCTTCCCACCAAACGAAAACTATAATTACTGAAACTCCTTAACTTCAGTTACAATAACTATGATATTACAACGAACACCGCTCTGGAGAAATTCTAGTAATTACTTCTTTAACATTCTAGTACACCATTTGCTTGTTTGTTTACATTCTTTATACTGGATTAGTCAATGACACGTTCGCGACAGTTCGACGCAGGTCTCTGGAATGACGCGTTGACGGCCGATGGGAGTTCTGCAATCTACGAGAGTCGATAATGAACCTACTAGAACGTACCTACTGATGCGTCGGGGGACTATATAAGGACCACCGCGCGGCTGCGTGTTTTAGTTTAGTTTGGATAGAGTGAAGTGAAGACAGAGCAGTAACTAGTGGAAGCTGAACAGAGCAGTAGTGAAGTGAAGTGTGAAGTAAGGGAGCCAGTAGTGACAGTTAGTACAAGTAGTAATCAGCTGTGTGTGTTTATTAGAATTAGAGGTTTTAACTTGGATTAGTCAATAAAGTAATTTGTAAGACTTTTAAGTGGTGGATTTATTATTGAGAAACCCGTAACAATATTGATGTCCAGTGTATATCTCTGTTGGGTCCAAATACATTCCAAATTTATGTCGTCATATCAAAGTCGTGCTGCTTTAAATGCTTTTAGGACCAATGCTTTTGATCCAACAGAGATAGACACTGGATTTCTATATTATCTTGTTGGGAAATTTACTGGCTCGGACCTGTCTAAAGTTCGACGGATTTCTTGGACGGCAGATTTTTAGTGAGGGTTTTACTCCCCAGGGAAAAGATTCTCGCAAAATGTTTCCAAATATCTGAGTCATGCACATAATACAGGGTGATTCTTATAACCGGAAATTTTCAAAATCTCGAAAAGTAAGCACTCTGCGGAAAGCTGTTCTCTACAAAAGTAGTTTTTGTTCGGTGTGGATCATTGTTTAAACACAAAAACCACCCTGTACCCCAAACGTTTCGCGAGGAAGTGGAGGTAACATTGAAATTTTAAACGACAACCGCAATTTTTTATTTCATTATGAATTCGTTTTCAGCGGAAAACATGCGCCAAAAATATTTCAGTTAGATCTTACGCAAATTTTGTCCCTGGCCCTGGATACGAATATGCAATAAAAAATAGGAGTTGCAATTTCAAATTTCAAATCCCACTCTCCTGCAAGGAGTGAAGAATGCTGGACAGTTTTTATGTTCAAATGTGCCCCACTGAACGAAATCACTATTGCAAAAAACATTTTTCCGCAGACAGCTGTCTTTTCGAGATATTTATGTTAGATTCTGTTAAAATGTTACACCAACCTGTTCATATCCCCCGCTAGATATTCTTCATGATAACGAGTCGATTCTATTACATGGGAATTTTAATTCAAGATAGGAGCTGGCAGTTCGTCCTGGATAAGATGACATCTTTCAAACAAAGGCGTGGGTTCGTTAAGGGTAACTTTTGCTGCATTTGATTTCGATTACAACGGAAAGACGTCAACTTAATATTTGACGCTTTTGTTTTTTTGGATTCTCCAGAGAGATTTCGCGCTTGCCTTTTCTCTTCTTCCCTTTTTTATGATGCGTTTCTTCACTATATGATTCGTAACACTTGCTCCTGCATTACCTTCACTCGCTTCCTCAGACATAGATTCTTTGCAGTGTCATCCATTTCATCATTATTGATATTTCCGTTTAAAAATGTAACATTTATATAAAACCCTCTGAAAGGCCTTGCAAACGTTTCTCTTTGCTTTCTTTCTTCAACTTCATCATCTCCTTATTTTTTCTCTTCTTTTTGAGGAGTCCCTCAGGGGCGCGTTTTCGGCCCGCTCGTTTTCATAATTATTCATTAACGACTTAGGCACCAAAATATCTTCCCCCAACTCTCTATGTGTGTCTATGCAAACGGCAGACGATACAACTATCCTCATCACGTCAATGCAGACGACATTTCCCAAATACCTAATAAAATCAATCTCCTTCCACTGAAAGGATAGTCTTTATGGCTCATAGAAAGTTAACAAAAGCTGAACTTCCAAGTAGATTGAATTCAATTCACGTCGTTCTCGTCTCCCTTCCTTACCCCATTCCAACCTATATGGCTGAGATCGCCCCCACGGGGATCGTAGAATTCTTGGGCTTTCTGATCGGCCAGAACCTGAACTAGCTCACTACTGTGTCTCATAGTGTTCTTCTTTCTGCATACTACGGTCATTTTTAGAGTCATTTTTAGAGTCCCTCCAATGGGCCACATCCTCCAGGTCATCTCCTATATATGATACCCTGGCCAAATGGGGATGGATCTTGAAGATCCCTTGGTGGGTCTGCCTTCTGCAGAAGAAAGCTCCCAGGATACTACTAGGTTTGTCTGTACATTAATCCTGCAGAGGTCACTCTAGGTCACCAACCAACCATCTCTCATCCATCGAAAGGACATTCACGTGAAATTCCTTAACCATTTCGAGATAAACTATTGGATTATCTCTTTTTAAGGCATATCTACGACGATATCTCACTCTGGAATCCCACCTCGGATATTCTGCGAGCTTTTTCTATTGTTGTACTAACTCATTTTGTTATAGTTGTAATACTAATGTCATTTGTCTAATTACGCTTACTAGTTTTGTTTTCAGTGTTCATATTTAAACTCTTGACATTTTCCATCTAATATACCTTTTAGTATCACTGACATACGCCTGGCGGCGCTGCTGCAGTTATCCTAAATTAACACAACGCTTTTTGTATAGAAGGAGTGTTCGATATTGGTTATTTGGTCCGGAATTAGCATATTTGATATCCACCAGATGTTCTGTTTACTTTATACTAACAAAGTAGTTTTAAAAAGAATTTTTTAGTTATCATAATAATTTTGCTTTAAATTTCATCTTTATTTTAAGTGCGCATTTTCTAATTTGCAACATCTTTTAACATAGCTAAATAGCATAACATAGCTAACAACATAGCTAACATAAGATAGTTTTTGATAATGTATAAGAGCAGAGTCTTTTTAGCTTGAATGAAAACACGACAATTTTATCCTTTTAAACGTTAAATTTCATTTCACTTTTACAAATTCGCAGAGATGAAAATATTTGCGTTCGCAGCGCAAATATACGAAAACTTTTCGCACATAATTATGGTAGGTATAATATGATGATCAATATTATTTAAGTGATTCCCTTTTCAGCCCCTGATGTGCCGCTCAGATACAAAGTGACATGAGATTATACGTGTATATATAGGTGAGCTTTTGGTGAAAAATGCACACTACTTGATGTGTTTAACCCGGCCATTAGGGTTTGTGTGATACCTCAAACACACCGCTATACCTCAACGCTCTCTGCATCGTAGTCTCTCTTCCACATTCACGCGAAGCCCTAGTCTCTTCCCTCTCGCATACGCGGATCGTTGTATAGCCGTGTGTACACATCGATTTTATAATTTTTTACCGCCTCTCGGATTTTCCCCACTGATTCCAACGTTGTTTTAGGGTTTGGATGCGGTATATCCAGACCGAGGCACGGTTTTCGTTAATGTAAATTAGGGGTGCTTTCAGGTTTTAGTTTTTCCAATTTATTTATATTTTGAATACTTTCACCGTTTCGATGTTTACAGGATTCACGGATTTTTTATTACTAAGCCTCTCGATTTAACAAGACTTAACTCCGGTTTTTTTTACTCCCGGTTCTGCATAGTTGTTCCCATTACATACCTATCTAATACTTACGCTGGGTGTTTTACATAGACTATAGTTTCTGGTAGAACAGCATCTCAATGATTAGAAAGAACCTTGAATTGTGTTGCTTGACTTAATTGATTAAAAAAATACAATAGCAGGGGGTACACGAGTATTTTATTACAACTCTTGATAGATTTATCGTCTAGCAATGTACGAGTATAATTAAATTTGTCAGAGTAGGTACAGCGAACTTCTTATTATACCTACTAGAAGAAGTATAAATTAATTTGTATGAAAGCACGGGTCAAGCGATACATATGATTAGAAATCAATCGTAGTTCCCACATTCTACTGCATGGAAATACGGGAGAGGAGCACCCTTTGCAGAATTTACTCCTTTGTTACAGGAGTATCCTGTACGCTACGGTTTGCTGCAGTTTCCTAGAATAGTGGTGCCCTACTAGAGCGGCCGTAATAATTAAACCCAGTCCATGCATTTGATATACAGGGTGTCCCATAATATGTGGGCAATCTCCCGGATTTGGGTAAATTTCGTAAAAATAAATGAAAAAATAGCCATAAAATTAATTCCTCAGAGACAAATATATTAGCTGTTGAAGTTGAGGGTTGAAAATCAATTTTTTGCAATAACTTTTTTATTTCTT
This sequence comes from Malachius bipustulatus, assembly GCA_910589415.1. NCBI lineage: Eukaryota > Metazoa > Arthropoda > Insecta > Coleoptera > Melyridae > Malachius > Malachius bipustulatus. The sequence goes on from OU342636.1 coordinate 42,518,318, forward strand.
GGCCGATTTTGATAATTTTTGGTTTCGTCTTGTATTATTTTGGACTGTTTAGAATAGTGTTTCATAATCTTTGGTAGCACATACATAGACCTCGGGATGGCATAACCCCCTCATTCACTTGAAAGAAAACAATAAAAATAATAATTTTACAGTTTTTTAAGGTTAATTTTATTTTTACTTGACATTTTTTACATAAAAAATGTCTCTTTATTTATTTCGATAGAGCGAACCGTTATCGAGATAAACGTCCTTCTAATAGGTGATGCGTCGCAGGAACTTTCTAAATTTCAAGTAAATTTTAACAAGATGGCTGACCTTTGACAGTAAATTTGAGCAGGAAACAAAACAATAACTTAATTTAAACACCTACACGTCAAATAGTGTCAAAGATTTCATTTCATGGAGATCAATTCTAACTGATTTTAAAATGAGTTACACAAACGCTGAATATGCAGAAAATCAGTTAGAATTGAATCTGCATGAAATGAAATCTTTGACACTGACGTGTATTTAATTAAGTTATTGTTTTGTTTCCTGCTCAATTTACTGTCAAAGGTCAGCCATCTTGTTGAAATTTACTTGAAATTTAGAAAGTTCCTGCGACGCATCACCTATTAGAAGGACGTTTATCTCGATAGCGGTTCGCTCTATCGAAATAAATAAAGATACATTTTTTATGTAAAAAATGTCAAATAAAAATAAAATTAACCTTAAAAAACTGTAAAATTATTATTTTTATTGTTTTCTTTCAAGTGAATGAGGGGGTTATGCCATCCCGAGGTCTATGTATGTGCTACCAAAGATTATGAAACACTATTCTAAACAGTCCAAAATAATACAAGACGAAACCAAAAATTATCAAAATCGGCCAAGAAATAAAAAAGTTATTGCAAAAAATTGATTTTCAACCCTCAACTTCAACAGCTAATATCTTTGTAGGGGTGTCTCTGAGGAATTAATTTTAAAGCTATTTTTTCATTTATTTTTACGAAATTTACCCAAATCCGGGAGATTGCCCACATATTATGGGACACCCTGTATAATATTATTGTATGCGGTGTTTTTAGAGAACGCGCGTTGTATTAGCAAAAAATTTTGGTAGGTAGAAGAAATAAAAATAACATTTTTTCAAAAATTATTTTATGTTTTGTTTCCTTTTTTTGAAGACCTTTTCTTGAAATTTTAGTAAATGCAAGAAATGCGCAGGTAATCCTACGCTAAACTATACCTGTAAGGTTATTATTCTATAAAATAAAGGACTCTAAGTAATATTCCTGTCTACCGATAAGATGCAGTGTTTCTTCTGTAAGCAGACAGAACACGTAGCCACTAGCTGTCTAAGCACGAAACAGCAAATTATCTTCCATTGATACACGTTCCAGCTCCTTCAGCTCTAGCGAACATCTAGCCCCCGATGAAGCTCAATTATTATCACAGTCACTAGATAAAAATAAATCCCGTATGCCTCCTTCTCAGCTACTCACAAGCGGCGGCAACACCGCAAACCCCGTTGCAAACAAAGCCAAGACAGAAAACTAAGAAGATCGGGAAGCATCTGTATATTCACATCTGTATTCACAAATAAAGTTACCAATAATATCATGTGAAAAAAAAAGTGGGAGTTTAGAGGAATAAAAATTTCAAACATTGAGTGATTTCAACGGCAGCATAAGAAGTTTCCAAGTCTTTCAAGAAAGCGAATAAGCTTGAAAGAGTGGGCGCGGTTTAGTCATATCCTTGCGCATGTCTAAAAATTTCCCTCTGAATAAAATTTCTCCCAGATACTGAACAAACAGCTACTTGTAGCGGAAAAGTGTCAACGGATTATGAAACTAATCCCTTGTAAAATAAGCCGTTTGCATGGGAAAACGAAATGCCTTTTTAACTTCTCTTCCGCTTTAAAAACTCTCCATCATTTCGGATAAATCAACTAGACACTAATCATCAACTGGCTTTGCCTTCGGTTGTTAGGATTTAATTTGAAAACAAAGTTTGAAGAGAATTACTTTTTTAAATTATTCCACTCGATGAATTCGAATCGTATTTTTAGTAAACAGAGTTGAGCTCTGATGAATTTCGGGGACGGCTAAAAGTTTTACCGGCAAAATTGTTTGTACCGAACATTTATTTTTTCAGTCGAGTGTTGATGGCTGTTTCGTTTGAAAATCAAAAAAACATCCAATGTAACTCACACAGAGATCAATAAAGTTTACTTTCTTGCACTGCGTAATATAAGAGTAATTTAAGTTATTTATGCCCATACGCAATAAAAACGCCTGGATGAGTGGGTTCTGTATTCTTTTAGCAAATTTTTATTAGACGAATTCCCGACAAACCCCTTGCTTTTGTGTGTATTAGGCTGTCACGGCTGGCTTCAATTGAAATCCTAGTTGATTCCGGGCTATTTTGCCGTGGTCCATGGAGATTTGCTTCGAACGTTTCGTCCACAGCTCCGGCAAATATCATATGCGGTTACATGTGCGCAAGCAATGCTTCCACTCCTCATATTCACTAATAACTGACTTTCAGTCAGTTCGGAGCAAATTACCATGGACCATGCACGGCAAAAGAGTCCGGAATCAACTACGATTTCAAGCCCTTACTGGTCCGTATGAATAAAATACAGCATGAGCTTTTACTGCATAAACATCCTTGCCATATTCAGGGATGTGCGCGTGCTTATGATGACACCGACACGTAGAAACTGTCTTTTACTATACATCTTAAAAATGATGTAGATGCTTGTTTCACATGTATTATACAAGGTAGAGATGTAGAACATTGATTTTTTTTTTTTAAGTCATTTATAAAGGTCAAGAAAAATCAGTTTCTAGCAAAATCAAATATCTACATTAGCAAAAATTAATTTCTACCTATTGTACCTAAATCGGAAACTTAAAAGAAAATTGTCACTCTTTTCATGCAAACTTTTTTTACATTATGGAATAGTATACTGAAATGGATCGCACCTAGGTAGGATGATAAGGGAAATATTTCCATCGCCCTCATTAAAACAGCCCAAATCGAAAAAGCAAATAATGCAAGAATTAGGTAAGGTAATTCAAACGCAGCCACCCGCCGTTACATCAAGTAAACGATCCCGTCAGCTCATTAAATATTCATAAAATAGAAGCGCTCTAGCTAGTTGAGATCCAGCACTTTTAACAAAATCCGAAGATCAGCAGAGCTAGGATGGAGGCGTGCCAGATGTTAGGGCAGGCATTGTGTCGAGACACTGTCGGTCCGCGTGACGGAGAATAATAGGTGACCCACATACAAGAACGGTCGGAAAGAAACAGACCAGGTGAAGGAATGTGAAATCAGAATTAAACAATAAGCCTTTGCAAAGACAATGGTAACTCGTTAGGTATCATACATACGATAATGAAAATGACACCAAACGATAGAGCGAATTAATAAATGAAGGCAGCCGGAAATACAGCGCGGTCCCGAAATGGCAAGTAGGGGAAAACGCGAAATGAAAGTTGAGCCGGTGTAATTATAATAGCTAGGTACAATAGAAGTACCTAAACGCGTTGACCGATTTGAAGGAAAATTTAGGTAGTTCAGGTTTAGGACAATTCAGTAAGGTAGCCGCGAGGTCAAATCGCTAAGTCTCGTAATTAGGGAAATATGATTCAGGAATAAATCACGTCATGAGGCAGTGGCAATAAGGTGCATTGTTGCGTGGTGGTTAGAAAGCGGGCGACTGCTTCTATAAAAGCAGACGTCTTAGAGCAAACCAGGCAGATGAAGATCAGCTTCCAAGCAGGTCGCATCTGACTCCTTAACCCTTTAATTGTTAGCCAGAGATGACGTTATGTGAACTCCGGCCTACAACTCCTTCTTTAACCTAAAATTCAGCCAGAGATGACGTTATGTGAACTCCGGCGAGTTTTTCTTAATCTACCTGAGAATTTCCATTGCCAATTTAGTTATGGTCAACTCGCACCCGAACAAACTTCTAAATCACACTTCTTTACCCGATAATTCAGCCAGAAACGACGTTTATGTGAACTCCGGCTGAGTTTTCCACCATCTACCTGAGAATTTCCATTGCCAATTTGGTTAGGGTCAAGTAGTACCCGAACAGAATTTCTAATCACAATTCTAACCCGATAATTCAGCCAGAGATGACGCCTGTGTGAACTCCGGCCGAATTTCCCTCCTAAACCCAGAAAACCCAATGAGAAAATAGTTAGGGAGGATCTCTTCAAAACAAAATCCCCAGGGGTAAATAATTAAACAGATTCGCCAAATTCACGAGCGCAGATCCTATTTTAAATCAAGAAAAATGATCAGTTAGGAGTTAGGCGGCATCAGCGACAAATACCTAGTAGGTACCTACTCAATCACGTTAACCAATAAAGAGTCCGCGGCAGGAAGCAATCCCTCAACAACAAATAATTTATAAATAGGAAATTGAGATAGAGCTAGGAAGAAAATGGACCCAGGTCAGGAATAAAATAACCTGTGAATAATAATTAAAGCGGCACGTTATTAGAAATAAACCAAGTTAGGCAAGAAGTAGTCCCTTTAAATAATACGACATTTTAGAGAGTGAAAGTGAGCCGTTCGCATTATAAGCACCATAACTAGAACCAAGCAAGCTAAGGCAGGGTTGTCAGATGTAGCACCAGCCACTCATTTACATTATCAGGAAAAACCAGTACATTACAATATTCGATTAGGATTCATGATAGGTACTCGATTACCAAACGTGGGGGAGGCATTCATCTCGATGTCCAGATGGAGACCTCAGGGGGCCGGAAAAAGAGCAGGACTCTTTAAAATGGAAATCGTAGTACGCCACGGGGCAATAAAGATCCCGCAGTTGTAGGATAGGCAAATCAGCAAATAGCGAATTCAAATCACCAAAATTAGACCGGCCTCGAGAATGGGTAAAGCCAATTTAGAGTCAAAAACCAAATTGATCATTATAAGGTCGTTTTTCCGAAGCTCTTCTAGCCAGATTTTATACATACTTAAATCTTATGTGACAAATGTTATTATTATGTTCTCATCATACTATCTACGCTCTTTGGGGTGATAGGCCGACGTACTCGTGTTACTGGCGGAAATTAGGCAAGGAAAATCGTTGAATAGGTGAATCACACAGACATTTTCGCATATACCGGATAGTCTGTAACCGAAACAAAAGCGAAACGAAATAATAAGACATTCCCGCATATACCGGGTAGTCTGTAAACAAAACAAAAACAAAAAGAAAGCACAGGTGTGCAAAAGAGTGGAATCAGAAATGGATTAGAGTTTGAAACATGGATGAAATGGATCTCTCTTCGCTTTCCATTTTTTTGTACTCTCTATGCAAAATCACAGCCCATCTCGCCCTTCACCATTTTAAGCCCTTGCCAACGAATTCTCTCGCTCATCAGTCGCTTTTAAACATCTGATAATAAGTCCACCGTTAACAACAAGTCTCAGTAAATTTCCCCGCTTTTCCGAAAGAAATCCCAATCAACCGAGATACAATGAGTCATAGTAGGTTTTTTTGCGCATCCGTTTCGGCCATAGTAATCCTGGCATACCTCAATCAAAGAGCAGGAGTGACTACGGTAAAAACTACGGTAAACACAACGTAAGAAATCACAGCGGTCCTATTAGGGGAAACCCAGAGGTAAATAGACGATCACCATGGCTTTTCGCTACAGAAGAACGGGCCGGGGTTCGCTCCGTTACAATACAATGTAATAAAATCGTAATTAGGCGTCAAAAATCATATTTGTAGGTAGGTACATAATACGGTAACTCAGTGAAATAGAGCCTCACAATTTCCTTAAGTCGTTCAGTATTCAGCATTATCGTACATAGCAATAATTAGCCTATGTATAAAGATATATGTTACCATATTTTAGAAGTTTTGGTTTTTCATGAAAACCTTTGTTGTTAGGTAATTTAAATTTTCCAGAACTATGTACATTTAGTTTTTCGTTACTTGTATCATACCTACTACCTAGTACCTTCCTACGAAATATGAACGAGTTTTCTCTAGTTTATTGTGTATTATTTATATATAGAGTGTGTCTAAAACAAGGAGGGTCAGTATGAGGCTCTCCGAAATGGTCAAAGATACAAAAATGGTCAAATCACAAAAAAGTTGCTTGATTTTGGAAATAATAAAATGCCCTTCAGGAAATTGATATGCTTTTTGGTTTTCGAGATATTTTGGAAAAAGAAATTTTTTTTATCACAGATTTAATTAAATTTTTCACGTTTGGCTTCAAAAAATACACTGTAAATATTCGATAAACGATATGATCAATAAACGTGGAAATGGTGGAGTAATAATTTGAAAATAGTGAAAATAAAATAATGCATGTGTGTGTGTATGTGAGATAGAGAGAGAGAGAGAGAGAGAGAGAGAGAGAGAGAGTAATTCTTTTTTGAGTAGATTAGTTATTGTGATTCAAAAATGAATCATAAAAATTTCTATTTTGTTTTTTTTTACTTAAATTCGAAATCGCTTGCGTTGGCACTTCGAAAATAACACCACTCATCACATAATAAAATTTTTGAGAAATTTTAATTAAAATTTTTTCACATTATGCATGAGACACAGAGAGGCGAAGTTATTACCAGGCAAAAGAAATACATTTTACAGAAACGAAAAAACATTATAACAATGTTGAAGCAGTTCAATGAGACTGAGTGCATCGACTCTTTGTTAATTAATGTAGATATACAGGATCATACATGAAATCACGAGGATATTGGAATTGACATCTGTGCAGCAATTAAAACAGACCCCAATTTGAGGATACGCCAAATAGTCAACGAAAGAGGAATTAGTCGCATATGTTCATAGGATTTAAAACAGCAAGAATTATTCGATATCACTGCAGATAAAAGAAATTGTCTGCAGAACCATGCTGGCGAGTTACAAAGGCAGACAAAGGCTTTTAGAATCGATATAAAATACTTTTCCAGCAAAATGAGGAAGATAAATCAAAGCGTCTAATATAAACTAATGTAGGTGAGCATTAAGAAAATTGCATTTGAAAGTGTTTAAGATTTCAAATTTGTCCCCTCCTTCCCTACGGTGTGGGAGTGGTGGGGTCGAATTTGGTTCCTTCCGGAAGAAAAGCTTCCATGACGACTTTTTTTTAGTTCGATGCGTAATTTTTGATACAGTTTAATGTCTTCAGATAAAATGAGCATCCTGTATATATGAACATTTCTAAAAGCTGTAACACTTGCATTTTTGTTAACTTTTGCTAACAGGTAACTTTTTTGGATGCGTAATTTCACTTTTATATTTAATTGAATTATCTAATTATGTAATTATATTATCATTACCTAGTTATTTTTCATTTTCCTGCAAGTAACGTAAAAATATGTTTATAAAATAAAAGAAGTTATAAAACATAAAATATCATTGTTATCTATAATAATAAATATTATATAGATCATAGTCAGAGTCTAAGCATAAGTTCGTTATGGATTTCCAGGACGAAAAAATAACAATATGAAAAAGGGGCTCTAAAACAAGGCCACCTCTTTAAAGCTTACGGAAAGCGCTCTCAGAAAGAATAATATTTAGAAAGATTAAAATGATTTTATTAGAGAACGTAAAATTTATCATAATTTCAAAATAACAACACTCACCTCTACCACTCCTACCGACGAACCTGAGATCATTGAATTTCGCCACCTGATTTTTCATAACCGCGGTGCAATTTCTTAACTCGGCACAATAGTTCTCATCATTTCCGGCCCGCACGGTGACGACGGTGCCGTCCCCCACGTCCCCCAGCGCCACTACCTTGAACGCTACCGGCAGAGTCTTGTTAGACCGCCAGTGGGGTGGCAGAACCGTGCAGACAAACAGCGGACTGCCCGTTCGGATCAGCTCACCCGGATGCTCAGAAAGAAAATCGTTGAGCGTCCGCTCGGCCAGGATGTCCGAAGTCATCTTGGTGTAGGTATCGTTGATGATGCTGGTGCCCTCTGAGGTGGCGTTCGTGCCACCAGTTGGGGTAGTCAAATGCATTTTGCCGGTGGTTGTCCAGTCACCGAACATCAATAAGGGAGTGCATATAGGAAGTGGGTGGGTGATTAGCTCATATGAGTGGTTTGTGAGGAAAAGTTTTTCGATATACTAAGCTGGACTAGTTGTGCAGATTGTCGTTGATTTCTTGTTATCATTTTTCTGAAACAAGCAAAAAATATATATTAACTTCGAGAGTCTATTTTCCTTCAATTTATATATTATCTACTTTCATCTAAGTAATGGCATACATCACTAATGCCCATATTCCGGTTCGATTAAAGAATGACCTCCTTATCGCTCTGCTGGAATGGTTTTAGTCCCCAAACGTAAATTTTATGTTTATTATTAAAATTTTCTGAAAATACTAACTCCATGGACATCCGTTTATCAACGAATTCCATAGATATGTTTTACTTAATTTTATTCAAAACCGAATGCAACTAGGTTATTCAAGGATAGTCGTAGATAACTTACAGTCTTCCACTCGTGGATAATATTGGTTATACTTATCTAAGTTTCAGCGCTCACTAAAGACTTGCTGTCATGCTAATCTTTGTGGATAGCAGTTTCTATACTCTCTTGTTAAATTGTGTAATAATAAAGGATTAACTGCTTCAAATCTAGTTAATTAATTCACAGTATGGCCCATTTTATAATAATTACTTTTCCTACTATTATTCACGGCATTCGATTATATGTAACACACATAAGAAACTTTTGTCCGTAACATTTTTTCACTGAAGCAAATTTTTCGACTTCCGAATCTCCAAATCTGAAACTTTCAATCTTTGTGTTTTTTTACACAACAATGGTAGATAAATTTCCGAGAAAATTACAACAGACAGATAAAATAGCTCCGAACCCTGATGTAAAAAATTAATAAATAATTGTTTTTATTATTAAATCAATAGAGTACCTAGGAAAAAGGAAACAATTGCTAATCGTAATTGTTATTGAATGTTTGTCTTCTTGGTTTTAGGTTTTAGGTTCGTGATAAAAGTACGAGTATTATTTTTTCAAAATATTTTTATAAAAATTAAACTTTCGGATTCGATTGGTCCCTTGTTTACTCATAAAATCTTAAAACATGTAAAAACTTAAAAAAAATACTTAAAAAAATTATAATTAATACAATAAAATTGGTCGTAAATGATGCGTTTATAAAAAATTAAAAAATTTTAATAAAAAAAATAAATTGATTTTGATTCTGACATTTTATGTGTTTCAGTTATTATGCTTTTGTTCATTATATTTTATTGTTTATTGCGTCTGTAACGTGTATTTTATTGAATGATAATAATATGGTTTTAAAAGTATTTTTTTTGTAATGGTGGTGAGTAATCGCCGCTTCGCTGAATCCGATATACTTGGTCGTTTATCCTTTTGATAATGGTGTAAAGGCCGTTTCCAGGATGGCAAAAACTTGAGCGACAAATTTATTGATTATGAATAAAACACTAATGTTTTATAAAATTCTACTGTATATTGATGGATGGTAGAAACGTTACACGTGTTTCGCTACTTTTCATGTAGCATCTTCAGACGTAAATAAAATTATTGATACAGTAACATAGCAACAGTATTACCTAAGTGATCATAAAACAAGTAACTAGATTTAAATGAATTTTTAAGAGAACTAACTAGATCATAATGTAATTTCTTCAGAATCTTCTTAGTTGTTGATATCAAGAAGAAAATCAAGTAGTGGAGAACGATATGTGTCTAGCTGTTCATTTATTACTGTGTATTGTTGATTATGTAAATGTCTGTGGATCTCTAGAGATTCAAGAAAATTTAATTTAAAATAATGATCACAATGATGTAGTAATTCAATTTTGTTGTTTGCTGTTAGAGTGTGATTGTTTTCTATTAAGTGTTTTGCAAAATTTGATTTTTCTGGATGCTTGAGTCTGTAAGAGTTTAGGTGTTCGTTGTATCTAATTTCTAGATTTCTACAAGTCTGCCCTATATAAACTGAATTACAATGAGAACAGTTTAATCGATAAATTCCAGGTTTCTGTAATTTAGATAACTTTTCCTTTGCATTCAGCAATATAGAACCGTTACTCATAAAAGATTTGAATGAAATATTAAATGTAGTGGTGTTAGAAATTATCCTAGATATTTGTGTTGAAACGTTTCCAAAGTACCTACGTTAGTGATGAATATTTTCTGATTTCATTGTTTTGTTGAGGATAAATGAGGTTTATGGCTAATTTGTGTTGTTTTTTGTGTAATAAGTCGTCTACGAAGTAAGGGTTGAAAACATACATTTTTTGAGCGACAAACCCTGATTCCTGGTTTAATTATAAAACCACACCTTGTCTCCTTCTCTGAGGCCGTCATTCCTGATCAACCTGATTTTTCTCCTGACAAGAAAATGCCATCCCGTCATAGAGCTTCTCAACTCGTCGACATAGTCCGTGATCTCGGATGAAGGACTTTTTGGCAAACCGTACACCAAGTCACAGGGTAGGCGAATTTCCTTGCCGAATATGACAAATAACCCTTGGCCAGTATCTGCCCTGCAGTCTCATGGATGGCTGTGCTCTATGTGACACCAGCAATAAAGGTAGTTACTGGTCCCAGTCTTTCTCATTGTTGCTCACCACTTTCGAAAGATGTTCATCAATTGTCCGTTTAAACTGCTGTTTAAATCTGCTAATTAAATTATCCACCAAAACTCTTGCAACTGCAGCAGCTTCCTAGTTCGGTATAGTGTATGCTTCAGGCCACTTGCTGAAATAGTTTATCGCAACAAGGATAAAGCGATTGCCGCTGTCGCTGATTGGAAAAGGACCTGCTACGTCAATGGCTATCCTCTCAAATGGGGCTCCGACGTCGTCCTTGCGGTTCACCTAGTAGAACCTTTTTTCTCGAACTTTAGCTATGGTTTTGTTCACTCTGAAGTGAGCTTTTTTTTTATTGATGATGCACATGCACTGCAGGGCAGGGAAATCCCTATGACGCTCTGGGAGCGGTGCATGAGCGGAGATATCGATTCACGTTGGCCTTGAATCTCTGTAGGTTGTATACTTCGGGAAACACGCTCTTTGGAATGCTATTCCAAAGTGATGCGGTTCTATACATAAAAGAAGTCTGAAATAGGGTGGTACGAGGTGTAACGAGCTGAACCTGATACGGATGAGCGTCTGTGGCTCGACGTGTATTTCTGCCCGGTCTTGTTCTTGGTGGGATCAAGCGGGCTACGTCTTTTGAACACTTTCCATTAAAATATATGTAAAACAGACTCAGGTCAGCTACTCTTCTTCAATGTTCGAGAGTGTCTAAATTTTTTGTCAAATCTGGGTCCCCAATCAAGTGGATGGCTCTTTTCTGAATAGAGTCGAGTAGTCTCAGCGTATGTTTGGGAGCTGAGCTCCAAACATGTGAGCAGTACTCCAAGGATGGTCGGATTTGAGCCTTGTATAAGAGCAGAAGCTGTTGTGGTGTATAAAATTTCTTCGTGCGAAAGAGTGTTCCAAGTTTTTGAGAAGCACTCTTCGCCAGACCTGCAACATAATCATGCCAAGACATGTTCGCTCCGAGGCTCACTCCAAGTAAACGAAGAGATGACGCTGGGGTAAGAGAGTGTCTCGCCATCATCATATCTGGCTCCAAAACGTTGGTCTTTTTGGAGAAGATGACTGCTTGGGTTTTTCCAGCATTAAATTGAACTTGGTTTCTATCGCCCCAAGCTAGAATGTCTTGTAAGTCATTGTTAAGTATGGCAACTTCTTGCTCCCTGCGAGTCTGTGCGTCGATGGCAGATGTTCGCGCATCTAACGCATAGGAAGATATTAGGGTACTGTCGTCGGCAAAACTGTATATTGGATTTTTTGTTGTTTCAAGCAACTCGTTTATAAATATTAGAAAGAGAGTCGGAGATAAAATGGATCCCTGAGGCACACCGGCATTGATGGAAAAGGTCTCAGAAAGAACTCCATCGACTGCCACCTGTAATGAACGATCTCCGAGATAACTCGCAAGCCACAAGCAGAATTTCTCGGGCATGCCATAGGCCTGCAGTTTTGCCAACAGTCCATCATGCCAAACACGGTCAAAAGCTCTAGAAATATCAAGCGCAACCCCTCGAGACTCCCCATGGTACTCGATTGCGCTGTTCCACAGCTCGGTGACGTAAGTGAGGAGGTCACCAGTTGACCTCTGTTTGCGGAATCCGTATTGGCGGTCGCTGATTATATTAGCTCCTTCCAAGTATTTTAAAAGATGTTGGTTAATAGCTTTCTCCATAATCTTGGATATTACTGAAAGAAGTGCCACTGGTCGATAGTTATTTGGTATAGCCTTTTTGCCTTTCTTGGGAATAGGTTGGATCCGTGCACATTTCCAGCAAGAAGGAAATATTCCCTTTTTATACGACAAGTTGAAAAGTCGGCAGAAAACAGATGACAGCTCAGTGGCGCATTTTTTTAGTACGATAACAGGTACGTCATCGGGCCCAGAAGCGTTGTTTGGGTCTCTAAGACTAACATAATGCTCTTTATGACACGCTGTCGGAAACAATGTCTGACATTTTGGTCTCCACGGAAGGGATCATTGGCGGAGTTCTTCCATGAAAGTCGACGGAAGAGTATGAAGAAAAGACTCCCGCCAACAAGTTCGCCTTCTCAGTAGCCGTGGATGCGATAGTCCCATCTGTCCGTGTAAGTGGTGGTCGTGGATCTGGTGAAGTTCTGGCTGACTGCCTTAGTTACAGACCAAAAAGATTTCGAACCATTAGGGCAGGAGAGAAGTTTGTTCTTAATTCTTTGGTTGTGAGTTTCCTTGGTTTGATCTATTATTGCTTTGCATCTGTTTCGAGCAAGGATGAAATTGTGATGGTTTATGCCGTCGGGACTCTCTCTCAATTGGCGAAAAGCCAGTTGTTTGGAGGCGACAGCTTCCTTGCATCTTTTGTTGAACCAAGGTTTGCTGTTTGAGGGCTGTTTTTTAGAAAAGGGAATGTAGGCTTCCATGCCTGTTAGGATGACTTGAGCAACTTCTCTAGCACAAACAGATGGATCATTAGAGCCGAAACAAACACTCCTCCATGGAAAATCTCGATAATATTCCCTGAGTTCTTCCCACTTAGCAGATCTATAGTGCCAGACTACACGAGGTTTACTTGCTTCTTTAGCACTAGTAATTGGTAGCACACAAGATGTTGAGACGAGTTTATGGTCTGAGGAACCTGATGGGGCTTTCACCGTAATAGTATACATTTGAGGGTTCGTGGTCAAAAACAGATCCAACAGGCTAGCGAATTCTCCCTCGTGATCGGGAATGCGTGTTGGTTCATCAACGAGCTGGGTAAAACCACAGCTGATCGCAAACGATTCCGCTTCACGGCCTTCTTCATCAGTGAAGTTTGAGTATTTCAACCAGTTGATGTTATGTACATTAAAATCACCCAAGATGGATATCTCAGCTTTGGGGTAGTTTATCTGTATGAATTCAACAGTTTTTGTGAGGGATAAAAAAAGTGTCCTATACTGTGTATCGCTGGGTGGTCGGTATAAACAACAGATAAATCTCGTCGTTTGTCGGTCTGTTATCCTAAGCCACATGACGTCAAAGTAATTGGGCTCAAAGTCTTCCTCACGTTGGCAGGAGAGGTCACTTCTGACAAAAATGCCAATTCCGAAGTTACGTCTAAATCGGGAATGAAAGTCATATCCTGTATAAAGATAATTAACTGTGCTTGATGACTCTTGGACTTTTGCTTCGCACAGTGCTAGAATGTGAGGTTTATTTGTCTGAAGATGTTGATGTACTGAATTGATATTCGTGTTTAAACCTCTAATATTACAAAAGTCGACTATAAATTTTTCCATTCTGGAGGTGTTATTATTCTTTCTCTTGCATGAATGTGCCCCTGGATTAGCCCCCGCCCGGAGATCCGAATGGGGGGTCGTTTTAACTCCGGAAAATTTTAACCCCGGGAACGCCATTCATGCATATTAATTGTTTCTTACCCCAAGGACCGGAATCTCTGGCACAGCAACGAAACGTCAGCTCTTTAAAGCGACTTCACGCCGCCTAAGCCAGAAAGATGGTATCGCACCGGGCGAGGCTGTGTGGGTTTTATGTCCTCTACCATCTGGTTTGCTAGTTTTTGTCAGCCCCGGGGTATTTAATTTCCCCGGTGTCATCTATAAGGACGACATTCCCCTATCCGCCACCCGGGGAGGCTCCCGATGGGGGACTAACAACCCCGACACGGGCGATGGAGCTCCTGATGTACCTCCACCAATATATCCAAATCACTTTGATAATTTTCGGAACCTTCCTCCTTGGTATCACCCAATGTATGTTGATCTTCTTCCCATCGGCCCTTCTAGGTTCTCTTCAACAGACCATTTTTTATACGCAAGGACTCCAATTAATTGTGACCGTAAAGCTTTAAATTCTGGGCTACGTGGAGAAATCTCTGCTCAAGTGGGCCTTGGCCCGTTCTTTTCTTTCCGTTCTAATATTATCTGATTTTTGCATATTTCTCCTGTTCTCTTTTCTACATGCCTCAGTTGTTTATTCTGTATATTACTTATTTCGAACGCATTCTTTCTTCTTATTCTTAAGCCGCCCTCTCCTCCGATCCAAATTTCAATTTTTTGATTTCAAAAATGGTCTTCTAGCTTTAATAACTTTCAAACTTAAGGCACAACTTTTCAAATCCTCGTAAAACCCCAGGCTGTAACTCCAAAGACATAAGTGTCAGAAATCCCGGGATTGATATCACTGTTACTGATATACCTACCTACTACTCGCTACAGAGGAGATCGGAATACGAATCCTGCACCAGATGTGCAAGAAAATCTCGTAGACAGGAGTTTAGCCGACACTATGGTCAGAATCAATCAAGATTCATTCCAATTCACAAAAAAGAGCACAAAATTAGTGTACACCGATCTCACGTGCTAGCAAAATAATTATGTTTATATGTTTTCCAAGAGCGATTAAAATCACACCTGCGTTCAGAAATTGGGCGGAGTTCATGCCTATGGGCCCAGCACAAGGGAACATCTCATGAGTATAAGACGGATAATAGAGAAATGCTGCGAATAAAATGTTCTGGCGCTCTTCTGCTTTCTGACAAATACTACATTAAATGGCAGTTCCGGATATCTCATATGGCTGATTAAAACTGTATACGTCACACAGAGCACGGCATACGTCAGGATCGACGAACAGATGTCTGGGCAATTGACGGTAGGCAAGGAAGTGTTCTCGCCCCAATATTCTTAAAAAGTAAAAGTAATCTAAAACTCAACCGCGCTAAATGCTACCTGCCTGCAAGGTAACATTTGCCACCAAAAACCAAACCTAAACCTGATTGGAGAGATTCGGGCCAAGATAGGGATTATTGACCTCGGTGTTTTAGTTTCGCCCCACCTTTACCGTTTGCGGGGGAGGGGGGGAGAGGCAGCAATTTCCTACGTATCTTAACCCGTAAAATTCGAATGTGCAAAAAAAACTCGTGTTCTTATTTTTTAAGATCTAGGGGGTATGGGTTGGTGTAGTTTAGCATCATTGGATGTCCCCTGTCAGGCGAACAAATCTTTTGGATATAGTTCCATGTTTCCAGATATAAACTGAGCACCTTGTATAGAGACCAAAAAATAACATGCTTGGGGATTGATGAACTGACTGGTATATTATTGATCCGAGAGAAGTTATTTAAGTAAAGAATATGATTGCATTATTAATAACAAATAAAACAACTTACCTAAATTAAGCCTATAACCTAAATATTTATTGCTTTCTAATACTTTTAAAAGTAGGTCATTTTTAAATGGTTGCTAATTATTTTCTGAACGTTGTTTAATCGTTCCAACATTATTGATCGTTTACATCGCTTAATAAGAGTTTATTAATAACATTAGACTATACATCACTGCTGAAATACGCGCAATTACCCACAGTATTAAAAAGGCGATTTCGGAGAAAGGGCAAGCAGAAACTTACGTTTGCAGGAACATTTTCTCTGACCGAAAAGCGGAAAAGCAGAAATGTTCCTCCAAACGTATGTCCTTTCTCCGAAATCGCTTTTTAGAAAATGTGAGTTACCGCACGTTATTTCAACCGTGAAGTCTAGACCATGTAAGAATAAATTTTTTTTCAAGCTTGAAGAATTTGACTCACTATGACTGACCGAAAAACTGCCGCTAATAAAGACCCGAAAATTACAATCCTCAGGCATTGTTTGAAATTCCTGCAGTTTCATTGCATTTGGCCGAAGACAGACGAAGAATTATCTCCTGGAAATGGACTTGGCTTCTCCATCAAAACGTTCGCTTACATCTCGCCCTACTTGTTTTTAATGATGACGTCAGTTGCGCATATTGTTTATGTAAAAACGAGTATGTATAACTTATTTAGGTTTATCTCACTATTACTCTATTAACCTGAAAATATAAAATATACAGGAAGGAGCATTTGCGTGATTGTGCGTGGAACTGAAAAAGGGTTACGCAAATGGCGGACGCATGTTTCCGGATGTCAATAATGCTCCTTGACAGTGCACAGTGCAAACTGACATTTGTAAAGTATTGAATCTTTTTAGAAATGCGCCAATATCAAGGCAAATTGAACACAAATAGGTGAAAATGTAATCTACGAAATAATGTAACTTTAGTTAATTTGTTTTTTTTTTTTTGGTCTGAGAACAACCACACGCAGCACAACTAACCATTACCTATGAAGTTTTTACACAAATTCAGAGCTATGATGTATCTCGTTCATGTAAAAATTACACTAATAATATAATTATGTGATTTTCAAAATGCATAAGAGAATTTCATAGGTACTTAATTAGTGCTGAAACATAATTTTGATAATGCATTTTTGATTTTACGTAAGTGTATTTTTATACATTAAAAACGATATACAGAGTCGTGTTCAAATCAAACTGGGACAGTTTAAATTTTCCTAGTGTAAGTGTGGCTTATAAATTGAACGATATTTCCATGATTTCCATAATGATCACAAATTATGATAAATTTCCTTTTGTCAAGTATCCCCAACTAGTCCAGTCAAATTATGCGAAAAAGGCATCGACTTATGCATTTCATGCGGAAAAGAAAATATTTTGTGTGGGGGTTGGGTAGTCCATGGAAAGTCTAAATCCAAAAATGCGACCTCCTACCCCTTGTGAATTAGCCGCCATATTGGTTTTAGGGGTGGATGGGGTTTTTGCACTTTACGATGTTAATTCGCATTTTACCAAAAAAAGTGTCATTTTTTACTTTATTCAGAAAAACATTCTCCACAAATTTGCCTATGTGACATTTTTTTGTATTTGCAATATTTAATGACCTACAGGTGATTCATTAAGAAAAAGGGGGATGAAAAATTGGTATTTTCGGAATAACTCCTTTTTTTCAATCGCAATCCAAAAACTGTTCCCACAAAACTTGTAGCGCTTACAATTACGAACATTTACATGACAATATCTCATTAATCGGACCAATTATTGTTGCGCAGTAGTGCGTCAAAGTCATTAAGGTGAGATCGGGCCAATTAGGTTTCTCAGGTAAGCGATAACCCAGGCCGACTCGCTCCAAATAGGGCTGCCGTATATAGATAAGATTTGTCTGTGATGTGGTAAAACCAATAAAAACGTGTCTAGACAAGCCTAGAAAATATATGCACTTTAAAAAAACATTAGCCTGTTCGTGAAAATCTGGAAACACATCCCAAAAAAACTCATTCGATCAGTTAGGAAACGACCAGTGTTCCAAAATGAGTGACTGCTTCATCTGTAAAGAGGCCTTGGACCTCGACGAAAATCGCGTCATTAAAGAAAAAGGGGTACAAACTCTTTGGAAATCCGCGAATACGAGGGAAGACAAAGAAAATGAGGTCATGTTAAACATGTATTTAATATCGTGTATTTATAATATCTTTATACGGGGACACAGCTACAAGTGACGGTTTGAATGGATGCAGATATAAACGTTTCGCTAAATCATCAGCAAAAAGTAAATGCAACCTAGCAGCTTTACCACCAACTGCCGAAGCAGCAAAATACCACACTCATCGGACCTACTACCAAATACAAAAATGGCTCAACAATGAAAAAAATCCTGAGCACTGGGGATGGAAAAAAGATTCGAGGGGTTGGATGCCATTGACTACCACTGGGGATCCTGCACCACAATCGTTGATAAAGTTGATATCCTGTAAATGTACGAAAAATTGTGGAGCAGCTTGTGGCTGCCGAAAAGCGGGTCTTCACTGTACGGCGATCTGCCAGAACTGTTCCGGGGAAATATGCGACAACGTACCAGAAAAACTCTCAGCGATGGATGAGTTTGAAAATGATGATGACGACGAAGAACCAGATTCTTGGCAAAAAATCGCAGTAGGCACATTCTCTGGATCACATCGACATAAGAATCAATTCACCTGGTTCTTCACGGAAAAAAAGAAAAAATGAGAACGATAGCTTCCCAATAAACACCGGACTATATATGTGAAACCCAAAGGAAATAAATAAACATTTTTTTGAATACGATTTACCATTGAATTTTTTTCTAATGCGATAATATTCATCGGCTTCGCCTCGAAATATTAATTCACATTCGTCTAAAGAAAATTTCGTCCTGTGGTAGGTACATAAAATACTATTATTATGAATAATTTAACACAACTTGTACGACAGTCGTTTATACTTTCGAGAGTCTAGAATTGATTCTACAAATGGATCAAAGTACTTTTCATGCATCTCGCATAATAACGATATATTAATTTTTCTGAATTTTGACAAATTCAAAACCTAAGATTCATGATATTTTGACTAGGTACATCAATTGGATTGGACGAGTGAAAGGTTAAGTTCGCAGACTTCGGCGCACTACTGCGCAACAATAATTGGTCCGATTATTGAGATATCGTTATGAAAATGTTCGTAATTGTAAGCGCTACAAGTTTTGTGGGAACAATTTTTGGATTGCGATTGAAAAAAAGGAGTTATTCTGAAAATACCAATTTTTCATCCCCCTTGTTCTTAATGAATCACCTGTAGGTCATTAAATATTGCAAATACGAAAAAATGTCACATATGCAAATTTGTGGAGAATGTTTTCCTGAATAAAGTAAGTAATGACACTTTTTTCGGTAAAATGCGAATTAACGTCGTAAAGTGCAAAAACTCCATCCACCCCTAAAACCAATATGGCGGCTAATTCACAAGAGGTAGGAGGTCGCATATTTGGATTTAGATTCTCCATGGACTACCCAACCCCCACACAAAATATTTTCTTTTCCGCATGAAATGCACATTTAAATCCTACTTTGACTTTACTAAACATATTTAATAACATCAAGTTACAACTAACATTGTGAAAGCCCCAAACACAACACAGCAAAAAAGTACCCTAATTTCATATGAACACGAATTTACATCATAGATACACCCCGATTATTATTGTCCACGGTCTTTAAGAACCTGACCAGGACTACTCTTATTATATGTTTCTAATTTTACAATAAATACGGATGGACAGCATACATATAAACACCGAATTCGTGAATAATACTCATGACGTTTGTCAAATTTTATTTTTTTATTATTATTTAACAAGTTTATTTACGAATGAGTCATCGCTGGTAGTCCAAGATGGCGAATTCGGTGGATTTTTCAATGCACAGATTTAGTATTGCTCCTTCCTTTGTATTAAGTATTATATATTCTCAAGTAGTAATAACTCACTTAAGCATCATCTATCACCAAACCTTTCATAAGCCGCTTCGTTGAGGTGCCACACTGATCTTGTGAAATTATTAGGGCTTCACCTGTGTGACTCTGGGCAATGAATGGCAGGTCTGATAATTACCAACCTGAAATGTGCAACGATTGAAGTTGTTCAACTTATTTATATTGACAAAACTGCTCCTTAGGTGTCGCCACCCAGAATCCTCCTCGGGAGCGTCAAATTTCTGTATCGTCGCGAATTATTAGTGTAATAAATTCTAGCAGAACGAAATTTTATTGTTGAAAAACAATAAAAAAATTTATTTGTGACTACCTCCATCTCTGATTGGTTTACTGAGATTCAAGAAATTGCTTTTTCAGTGAACTATCAGAGTTGGTAGTGAAAAAATTGCAGATTGCTCTGAGAGAATCTCTGATGACATATTGAAAGATATACTTATACTTTTCAGTCGTCAGATGGTATTTGCCTTGCAAGTTACTATATGTTTCCAACAAATCATATGCAAGTACTTTAGAACATAAAGCTGCAGATTGACGATGCGGGGACGTCCAATGTGCTTCTATACTGGGAGATTGAACTGGTTATCTAACTCGCTTTCCGATCATGCTAATAAATCTTTGAGTTTACGTGATGTTCAAATACGTTCCAATATTGTCTTACTATTCATATTTTATTTATTTTGACCTATAAGTAGCACCCCCTACCTATTACTTGAAAATTGGCCCACGGCAGAAGCTAGCAGGTATGCGTATGTTCATGGTAATACACACTTACACTACCCTATTGATATTGATATTGAGGGTGTCAGATGCGCTGCGACCTATTACAGATCTATTGTGCCCCCTCTTCTCTGCTCCTTTGGAGTGTATTCCCTTCATTGAAGCAGCCTCTCCAACTCCGCTTCCCTTTGGAATTTCAGGATTTGAAGGGGATCAAGGCCGGGCAAAGCCCCCCCGTTGAGCTGGTGTTGGCCCAGAACATCGTTTCTTTCACGTTCTAGTGCTTCGCAGTTCATCAATAGGTGACGAGGCGTCTCGTTTTCTTCCCTGCAGAGTCTGCAAACGCCATCTTTTTCTATACCAAGTTTCCTAAGGTGTTCATTGAGCTTGCAATGACCTGTTAGGAATCCTGTTAGCATTCTGAGACTTCCTTTGTTGAGGGTCAGAAGTTTCCTTGACCTTTCTCGGTTAAAGTTACCGAGGAGCTCCTTGGATTGTCTCAATCCTGAGAGGTTATTCCAATGGATTTCTCTCAGTTTTTCTTCTTCCTTCCGAAGTTCTGCCTTGAAAAACGTGTCTTCAAGGCTACAGAATGGTTCTGGTCCTATAAAGGGCGTCGGTGCTCCTTTTCTTGCCAATGAGTGGGCACGTTCGTTTCCCTCAATCCCAGTGTGTCCTGGTATCCATTTGAGGTGAATTTTGTTCTCTCTGCCTAGTTTATTGAGTTTTTGTAGGCAGTTCCATGCCATTTTCGAGCTGATGATAGGAGAGCTCGGCGTCTTTATGGCTGCTTGACTGTCTGTCAGTATTGCTATTTCCCTATTTTTATAGTTTCTGTCGAGGTTTATTTGGGCGCATACTTCTATTGCGTACAGTTCCGCTTGAAGTATGCTTGGGGATGTTCCCATCGGCTCGGAGTAGTTGGTGCCTGGCCCATATACTCCTGCCCCAGTTCCCTCGGTGGCCTTTGAGCCGTCTGTGTACCATCTTATTGTACCTTCTTTGAGAGTGTGAATGGATGTGTTGCTCCATTCTTCTTTCGTAGACAGTTCCATGATGAAGTTTCTCTTGAAGCTGAATTTCTTGACAGTTTTGTATTTTGGCATTATCAGGAGGTTTTTACAGATGTTCAGGGGTTGATTTCCTTCGGTCCGTAGTCCCCCCCTGATCGCCATTCTTGACATTCTGAGTTGAGCCTCTGCGGCACTTCTCTCAATCACTAAGTGCAGTGGTGTGAGATCTAGAATTACTTCCAACGCTGCTGTTGGGCATGTTCTCATTGCTCCTGTGATGCCGAGGCATGCAAGTCTCTGGATCTTCTCGAGTGTTTTCCTCGCTGTTATTAGCTTGGTCCTCTTGTACCAGACGACCGCTCCGTATGTGATGATGGGTCTCACTAGCATGGTGTACATCCAGCGTAAAATGGATGGGTTACAACCCCATGCATTCCCCGCCATTCTCCTGCACACCATGAGTACGGATGTGGCCTTACTTACTGTTGCACTTAAGTGCTTGTTCCACATTAGCTTCTTATCCAGTGTTATTCCCAGATATTTTACTTCTTCCTTCCATTCTAACTCGACTCCATTTAAGTCGATGGTTTTTAAGGTTTGGAAGCTTGTTTTTTTCTTGTGAATGGTATCAGTGTAGTTTTTGTAGGATTGATGTTGAGTCCTATTTCCTGGCACCATTTCAAGGTTATCTTTAACCCCCTCTGTACTATGTCGCAGAGTGTTCCTTCAAATTTTCCTCTGGCCATGATGACGATGTCATCGGCATACCCGATGCAGGTAATGCCGTTCTCGGTGAGTAACCCGAGGAGCTCGTCTACTACCAGGCTCCATAGGAGGGGGGATAACACCCCTCCTTGTGGGCATCCTTTTGTTGTTTTCACCTGGACACCATCCAGGTCAGGTCAGGTCAGGTCAGGTCAGGTCAGGTCACTTGAGGATGTAATCCTTTTGTTGTTTTCACCTGGATGGTGTCATCGCCCACTTTGGTTCCAATTATTCTTGTGGACAGCATTTGTTGAATCCAATGGGATGTTGTGCTGTTAATGCCTTTTTTAGTTAGGGCTTTCTTGATAGCATCGCAAGAGGTGTTGTCGAATGCTCCTTCTATGTCCAGAAAGGCGCAAATGGCCGTTTCCTTGCACTCCAGAGTGTCCTGAATCTTTTCTGTCAGCTCATACAGGGCGGTCTCTGTCGATCTGCCCGCTCTGTATGCATGCTGGCTTGGGTGTAATGGTCCCCTGTTCAGTGTCTCCGTTCTGATGTGATTATCAATGATTTTCTCCATCGTCTTACACTACCCTATCGTACACATTTTGTTACTCAGAAAATAAATATGGTCTGGCGGCTCTGGTCTCTTACTCTGTTCCCTCAACGGGTAATTCAGAAACCATGTGTTGTCTGCTAAACTTTTGATTTATGCTGTAATGTTAACGGCATTTTATTGTTTTTTTTTATTATATATCTCGCCGATATCTCTCTTAACTTTTACTTTATCTACTTTCGCCATATTTTAACCAGCTACATTATAAGACAATATATATTTGAGTAAAACGAGAGTAAGTGAAACAGAAGCTGACTAACAGAATATCTTCAGTTTGTCTCTTTACATCAGTCAAAAATTTATCGCTTCCTTTCACCACACTACAGCATCATTTGAGGCAATATCTAACATTCGTTAATTGGAACCAACTCCTCTTCTTGCGCAATAATTAAAATGTTCTAGTTAATTAGTTATTACAATTCAACTCAAACAATTTGATAATTTTCAGATAAGCTAGATGTGACCTTATATGAAGACGTTGTTGTAATTATGGCTATATTCATGTTTTGTGTAGTGACAGTGGAAATGTACTACAAGCAAAAACAATTCGCCGGCCTTTTACTCAAACTCTGCGATTATAAATTTGGTCGACCAAAAGATTTAGACAGAATTGAGAGCTTGCTAAGATTTTTCTCAAATGGATTCTATTCATGTATAATTCTTTCCATTTTTCTATTTGGGCTCTTTCCAATTATCGAGAAGTCCAAATGCGAGAAGTATTTCAAAATGAAAGGGACTTTGGAACTTTGTGGGTATTTCATACCCACTCCTCCTTCGTTTGTACCAAAAATTGGCTCAATTACAATCAGACCAGTGGTATTTGGACTTCAGATGTGTTCTGCTTTGGCAGCTGCGTGCCCAGCAGGGATGTTGTCTATTCTAGGTTTTGAATTGAATATTCACTTGGTTTTTCACATGAAGCATTTGAAAAGCCAAATAAAGTCTCTATCAGGAGATGTTACTAGAGAGGAATTGTGTAATGTGGCGAAGTTTCATCAACACATTATCTCGTAAGTCATCAGGTAATTTGGATGAAATTAAGCTAATCAGCAGGATAATTTTAGAACTATGGACTTGACGAACAAGTGTTCTTCTCGAGCGTTGGGTATTCATACTATCTTCACTTCTTCGATCCTTGCCAGTATCCTACATCAACT
Organism: Malachius bipustulatus; assembly: GCA_910589415.1. Taxonomy (NCBI): domain Eukaryota; kingdom Metazoa; phylum Arthropoda; class Insecta; order Coleoptera; family Melyridae; genus Malachius; species Malachius bipustulatus. Next base: position 42,542,259 of record OU342636.1, read on the forward strand.
AATGAACCTTACTTGGGTGCGTATACTATTAACTTAGTGTGTGTCTGAACCATCAGATGTCTTCTAATTCAATTATTCTTATTCTTAAGGAAACTCCTGCTGCAGTAGTATCCCATCTAATTCTTTGGATTGTGTCTTTGTTTTTAAATTCACTTGGAGGAGAATTAATTCAGAACGAGGTAAGCACTTACCAACACAAAGTGGAGGGAATAATGAATATATTTCTTTTCAGAGTACAGATATAGGTACTGCTTTATACTTTTCTGATTGGCTGGAATGGGACCAATCATTAAAGAAGGACATGTTGTTAATTTTAATAAGGACTCAAAAACCCTTAGTGCTAAAGGGTGGTCCTTTTGGTTACTTGTCACTAGGGGTCTTCATTTCCGTAATAAATTGTCTATTGTAAGTTATATATCGATAATAATATTGTAATTTTTCAGGTACTTAAAGGTTTACATACTCTGACTATTACACTTATGAATATATGAAGTATAAAGATGAGATTATAATATTATATAGGAGCTAAAGTCACAGAAGTTCAGTTATATATTGCATATTACTTAATAACTTTTTCTTTATATCTAGTAGAAATGTGGAAATTAGTTTTAATTTATAAGTTCCTAGTGTATATTATTGAGATGAAATACATAGTCTGCTCGTTTTGCTTGTATAATGTACCTACCTATACCTAGCTTCAGAGTGGAAATCTGATGATATAGGAGATTAAACTAGCTGCTTGTCTTTAAGTGTACATATTTTCATTAAAAAAAATTATGAAAATCACTCAAACCATCAAATGTCAACTGATCCTGACTTCCAGAACACGAAAAAGTTTTTTTTTCCCAAAATTCACCTTCACACAATATAATATCTAATTGTATACCAGCTGATTTTTGAAAAAAGTGTTTTTTTTTCAAAATTTACCTGCCGACGGTATACTTACACCAGGCGATTTTTAAAAAACTTGTCACCCTGCGAATTTATAGAAGTGGGATCTGAAGACGAAAAGGCTGAAAGCATTTAGCACATGCAATAAGCCCATGAGGTTGAGGTGCTTTTGGCGACCTTGTATAAGACGGCCCCCGAAGGAAAAAAAACTACGCTAATATGACTTAAATATGGAAAATTTCAGAAAGCCAGTTTAAAAAGCGGTGAAAAATTCATAATTGGATCGCATAAAAATATAGGTACATTATTTATTCAATTGACGCGCAAGAAGGTTTGTTAAGGTTGCATTTGATGGAATTTTATTTAGGAGTCTATTTATGAAAGATTTTTCTCCAAAAATCTATTCAGTCAAGACCAATCATAATAAACAAACAAACAAACAGACAGCTCAAGATTTTCTGCAAACTACCATTTGGACTACTAATACTTTCTATAGTTTTCGTGTGACATTATTGTTTAATCTTGAAATCTAATTATTTTTCTCTTTTCAAAAAACAAAAACGAGACTGAAGATTGAAACGGCGATGACGAATCATTTATAAGCAACAATTGTAATCTGCTATGGTCAATAAAGTTGATTAAATTTCTATAGCACTACCCAAATAACATGCCAATTGAAACAGTATTCCTGCGGGATAGGGCTTAATTTGGATGCAAAATAAATGAAAGTAATTTATTTATTTATAGCAATCTAATTGCCATAATATAAGCCCTGAAAATCAAAGTTTTATTGTCAATGTTACCATTAAAACAATAACATATAGGATGTTATTTTTCAACACTAACAGTCAATGTGGCAAATCTGATTATTATGTAATTTTTTTTTCATATTTCATATAGGACACCTGTATATTATTAATTTTATGAACTTTTGAGAAAATTCAATAGCAATGGTTTCCACAGTTGCAGTTTTAATTGACTATAGTTTTATGAGTTATATTTTGAACAATTTGAACAATTTCGATAATGAATTGGTAATACTCAATTAAGTCACTATTTTCAGCCAAAACCTTTTTTTTTCGACATTTTTTCAACATTTGTTGGGTGAATTTTACTCTTAATAGATTGGGTCGCGCCTTCTATCAATTCTTGCACGTGTTGTAATTTATAGGGACGCATTTTTTATTTTTTCATTCACCTGCGACTTGACGCGTAGTAGTTGTTTGATCTTCTTGAAAAGTTTAGTAAAATATTAAGTTTAACATCATCATTCACAAAAGTAGGTTTTCTAGATGATGGTCTTATACGTGTGCATGCTTATGAAATTGTGCAGATATTTTGGACACAGATCCATGAGAAATGGATTTTTTTGCATTAAAAAGATCAACAGCAACCTTGGACCTAATATAGTTAATTACATTCCACTGACGTAACCGGTACGTAATAACGTATGGTATTCGCTACTCGAGTGTAGTCTCCTCTGTTTATCATCTCGTGCACTGTCGTCTGTTGTACTCACTCTCTGTGTCTTTGCAACTATGAAAACCATTTTACATTATTTTCTACATCATCGCGCTGTCTACTTTTTCTGATTCATACACAATGCCGTGCGTATGCAGGTTAATACACGTAAGTTCATACTACACAGTCAGCAGCAAACTACATATGTCTCTGCATGGTAACATTGTATTTAGTGGTTGGAAGTGAGTTAAAAATGGAAACCATGATAACTTTATCGTGAATTATTACCATGGTCAGAAGTCAAAAAATCACAACGCGCTTACTCGAACCGGATATTTTGGTAAACACTTTTTCAAAAAAATATTAAAATTTATTTATTTATTTTGCCATTATTAATTCCCTAAAGCAGTAAACTGCCATGGAACAGGTCAAAAATCAAATACAAATTAATAGAAATGTACACATACAAACAAAATGAACGAAAAACAATGCAATAAAGTCAAATTCATAAAATAACAAACACCTAGATAAAGAAACTGGAGACGACCAGGGTCACTGAGCACAGGAAACACTTTTAAAAACTTTATCAAGAGAATAAAAGGCATGAGTCACCAAAAAGTCCCTTATTTTCAATTTAAAATCTTTCAAAGGGAGATTTCTAATAGTAATAGGCAGTCTGTTGTACAACGTCGGTCCGTAATAGTTAGTGCCCATTCGAGCCCTATTTACCCTATTGAAATCCAGAAATATATTGTTGCCATTCCGCGTGTGGCGAGCGCTGACATCAGAGTGAATCATATAATTGGAAATATGTTCTTTAACATAAATTAAACAGTGATATGCGTTAAGGATGGAACCGTCAAAATACCCAGTTTAGCAAAACTATTCCTGCAGTCGTCACGGTATCCAATCCGGTCCAAAGCTCTTACTGCCCTCCTCTGTAAAGCGAAGACTCTATCCGTAGTGGCACAGTGACCCCATATCAATATTGCGTATGACAATCTACTATGAATTGTTGCAAAGTACACGGATTTTGCCACGCCCAAGCTTACCAGCGGCATTATGTTTCTAAGGGCAAAAATATAAGAAGATATACCACGCGCTAGGCAATCAGTGTGACTAGCCCAAGTTAGTTTAGAGTCCAATCTGACACCAAGAAAGCGAACGTCAGAAGAAAACCCCGACCGGGTCAGATCTCTTAGAGAAAAGCAAGAATTCACCGTCTTTGCAGCATTCAAGGACAATCGGTTGGAAGCAAACCATTCTGAAACAGTCCGTTCCAGTTTTAACATTTTTTGAGACAGACCATTCAGTTGAGTATCTCTCGTCACTAGAGTCGTGTCATCGGCAAATAGAATGGGTAAGGCTTCAGATACAAAATCCGGTAAGTCATTAATGTATATCAAAAACAGGATGGGCCCCAAAACGGATCCCTGTGGAACACCCGTCTTGTTGTCCACCAAATCTGATCTACTTAGTATTCTAATTCTAAAAGAATATATCAATATAAAATTTGGATTACACATGACACCTTATAAGTTATTTTAACATACGAAGACTTAGGTATGTATACGAATAAAAAATAAATAACCAAACGTTGGTGATAATTATTACTATACTTGTTGTACGTTAAAATTGTAACATTCAATAATAGCGTTTCATTTGCATGACTTAAAATGGCGTCAATATAGCAAGAAATTCTCTGAAAAAAAAATTGATCTCGAACAGGGTATACTTACTTAAAGTATTCGTCACTACAATGTCAGTGACAAAAACTAAAAATATTCCCTGTAAGGGGATTTTCACTGCATAGTATAGAAATATAAAGAAATTTATTACTCTGGCTTAGCGACTTATATACGGCAGGTATATATCAACTACTAAGTTCCCTACTTTGTGGTACCTACCAAGTGGTAACCTGACGATTCCATATTAAACTACTTATAATGATTTTAGATCAAACGACTAAATTACCCACCGATTAAGCTAATCCAATATTAAATAAATCAATAAAATAACATAACTATGATTTGAGAAGTGCGTATAAGTACATAATCTATTCAGTTCAATTGACATTTAAGTATACGCTAATAGCCTCAAAAAATATCCCACAGATCATATTACCTATAGGGTGTTCCTAAAATTGACGGTACAAATGAAGAGGAGAGATTCCTTAAGTAATTTTATAGAAAAAAGTCCAATAAACGTTTCGTTTTCGAGATAAAAGAGAGGACAAGTGTTCCAGAAAAAATAACACCCTGTAGATTTGCTATCGAAATTTGCATGTCACATGATGTAAACTCTCAATTGTAATATCTGTGCCTAATTTCAGTTGAATATTTTGTGAAGTGTATAGATACTATGATAAAACTTGAAAAAAATTCAAACTTCAACACCCTGTATCTCGAAAACGAAACGTTTGCGACCCCATGTTTATTTTATTGGACTTTTTGTTCTTAAAATCACTTAAGGAATATCCCCTCTTCATTTGTAGGTACCTCTAATTAAGGAACACCTGTATAGTGTCAGTCTTGCTTTCATATCAGCTGATCTCACTGTGTAAGTAAGTGCAGGCTTATTCTATACCTTTTAATAATGAAATACCTAATAAACAAGTGGTGAAAATTACTTTGAAGTATTTTGCGACGGTAGCCAGAACATTGGTTTTACTATAAACATTATACGAGTACTACAAGGTATCGCGACTTAAAAGTTCAATTTTAAGTTCCAAAAACGTTACCGCAACTCCAGCAACTACTTTAAAGTTTAAAAAATTTTGAAGGAAAAATTTGGCAGCCTGTCAAAGTTATCGCAACTACCTATCATAATATAACTTCAATGTTCCAACGATTTTGAGGTAGTTTTACTAGCGACGATAACGTTTCGTAGACTTTAAAAGCTATACTATATGAAGAAACATATAACTTTATATAGTACCGATATATTGTGTTAATATACTACACAGTTCCCTAAGAAGCCTAAATTGAGGTATAAAACAACTTTCGTGTCATAAATTTAGTCTTATAGATACGTAATAACGACTTAGTGAGAGTTCCGATTACTTCCAAGTCAGTGACTGCTATAATAATACTTTAATGCAGCTTGGGATTTTTTTTATTTTTTATTTTTTGTGTATAGATGTGATCGCTAGGGAAATCTTGATCAATTGTCAGCTCCTACTTTGCTCCAGCTGTTCAAAGACGTGAAATACAGTGGATATTGTAATATGCTGGCGCAAAGTAACCCCCGTCCATTGGTAGACTTTGCTCCACTTTTTAACAAAAAAAAAAAAAACAGATAATACCTTTTTTGAAAACGAAACAACATCATAACAACGTCGTTGACACTTCTGGTTATGTTGTATGTCAAAATATGTATGTTAAAAAAATTTCTGTTATAATATGTAAATCTTCTATTTGAAAATGGAGCAAAGTCACCCCAGTTTACGGTATGAAATTTAACATCGGCCGGTTTTTCGGTTATCTTGTGTAGTATAGATGATGGAAGTATACAGGGTGTCCCATAATATGTGGGCAATCTCCCGGATTTGGGTAAATTTCGATAAAATAAATGAAAAAATAGCTATAAAATTAATTCCTCAGAGACACCCCTACAAAGATATTAGCTGTTGAAGTTGAGGGTTGAAAATCAATTTTTTGCAATAACTTTTTTATTTCTTGACCGATTTTGATAATTTTTGGCGTTATTTTGTATTATTTTCAACTGTTTGGAATAGTGTTTCATAATCTTTGGTAGCACACACATAGACCTCGGGATGGCATAACCCCCTCATTCACTTGAAAGAAAACAATAAAAATAATAATTTTACAGTTTAAAAGTTTTTTTTACAATTTTAATAACCGTTATCGAGATAAACGTCCTTCTAATAGGTGATGCGTCGCAGGAACTTTCTAAATTTCAAGTAAATTTTAACAAGATGGCTGACCTATGACAGTAAATTGAGCAGGAAACAAAACAATAACTTAATTAAATACACGTCAAACAGTGTCAAAGATTTTATTTCATGCTGATTCAATTCTAACTGATTTTAAAATGAGTTACAAAAACGCTGAATACGCAGAAAATCAGTTAGAATTGAATCTGCATGAAATGAAATCTTTTGACAAAGACGTGTATTTAATTAAGTTATTGTTTTATTTCCTGCTCAATTTACTGTCATAGGTCAGCCATCTTGTTAAAATTTACTTGAAATTTAGAAAGTTCCTGCGACGCATCACCTATTAGAAGGACGTTTATCTCGATAACGGTTCGCTCTATCGAAATAAATAAGGATACATTTGTTATGTAAAAAATGTCAAATAAAAAGAAAATTAACCTTAAAAAACTGTAAAATTATTATTTTTATTGTTTTCTTTCAAGTGAATGAGGGGGTTATGCCATCCCGAGGTCTATGTGTGTGCTACCAAAGATTATGAAACACTATTCTAAACAGTCCCAAATAATACAAAATAAAACCAAAAATTATCAAAATCGATCAAGAAATAAAAAAGTTATTGCAATAAATTGATTTTCAACCCTCAACTTCAACAGCTAATATCTTTGTAGGGGTGTCTCTGAGGAATTAATTTTATAGATATTTTTTCATGTATTTTTACGAAATTTACCCAAATCCGGGAGATTGCCCACATATTATGGGACACCCTGTATAGACATGTTAAAATTTAAAAAAAAAACGTTTTTCAAAGATGCAAGACAACATCATGGAATGTGCATAATTTTTAACATGCCATACTTGCCCTAAGTATGATGGGCAATTAACACTTCCAATCCATGATACAAATCGGAGTTGGTAAATTCCACACTAAGTCTACCTGCTCTCTAATCCCAGAGCACACCAACCTTTAAAAGGTCTTTAATTCTTATAGGTAATTTCCACACCAAAATAGGAAGTATAATTTAATGCTGTTACAGAGGAACCAGAATAAAGATGCCTATAGGTAGATTTTTTCTTGTAAATAGTTAAATAAGTCTCCTAATGCATGCAATAAAAATCGTCATTTTATTAAAAAAAAAAAAAGCCAATAAGCATTGCATTTTCTCCCAATGAATATAAATATCTAATGGAGATAAAAAATTTCTGATAAAATAGTAGTTTTATTTGGTGAATATTTACTTGAGCGGCATGATATAGGACGATTTGTCTTCTACTTTCGGATAGCTTGTGTCTCTAGAAATATCAAGGTATACTAGATGGAAACAATATTTGAACTCTCGTAAATCTTCTTGCAATGTTTACTTAAGAGATTAATGGACAACCAACATTGAAAAGTAAATAGAGAAGGGTGTCCGACCAGCACCGTATCTAGGTGTAATTTAAAATTTAGAAACTGTATAAGAAACAACTTAACTTGATTTACATTTTATGTACCTAATAGGCGCTTGTCTTAAAGCAGGGTATTAATTTCCAGTCATAAATCCTTGTCAATGTAATATGTAGGTACTTAATTGATAATTTCATAAAAGTTGACCCATGCATGAAAAGCACATTTTTTCCTGAAGATAAAATGAATATTGTTGGAATACTACCCTGCAGGAAAAGGTCTTATAGCATTATTGCTTGCAATAATGTCTTTACGATGTTACGCTTAAATCCTCTTTGTGTCGGTAGGTACATAGCCTCCGGGCCTTCAAATATTCCTTCCACCTAGTATACCATTGAATTTTTGCGCCTGCAAGTAGTAGTTGAGAAATAAGGCCTTAAAGTGTCATCATTGCGGTTACAAATCATATTAAAACACTTATTTACTGCAGTAAGTCAGGTCTTTGGTCAGGGTAGGTTTTTTTCCCTTCAAATGTTCGTAAAATGAAAAAACCCTACCCTGACCAAAAATCTGACGGAACCGGTAGCTACTATACGGTCTCGTGGAGAGCGGGTTTCCTGTTCGAGCGCATATTAGGTATTATGTTCGATTTATACGTCGTATTAGGGCAAGGATGATACTTTAAGGCCTTATTTCTCGACTGTTACTCTTGCCGGCGCAAAAAACAGTTTATGCTAACAATTAGATCATTTCGTTATATCTCTTGTTAGTCAACTATACCACTTTAAGATATCAGCGTACGAGTATCTTTACCTGTTGGGTCTCGGTGTGGAATTTATCTATGAGATTACAGGTACTCAAATATGTCCAAGTCGTAAAAGGATTACTGGTGTGCAATTTACCTGTGCCCATACAAATTCTTCTGAAGTCTAATAATTAATAATTAAGATGAAGTTCTCAGACTAGTTCATATTGACCGAATTATACAGGATGATTCATGAGTGACCTTACATAGACCAATGGTGATAAGCGGACTTCAAGGCGGGTCGAAAACCACAAAAGAAATTTTTTTTTCGTGATTGGTTACGAAGTTACAGGGTGTTTTATGTACCAGGTACAAAATTTTGTAGGCGATATTTCTGAAACGGCTGGAGATATTTTGTCGAAATTTACTAGGAATGGTGCATTCCGGAAACTCATCAAAACCGCATTCTGAGTTAATTAAAAATCCAGGACCGGACTTGAAATTTTTTGCCCCCATGGTCTTTGTTGAAAAAGTTAATTTTGTGACGATGTTTCTGAAAAACTGTCATGGAATTTGAAAAGATAAGAAAAAACTCTATAGAAATCATTCCTCAATTTGAACGGCACACCCAAACCGTCTCGAAAAAAAAATGTCAAAGTAAAACTTTTCTGTAAATTATCGTTTTCGAGCAGACATATTTTACTTAATGTTCGTCTCAATTCCTTCAAATTTATTTTTTGACTTGTTTCTGTGGGAAAAATGTCAGTGTAAATTAAATGTTATCAATATTAATGTTATAAACGGTTCTCATAATGTCCTTTACCAACTTCAATACATTTCCTGCAGCGTTTCCATAAATTTTGGTTTGCTTTTTGAATTATTTGCCTGTTGTTTCTAATTTCATCAGCAACTACCAGTATTCGCGTCCTGAGCTCCTCTCTGGTACTTACTTCCGTTTTTTAGACTTCCTGCTTCATATGGCCCCATGGGTAATAGTCTAAAACAGTGAGGTTGGGGGACCTAGGTGGTCAGGAATGAGGGCCGCCGCGCCCGAACCAAGGATTGGGGTACTCATTGTGGAGATGCTCTCTCACTTGTCGAGAAAAATGTGGTGGTGCCCCATCTTGCTGGAAGGAAAGAGCACGCCTGCTCACGTTCGCCTCTGCAAGCAAGCCGGGCAAAATGACTTGTAGGAAAAGTAAATAAATTTCCCCTCTGAGCCACCCAGCAAAAAAATGGGGTCCTATTAGGGTATCATTTGCAATGCCACACTACACATTTATAGAAAAACTGTTGCGAGTTCTTCTGAACAACAGAGCGCGGATTTTCATATGCCCATAGGTGGGAGTTTTTTTTATTCGTTACACCATCCCGCGTGAACTGAGCTTCGATCAGTACACAAAATTCTACGCAGTCCATTCAATGGAACTTCATTGAATGGTTGAAGCCTCTGTACGCTTTGTACGTGACAGGGATGCATCCGCGCTCTTCTTTTTTTCAAGGTTCCCCATACTCTTGATTGAGAAATGCCCAGTGCTTGCCCAATTCTTCGCGTAGTTGTACTTGGATTTACTACCACCATCTCCACGATGTTTTGATGGTTCAGATTTTCCAATTGATGAGGTTCAGTATTCCTTTGAACTCAGGGAAATATGCCGTGGTTTCGAGAAAATTGGAAAACAGACGCGAAACGTTACATGGGCCGGTGTTCTTCGATTGTGATCTTCTATGGTATTCTCTCGCAGCTGCTCTTGAATTTCCATTGCAGAAACCATACACAAACATAATATCTGCGTATTCGTTATTAGTGAAATGATTTGTGATTATTAGTGAAATCTGAAAATTTTGCAGTTGACACCTGATTTCCCAGTAATAAAGCTTGGCCTTCTGTCAAACATTTTTCCCACAGAAACAAGTCAAAAAATAAATTTGAAGGAATTCAGACGAACATTAAGTAAAATATGTCTGCTCGAAAACGATAATTTACAGAAAAGTTTTACTTTGACTTTTTTTTTCGAGACGGTTTGGGTGTGCCGTTCAAATTGAGGAATGATTTCTATAGAGTTTTTTCTTATCTTTTCAAATTCGATGACAGTTTTTCAGAAACATCGTCAGAAAATTAACTTTTTCAACAAAGACCATGGGGGCAAAAAATTTCAAGTTCGGTCCTGGATTTTTAATTAACTCAGAATGCGGTTTTGACGAGTTTCCGGAATGCACAATTCCTAGTAAATTTCGACAAAATATCTCCAGCCGTTTCAGAAATATCGCCTATCAAAGTTTTGTACCTGAGACATAAAACACCCTGTAAATTCGTAACCACTCACGAAAAAAAAATTTCTTTTGTGGTTTTCGACCCGCCTTGAAGTCCGCTTATCACCATTGGTCTATGTAAGGTCACTCATGAATCACCCTGTATAAGTTTAACCTACTAAGGTATTACTAAAAACCCATTTTAAAATACCTATATTCAAGTTTATTTACTGAAAGAAAATTTATTGGTAATAATTAAGTAGCTAACGGCCAATATTATAAACGCTGGTTAAGTTAACTGGCCGATTTCTGTGGTCGTTTCTAGAGAAGATATAGACTATAGGTCGAAATTATTTCAATTTAATTACTCTTGGTATGAAAGGGATTACAAAAATGTTAATAAAAGTTATTCGAGGTCAATATTAGCTTCAAAATCGGGCACAGAAATCTTCCAGTTAACATAACCAGCGTTTATAATATTGGCCGTAAATCAATATTTATAAATAAGGTAAAAAAATAACCTACCACTGATAGTATTCTAGCGATAATATATTATGTGATATAGGGAGTATTTTACCTACCTATACACGCGTATTGTGGACTTCGTGATAATGAATAATTAGGTATACCTATCTCAAATTAAAAATAAAAATAATTTAAAAAGTAGGACTTAAAATATATTTAAAATATATAAATTAGAAGAAAAAATTAAGCAAAACAATATTACATATTTCGGAAATGAAGACAAAAAAGATGCCAATGTATCTGGCAGCAGTACGAAAATATTTTTGTATAAAGTATAATGAAATCAATTTAAACCAGGAAGAAGGCCTTGGTATGCCTAGTGAAACAATAAAAATGAGACTGTTTCTAGAGGGTATATACTTAAGAGTTCAAATATAGATTGTGCGGTTAATTTTCAAATCACATAGAAAACAAAACATTTAGGTAAAAAATAAATTTTTCAAACAGTTAAACAAAAATAGGGTAGGTATGTAAATAAAATAGACCATATTTTATTAAAACCAAAATATTTTAAATGTTTAGAACGAGAATCCGGGAGAGAGACTTACTTAGGTAAATAAAGTATAATCCCCTTGCGCAATGATTTAAGAAAAATGATTTGCAGATTTGGTTTTAAAGACGACTACAGGTATACATTAAACGAAGAATTAGGTAATTGCAAATCAGCTTAATGTTCTTTGTTTGTAAATAGTAAATTGCATATGCAATAATTTCACTTTTAGAAGTAAATTTAATTCACGAACATCTGCGTGAAGAATTTCGAAAATGGAAACAAAATTAAAATAAAACTAAATTAAATTGATCAGTTCTTGAGACAAAAATATTCAAATTGATATAAGCAATATGACTTATAAGATTTATTAAGTGACAAAGAGAATGTATCAAGCATTTGTTTTAGAATAAGTTTCCGTAAAAATGTATTCATGTTTCTAAATAATTTACGAGAATAATGTCGTGTTATAAAATATCGCGTGGGTATTAGAAATAATAATGTCTTCCATAAAAGACCTACTTGTTGTGCTTGTATAGGTAAGGTATCCGTATCCATCGAGAATGGTTATTTCTCATAATTAGTTCATCTAAATCATTTAACTCAGTGTTCGCTATACCTTCAATTAATATTCATACCTAATATGTGTAGAGATGAAAGATATTAATGGTAATTTCAATGGAAAAAGTGGACCTCAAAAATATTTCGAATATTAATAAATAGGTACTATATTTACTATCTCCATGTTATTACAGCACTTTAAATAAGAATTGAAAATATAAAAAATTTAACATATTAGGTTCCTCTACAACTACTGTAATAATATTTTCTTTGTGAATTTCACAATAAGTACCAACGAGATCCACCGCGTTAAATAAAAAAAAAATCGGAATTTTTATTTGAATCCAATATTTTTAATGCTTCAAAATAATTGCACTGTCAATAATTGAGAAAGTACCCCCCCGAATCTATTAATGTATACCTAATTATCTTGTGCCTTTACTTATTTATATAATCGATGAACAATCCAAAAACTTCGTTGATAAGGTGGCCATATTATCAATATAATAATTAAAAACCGTCATACATACATACCAGTTATAAAAAAACAGTTAAGGGACGAAGAGTCAAAAAATCACAGCACGCAAACTTTTGAATTGTCATGCACATTCAATTAAAATTCGGATGTATAAAATCGTTTTCAATTCCGCCGCACAAAATCATCGGCACATCCGAGACCGATCAAAACGTTCATTTATCTGATGAAACAAAATCATGTCACTTTTCTATCAGCCCTCTATAGATCCAGCAATTTGTTGCTGTACCTACGACTTTTCCACATGTCAATCAGAAAAATACATCAGTTCACACACGCATCCGACGGTGTTGCTTAGCAACACATGACGTAATGTCAACACTTTTTTCTCAATGAAAACTTTTCCGAAGGGTGGGGTGAAAAAATAGGGTACTCGCACTCACATTATAAACAGTCGCACATCGGCAGGAGGAACATACACATATCGGTGAATCGCTCGCAACTCTTACAGACTAATCAATGCGAGAGCTTGAACAGTTGTCCTGCTGCACTTTCTAAATTTCCTGCTGGCAAAAGTTTCAACAACAATGACACTGAGTTATTCGACTCGTTCGTTACATTTGAAAAATCGCATTCGAATTTCGATAATAAGTAGGGTTTGGATAATATATGCGGTGTAAGTGAATGTGGATGGAATTGTGGTAAATCAGTGCGATGAAGCGAACAAGCTTTTAATACTGAACCAGTTGAAGTTTCGTGCCAGCAGTAAACATAGCCAGTGTATATATGACGGTAAAACGCGGACACCGCTTCATCTATTTCATTCTAACACAAATTTAACTATGCTAGTGCCTGTACCGAAAGCGTGTTGTTCATTAACTGTGTAAAACTCTGAGGAAAACCTACGTCGGAGCCAAAAATCCTCTGGTTAGCCTCACGGCGAAGCGAGACGGAAGATGCTAGACATGTCGCGGTTAGTATCCAAAAGCAGTAGCTCTGGTGCGCTTGATAACCCTTTCGTTATCAGGGGAAACTACCCTTATGAGTGTCTAACAAGAGGGAAAGAGATGGATTTACCCCAGATTAAAACAGAAGCTAACATAAAGGGGTAGGAGAGTGCCATGGCGGGAAATACAGAGGAGAGAGATAGCTCTCAGTTTGTGGTCAAAGCAGGCTGGGCCTGGCTGTGGTAAAGGACGGATATAGCGGAGGCGGCGGAGCGCCAGACGGAGACGGAGACTCGGATCGCGGTTTCGGGAGCCACAGTGTGTTGGAAAAGGATGCTGGGGGTGTTACGCAGGCGTCACATATTGTGGAATGGGATAGGTGTTAACCAGCGCGACCAGATAGAGGTTCTCCTACTTGAGTCCCGACTCCCGATTGTCATGTGTTTTGTCTTCCCAAGCGTGGCGAGCTCGGTGCCACGATGCGGACGATGGTAGCCCAGAACTGGAAAACTCTCACCGCGTACAAACTGTTGGATTTGATCGATGGACATTTTTTTCAAATATATTGTTATTTACCTACCGGATGTTTTCGGAAATTATCCTTCTTTAATTAAACATTAAACGTATAAATCAAGCTGCCTGAGTAGCTAATAAATAATGCTGATGCAGAATTATTTATACTTATTTCTTTTTTTTTTGAGATATTTCTGTCGACAATTTTTAATACTGTTTAAAATAATTATAAAATTTTTCTAATAAGCGGTAATTTTAAATTTGTTTCTTCATAAAAAGTTACAAACAACAGTTTTTGTGGTTTTCTACTCAATAATAATAAGTTGGGTAGGTGGATAATATAATACTTAATATGTATTGAGCATTCATATACCGTGTGAAGTATGGACATTATACTTACTGCTAAATTTACTTTTCACAAATTACCTATATACACAGTGTCCCAAAAGTGCATGGCTCATAAACTCTTCATGACCTTGTTCGGGGGTCATCAGAGAAGCACAGGAAAATAGTAAAAAAATATTTCTTGCAAATTGACCGAGATATGAAGAGGTAACGCTGAGAATTTAACTTCTTTAATAATGACAATTTTAATGAATTTGTTTCCCTGAATTAGAGTCTACTGCCTCTTGTTTTCAAAAATTTTTGATTTTTTTTTTCAAAAGTGCGGTTTTTATTTTTATTTGAATGAAATTAACTGTAGTTTTTTCTATTGATGGAGTACTAAAAAAAAGTTAATTTCGTTCATATAAAAATATATACCTACCTACACCAAAAAAAGTCGATTTTTTTTATCAATATAAAATTGTCAATATGAAGGAAGTTGAGCTGTCAACTTCACCTCTTTCTTTAAAATTATTTACTAAAATTATGATGCGAGCAGATATAAAAAAAAGATGCATCTCCTATTGTTAAATCAGAAATATATCGATGCGACCTCTGTCATTTTACCACGTTTTTGATTATTGACCTATTGTTGAAGTCGTAAAATATATAGCTGTTTGATCATTCCGTTATATCATTTCGTTATATTTCTTGATCGACTCTACCTATACACGATAATATGTAATCTTTCGTATAAAAAAAACTAAGTATATAGTTTCCTGAAACCATTTTTAATTTGGTTTAGACCATTAAAATAAATAAATCAGATATTTGTTAAGTTCGTAGTCCAACAATCAATTAAAAAAATATTTAAAAAATTAGATCTACAGAGAGATCATTATTATAAAGGTCATCTATTTCGAAGAGGATTACACCAGAGAGTGTTTATTAAAAGTACCTAATGCACAAGTTGAAGGGAATATATTCTCTGGATAATCCTAAAATGTGGCCCATTTTTTGAAAAGCTGCTTCTTACGAGGATACGGACCGATCACTTACACGGCTGCTGCTTTTCAAATTTTTATATTTTGTACCTATTATATTCTCAACCGTTTTTTCAAAAGGCAGTCAAATGCAGACATCGAACAGAATATGTAGTTACATTCCTTTAATTTGATAGGCAGCAAACTTGCATATTGCATGCCACAACTTCGTCTCTGCTCTGAAATGGCCGAGTCCAGTCAATGGTATTCGAGCTACATTTGCTGCTAAGTTGAAAAAAGTATATATTTGTCTTGAATAACTTATTGTTGGTTAACTAAATTATAAGGTTACATTCTGAGTTTTTGTCGTACGAAAACTTCAAATGCTTCCATTTACAAAATTATAAATTAATTTTGCCACTTATTTTGATTATACAATATACTGGGTTTTTTGGGATTTAGGTTCTTATTTTAATTTGCCATAGGTTCTTTGAGGAACACATTAGAAACTTTCGCACAGCATGCGAGGCAAAGGCTGAAGACATGGACGGTACCGTTTCGTTCTTATTGTGAACTAATCAGCATATCATATCAGTCAGACTCGCGTTACACATACCGTACGAAAGTTAAAAGTTATATATTTATCCTAACTGATATTTTCTGTTTGTAGTGATCTGCAATTTTAATGAATGAGTAGGCAACCAGAGAAACATGTGTGTCAGTATAGTCCTCTCTAACATTGATCCCTGCTATGAGTATATATATGTATATACCTACCTACATTAATTTTAAGCGAACTATCGAACTTTTCAGTGTATTTATTAAATAGAAATTAATAACACGAATTAACATGTTAATGGAGACATTATTTCAAGAAAAAAGTAATTGACATTCGGAATAATAGGCAATTTAATATAAAAAATGTGTATGAAGTTTTTTTTTTAATATGAAAACTGTAAACTGCAGATTTTTTTTTAAACACCAGAAAATCGGAAACAGGGCAACGCTCCCGGGGCGCGCGACCACGAGCGCGATGCACTAAATTCGTTTTAACTTTTGATCTAGTTTATCTAATTGAGCTCACAAAAATGTTCAGTTTATAAAATTATAAACCGATTTTTCTTTTCAACCCAAAACGTGGCATCTCGACTTTGGTATTGCTATCATTCGTTACTACAAGTAGTTACTCTTTATTATGGTGAAGTATACCCATGTAAAAAGCTATGGCGAAAGCATAATTCCATTTTTAAAGACCCCAATCTCAAGATGAGTTATTTTCTTTATTGAACAACCCTGTTTTTTGTAAATGGTACAGCATCGATCCGAGCCTGTGCGAGGCACGATATCATACGAAGTGAAATGGATATCGGTACGGCCGAGAAGCCGAGATATACACGGTACTTATACCGCGATTCTGTTAGAAGTTAGAACAACTGAAAACTTGAACGTTTATGTACCTAGATTAGGTACATAACTATTAAGACTAAGAAAATCATACAGAATCAAATCGATATATTTATTATTGTATTAGCGCGCTTCGACTTTCTTGAAACATGCGTGTATCGTGGTATCGATCTCGAAAACTGCTCAACTGCGCAGATCTCACCTGCCCTTATTATCGAAGAGAAAGTACTTAGTCGTTAGTGAGCTAGAAAAATTTCTACATTTTGAAGCGAGCCGCTGCAGTAAAATGAGCTGCAATAGAAATAAAAATTAAAAATAAAAAAATACAATAAAAATAATTCGGCCGGCTGTTTTCTATCGGAAAGTCAACTTTCAGAGGCAACGCGCTAAAATAATTTATTTTGCTTGGGAAGCTAAAGTTAGGTAGGTACCTATGCCCAAATTTTCAAAAATCGCATTTCATTGTATTCATAACAAAGTTAGTAATCCCGCTGAGCAAAGAATCGCTAGAGGTGTAATTATTTGAAAAACAAGTGGGGGGTCCTTATAGAGGTATGTTTGAAATTTCCTAAATATAATTTGTTTGTGGTTAGAAATAACGCGGATATCCCTTGTTAAACATTTTTTGGGACTCCCTGTTCTGACTTAGTATTATACTCAGTACAAACTTGTTATATCTTCTTCTTTTTCTTCTTCTTTTTTTGTCTTCTCATTCACTGTGTATATTACACAGTGTTTAAGTATACCTATTAACTTAGGTAGGTACTTGAAGTGATTAAAAATTTGATAATTTACATCATCCTCTATTAGAATTTAAACCACATAATAGTAAGATATAACATGAAAAGTTACAATAGGGACATGTACCTACCTAAGCCGTTTTCGGCTCCTATATATGTATTGTACCTAGGTAATACCTACACTTTCAAAATTAAAAATGGCGATTTTCACTTGTTTATCACTCATAACAACTTATTTTAACTGATTTAACTCATTTGAAACTCCAACTGTAAAAACCATTCTTATTTTGTATTTTCTCAGGAAATTTGAAAATACAATAATAATAACTATAGAGGGTGAACGATGTTTAAAAAATAGGCAATGTCGTTATAGAATAGAAAAAAAGTTTAATTGAAAATTTTGCCTGTTTTTGTTTTTTTTTTTGAACTCAAAATTTAACATTTTGGCCTGCCTTATATACAGTCAATAACTGTAACTGTTGGTGTTATTTTTATAAGTATAGGTGCACAGTATCGTAAATTAATGAATTACTGCCATGACGTTTATTCCTTATTTTTGATTGTTTGTATAAAAGATTAAATCGCAAGAAACTCTTTGCAAATTGCATCAAGTTGTTGTCAAGACGTATTTCATAATGTGTGGGAGATATACCCACAGCCGGTGTTCTTCATTATAATAATTAATTACATATTGACTATCGAAAAATACACGCGCATTTGACAATAATAATTATTAGACTATACTTACCTGCCTACTTTAATTACCGATTTAAGACACCGTGAGTGCCAAAATTATATTTTTAACTTAAAACAAAAACTATACCTACCTAACTATATGAACATTTTATAATTTCTAACATTTTCCTGCAATTCCTACATCGAATCTCGGCGTTATAAAATCGAAGGCGAATGCGAGAGCTTCCATACGCTTGGAAGATTAACAACACTTCCTGCGTTGTCCCTGCTGTAATTAAACAGTTGGACAAACAAATGAACCCTATGCACAAAAATGCAGCTTTAGAGTCTTACAGCGACCCCTGATTTAAGATAGGATTTAGCAATCCCCAGCTGATACCAGACCCGGAATAGCTCCTGATGGTCAGTAAGCCCTAAGCTCCGATCCTGCCAGACTCGTGATTAAGAATATCCATTAATTGTAACCGTTACTTGAAAAATTAGATGTATCATAAATGTACCGACAAGTTTTAGAGGTAGTAGGGGGCGTCAAAACAAACATCTTTTTTCTCATGCATAAACATTTTTGTCCAAAAACGCTTCGTTTTCGAGATACACATGCAGGTGTTAAAATTTTTCAAAATATTTTTTTTATTGATATATCTACAAAACGTCTCAGCCGATTTTATTAAAGTTTTGAGAGTCTTTATAAGCAATCTTTTATTGCGAACCTTATAAGCAATCTCTTGACTTCGTTACTGTTTCAGATAAAGATAATATTTCAGGGGCGTGCTCACCTTTTTTTTTCAGGGTCTCACATTTCAGGGGCAACCTTTTGAGTTCTTTGCGTAAAAGATAACTCCCAGTATTTTTTGCTATTTTTAATTTTTTTTTTTTTCATAATAATAATAATAATATAATAATAATAATATCTCTCTTTATTGTACGTAAAATTACAACAATCATTGCATCAGTACAATAGTGTTAAATAGAGTAAAATGTCGTGAAAACAAACAACGAACTAATCCAAACAAATCGCATGCGTATTCAAAAGGTCGTACGCACGCGATTGAACAAAGAAAGCTTGAACATAGCAAAAAGTGTACATTAAAACATTAATCTATCTAAACATAGTACCTAATACTATATCGTCATATTAAGTCGAATGGGCCAGATACTAGCAAACGAAAGTATCTATATTTTCAGGTGTTTAAGTCGGGAAGGAAGGGGGGGGGGTGGAAGACAGTATGTCCATGGTAGTATATGGTATATAGCTTGACCTACTAATTACTGACACCCTGTATATTGCATAAATACAGCCGCTTCTATAGCGCGGTACCACTTGGCCACTTGGTCACGAAGAAGTTTACCTCGTTGTGTTTGAATTTAATTCATTGTTTGACTTTGTTGATGAGATGTCTTGTCCATAATCCCTTGTTGGAGAGTTCCTATTCTCTTTGCCATATTTTTTACGCGTTCTCCGGTTCTCTATCATTACCTTCAGGTCAGAAGTACGTTTTGCCCCTGGTCTCCGCCGCAGTATTTGTAAGGAGATCTTCCCTGCAATGACTGCCTGAACTTAGTCTCTGGACGATTAATATTCTCAAGTAGTTGACCTCGGGGCTAGTGACAATCCTGTACATGCCTAAGTTCAAACTTTATGTCTCTCACTTTGCCGAACCTATTTAAAATCACTGCGTTTGTTTTTTCATGGGTTATTTGAAGGTCATTTTTGTTGATCTACAGGTTTACCGTGTGGAAGATCTCGTCAGCTTTTAGCATCGACAACAATGGCAAGATCGTCAGCATAACACGTTAGAGCACGCCTATTGGAATTCTCAAGTTCAGGATATCATCGTATAGGCTGTTTCATAAGGTTGGTCCTGGAATTGAGCCCTGTGGAATGCCCGCCCTGGTCATAATAGTGTTTACTTTAGTAACTTGGATTTTCCTCTAGATGAAATCACCTCGTATATGATGTTATTAAGCTAGGATGAGATGTTCCTCCCTTTTGAGCTTCTCGATAATAAGCTTCCATGATGCCGTATTAAAAGAATTTTGATTGTTTGCGAAGATGAGGGCGCACCATGTGGGTCTCTCGGAGATTAGACGCTGTTGGACTGAATGCAGCATTCTGTTTGTGCAATCTGCTTCCTGATGCCATCCTCGAGCAGCCACCAAAGAGATCTGTTTACAATAACAACGGAAATTTAACGGGACTTAACAGAATTTAACGTGTGGAATGTTCCTTCCTTAATTTCAGCTTCTCGATAATAAGCTATTGTCGTATATGAATAGTGTTTTTTATGTATACAAAGATGAGAGAGCACCATTTGGGTCTCTAGGAAATTGGACGCTATTGGACTGAATGCAGCAGTCCAACAGAATCCTTGCAACCTGCTTCTTGACGCCGTCATCGAGCAACCACCAAAGCGATCTGTTTACAATAATAATAACGGAATTTCTACAGTCCTCACTCTACAAACAAGGCAGGTGTGGTTATTAAGATAAAGTGGAGAAAGTGAGGGGAACAAAAATGATCCCTAACAAACACCGTCATTGATTGGTGGTATGGGTGTCAGATGAAGTTCCTTGAGCACGCAGAAGTCTATTTGAGAAATTTTCAGGATAGAAATGCAAATCCAAATTCACAACAGCGAAGACTGCTTAAAAATTGTTCATTTCGAACCCGATAAAGTCCTTAGCAAATTGTAATAGGCAACAACAACGTCTTTGGATTTTATTATGTGTTTTCTGTAGCTCTTTGAATCGTTTATGGTATAACCTACTTGAAACGACACAATGTTATAAATAAACGAGCAGATATCTTAGGCGTTAACTTTGATGGGGGTAAAAATTTTCAAGACTATCCCGATTTATAGAGACATTTTCGGGCCCTCATGCTTTGTTTTATTGGTGATTCCTTGTAATCTCACTGTTTTCTATCTGAATGTTACATCTGCCCTGAAAGGTGTCACTTTGTGCTGTTATAATAGTGATGAGACGACTTCCTTTGAATATTCTGCATATTATTGTTTTACAGATATTGCAATAGTTCAACCATATCATGTTCAGTTCGCTGCTCCTCGTACCACCACCTTATTTGAGACTTCTTTCATGTATAGAACCGCATCTCTTTGGAACATCATTCCAAGACCATGTTTTCTGAGAAGTACAACCTGCAAAAATTCAAAGTCTCCGCGCATGCGCACTGACTCAGAAGTCATGGGTATTACCCTGCAGTGAATGTTCATTTTTACAAAACAATAAAAGAATATTTGGAATTGTCAATTGTGTGGTTAATGGTCAACGAGTACATCTACTTATTATCCTCAGCTACGACGCATATATTATTAG
The DNA here is from genome assembly GCA_910589415.1 of Malachius bipustulatus. Taxonomy (NCBI): domain Eukaryota; kingdom Metazoa; phylum Arthropoda; class Insecta; order Coleoptera; family Melyridae; genus Malachius; species Malachius bipustulatus. The sequence continues at coordinate 42,563,885 of OU342636.1, forward strand.
TACAGTTTAAAAAAAATCCAAGGTAAGTATAGGTGCACAAGGGATGAAGCTATAATATCAATTAATTAAATAAGATCAGTCAAATAGCTATATTTGTGATATAAATAAAACAAAATGCAAATAAAACAATGCAAAATGGGAGTTTTTTAAGCACGGACGAAGATTGTCAAGCGCGGCCGAAGACCTTTTGCAACGTGTGTCACACAATTTTTTTAAATCGCCAATAAACAACAATTTATGAATTCTAAGTCGTCAAAAATATAAATTTATGAACTCGAGTGAATGATATTTTTTATTGTCAAAGTCCCATGAGGGTTCATGAAAACTAGCTTGTAATTGTAATTTAAATATTGTCACTTTTAAGCACAAGTGCGTTAAAATATATAACTTTTAAACCCACTTTTGTCTAAAAAAAATGTTATTTGGAAATTAAAATGACAAAAAAGGATATTTTCGTTTATTATTAAACTGTAACACCTGCACGTATAATAACATAAGCAAAGATTTATAATAAGGCTCTAAATATTTGAAGTTACTTATCTGTATAATGAAGTATCTGTAATAATTAACAAATACAATATCAAGCTCAGTTAGGTAACATTTTAATATGGAACGGAACTGAGGAAGTTGCTCATCCCTATTTTGATGTTTTCCTTCCGCTGATCTGAGTGGCCTTTGCCCAGTGCTACGGACCATTTGCTAAATCGCAGATGTTACTCCAACAACGCCCCCGCTTTGTAATTTTACCCTCTGTTTAAGTTATTAATGATACAACTACAAATATATTAGCTTGAAAATTACAGCGGGATTAAGTAGTAGGTATAACACAAAATAGTCAACTTTGAGTTAGCCTTTTCTGCCCTACACGACAGAAATATATTTATGTGCAGCATAACTTGATACCTACCTTAATTAGGTATACGGTAAGAATAATGAGTGATTGCTGGTAATATTATAAACAATAATTGAGAAAAAAAGTAAGCCTCGCTATTGCAAAAATATATAAATAATTTTAAACAAGATACTGTGAAATACAATAATTATTATGTAGATTAAAAATTTTTGAAATGTTAAATGCTCATGACGACTTATTAAGTGAACCTGCAAGAATTGAAGAATTTCTTTTCAATAATAAAAAAGGTATAGGTTACCTAGGGGTAATATGAAACATCTCGATTTTTCAGTTTTTCCATCTAATGGGATAGATCTAGCGTGATCTGAAAAACCTCCTGAAAAACTTCAAAAAAGTCACTCGTTTTTTTTTTATTTATTTTTTTTTTTTTTTTTGTTACGGTCAACATAGTGAACCACTTATGTCACCGATTCCACGCAAGTCTCGGAGGTTGGGAGGGGGAAGGGGAAACCAGGAATAAAATCGAGGAGAAACGTTTTTTGCCCCTAGGTTAGTTGTGGAGTCGTCGGCAAATAACCGAGATCTCGCGAGAGCGCCTAACCAGGTGTGGGGTAATCGCGAATCCGTCTATTACCTATACTAATCGAGATATCGCCTTTTTGGTTATTAGTGTTATTTTGTATTTTTTTCGCCAAAACGAGAGTCATCGGCAGACACGCAGTACCGGCAGTATAAGGAGTTTACACGGGCGAAAAAATTTACTCCTTTAAATCCATGTTTCCCAACAGTCTAGTAAAATTAGACGAAAAAGGCATCGCATTATGCAATTCATGCGGAAAAAAATTTTTGTGTATAACTCATAACCTACTCAATTCAAACTGCAACTACTGTAAAAACCATTCTTATTAGATTTTCCCACCCTCTCCATTGGTGATAAAAAATAAAAATTTAATTTTTTGTTTTGCCGTTATTTGTTTATTTATGAAAAAAAAATTCATCAATTGATAGGCGGCCAAACTAAGACAATAAGCTTTTTATAACTGCGCGATATGGGGCAAAAACCGTAGGAGTTATGTCCGATTCCGTCAGTTTTAGGTTTCTTCTTCCCACCTTCACCCCTAATTCCTACACCGATCTTCACAAAAATATGCCGAAACATGATTTTATACAGGGTACGTTCTTTACTACCGGTGACTCCCGTTTTGGAAAAAAAAAATTAAGAACTAAAACGGCGATATCTCGATGAGTAATAGACGGATTTGCGATTGCGACACACTAGATTGTGCGCTCTCGTGAGATCTTCGGGTTTTTTACCTGAATTTTTTTTTGTCCGTCGACTCACTTCTAGCCTAGGGAAAAACAAACTCTTTCCCCCGTTTTATAACTGGTTTTCTCCCCCTCCCTCCCAACCTCCGATACTTATTATAAAATTTCTTATTTTGTTTACATTTATTTTTTATACTTGCATATAATTATGCGTATTCATGATGTGACATAGGTAGTGCAAACTTAAAAATTATTATAATAAAAGAAGCACAAATACATAAGTAGTGATAAATCTATTTAGAAGGGTGAGGAGCTGCAATTAAAAGGGATGACTTTCCGAAGTAAATATTTACGCGAATCTGCTATGTTATGTGTAATTTTCTCTTATACATAGGATCTATATTTTATAACTCAACCCGACCCAAGCCCAACAAGGTTGCTCTCCCTCCCTTACATGATATTATAAAATCTCAGTTAAATTATGTCTGCAATAAAATCCCCCACATACATGTAGAACAACTACTGGTTAAAGTATACTCTGATCACGATCTAAAGGCAACTAAATAAATCTTGTTAATGAAAGTCTTTAAAATATTTATTATTATTTGTTCATCTGAAAATACAAAAAACTATATGATACTTGATAAATATGGATGTTTCAAAGTTAGGTTTAGGTAATTCTGGCTCTTAACGAATCAAATTAAAAAACCATGTATGTTACTTATATCAAAAAATTAATACAACTCTTTATACACTTGCCAAAATACCAGTCATTGGCTGCATTTACATCTGACGGGGACGGACTGACAACAAAACGTCCCCGTTAAATGTAAATGTAGCCATTCAAAATACATTGATTAATAAAAATGCACATCCGCGTTGAACACTCGGCCCGTTTCCATATTATTGATGTTAAAATTATGATCACACCAAGCAAAGCGAGTAGAATTTCACACTTTTTCCACATAGTTGTAACATTTTGTTCACATATCTTCACAGCCTTGGATGACTATTCCAAAATCTTTTAAATAAAACATTTTTAGAGGAAGTACAGGAAGGGTAATAGTAAATTCAAAATCCTATCTGACCAGCATAGTCCCAAAACTATTATTCCTACACATAATAACTCAATCAAGGGGACGAATTTCGAAGAAACATCGAAGGCTTCACGGATCACTTCCAAGGCACATTATCAGCCTTTCAAGGAGAACTTTGGGAGAAAGTTGACTTTCCTGTTATCTTGTTCTACTGGAAAAGAAAAAAAATTTCAAGGAACTAGAAGAGATTGTAGTCCTTGAGGGAAGGAAGGGTATTACTGACGAAAATTATACAGGGTGTGCGGTAAGTACCTCCTAATCTCTCGGGAGCATACAGGGGAAGTAAAAAAAAAACCTAGTCTGTCATAAAAAAAAAATCCCAAAGTGTCCCCAAACGGAGATATGGAGCCCTAAAAGGGTGCCCCGCAATTTACTTTTTTGGCTCTAACTTTTGAACCGACCTGTATAATTGGATGGAATTTAAACACTTTATAGAGGCCACACAGAGCCATCGGGTCATATTAAAGTCGATGTTTGACGTCGTCAGGGAAGTCAGGAACGGACTTACCATCGTACTCGTTGAGTCTAAATTTTGACAGGTGTCACTTTACAGAGCTACAAACTATTTTTTTGAATAGTCTAATACTTCATCTTTAAAAAAGGTTTATCGAAATAAGTTAAGAGTATACCTTTTGTGAAGATGAATGACCAGCGTATTTAAAAAATAAGTTTTCAGCTCTGTAAAATGACACCTGTCAAAACTTTGACACAATGAGTGTGGTGGTAAGTCCGTTCCTGACTTCCTTTAGGACGTCAAACATCCACTCTGATATGGCTTAATGAGACATCATGACCTCTATAGAAAAATTTAAATTTCATCAAATTATACAGGTCGGTTCAAAAGTTAGAGCCAAAAAAGTAAATCTTAGGGTACCATTTTGGGGCTCTGTATCTCCGTTTAGGGACCTTTAGGAATGTTTTTTTATGACAGACTAGGTTTATTTTGACCTCCCCTGTATGCTCCCGAGAGATTAGGAGGTACTTACCGGACACCTGTATAGAAGTTGATAATATTTTTTTGTTAATTCATGAACATTCAGGGTGAGTCATATACATATGTCACGAATAAATTAATTGTGACGGTTAATATTTGTAGAATATAAAGAACCGAAATAGGTAAATTTTTTAATTAAAAATATGTTATATTGACGTAAAAAAATTTATACAGCGTGTTTTTTGGCTCAGTAATGACGGCACCTGTATATTATTGTTTTTTCATATTTCCTGAAAATTTCATAATATTTTACAATTTTACAGTTTCAGTTTAAATCGAAAATCACAATTTTTCATTTAGAAAGCTGTGTACATCAGAAATGGCTCTAAATGTCGGAAAACGGCTTACATGTCCTTAACTTAAAGTTTCAAGTGTCATCTTGTATAGTGTACATGAAATTTTTATACAGGGTGATGACAGTAATCAGATTTTTCAACACATTGTATAAAAATTTCGAGTAACACGTAGAGGGTAATACGTGAAAAGTTAAGATAGGGACATATTATATAGGTAAGCCGTTTTCCGATATTTGGAGCCGTTTTCGATGTACGTTGCTTTTAAAATGAAAAATTGGGATTTTCACTCGTTGATAACTCATAACTCACCTACTCAACTGCATTATTAAAAATCGACTTATTTCTGTTTTTTTTTTTTTAATTTAGAAATGAGGAGGTCCCACATACCACAAGAATCTTATTGCGAACCTGACCAGCAAGAGAACATTCTTCAAGGAAAAGCTCTGATTCATATATAAAAATTTTGTTAAGCCCCGCCGTATTGCATAGGTATCTACTATACGGGGTGTCAATTTGAAAATTTGCCACCCCCAAATTCTTCCTTGAAATTTTTTTTTCAAAGAAATCCCGAAACAGGTCAATTTTTGAAGTTAATTTATGTTCTATTGACGTAAAAATATTTTATACAGGCTATTCCTTGACTCAGTAATGACAACATTTTGTGTACGTACGCCAGTGTACGTTAGTGTGGGTGGGTTTTTTTCTTTTGTTTCTTTTGTATTTTTATTATATCAGCAGAAATAACTGTCTGAGTCCGCTAGTTTCGTTGTTGGGTATCAGTATTTTTTATATCTCTTTCCTTTTGTAGTTTTTTAAGATAACCCGTTGTACATAATTGATTGTTAGACATTGTTGTATCTTTTGTGGAAACTCTGTAATTGGGTTAATTTTACCTGTTGAGTTTCCCAAATTTATTAATAAATAAATAAATAAATAAATAAACATTTTCTATTTTTTTAAATGGCATATTATTACATTTTCAGATTGTCTGAGAAAATCCAGTAGGAACGGTTTTTACAGTTGCAGTTTATATTGAGTAGGTTATAAGTTATAAACAAATGAAAATCGCAATTTTCCATTTTGAAAGCAGTGTAGATACATCAGATACAGCTCTAAATATCGAAAAACAGCTTACATGTCCCTATCTTAACTTTTGAAGCGGTATCCTATGATGCAGGTGAAATTTTTATACAGGGTGATCAAAAGTCTGATAATTTTCGTAACCCTGTATGAAAATTCCATACACAATATGATACCGCTTGAAAATTTAAAATAGGGACATGTAAGCCGTTTTCCGATATCTGTATAGCCGTTTCAAAACAAGCTGATTTGAAAATGAAAAACTGCGATTTTCATTTGTTTATAACTCGTAAGCTACTCAGTTTTAAACTGCAACTGTAAAAACAATGTGTATTGGATTTTCTCAGACAATCTGAAATTGTATAAATATACAGGGTGTCCAATTCAAAAAAATAGACTTTTCGTCGTTACTGAGTCAAGGAACACCCGGTATCAAATTTTTTTACGTCAATAGAACATAAATTACATTAAAAAATTTACCTGTTTCGGGATTTTTTTAGCCCTATTACCCACTGCTTCTAACAAAGTATTTTGAAAATCCTGCAATAATGACATCCTGCAATAAGATCACTGACAGTCGGTATAGCAGTCCAGGCAGAAACTTAGTATAAAGCGCAAACTTAATGCACTTTTATCGAAAGATATCGTTCAGAATCGTTTTATTTCTGATTCTCTCGGTGTCTCATCCATTATTTTTTTATATAGAACCGTAACTCATTTCCGACTTATATGGAAGCAGTTACGACAATGCGTGCTGCCAAGACATGCTCATCGACACACCTCCAGAGTTAGGATAACAACATTGTACTTCAAAAGTTTTATATGTGTGCTGCAAGCAGACAAGAAGATCTTAAATGGCGCAACTACGTAATGCGTCGCAAATCGACCTCCCCAACTTTCTTATTCTCATGGCACGTGATTTGGCAAGTCGAAAGCCGGATGTGTACCTTGGAAAACCATCTTTCCACAGTTTCAAATCAGGAACAGTATACAGGTAAATCATCGACATCAAACCGATCATGCGTTTGCGGATTCCGCAAACAGAGGTCAACTGCGGTGACATCCTCACCTACATCACCGAGCTGTGTTGATATTTCTAGAGCTTTCGAGCGTACATGATGGATTTTTGGCAAAACTGCAACTTATGGCATGCCCGAGAAGTTCTGCTTGTGGCTTGCGAGTTATCTTGAAGATCGCTCCTTACAGGTGGCCGTCGACGGAGCTCTGAAAATTTTACCACCACAAATTAGCATGACATGGATGTGTAAAATGTTTTCCTGCGTCTTTAACCTTTTTTTAATTATATCCAGGTGAGTATGAGAAAACGCGCCACGATTTAAGTATGATCTATGCCTACAGTAAACATTTTGGAAAAAAATTGTGCTTAAAAAATGTTATATACCTACCTATAATCATAACAATATGCCTACCATAATCATAATCACTAGGTAATACAACAGAGTCGTCACAGTGTCGAATTTTGCATGACCACTCTGTTTTAGTAATCTTTCATGTCCATGTTATTTATTAAAAGTAAAAGTTATTTACAACAGAAGATCACTTTTCAAATATCAATTTCCATAACCTTTTTGAAAACCAATTTCGACTTCATTACTGTTAGTACTGCTTATAAATTGATTTGGTGTTTTTTACAAGGAACAACTTGAGAACAAAAAAAAATTTCAAGCCAGTAACACAACAAAATTAACCCAGAAGCAATATCTTTGGAAAAAGTATCCGTTTTAAAAATTTGTTTTTAAATAATCTAATTTCGACGGAAATTCCACTGCAATTAGATCTTGAAAAGGGTATATTCCCTGATACGCGGTCTAAACGAAGGGTCAGCGAGTAGGTATAGGGGTAGTAGAGGGTGGATTTAGCGTCGGCCAGTGTCCAAAGGAGGGTGAATATATGAAGCAAGGGTTGAAAAGTACACCGTTAACGAAAATGGACCTTGTTAGTGAAATCTCGCACAATGGCCGTAATTCAAGTTGAATTATAAGGCTCCCTTGGTGTAGCCGGCAGACAATGCCGGACACGATGCATAGTCTTGCAAATCTAAATTACTTCACAGTCGCAGAAAAGATGCGACGCCCTGAAACGGCCTTCTGAAACTACCGTCCTGAATATATTATCATTAACTGAGAGGATATAGCGAAATTTAATTTTAACTAACATTCATCCTCTTCTTTTCTATTAGATTATTCTCGCGTTTATTAATATAAAAAATTTATTTTCGTTAGTTTTCTTTTATCAAAATGACGCAGCATGAGGTCGAGGGGTCAGAAAGTGGTGACAACTACGAATATTTAAGAGATGTACTTTTAAAAGAACGAGCTTATTAACATAGATTCCATAATTACCAAAACCGTAAGAAGCTTTTTCCAAAACCTCAGTGACTACAAGTTATGTCTTTATTAATGACGTAGGTACATTTCTCATGTCGTATATAATTTAGACGCACGTTCACGCAGAAAAGTCAATCACAACTTAGCCTGTGAAATAGTTAAAGAAAAATGACCAGTTAGAGTGAATCAGAACTGAATAGGTCTAGGAAATCACCAAATCGAACGTGTTTATAGCACTATCACAACCCATAGATGATGATAATGACACGAACCTCTTCAAACAGCAAACGAAATAGCACGATCACACTCCATTGCCGTCTTGTTTTAAATTAAGTTAAGGTATAGGTGCAGTCTATTTGTCAATATTTGCCAGTATAATATGTATTTGTGTATAACTTTTTTCCACATGGGAGCCCCATGTAAGCTTTTTATCCTAGGTACTTGGTTTCCTCTGCAAATGGAATGGTTCCCCAGAAAAGTTGGGGGTGTTAAGCCATCCAAACTTCTCTTTCAGGAAAATAGTACTATGGCAGTTTTGCTAGTGTTGTCTGATATGTGTTTCCTCTCGCACCACTGTTAAGTCACCTCGAGTACTTTCTAAAAGACCCTAGAAATTGACTTTATCGTCAGCTTATCTCTGAGTGTCGACACTCAATAGTGAGAGAATTGCTGGAAGATCATCTACGAGAAGGGACCAGAGGAAAGGGGAAAGAGCTCCTCCCTGCGGACACCCCCTCGCGGGCCTTAAGTCGATATTTTTCCCTCCCATTCAGATCGTTATTTTTCTGTTTCCAAGCATATTGAGGATCCCACCTCGTCTGACTGATGGGATCCGCCTTTATGCAACTGCCTTATAGAGGGATTCTGGTAGTGCGTTGTAAGCGCTCCTTCTATGTCGGGGGTGCCCCGATCCCTGCTCCCAAGATAAAAAAAAATAAAAAATAAATAAAAAAAAAAATAAAAAAAAATAAATAAATAAATAAAAAAAAATAATAATAAATAAAAAAAAATAATAACAAAAAAAAAATATATATATATATATGAAAAAAAAACAAAAAAAAATTAAAAAAAAATTAAAAAATAAAATAAAATAAAAATAAAAAAATATATATTAAAAAAAAAATTAAAAAAAATTAATAAAAAAAAAGTAGTAATAATAAAAAAAAAGAAAAAGAAAAGAAAAAAAAACCGCCCACTGCATATATCTTCACTGTATTAAAGGTTGTAATTTTCTTTTGTAAGTGAGCCCGACTCCACCAAATCTATCTTTCAAAAATTTGTCAGGTCAGGTCAGGTTTTGCTTTTGAGTTGCCAAAAGTCTGTGGCTGATGGAGCGAGCGTTCCAATGCCAAAAACTTCACATACATACATACATACATGTCGGGGGTGACAGCCACCGCAATCTCTTTTTTATCAAGATACCTGGTGATCTTGTTTACCAGGTTGTTGGGAGCAAGGTCGGTTGACTTTCCAGACTGGTAGACCCGCATTCAGTTGGCGGCTAAACGCAATCCCCTTGATGTACGCAACCAGCACCACAGTTTTCAGACTTTTTAGTAAAAAGAGGTTAGGCTAGTGGGTCTGAGCGACTTTGGGTGTGGTTCTGTGCGACCAACCGTGGGTATGTATACCACCCTAGTCGCCGACCAGCCGGATGGTATGGAATTCCGGGCCAGTCTAGCTCAATCAATATCTCCAAACCGTTCTGTAGTAAGGCCGTAAATATGCCGTCATTTGCTAGCGATTTCATAGGCTTGAAGGCTTTTATCGGTCTTCAACTGTATGGTTTGTTATAATCAATCGACACTCCTCCCAATCTGGTTTTTAGGTCGTTTTTGTCGTCCTCTTGTTGAATTCAGTCGACGATCAGAGGCGAACTACCTGGGAAGTGTCCATCTCTTAAGATCTCTAGCATTTCTTCGATTGAGTTCATGTAAGAGCCGTTAGATCGTTTTACCGAGCCAAACGTCTGCACCGACTCTCTTAAGAGTATCTTTTGGATTATATTACTGCACTCATGCACTCGCGGAACTTCCTCCAAGATTCCCTTTTAGATCGTCTGATCTCCTTATTATATTCAATTATAGTAAAAGATAGATAAAAGACACCTTTAGTGGACAGTTTTCGTGATATACTGAGACGATAGTGTTCTGGATCTGCTCCGCTGCTATTTCAACTTCATCACGATTTTGAATTGTGGGAATCACACACTCCATACCAAATCATCATGCTTGCCAATTGCCTATCCTTTTGTTGAGCTGAATGTAATGTCTAGAACCTCCTGTCTATTTTTTGTGACGAAGGTTGGCTTAGACCGATGTTCAACACCAGTCTTTTAACTATTAGAAAGTTGAAAAGTGACTCACCTCTGTCTTGCTTCCCAAGATCGCTTGGTGGGAATTTGCGTCACATCCGACGATGAGGTGGACGTTGTTCCTCTCGCAGTAGGATAGTAAGTGTCGTGCTATGGGCGGAGGAGGTTGATCAGCAGACCTGTCGCCTCGGAAATAAGCCGAGCAGACGATGAATTCCATCTTGCCATTCTCCATCGGGGTCATTAGTCGAACTACTGTCACATTTCGGGTGCAGTAGCCTGAGAGCGTAAATTAATCTATACTGTTTTTGATCAGTATACAGGCTCTTGGCGATTGCTCTAAGCTGACTGCCACCAACTTACCAGATGAGTTTCCTAGACCCTAATTTTTCCAGTTTTGTCTAGCCAGGGTTCTTGGATCAGAGCAATATCTAGCTGCTATTTTTTAATCTTCATGCCAAGCACATAGCTATGGATGCTTTGGTATGTTGAAGATTAATCTGAATCCACTTAATGTTGGACATTAAGTGGGTGTGGGGGTTTATTTCTAAATGGAAAAGCGAAAGAATGTATGGAGTAAATGGTATTTCCGACAATAAGCTAGGTGGCTTTATCCGCACTAGCTGCAGCCTATGATTTTAGCTTTTGTTTTTGGAGAACGTATTTCCGCTCCCTCTTTTTTTTCCCTTTGACGAAGTCTTCCCGGGACGCGAAGTTCTTCGGTTAGGCGGTTTGTGTCTGCCTTGAAGTCTCGCCTTTGAGTATGATCGGTTTCACAAGCCGAGGGACGGGGACCGTCAGATTAGGCGGTTTAATTCCACCACCTCCAGACTGGTGGAGACTTACCATCTGACCTGACGCGTTTTGCTGTTTTGAACCGGCCAGAGGAGGTTGCCTCCCGCTGCTCCGGGTCAGCAGCATTACGCTCGGCCAGAATATTCTCCAAGGTGTCTTGGTATTCCATTCCGCCTTGGATTAGCCTTTTTAGGTCTTTCATTGCAGGTCCACTTTCGTGCGGTATCCTCGATAGAGCCGTCTTTTTTCTCAGTTATTCCTCCTGGTGCAGCAGAAATGGACTGTTTCTTGGAATCGGATTAGAACCGATCTCGATATCTTCTTTCGATTGCCTGATGAAGATGGAGGTCTTGGCTTTCCTGGTAAGAGAGTGTTTTTTTACACTTCCCATGGTTGACCAATGGCGGGGAAATGTTGGTCCACTTCTGCAGAACCTGCATGCGAGGAGTGCTCAATGCAACGGAGTGCGCCAGGTGCCCTGAGGTTTGCCACTAAAGACTGAGCTATACCCATAGTCATGCATCTCTTCGGTGCGCTCAATAATAAGAGTGAAAAAGTAATTCACGAAATTTATCGTATGTAAAATATCTAGGAACCCATGAAGATTTCCAAAAAAAGCAAAAGTTCTTTGAATTGAGCTCATAAAACTGCACTACTTTCCCCATTTAACCGTTCCTCTAACTGCAGTAACTGCAGTAGTTTATTTAGGTCTCTGGATTAAAGATAGCGGATAAATCTGACTCTATATAATAACTGGAACATTTAGTTTTTCACATGATTATAGGTCATAATTTTAAAGCTATCGAACTGAAATTTTTATGACAGTTTTGTGAAAGAACAGGTTGTTTATGCTAGAATTAAGCTATATTAATCAATTATAAAATGCCCTATTGGTACGATAAAAGAGGGTAATAAGATTTCTCCATTCACATAATATGAAATAAATATCTATATTTAGCGCCGGGCGGTAGCGTGATGGTTTAGGTCGCTGACTGAAACCGTTGACTCTGCCGCCATCTGGGTTCGAATTCTTCAGCTCGGTATGGTTGTTTGTGTTCGTTAAATTAACTATTTATAAATTGAAAATTTGTGTCTGGCTAAATGAGCTCGATCTCGAAGCCAAATTATCAGAGTCTTGGCTATGTCTTACCTACACATTTAAGAACGATGCTCCACCGGTAAAAAAACTTATTATTTTTATTCGAGGCATCGAGTCATCTCACAGAGTTATAGATGGAAAACCTGGAAATATTATAGCAGAAATGTACTGATTTTGTTGTGGCGCTGAGATCACCTGATTCTTGAATTAACTGAATCATTCCATATAGTTATGATAGTTATAAATTAATTTCAATTCGTAAATATACTAATTTTCAACACTCTGTATCTTTGAAGCATTTGCGGACATTCAGGAAGTTTGTGACACTTAGCTATTATAAATAAACACGCTGTACCCTGTGTAAAGTATTATAACTGCGGAAAATTTTGGGCTTAATGTTTATTCTCAAGGGCGAGTTAGCAATTAGGTATAGGAAGCTATGAAACTGAATGCGTTTCAGCCATCAATGTAATCTATGTAGATACTTACTGCAAATTAATTATTAACAGGAATCCGTCATTTTTATGGTAGGTATATAATTAACCTATTTATACTTAATTTCTGTGCAAGCCCGATAGATTGTCCCATAAATTTATAGACATTTTTCAATTATGGATTAACTTTCAAAAACCCTGCAGTATAATATGCCAGCGATATAATCAGCTTACCAATAGTTTTAACAGTTGCCGACTGACACAATATTCTCTCTATACGGTCCATCTGCCGATACAGGACAAGGCTTCTGGGTACAGGATGTTTATGTTGTTGGGTATATCCGACATGCCACAATTATAAATCACTAATAATTCTTGTGTTTCGGGCCATCCTGGCCAGTTAATGATTATTTAGTGACGAGCTGGACGAGTGAAGAGCACGTGCATTTCCGTGGATACGTCAGGATGGGGATGGCGCAACTTCCGGTACGATGGGGTGGTCCTCCGGGAACGAGCCATGATTAATGGAGTCTCCGATGATCAGAGTAAGGTTATTAGGTAGGAATATTCAATAATACCGTTTATCAAATGCTTATTCAAACAGAAAAATAGTTACTCTAAAATAAGTCTAACAACTATACTATGTATTTCTATTTTAAATTTTTAGCAGGTATAAGTAGGTATATTGTATATAAGTATATTACGATTTTTTTTTATTTGCGTCCCGGGTTGCTGGGAAATTTTGTTTTTATAAACTAAAAATCCCCAACTATCACTATCACTTTCACAACTTTGTAATTTCACACTTGCCAAAATCAGCTATTTGTGCAAAACTGTCAAAAAATACTCTTCTTTAATATACCAGCAGTGTTGCATGTTAAATTTTAATTTAATAATGTAAATTGACTTGTCGGTTTTAATTGCCATTTTTAATTCGTCAGTATTCTGCGATGCAAGTGCAAGACTGACGAAACTGACAGTTTATAAAAATTTGTCGAATTAATTTATAAGTCTTACTGCAAAATTCTACGTAAATATAGCTAAGTCGTACTTATGCTAAATTTCAAAAGCGCAGAGAAGTACAAGTAATAAAACATCATCATAATGGTAATGTCCAGTTTCTAAGTTGGTTTCATTTATACCATTCTTTCTCTATATATGTGTAATTTTTCCGTTGTCTGGGAACTATAGACATCAGACAGACAAACTTAAAACGTAAACCCATGCATGGAAAAACATAATCTAACAACACCGCTGATCATTTTGGCATTGTAATCTTAACCTCTAAAAATATAGCAATAACCTAAATGTTGACAACAATATATACAGTGCATTTATTTTAAGTGTTGCCATAGGGAATAGCATGTAAAAAAATACACCCTATGTTAACTTATGTTGTCTTGTACTTTGGAAGTCGTTTTTAATTTTCAATAATAGTACACGTCATCTACTTTACAATACGGCCTTTCAGAAAAGCCGGTCATTGTTCAATTTTATGATATACAGAGGCTGTCCCATTGAGGTGAAAAAACTGCAAGAAACGGTAAGAGATACGAAGTCGGTTAAATTACAAAAAAGTTGCGCTGTTTTGAGACGAGTATTTGGCAATTTTTTTTCTCGATATTCCAAGAATTTCCTGAAATATCCTGAAAAAACTTGAAACATGCAGTTTTATTATTTTAGCCATATCTTCTTTATTATTTAAAAAAAAAATTATTATTGTTTTGTAGGTTTACATAAGCCGTAATGAGCTACTTATTTGACGTTTCAAAAATTTCCAAAGCCGACTAGATCTTGGGATTTCCAAAGTCAACTTTGGTTTTTCTTATTACCGCCATATTGTTTTTCATGCCAGTCGCTATAGAAAAAATCGAGGAAACAAAAAATCCATCACATTGCAAATTAATTTGAAAAAAAATTTTCTTCTTTTTCAAAAATATCGAAAAAATTTTTTTTACCGAATGTCAAAAAGTGCATTTTTTAAGTGTTGCCATAGGTAATAATACCTATGTAAAAAATTACACCCTATATTAACTTATGTTGTACCCATTGTACTTTATAAGTCGTTTTAAATTTTCAACAATATTACATGCATGTCATGTAGGTACTTACTTTACGATACAACATGTCAAAAACCGGTCCTTCATAAATTTTAATATTTAGTCCTCATTTGAATTATTAAACTTTAATAAAGGAGTCAGAATAAAACAAGGTGAGTTAAAATTATTAATTTATTAGAGAACATGTGAACATATGTTTTATTCATAAATAAAAAAACAATAAAACCCAAATAACTAAGCAAACTAACAAAAATAATCTGAAATTATCAAATAAATCGCTCAAAAGGTTTTCGTTTTATTGTTTCAATAAATTTTTGTTAGTTTGCTTAGTTATTTGGGTTTTATTGTTTTTTTTTTATTTTTGAATAAAAAATGTTCACATGTTCTCTAATAAATTAATAATTTTAACTCACCTTGTTTATTCTGACTCCTTTATTAAAGTTTAATAATTCAAATGAGGACTAAATATTAAAATTTAAAAGGTTTTTGACATGTTGTATCGTAAAGTAAGTACCTACATGACATGCATGTACTATTGTTGAAAATTTAAAACGACTTCTAAAGTACAATGGGTACAACATAAGTTAATATAGGGTGTAATTTTTTACATATTATTACCTATGGCAACACTTAAAAAATGCACTTTTTGACATTCGGTAAAAAATTTTTTTTTGGATATTTTTGAAAAAGAAGAAATTTTTTTTTTCAAATTTATTTGCAATGTAATGGATTTTTTGTTTCTTTGATTTTCTCTATAGCGAATGGCATGAAAAACAATATGGCGGTAATAAGAAAAACCAAAGTTGACTTTGGAAATCCCAAGATCTAGTCGGCTTTGGAAATTTTTGAAACGTCAAATAAGTAGCTCATTACGGCTTATGTAAACCTACAAAAAAATAATATTTTTTTTTTAATAATAAAGAAGATATGGCTAAAATAATAAAACTGCATGTTTCAAGTTTTTTCAGGATATTTCAGGAAATTCTTGGAATATCGAAAAAAAAAAATTGCCCAATACTCGTCTCAAAACAGCGCAACTTTTTTGTAATTTAACCGACTTCGTATCTCTTACCGTTTCTTGCAGTTTTTTCACCTCAATGGGACAGCCTGTATCATAAAATTGAACAATGACCGGCTTTTCTGAAAGGCCGTATTGTAAAGTAGATGACGTGTACTATTATTGAAAATTAAAAACGACTTCCAAAGTACAAGACAACATAAGTTAACATAGGGTGTATTTTTTTACATGCTATTCCCTATGGCAACACTTGAAATAAATGCACTGTATATTGGAATATACCCGCGGGACGGAAATAAAAAAATGGCATATTTCAGATCTCATACTACATGGGTATCTCGTAAACGCTAAGAGATACAGGGTCAGTTAATTTAGAGAAAAGATGTTCTTTTTTGTGGCGATCTCGAATCCGTCAAGACAAACAAGATATCTGTGACTGTTCCTGAAATCCTGAAAGAACTGAAAAATCGAGATTTATTATTTTATTCAATTTTCTTTCTCTTATTAATACAATATTTTCCTCGACAATTTCACTTGTATTTATTATTTTTGTCATATTTTTCTTATTATTGTAAATTGTTTTATTATTTATTTGCCTGTTGATATACTTACTTTACTTTAAGTCGTCAAGAGCCATCCATCTGACATTTAAAAAATTTTCAAAGCCGACTGAACTCCAGAGTTTTCATAAGTCACCTTTTGTTTTTCTTATGGCCGCCATATTATTTTTCCAGTCATTCTGTATTAAAAAAATATTTAAAAAAATTTATAAAAAAATCACATTTTAACAATTTCTTCAAAATTCTCTTCTTTTTTCGAAAAATTTTTTTTTTCAAATTTTATCACCGAATCACGTCATTTAACGTCGCCATAATATGACGTGACATTGCTTGACTTTAGGTATTGTTATTTATGACATCCGATCGAAGAAATTTTTTTTTAATGATAGATTTTTCGTTTCTTTAATTTTTCCGAAATGTCAAGTGAATAACTCTTGAAAGATGTCAGAGATGTCAGATGTAAACCTACAAAAAATAATTTATTCATTTTAGAATAAAAATCATTATACCTACAATAAAAAAGAAATAGCTAAAATAGAAAATCAGAAGAGACATTCTCGGTCACCAGCGCATGACGAAATAAGAAGTCTCGAGTTATCAACCGTCATAATCACAAAAGTTTAAAAAATTATTAATAAAATAATAAATAAATATTTTTTTACACAGGGTTTGATTCTTGAGTGTTGCGAAATATTCAAGGAGCGATCCTGTCGAAACCTAAAGGGGTTTTTCAGATAACCTTATTTCCAAAAATGTCTCCAATCGGAGTTACACACCTTCAAAGGTGTCGTATGATAAAATGAGGTTTTTATTTATTTATTTCATAAATTTGACGAAACGTAAAACAAGAAAATTTCTCATATCTATAACTTTTTCTTATCAAAGTCTTCCCAATACCGATCTGCTTATTCATCTCTTACTCTCAGAAGGAAATGAAAATTACAAATCAAAAAATAAAATTGTATGACATTCTTTATTATTTTGTTTATTCCAAGACTTCTACCTACTTATTTGATTTCTTTGTCAAGAAAACTCATTTTTATGAATAAAAAGCCAGAGACTAAAATGGTCCGGAGTGAGTCAGGCTGTAAAAAACCATTTTTGAAATTGTAATTTTGAAACTCCATAAAAATTACAATGGAAAAAAAAATAAAGGGTAGATGTTAGAAAAGTTTTATAAAGGGAAAGTTGGGTTAGTATATGGAAATTTAATTCTTTCATTTCTCTTATTCTCTTCAAATCTGAGAAATTAAAATGAACACCTCCTCTTATCCTACCTCTTTGGTGGGGTGTAACTCCACTTGAAGACATTTTTGAAAATAAATTTATATGAAAAACCTTCATTAGTTTTTTAAAAAGAAATCGCTCCCTGAATTTTTTTGCCATAATAAACAATCATTCCGTATACAGGGTGTTTCAGTTTGTATCATTCCTGTTATAAACTTTATTTTTGAGATACAGAGTATTTAAAAGTGACCTTTTTCGAAAATATCAAATATACGTTTCAGCCAATATTATCGAAATTTTGTAGTTTCATACATATTGTAGTAAGGGCCGGGCTAATTTAGCCATAAATAGATTAAAATTAATAAGTTCAGTGTCCCATATAGGTATCCCTGGACCTCACACAACTAGGTATACACTAATAAATTTGTTTATTTTTTTCTCATGTTTCTTAGTTGGTCCAGGAATGTGCAATTAAATGAATTTTGTTTATTATTTCAAAGATGAAGTAAGATACGAAACAAATCTAATACACAAAAAAATTTTACTTGTAATTGCCTCTGACTAAAAATTAAAAAAAAAACGCCATTGGCGCACTTCTTCTTTGTGTTTTTTCAAAATAATATTCGTTGGGGTGATTACCAAGACGCTACTGTAATAAATTTTAACCCCATTTAGGGCTTAATAAAGTTTACTTATTATTATTATTATTATTATTATAGTTATTATACAGAAAATGAAACTGCCATCAAGTTTCAACAATATCGGGTAAAGTACCTATATTTAAGATATATTTTCGAAAATGACGACTTTTTAAATAAAAGTATCCAAAAATTAAAGTGATTTAGAGCAAAAATTTATACAAAAAATGCAATTATTTTTACGTGTTCTATCGTTTGCCCGAGTTATGAACATACAAAGTGGAACACCCTTTGTATATTGTTAATTTTCTGTACCTACTTTTTTATCATTTTCTAATGTCTCTCACTTTTTAAGAAATATTATGAACTAATTTGGGAACCGCTATTTTGTATTTGTATAGGTATTGCAAAGTTTACAGATAGTCAGCACATACTTATACATAAATACAGTTTAGTTTAAAAAAAATTGTAAAATTATTTTTTACCAATCGGAGATATCATTTATCTTATAAAGTCGCGACCCGGTGTTAGAATATTATACATTACCTACCTTATTGTAATATCTGATTATGAATTAATACGGTAATAGGTACAATACCTTACCTTATCATAATATGTATTAGATAATAATTATTATTATCTACCATGACTATTTTTAATAACTTCGAAATTTTGAACTTTTTCAAAACTTCGATCCTTTTCCCTGCTTTGACGCTCTATGTAAATTGAAGTTCGAACGTGAAATTAGCTCAACTAAAAAACTTCAGTGTACCTGCTGAAAAACTGCAGAGAACGCCACGGAAAAATGCTCTATAAAAGCCAGTGTTCACACCGCTTGTGTTAAAACTCTGGCTGACGGCCAGTTCTACTTCTCATTTGCAGATGGCGATCCATATACCTACCTACTCTTATTAAAAGTTGTGAAGTTTTCAGAGATAAAAAGGCCGCGGCATTCTTACTAGGGATTCATGTCGGAATAATAATATTCGTATTATGTAAGTATGTTGTATGTTGTGATCAAGGATTAGGTGTTATTTCAAAAACAGGAATTTCTAATCACTTCCATATTATATACCCACAGGTGTGGCGTCAGGTCTGTGTAATAGCCTAAACCGTGCTTGATTTATATATTAGCAATATAATATAATTTGAAATTATTTTGGACTATGTAGGGGGTCAAAAATAAAAAATAAAAAATATATTTCAGTGTAATAAATATGATGGTAAATACCTCATGCGGTAAGATAATCGACACGGATTCACGCAGACAAAAATTTACCACAGCACTCCTTTCATAGTATAGGTACTGGCAAAACACGCATATTTTTATGTGTTTTTATACCAATATGAATTTCTAAAATATAAAAAAGTTCTGAATTTATTAAAAAAGATGATTTTTGTAATAATTTGTGACGTTATGCCAGAAAAGCGCCACGTCGCGACGCCGTTAGCGTCGAAAAATAATGAATATTTTAATATTCATTAATATAAATTCACCGAGAATCAATTTTCAGAAAAGCAAGCGACATAAAAATGTCAAATTATCAGTTTTTACCTCCTCTAACTAGGGAGTTGACCTAGTTCTTCCTAGTCGTTACTTCTTCTCTCTTTGTGTGTTGAACGAATAACACAAAAATTAAAACTGCTATCACAATAATTGACTTGTGACAATTGAAGGAGTTGACTTGTCAATTTTGTTCCGTTCCTGGAAACTAGATCGAGGTGTTGACTCGATCAAACCTATCTTTTAAAACTTAAAATTATCCATAAGATAACGTATGAATGATACCTCGTGTGTAATCTAAAGAGATGATTCATATTATTTAATGACTCCTGAATTTGTCATTGTTTGTAAGAAATGCAAATCTGTAAATATTATTCTCTATTAGTCTAAGGAAATGACTTAATTGAAGAAATTGCAAATTAATGAGTGCTTGTTAAAATGCGCTACCTAGTTCGTGTATATTATTGTTTTCTTTCTAAGATGATGACCGAGGTGAGGTGAATAAAATTTTAATGATCTAATGATTGATAATTTCGTAAAGTTGTAAATATTTTCCCTCTTCATTCGCTACCAGAGGTGCTGACTCAGATTGGCGATGTTATAATTATAAGTTAATCTTCTGTTTCAGAAAGCCACGCAGCGGGCAACGTTTATTTTATTTAATTTTTCTCGTCAACTCCTGTAAGTAGGTACCTACCGATAACAGTCTGCAGGCCGCTCGCAACACACCGACGAACGACCGATCGGCGCGACCACTCTTCTAGGCGTGCGGTCGTAGCGGTATTATCTACGTACCGCTAGCCTAGACATCCTTATCTACTATAGCCCTTATCTACCAGGCAGCCATTTATTTCGCTATGAAAAAGTGCTGGCGCTATCGTCGGAATCTCATGACCTTGAATGAAATAATCGAATATCGATTATCGATAATCTGATTATAATATTGGAATTATTATTCGTATTATAAATATTTTCCGACCTGACTATTTAATAAAAATAAAAATTTATGATTATTTTGTTGTACGGTTGCTTATTAGTAGGTATTCGGCAGCACGAAATAAAAGGGTTACAAATTTATGGATCTACAAATTCCACAATCTCATAATAGTATATTATTCAACAAGCGCATAATGATAGCTATTATCCACGAAGATGAAAATTGCAGCACGAGCCTCTGGCGAGTGCTGTAACATCTAAGTGGATAATAGCCATTATGCGCGAGTGGAATACTATACTTTATCTACGAGTATGCTTGAATAAAAATAATTTTACTTTCGGCAGAAATAAATTTTTATGTAAAAAAGTTTTATGGATTGCAGTTTTATTTATTAAAAAATATGGTTCTCTTTAAGGAAATAATTTGGTTATTGAAATATTGCAAATGTACAGAAAATATTACATACTTCACTGTCGACTGAAAATTGTAAAATAACTTTAAAAGGAGAAAAATAACAAAATCATAGGGTGAAAGATTTCGTCGCGCATCGTATTTCACTTTTGATTTTGCAGGCAGTAAACCATTAATTGATGCATTTGTTGCGTTTCCCCTCTATTTAATTATATCAGGTAGCGTATTATTCAGGATGTTATTTTCTTCGAAGAACATCCTGTATTATTCTGTTTATAATAATTTTAAGTTAAATTTTTATAATACAATAATTTGTAAAGTAAAATTGAAACTAAGCATAAACAAATGTGAATGTTAGGTTATCGTGATTATTAGCTGTCACTACTGTTAGTCGACTAAACCTATTCTATATTGGCAGCGTTCCAAAGGAATCAACTTTCACAGCGGTTGACTAGGGCTTTATAACTACGCACGGATACTAAGACATGTTCATTTTAGTATTATGATAAGTACCTTCGTATGCTATAGTAGTTGAAAGATCAAAATCATCCTAATATTCAGCGACTTTCATATTTTAAAAACATTTTATTAAACGTAAAATAAACGTTTAGGGACTCTACTTTCACGTCAGTGGACCATTGACAGTAGTCAGTATAGTTTGAATCTGCCAAACGTACGACAGAATAGGACGGTAAAGTTAAACAATTGACATTAACGATTGAATAATGAGCTCATTGTTCAATTGACCTGACACTATTATTCGATAGGGCAATAGTAATGCATGCCATTACTTCGTTAAAATTAGACTAATAATTGATTTGTTATCTAATAGGAGTAGATAAAAAAACTTCCCAGAATACTAAACCGTGCGAGTCTGTGATAAGAACAACCAAAGATAAGGTAAAATAGTATATTATGCAACGAGCTTATAATGAAGGCTATTAATACGCGAGTATGATGGTTAAGATACGAGCCGTAGGCGAGTGTCTTAACCATCATAAGAGCGTATTAATAGCCATTATCTGCGAGTTCCATACACTATTTTTTCTACGACCCTTTTTTATTTCATAGAAAAGATTAAAAAATTATATATTTTAACAATGACCCGTGTACAATTGCGGATCATTGAAGTTAAGATAGGTTGCTATTTGTTTACGCATATTACCAAATTTTCTCTTCGTCGCTAAGGTTTTAGACATGTTTTAGTATCAAGTTTAAAGGGCACTACTCACTACTGCGTAATTTTTATTATGCGAAGTTTGAATTCCGAATTTTACGCTTCGATTTTGAGATTAATTAATAATTTTAATAACATCGACAGCCATTATTAATTACGATATTATTTATCTGCGCAACGCGGGTCGCAGCGTTGCCGCTTTGAATACTAACGGAGCGCTACGAATGATATAATACTTTATCTTCCCATCTTTTACACGATATACCTACCTATCAAATTAATTAAGGTAACATAAAATCTTGATAAATTTTCTTTGAATGTTACTTATGTTCTTAATTAAATAAACGTTCAGAATTTTTTTTCAGAAATACAGAACTTATATCACAAGGCAATTTTTGTGTTGAGTATGACAACTCTGTGACTTCGGTTGGCTTGCCGACCCGATTGTGAGCGAAAAGGCACCGATTCGATTGCAAATGCTCCTCTGCCATTGGACAGCTTGACCAGTGCTTTAATGAAAATTTGTATCTTAATGAGACTCATTAAAGCACTGGTGATTCATATTTAATATGCATATTAAAGGTTGGGAGTAGAAAAAAGTATATACCTATATACCCTATACCTATAATAGGTACCTGAAAGTTTGTCAAGTAGGTTTTATTACACCTTGATGAATCTTATACTTTTAAGGATCAGTATGGGGGGTCTTTATAGGTACTTGCTAAGATCAGTCTGTCGTCCGTGTGTCTATCAATACCCTTTTTCTCATCAGTAACTGCGTTATAGATATCGAGTTAAAAATTATATCAAATTCTAAAGTCTACAGCTTCGTAGACCTAATATGTTTTAATACTCACTGAGAGAGGATTCCCCGATTTCTCTTCTTGTTAATAATTTGTTTCATTTTTCAAATTTTCTTTTTTCACATCTCTGTGAATGTGCCAAAAATATGACATCCAACAGTTCAAACATCTCCGTGTCAAGTAAACGCCAACGAGTGAATGCGCTACCCTAGCGCTAATGTCGATAAGACAGGTACCCTTTTTTCTAACATTAAACTGTGCCTCCTATAGTGAAAAGCTTAGGCGTGTTGAGGGATCGGCGTGCGACATGTCACGACGTGAAAAATCGCATTCTGTGCAAACGCTCTAATCGTTTATTGGTATGTTAATTGGAAGACATAAAATAAACTTATAAAACTTATCCCGGTATCACGGTATATCAAAAATTAAATAAAGTGTGTGCCTATTATTGATTGTCGCTGTAAATTTATTACAGAACCATGCATGCACCCATATTTATCGAAAATTTTCTAATAATACATTTACATTATCCTGACGATAGAGAGTGAAGAAGACGAGATCGAGATGTTCCTTGCATACCGACATGCAAAATAAAAGTGACTGCGGATCATAATATTGACAATAGGACTAAAGGACCAAACAGCTTCCCCAGTATGATGTTTGTACAACATTCTCATCAGGAGTTGAAGAGTTTGTCTCTAAATGTAGGACGTGTATAGTTTTTTTTTCAGCACATTGTCTGGTTTTCTTTCTCTCTGCATTGTTTCCTTCCCCTCTTTACACTTGAACGATTTTATTGTGGAATTGCACATGTTAAATATCTGGATAGAGATTTCGCTGTGAAGTTATAGCAGCAGAGTTGAATAGAGTCATACATCGTAAAAGCTTTCTGATGTACGATTATGCCTATATTTAATGTGACGAAGCTTCATTTACGTAGTCTGGGAAATTTTTGAAAGCTTTTAAAAAATCAGAATCACTGAAATGTTGAAAATAATTTATTTCATTTCAAAAGTAGCTTAATTTTTTTTTCACCGAATGTACTTTTTTAAGGTCGCATTTCTTAGATATAAAAATATATTTATGTATTAGGAAAAGTAAAAAAAAATTCTTAAAGTTTTTAAAGTTTATTTAACAGTGAATTTCACGTAATTTCCACTAATTATTGTAAAAATCGCAGATATTTAATTGATTTTGTAAAAATTCTACTTTGTGCTGTTCTTTTAAATATCGCACTCGTGTGGCCGTACGCCTGAAACGTTGGCCTGTTTCCGATTTTTTGACGTTAGTAAAAAAATTCTGCAGTTTACAGTTTTCATTAAAAAAAAAACTTTATAGGTATACATTTTTTTTATGTCCTTTCTTTGGAATGAAAATTAATTTTTTCTTGAAAAATTGATTTTTTGAGATATTCCATAAACAATAGAATTTTCAACTTCTGATACTTTGAATAAATGGTTAAGGTATGGCTCTATGGTTAGTAACTTTTTATATGTTGTTCGTGTTCCCAACATCCTCACAAATGTTCAGTAAAAAGCTACCTTTTCCGCCAATTTTCCTAAGTAGCAATCTAACTTTTACTCCACTATGATTTAGGTATATGTTTATCTGTAACTTAGTTTCACGACAGTAGAGTAGAAATAATGTTCCTGAACAAAGTCATCTACCTATCTTTTCACGAATTGATAGAGAAGATCTAAACAGGTATAATCTGACTATAGGATCTGACATAATATTATTGAACCATCAGCTTTTCTGTAACACACAGTATACAGGGTTTTTATATAATAATTGAAGTTTATCACAGCATCCTTCGAGTGCGCGAGTTACTATGAACACTCTAAATTGGATTGGAACTTGTTAGTATAGGTATACCTATACATACAGGTGTCCCAAATTTTCTTAATCAAGGGATATTTTAGTTATTTCAAAACAGAAACAATAAATGCAATTTGAGAAACTTCAAATATACCCCTAAGGCTTTAAGGCTGCACCCTCAATACCCATTTACGCCTTTTTTTAATTACACCCATATTTTTTTCCCTAACAGGATTACTGACTTTATTCTAAATAAAGTGACATGCGTTTTTGAAAATCTAAGCAAACTGAGCTTGTCAAAAACAACAAAATATCTTAAAAAACCGGGTTGCCAAGAACTAAAAGAGAATACACCTTGAGATAGTTTCTAAATGAAATTTCTAAAATAAAAATAAAATTAATCCAACTTATTAGGGCTTAGAATGCTTGGATTTCTAAAAACGAAATCAGTAATCCTGATGAGCCAAAATAATTAAGAGTGTAATTTGAAACAAAAACAGTAGGGGATGATTACTTGAGGGTTGAAAGGCGTAAATGTGTGCAGCCGTAAAATATTTGAAGTTTCCCAAATTCCATTTTTTTCTGTTTTGAAATAAAGCGGATATCTCTTGATTAAGAAAATTTATATAGCAGGGCGGATGTATAGCGATGGTATTGAAATATTGGTACCTAATACTAGCCTTCATAATAAGCTCGTTGTAATACCATTTTAACACTTAAGTGTTAAAAATATTTTTAACGCGCTTCGTAAAACTAAATTTTTAATTAATTTATAGTTAAACAGAAAAGAACACTTTTGAGAGCAGTTGTATAGAAAATATTTTTATCATTCTCTTCTACGCTATCTTTCATTCTGAAAAAGTCTTGGTTAAAAACCTGAGGAGTGACTTAACAATAAATATTGCAATTTTATTTCTATAAAAAATTATAGAATAGATCACGTTATTTGCTGAGATAAGGTATACACACCACTAACAGGGGTCGGAGCGGGGCCGGGGGATGGCCATTTCTAGCCCGGAAATGGCTTTATGTGTGGGTGTTCGTGCTAACCTGTGCTTCCTGTTCCCGACTGCACCCGCACCCATGCGCGGCCTAATTATCCATCCGTCTCTGCTTCAACCCCACGTCACTCACCCGCTAGGCTCATTTACATGCAACAATTATTATGTCATTATTAAACGTTTTTCCGCTACACTCACTAGCAGTGTGAGAAATGGGAACGAAACGGGGAACGAATAAAAAAGGAATATGAGGTTCATAAAAAAATTCGCGTTTCCTGTTTGTTAGTTCCGTGAATACCACCGAAGCTTTTAATTATTGTATGCTTCCAGATTGTTTTCGAAACAGTCGGAATTTCTGAGATTGTTTCAAAATAGGAGTAGGTAATCACTGAATTAAAGGTATATAAATGGTGTAAAAGTGATAAGTTAGGTATACTAAGTACAAAGCAAATTGGGAAGAGGTTGTTGACACTGGATCAGGGTGATCTTATTTCATTTATAATACGAGTCTTAATAAGATACAGTATAATATAGTGCGTTGACATTAATTGCCATTTTCCAGCGTTGCCATTTTCCTCGGTGAGCATGAAAATTCAATATATCTATCTTGAACGATTTTATATGTTTTCTCCTTGGAATTCTAAATATCTAAATAGCACCGGAAAAATTCGGGTCTGATTCTTTAGTCAAAAAAATTTCTATTAACGTGTGTCCGAAAATGCAACGTTTTTGAAGTACAGGGTGTCAAAAAAGATTATTTTTCCAGTTTTTTGGAGATATCTGGGGAACTGTTTGAGATACGGAACTCTGCTTTTGTAAACATCATATCATTGATATTAGCTACTTTTTTAATGCCAATTCAGTTTTCCTTGTACCACTTGCGGAGATCTAAGGATTGAGTAAAGTTTTTTTTTGCCCTTCCTTATCCAACACTTTTGTCTTGAAAATGTAAATGCCCGTTTTTCTCTAAAATGCCTCACATTAGCAGTTATGACCAAGAGTATATTTTTGTGTAGAAAATATATGCGGTTAAGAGTGTGCCTTAAAAATAGCAATTTGCCTCGTTTTCTCGAGATGTTTTCTCTGAAGATTTTTTTATACGCCATTGCGCTATTTCCCTGCCCATCATGGAGATATAATTTGGTACTAAATATATGGTTATGTTATAGAACAAAATAAAGAACCTGATTAATGACCTGATCAGGTTCTGACTCATCAAAGGTTATCTGTGATAATAACATGCCTGAATGTACACATGACAGGTTGACAACGTAAATAAGGGAAAAGCGCATCTAGTGGACCCGGTTGTTTGGCACTAAAGAAAAAGTTCATTTGACTTGACTGGTCAGGTTCTAGTCAGATAGAGACATTTCCCCCCAAAAAATATTCGAAATGACCTTCTTTTTATTTCCAAACAAGCAGATCAGCCTAGACTGTTGTGCTTTTATTGCAATCTGGCATACGAGTATAATATTATACACATTTTGAATACAAAAGATCACCAATGCAAGTGTCATATTAATCAACTACAGGGTCAATTTGAAGGGATAGTTCCTCTCACAAATCCGAGTAAAAAAAAAAATATATTTCAGCACAAATCGACGATTCATTTAAAAGATACAAGTTTAAAAAAATATATAACAGTTTTTGATTATAACTCGTGTAAATTTACACCAATTTTGATGAAACTTGGCATGAACGATAAACAAGCTAAGGTCTCTAAAGTTTTGTAGATGTCTTCCAGTGGTGTATACAGTGTGTGTCACAGGCATGGTACACCCCCTTTTTTTTCTTTATTTTTGGAGATAATTTTTTGAAATTTGGCACGTCGAATACTCTCGATAGAGCGCACATTTTAGCAGAAAATGGAATTTTTTCCCACATCCGGTTTTTCCGGAAATGTAACCAACTTTTTATTTTTAAATGGGATACCCCATATATTATTATATTTTTGGATTATATACATTTGTACGAATCCAACAATACCACATAAGTACCATTTTAAACGTCAAATTTGTTTTTGTTTAATTTTTTATTTCTCAATTATAGTGTGCCATGACTATTTCGTTTTACTCCAATTGGATCATCTAATGCTAGAAAAATCGAATTTTTGTTCAAAGTACTAAATTAAGTGATTTATGGATAAATTATGCGCACCGGAATGATTTTTTGCGCTGGATTCGTTTTTTTCAAATGGTACCATATTGGTACCGAAGTACCATCTACTACTACTTCCAATAAGGGACATTTTGGTGTACCCATTTTGCATCTGTGACGAACACAACTGAAGTCATGGCACACTATAATTGAAAAATAAAAAATTAAATAAAAACAAATTTGACATTTAAAATGGTACTTATGTGGTATTGTTGGATTTGTACAAATGTATAGAATCCAAAAATATAATAATATATAGGGTGTCCCACTTAAAAATAAAAAGTTGATTACATTTCCGGAAAAACCGGATGTGGGAAAAAATTCAATTTTTTGCTAAAAAGTGCGCTCTATCGAGAATATGCGACGTACAAAATTTCAAAAAATTATCTCCAAAAATAAAGAAAAAAAGGGGGGTACCATGCCTGTGACATACATACACTGTTTATAGATATTCCGGGCTGGTGCCTCTTTCCCCACCCTATCTTTTACGCCACTGAATTTATTGCAAATTAAAAAAAAATGTTGAATGGCCAATGCATTTTTGAAGAAAAAAGTATTCGTAAAATTTTTTTCACAAGACTTTTTTGTGTTTGAAGTTTCCTCAGGCAATGTAACTTAATCATTAAGAAAGGCCTTTTGCGTAAAAATTCTAGCCCGGAAAAGTACTTTTTAATGAAATCAGGAATTTTTTTTCAATGTAAATGGCCCAACAAAACCTGAGAAAACTTCAAATATCTCAAAAACTATAAAAAAATTAAACAATACTCTTTTGTTCTAAAAAGCATGATGGGCATGTCGAATAACGATTTTGCAATTGTAAAATATCAGTGACGTACGAAATCGGGAGGCAAAAGGGCTTAGCCCTGAAAATCTACATCCTTTTGGAACACATCTTTGTTTGTTTATTGTTCATGCCAAGCTTCATTGAAATCGGTTCTAAATTACACGAGTTGAAACCGAAAAATGTAACATTTTTTAAAACTTTGACACCCAATATTTTAAGCGAAACGTCATTTTGAGCTGAAGTTTAATTTTTTTCAACTCATATTCACAAAAGAACCTACCCCTTTAAATTTGGTATTATATCTCTGAAACACCCTACATTGTATGTATATGACAGAAAAAATAAATATTCAACGGTGAATATCACGAGAAGAGTTTTTCTTTGCCTTATACCCATAGAGACTTCTGATCTAATTATTGAATACTATACCGATCTCAAAAATTACAACAAATTTGACCTGGAGCGAATTTCCATATACGGATGCTGCGGGGACTTTTCTTCTTGAAAAATAAATAAGTGTGGGAGTCTCGATATTAGGGAAGGAAGATTAATTAAAAATATGTCAAACAGAAAATGTACATGCATTTATAGTCTTCAACTTTCGTGGGGGAAAAAGGCTGTAATAAAAGCTAGGAAGTTGTTCATTGGAATGCTTTAAAGATTTATAGATTTATAGCCGAAACTGGATGTACCTACCTACAACCGATTTTACATAGATAAACAAAAAACTAGTCATGAAA
This sequence comes from Malachius bipustulatus, assembly GCA_910589415.1. Taxonomy (NCBI): domain Eukaryota; kingdom Metazoa; phylum Arthropoda; class Insecta; order Coleoptera; family Melyridae; genus Malachius; species Malachius bipustulatus. Next base: position 42,593,296 of record OU342636.1, read on the forward strand.
AATTTCTAATCATTCGAGAAAATGTGTCCGTCACATATACCTATAATAAGAAGTGTCATCAAATCTATTTATGATGTATAACTAACAAATAACTCGTTTAGCGCATAGATCGTTAGATTATTGCGCATACAGAATATTGTGCTTTGCACTTTGAAAACTAAAGTATATAGATTTTCTAGAAATGGACATTTGGGCCGTTTTTTTGATACAAGTTTTCAATATTATTTATGCATGGAAAAACACAAAAGTATTCCATCCGAAAAGTTTCACGAATTATACCTTCCAGAATAGGAGAAAGATTAAATCTTATAAAAGAAAATAATATCAGCTATACCTACTTATAACTGTTATGCCATTTGGTTGATTTGTTGATTATTTTAGGAAGCGTAGGTATATAGAATTGAACATGACGCGGGTTTTAACGTTTTGGCGAGGGAAAAGCATCGCACCGCGCCAGTGCAGTGGCAATTACGAAGCTCTAATACATCATAATATCGATTATTGAAGAACATAATGCAGCTAGTTGTGTTATCGGTGCATGGCAGACCGTTGAGGCCGCTAAATCCCGGGGTCGAGGGTTGCGCTCAACCCCTTCACAACGCCCGAATAACACCAAATCACACCAGAGTCTTTTAAAATTCCCAGCGCCATAGAATGCATCCATTATTAACCAGACATGCAATTCCACTAAAAACATCGATAAAGACCACCAACCGAATAACGCAAAAAAGTTTGGAAAACGAAAAAAAAAATTTGCATTTTTTCTAATGCAGATGAGGATGGGTCAACTGTGAATAATTATTATAATTGTGCTAATGTTATTTTATTTCATAAGTATCGAGATATACAGGATGTTTCACCAGCAGACCGACACAGCTTAAGGGTAGCTGTATAGTTTTTAGAGGCGAGTCAGGATCTGGTTTTAAAATTTTTCATTTTTTAGAGACACTTAGTTTCGATTTTACAGGGTGATTCATGCATTTTGCCCAAATTTTTGATCTTTTGAACGAATTGATGGAATTTGATGAAATTTGGTAAATATGCTCTACCAGTAATGATAGGTACTTAATACCTCGAATTTTTCGCTGATTCGAAAACTGCAGGGCCGTTTAATTTTTAAAATATCAAGCGTTCTTTTGTCAAAAAAAAGTTCACCCTGTATGCATTTTCTTCAAAGTTAAGTACAATTTTCTAGAACTACTTGAAAAATGCTACAGTTGCGTTAAAAAAAAAATTCTTGGCAAAATAAGAGACCAGAAACCCGTTTGGGCATTGATGAACTTACAGGAATTGATCCAAGAGAAGTTATTCAACTAAGGAATATGATCACAATATTATAACTAGTAGAACAAAACTTACCTAAATTAAGCCTACTTTAATTGAGTTTTAAAGTTTTCTTATTTTTATAAGTAACTTTTAATCGGTTGGTAATGATTTTTTGATTGTTGTTTTATATTTTCAATATTATTGATTGTTTACATCGCTCAAGCGTTTATATTAATACCACTAGAAGATGTAAGAATAAATTCATCATTCAGTTCAAGCTTGAAGAATTTGACTCATCGCTATGACTGACCGAGAAATCGCCGCTAATAAAGAACAGAAAATTACAATCGTCAGGCATTGTTTGAGATTCCTCCAGTTTCATTGTATTTGGCCGAAGACAGACGAAGAATTACCTCCTGGAAAAGGACGTGGTTTCAACATCAAAACGTTCGCTTCCATCTCATTCCCCTTGTTTTTAATGATGACGTCAGTTGCGCATATTGTTTATGTAAAAACGAGTACGTATAATTTAATTTAGTTTATCTCAGTTTACAGGGTGTTAAAAAATTAGTATCGAATATTTGAGAGGGTATACATCAGTATGGCGTCAAAAGTTGTGAAAAATTCTTAATAAACATTGGTCCGCAAATGAACAGTTTCGAAAATACGGAGGATATTTTTCCAATTATTTTAACATTTAACGTCTGCACATTATTTTTTTGAATATTTCCAAAAACACGATCTGCGAATGGATCTGGCGATTGGGATATTTTCAACACAAAGACGTCGCGCTTCTGTAGCAACGCCGTTGGCACGATCATACATAAAATGCATGTCGGCAATTCGATATTAGAATAAACATTCATAGCAATTTAGAGCTTGTACACTGACATTTAATGTCATTTATTTAATGTTTGTCTGATTAATGGGCGACTATGACTGGAAATGCAGGTTATTGCAAAAAAAAATGAAAACAGTTATTTTGTTAAAGATTATTCTATTTCTTACATTATCACCTTATCATATCTTTTGTTTTTGTTTATACTTTTCATCGTTTGTTTGTACATAATAAAAAAATAATAATATACATGCACACACAAAATGTTAAAATAATTTGAAAAATCCTCCGTATCTTCGAAATCGACAATTTGCGGACCAATGTTTATATATAGGACTCTTTTTTTGACCTTTTTGAAGACTTATTTTAGTCCATCCTGTACCTGTACCTACCCTCTCCAAATATTCGATTCCTATTTTTAACACCCTATACAGGGTATAGGGTGTCTCAAAATTGACGCCCGTGCTCTTAAGATTCGATTTGCATGACAGCTAAAAATAATTGAAATAGAAAGTGAAAAATTTTCTGTTTGCGCTTCACTAAAAATTTATTGTTGAAAAGATTAAAAATTTAACATTTCAACAAAAAAAAAAATGAAAATCGAATTCATCCATTTACTGTTACCATGATAGTTACATTCCAGCATGATGGTGCACCTGTACATTATGGGTTACAAGTGAGAAATTTCTTGAATGAAAATTTCCCAAAGAGGTGGATCGGAAGAGGTGTACCCATACCATGGCCTCCCAGATCTCCAGATCTGAATCCCCTGGATTACTTTTTCTGTGGCTACTTGAAAGAAAAAGTTTACCGGATCCAGTTTTGAACGAAGAAGATGTAGCTCGTGTTCACGCTGCTGTGGGATTAATATAGACGATGATCTTTTACAAAGAGTTCGTGATTCCATGATTGCTCGTGCCTGCGAATCTTTGCCTTGAAGTAGTATGCGACCTATTTGAACACTTTTCACTCTCTATTTTCAATTTTTTTTAGCTCCATTAATCGAATCTCAAGAGCAAAAGCGTTAATTTTGAGACACCCTATATAAATAATCTAATAACTCACTTAAGCAACCTCTCAAACCCTCTCAAAGTCATCAAACCATTTGGAAGTCGTTTCTCCGATAGAGGTGAACTGATCTTGTGAAATTATTAGGGTTTCACCTGAGTAACTCTGGGCAATGGGTGGCAGGTCTGATAATTACCAACCTGAAGTGTATACAACGATTGAAGTTGTTCAGCTTTTTTATATTGATGCATGGACCTGCTCCTTATTATAGGTATCACCACCCAGAATCTTCCTTGGGAGCGTCAAATTTCTGTACCGTCGCGAATAATTACTAGCGTTATAAATTGTAGATTTTCAGTAGAACACGTTTGTTAAGGGTTCTCTTTCTTTTTCCTTGCTTATGATTGTGAAAATGTTGAGCATAACGGTGTAATCGCTATGACTGATTATCTATTTCGCTTTCGGTTCACGCTAAATCTTTGGGTTCACGTGATCTTCCAATATAATCTTCATAAAGTTCAGTGCTTGTCTTATTACTATTCATCTTTCATTGATTCTAACTCTCCTTTCTTCCCTGACTGGTAATTCACAGACCGCAAGTATTGCTGGCTGAACTTGTCATTTATGCTGCAGGTAATGTTATTAACATTACAGGTAACATTTTAATATTTTTTTACATTATATGATAGCTCGTTTATTTTTTTAAATCGACTACAATAAAAATTATTTTCTTTTCTTACGGCGTCATATTGCTTCAGATGTTACTTTCACCGTACAATAAATACCATACAATTAACCAGCTACATTCCAAGACAATATCTGAGTAAAACGAGAGTAAATGAAACAACGGCTGACCAAAAGGGTATTTTCAGTTTGTGTCAATAGAGTCAAAAATTTACCGCATCCTCTCACCACACATCATTTGAGGCAATATCCAACGTTCGTTAATTGGAACCCCATTATAGGTAGGTATTAGGTATTTTAACTAAATGTGAGAGATGGCTTATGTAGTCCCAAACTCATCAACTGAAGCCAGCGAGCTTATTGTATTTCTCACATTTGGATTTTCCTTGATTAGAAGAGCTCCGTTCCTTTGACAAGGTTCAGCAATTCGCTAACCAAGGTCTTTTTCGCCAGCAGGCTCCTGGGGCTGAGTGGTCCCAGGACCCCGTAGCGCGTTCGTGAAAGTGCTTGACACTCGAATATCACATGAGAAACTATCTCATCTTCTTCAATGCAGAATCTACAAACTGGTTTTTCTCTGTATATCACTAGCTTATGTAGGTGTACGCTTAGGTGGCAGTGTCCTGTGAGAAGACCCACCTCCGTTCTGATCTTCATTCTGTTTAATTGCAGTATCTGTCTGGCAATGTTTTGAGAGGGCTCCTTAATTATCACCTTACCTTGTATCCTGTTATACGGTTCCAGTGTGCTCTATGCTGGGTTCTTACCCACTGACCAACCGCCCCGCGTACAGTGTTCCTTGGGATGCCAAACACTGGTTCAGGCCCAGTGTAGTTCATGCCAGCGCCTTTCTTGGCTAGTTGATCTGCAGTCTCATTACCAGGCGTCCCACGGTGACCCGGAACCCAAACTAGTGTCACCACGTTGTACCTGGCTAAGTCAATGAATTCTTGCAGGAATTCCCAGACCGCTGCAAGAGCTTTCAGGCTAGCCTGACTGTCGGAGAGGATGTAGATTTCCCCACCTCGATAGTTCCTTCTAATAATCTCTCCAACGCATAGCCTAATTGCATTTATTCCAACCTGGAAGCTGGCATGCGTCCCCAGTGGTCCGCAAATACTGGATCTAGGGACCACCCCGCATGCACTCCGGCTTCGGTACCTGTCGCTGTCTTTGAGCCGTCCGTGTACCAGACCAGCCCCTTTTTCAGGCACAGGTGTTCCATTTGTTGCCTTTCTTTCCACTATTAGGACCTTGAATGGTTTTACAAATGATATCGTAGGACTCATACCATCAGAGTGCATTTCCAGGATACGATCTGCGATGGTTTCAGTCATTCTGGAATGCCCGGTTTTCCCAGGTTTGTCCCAGTTTTGGTTTTGTTTCAGCCTGTAGGCAACCAAACGTGCCTCGCTCTTAATATGAATGTCAAGAGGAGGCAGGTCAAGTATGGCTTCCAGTGCTGTCATTGATGAAGTGTTTATGGCTCCTGTGATGCCTAAGCAAGCCTTTGAACACTTTGAATTTTCATAATGGCTTGTTTCTGGTTGATCTTTTGCCACCAGACTAGACAACCATATGTTAGTATGGGTCTAACCACGGCAATATACAGCCAATGTACATTGGCGAGGCTTTAGTCCTCATGTTTTAATGAATGAATTGGAACCTCATGAATCCCTTTATATTCCAGGATCTCTTGAACCAACTCCTCTTCTTGCACATTAATTATAATTTATTTGGCAATTAATTATTACTATTCAACTCAAACATTTTGACAATTTTTAGATAAGATGGATGTGGCCTTATATGAAGACTTTGTTGTAATTATGGCTGCATTAACGGTGTTTCTAGTGACAGTGGAATTCTACCACAAGCAGAAACACTTTGCCATCCCTTTACTCCAACTCTGCGATTATAAATTTGGGAGACCAAAAGATTTAGACAGAATTGAGAGATTGTTAAGTTTTTTCTCAAACGGAATTTATCTATTTATGCTTCTTTTCGTTTTTGTACATGTGGCCATTCCAATTATCGAGCAGTCTAAATGCGAGGCGTATTTCAAATTGAAAGAGACTGTGGAGCTCTGTGGGTATATAATACCCACTCCGCCTTCGTTTGTACCAAAAATTGGCTCATTTACAGTCAGACCAGTGGTATTTGGACTTCAGATATGTTGTGCTTTGGCAGCTGCGTGCGCAGCACCGATGGTATCTGCTCTAGGTTTTGAAATGAATATTCACTTGGTTGTGCATATGAAGCATTTGAAACGCCAAATCAAGTCCCTATCAGGAGATGTTACGAAAGAGGAATTGTATGATGTGGCGAAGTATCATCAATACATTATCACGTAAGTCATCAGATAATTTGGATGCAATCAAACTAATCAGCAGGATAATTTTAGTAATTTTAGAATGATGGACTCGATGAACAAGGGTAGTTCCCGAGTGTTAGGTATTCATATTTTTCTTACTTCTACGCTGCTTGGCACTATCCTACATCAAATAATGAACCTGACTTGGGTGCGTACTATATTTATTGACTCTTTATCTGAACTAAAATCTCTTCTAATATAATTATTTTTATTCTGAAGGAAACTCCGGTTGCAGCAGTATATCATCTAATCGCTTGGACTGGTTCTTTGTTTTTACATTCACTTGGAGGAGAATTAATTCAGAACGAGGTAAGAACTTACCAGCACAAAGTGGAGGGAATAATGAATATATTTCTTTCCAGAGTACAGATGTAGGTACTGCTTTATACTTCTCTGATTGGCTGGAGTGGGACCAATCATTAAAGAAGGACATGTTGTTAATTTTAATAAGGACTCAAAAACCCTTAGTGCTGAAGGCTGGACCTTTTGGTTACTTGTCACTAGGATTCTTCATTTCCATAATAAATTGTCTTTTTTCAGGTACTTAAAGGCTTACATACTCTGACTATTACACTTATGAATCTATAAAGAGTAAAGATGAGGTTTTTTGTACATATAAGCCTATAATATTATATTGGAGCTAAAGCCACTGAACTTCAGTCATATATTATTAGCTACTTTTAGTCTTGATATCTTAGCCTAAGAGACGGCTGCAGATAATGTGTCGTCATAAGGTGGATGAAAGAGAAAATAATGAATGATCGTTGAGACTCTAATTATGGAGGAAACGCAACGATTGCCTTTGAAAATCCTGCCGAAACAGTGGTTTTTCAAATTGTTCATTGGATAAAAAATTGCAATAACAATCTCTTATCGCTGAACAGAAAATGAAATCACTATGTCATAGGGGAGAGCGAGACGAATTCAACCGTATAAGGTGTTGCCTGGACCCACCCTGCCGCACCCCCCGGCAGCCCGGCGTAAGTGAGTCATTTTTTCATCACAACAAAACTATCACTATCGTCATCACGTAGACGCATAAACGACGTATCAAATTAAAGGTGTCTCGATTTCCTCTATGGATTGTACCATGGTTATCTGCAGAAAACCTTCCGAAAACACATTATGTTGCCTAGGAAAAGTTTCTCGGTGCACCAGCCGATTAGTTGATTGATGAAAAACGACCCCCTTATCGTCTGGCTGTCGGGGTGTGCGGCAGGGTATGGTGTTAGGCAACCTTATACAGTTGAATTCGTCTCGCTCTCTCTTATCACATGGTGATTTCATTTTCTGTCCACAGATAAAAGATTGTTACTGCAACTATTTATCAAATAAACAATTTGAAAAACCAATATTTCGGCAGGATTTTCGCTGGCAAGGGTTGCGTTTCCGCTTAATTAGAGTCCAACGATCATTCATATTTTTCTCGTTCGTCCACCTTATGACGACTAAATTTCCGTAGCTGTCTCTTGGACTATCTGTAGAAATGTAGAGATTAGTTTTATTTTATTTTATTTTTAAGAGGGAACATCGGTCTTAACTGTAAGATAGAGTCTCTCCATTTTGGTAATTTGGCTTCGAGTACTAGCTCAATCAGCCACAGATAAATTTTCTAAATACAGGGTGAGGCGCGATAGCCTTAGGGCATTTTATATGAAGGAGTGTTCGGAGTAGAAGTCTTATAAAAATTGATACATGTACCTATTATTTCAATTTTAGCGAGCTGAACTGAAATATCTAGAACCCCACATCACTTCCGGTTATACCTATATATTGTTACATTGTCAGATTGACTGAAAAAATGTAACGAAAATGGTGTTTATAGTTCAAATTTATTTTGTCAATATAGTGATTTATGAGTTATAGTCACATGAAAATCGCAATTTACCATTTTCAAAGCAGCTTAGATGGAAACGGGCCAAAATATCGAAAAACGGCTGACATGTCTCTATTTAACTGTTCACGTAGTATCCTATTGTGTGGATGAATTTCTTTAGAAAGTGATGATAAAGCGGCGATAAAAAAATTATTACTTGAAATACTAGGCGATGATCCCACTAGAATATTCAACGGCGACGAAAGATGTTTTTGGTTGTGTCCTAAAAACAACAGGTTGCTAGCACCGAAAGGCACAAGAAATGTTTATGAGATCGAGCATCACCCGAAAAACAATCTAACTGTCATGTTCACATTTTCAAGTACGGGAGAGATGACACCTCCCATGATAGTTGTAGAACACACCTCCCTTACAAGAGATCACAATACCTTCGGATATTGTGAAATCTGTTCCAAATGATTGGGGTATTGGCTCTAATGAGAATTGATGAATGAAAAACCACTTATTTTATGAGTACATCGGCAATATCTTTTATCCGTACCTGAAAAAAATTAAGGCAAAGATGCCAGTTATATTATTTGTTGATGGACACAGCACGCATTTAACTTAACCCACTGAAAGAGGGTTGAAAGAGGGCTGTTCTGGATTTTCGACGAGAGCACCCTGATGAAGTCGTCACCAAAGAAACATTCGCGCCCGTCCAAAAAACCGTAGTGGACAACCTTAAACCAGAAACAATTCAAAATGGCTTTCGTGCTTGCGGACTATATCTCTGGAATGCTTCGGCTATACTAAATGTACTGGTAAAAGCAAAAAAAAAACAAGAAGCAAATCACAAAAAAGTAATAACGTTTAAATCATTCAAAGAAATCGTTGGTGAAGATAGACTCAAATCATTTGAGAACTTTGACATAAACGAGGCCAAGGCACACAATGAAGATGTTGTAATACTCTTCAATTTATATACAGAATTTATCAATAACCCCGAAAAAAATGTTGAGACTAAAGATGAAACTCTGTTTATAAATGATGAAAGCACTTCTAGTTTTGAAACAAACAACACTGTTTTTGAGAGCAGTGAAAAGAAAATGAATTTACAATAAGTTTTGAAAAAATCGATCATCCTAACAAAGACACTGACTTTGATTTAGAAAATATTCCAATAATTGTGATTGAAGACCGTGACAATAATAATTTTACTGCTCAAACAGTAAAGTGCGAGCCATCAACATCAAGCCATGCATGGCGAAGAAGATTTCGACAAATCATTATTGGATGACGTTAAATATAACTCTTCAAGACATGATGAAGACGTTTTGAATACATCGGTACTAGATAATTTTATCATTTGGCCTAAAACTCCAGAGAGGAAAGGGAAAAGACAGTCCGAGAGAGCCCCTTTTGTATTGACTTCAATGGTAAGAAAAAATGTGGAAAAAGGAAGTTAGACCTAAAAAAAGAGGCTGAGATGCAAAAAGAGAAATGTAGGGTTGAAAGACTAGAAAATAATCAACAAAAAGAAAACATTATAAATCAGAAAGGAAAAACAATTGCAGGAAAAAAAAGAATGGTGTGTAACGTACATTTTGTACGTATACCGGCTAAATGCCAGCGAGACGGAGACAACGGCGGGCGCGCGCAGTGAGTGAGTGATGGTGGGTTTTAGTGCATCGGCCGACTGGAGGCCTCGAGTTTCGTAACATCGACTATCAAGTTGCAATCAGGTGCGTTTCATCATCATACCTGCGTGTTCACCTTCTTTTCACTTCTGAATTCGCTAGAGGAAGGTACATTTTCGCAAACACAGCAATCTTTAGCGAAATGGCGTTGTGAACCTTCACTTAAATTATTTTAAACATCGCCCACGTTTTTGGCTTGGTGAGTGTCGTAAAATGATGTTATTAATTGTGCTAGAATTATACAGATCATATTTTCTTAAGACCGTATGCTAATTTTAATTACAGCTTTTAAACCCGATCGAGTTTCGTTCGCATGTAAAATTTTGTCAGTCACTTTTTTATCCCAACCTATCTTGAGGACGGGAATAATTCTATGTACCCTTGGCAAGCAGACTCGATCGAACCATTTATTAATGCAAGAGTGTTTCTGATACCCATGAAATTACAGCTTTTTCCCTGGAGTCAATTTTTCCCTGGAGGCAATTTTTACCTGGAGGCCACTTTTCCCTGGAGTCCACTCTTTTCCCTGAAGGCCACCTTTTTCGTACCGAGAAGAACTCCACGTATCAAGGCAGAAGATTTTCTTGGATACCAAGCCCACCTCTCAAACCAAGCAAGTTCCTGGAGCCAAGCCATCCGAAGATAAGTGCCTTGTAACCTATTAGCACCCGATCTATTCATTCGACTAGCACCGCACGCTCTTGTTTTTTTATTATCTGTTAACCGTGCTCAAGAGTGTAATATTAATCACTGTGATATATTTTATATTTTAATAAAGAGTACCTGTTGTTCTGCTGACCTGCTTGTTATTGTTGAACCTCTTAGACTAGCGACTCAACCTACGACCCTTGTTTTTCTTGTCTCATGCTCTCAGCGACTATTTTTCCCCTCTAAGGGTTAAATAGTTCGTTTCAAGTGGCACCCAACGTGTCTATCTGCCAATAATTCGTTTCAAGTGGCGCCCAACGTGTCTATCTGCCAATAATTCGTTTCAGGTGAAAAGAGGAAAAAGTGCAGTAGCTATGAACGCCGCCAATATTTACCTCTGACTGAAATGAAAGTACATGCAATAGAGGAAAATGTCCCAAAAGCCAACAGTTATGAAACTAAAAGTCAAAAGGAAGCACCTCACAAAATAGTTTAAAAGAAAACTACGATACAATAAAACCAGAAAAGATATTAGAAAGCAATACAGATAATAAAGCCTACTTTACTGGAGATACATCTGATTGTGAAAGCGAACAGTTAGAACAAGATAGAAGAATTATGATCCCCGAAAATACGAAGAAAATATTGTTCACGGAAAAGACCTCGGATAAAAGTGACCAGAAGAAAATTAATATATTAAATATGACAATTCTTAATGAGTCTGCACCAAATCCATTTTCAAACAAGACTATTTATAAAGGACTATGTTATACTTGTGCAAATAATATATGTAGAAGTCTATATGGTATTAAATGTGAAGCTTGCGTGAGGACATACCATATTAAATGTATCTTTAAATATAATAATACTACAAATAATACAAATAAGTTTTTGTGCAATGTATGCAATAATAAAAATAACTGATTATGTTAAAATTATGTATTTCTGTAATATTAGCAAACCAAATAACATAGTTTTTCAATAAAATAATATTAAATATTACCTACCTACCTATACAAATAAAATAACATTTTCTAATGTTATGGAATCTTTCTGGTGACCAACGACTGTTACATTTGTGGTGCCAATTACCGTGACAGTCCGGCCAATAACTGTATTTTTGCAATAATCGATTTATTATTAAATTTGAAGGGTATTTATGCTGATTTTAAACTAATATTTTTGTATATCGTGAAAAATTTCGAGTTTTCTGCATTATTTAAGCTAAAAAGTACACCAATTAGTTATAAATGATGAACATCAGCAAGAAATATCAAAATCTGTACCTCTTAACTGGCGAATAACTGTAGCACTTACCCTACTTGTCTTTTTTATTTAATGTGGGAATTAGGTAGATACTTATATTTTCCGACGACTACCTGCATAAATGACAAATACCTACACACTATTTATTTACTTCGAAAATGACAAATATCACTCTAAAGTGATTTTTATCGGTCCCGAAACGTTTCATTTTTATAAAAATATTTTTGAAAAATAATACTTTAATATCAGGAACCTAAAACCCAAAACAAAAAAGAACATTTAACAATTTTTATTAAGTATATATCTAGGTTAGTAGTTTATATTCCTTAAGTTAGGCAGCCCATAATACACATCACATAAGTATACACTAATATGTTTTATAGGAAAGGTAACATAGGGAAATAAGCAATCCTTAATAATGATCCAAGCCACTCTGGTTTAAAAGCGAAAGTTTCCTAGGAAACTGCATATAGTGTCCTATGAAACTTATTTTTTGAAGGATGTCATTCATTTTCAAAGTATTGATGAAATATGTTTTACACGAATTCCCTATGGTATCTATCCTATGCATCATGGTGGGTCGTTTATCTGACGTTTTCAGAATACTGATTTAAATTAAAGCACACATTAATATTGGTTGCAAACTCCATTACACAAATAAAATTGTATTTATCTAATAATAATAATGTGACCTACTTTCAATTTCAACAATTCTAAATTGTTGTTATTTTAAGTTTTTCTAATTCATGATTAGTTTTCTTTGTAAAGTTCTGAAGTAAAATTTTTTAAAGAAAAAATTGAAATTGTGCATCAATCTGTGGTCGAAGAAAAAAAAGTGTACATTACTTATGTGTAAAGTGCAATTTCACACTCATGGGATTGTCGTACTTGGATGGCGCCTCGTACGACACAATTTCCCACTCGTGTGAAATAGGTCACTTTCCACGCTAGTAATTATACCAAATCTAGTTTCCGAAATGACCTTTGGTGCTTAAGATGATGCGAGCAGCATAATTTCGCACCCGAGATGCGTACAACATTTTTTAGACAGTTGTATTGAAATAAGAGAGAAAATCGAAATAAAAATTATAAAAATAAGGCAAGGAAATTTTTTATTTACTGCAAAGTTGATTGTTGCTTTGTTGCTGGGGGAAAAAACGTGCGGTTGAGGTACCCATCGGGCGCGACTCAGGTGGCGGATAGGGAAGGCCTTTAAATGAGCGACAGTGACTAGATAGCGGTGGTGTTAGAGTCCGTCGAATTTAAAACTCTGAAGTAATATTCGAAATTCCACATAGTTTTTAAGTAAATTGAGTCTAAACTTCATTATTATACCGTAAAAATAAACTCATTTTAAATAATGTGTGGGACCTCGTTTTAAGGTATTTCAATAATTATCTACCCAAACATTATGTTAGATTTAAATTTTTTACTACTCGGTTCAGAATTTAAAGATGGTGTGGCGAACTATAAATAATGCGTAAATTAAGAGAATAATGCGTTAGAATGTTGAAAAAAATAAAAGACCAGAACCGTCATGCTTGGGTATTGATGAACTTACGCAGGTATTGATCTAAGAGAAGAGTTATTTAAATGACGAATATGATCACAATATTATAGCTAACTAATGAACCAAGACTTACCTAAATTAATCCTACCTTTTTTGCTGCGTTTTCATATTTTGATAAGTAGCTTTTAATCGGTTGGTAATGATTCTTTGATCGTTCTTTGATCATTTCAACATATTGATTGTTTACAACACTATAGACCATGTATAGGAATAAATTCGTCATTCAATTGAAGCTTGAAGAATTTAACTCATCGCTATGACTGACCGAAAAACATCCGCTAATAAAGAGAAGAAAATTACAATCCTCAGGCATTGTTTGAAATTCCTGCAGTTTCATTGTATTTGGCCGAAAACAGACGAAGAATTATCTCCTGGAAATGGACGTGGTTTCACCGTCAAAACGTTTGCTTCCCTCTCATCCCCCTTGTTTTAGTGTATTTTTTAACAAAAAATACACTATTGAGGACGACATCACTTTTCGAAAATCACCCAAACTCATCAAATGTCCATCGATCATGACCCCCAGATCACGAAAAAGTAGTTTTCCAAAATTCACCTGCCCACGATATATATATATATATATTTATATATATATATATATATATATATATTTATATATATATATATTCCTTTCTATCACTGTGAGCTCCATCCACACAAAAAATACGGTTGAAGTGAGGTCCGCGACAAAGTGAGGTCCAATATACGGACCCCACTTTGTAAACGCCTTCAGATCTTCCACAGTGACTGTTACTGGCCTGTAAAATGCAAATTAGACATAATTGACTGGACCTCACTTGATGAATGATACGGTAAAATTTGTATATTTTAGTTCAGAGGAGGACCGTGGGTGGCGTGCCGGTAAGATGTATATTCTGAATACGTGTATAGTCGTTAAACGGACTACAGTAGAAGTGAGGACCGGAGACTCGGCAACGCAGCTGGTCCTCACTTATCGCTCTGCGTACAACCATCATAACGTATATCACTGGGATTCAATAAATCCATATTTGACCTTGGCGTTCTCGAGTTCGTAGGAATCGTTCCTCCGGAGCTTCCCCCGGCGGTCTAGACAACTATAGGTAGGTTATTCTCTCGCTTTTTGACGAAGAGTAGTACGATGTTTTTTGACGAGCAGTTTCATGACTATAATGATATTGTATTCCTTGAACCATTTTTACTTTTTAACCATACTATTTTTAAATAATTTTAGTTGTTTTTAAATTACTATTGTTAAATCACAGAAAAAATTATAAAACATAACGTGAACTATGCTCAAATCAAGCCAAAATGTGAAATCTTTTTTTCAATTATTAATACCTACTTATAGAATAACTGGAAACAATTAAAAGTACATTATTTTAATAGGTAGGCATACTTACCTTACCTCTACTATCTACCTATACGCGTTTTCTTTACTTTTTAAATTCTTTAGCAGGTACAATAATTATTATCAAGCGTTGCAACGTAAAATCATAATACCCAAGTAGAATAAGTAGGTACCTACAATTTTTTATTGGTGGTTTATTAATGTATGTGTACCTACCTACCTATCTACAGTTAATTATTCGCGTAATAAATTAATATGTTCTCTCTTTCGATGAGTTAGACACGAGATAAAACATTCTTTAAACCGTCCCTAGTAAAATTTTAAATAAATATGCACAGATAAACATAATCTAAATGTAGTCAATTTCGTATTAATTCCCAACAAAATTACTATGAAATAAAAAATTTTGGAGAAAACTATTCCAAAATGTACCTAAGTCAACCTCTCATTATTTAGTATGTTTAGGGTACCTACTTACGGCTTAAGGTAACGTAATGAAATGAGTATTAAAAAAAATTGGACTTTTAGGTACGTATAAGTGAAACATAATGAACTAGAACTTAAAATACACACGGAACATCCATCTAAATTACTCACTAAAATTAAGTTAAGCCGAATAATTGAACTGTCAAAAATATCATTATTAGATCTGTACAATTATTGCCGGGCTTTCATTTCAGTATCTGAATAAAAAATCAATTTGAAAATCCTCTATTATTTTTTTCAATTTTTTTTGCAGGGGTTCCGCCACTGGACAGTGCAGAGGAAACAAGAAGAATTTAGTGCTCCATTATTTAACTCGTTTATCGGGAGATAATAAGCGGTAAATAAAATTAAGAATGCTGAAGGTGTTAAATAGAAAGTGATCAAATAGTTGGTAAAATCGTGTGCGGAAATCAAGAAGAATAAAGGTGAGAAAGTTGAAAAATAATAGATAGAATACAAGTGTAAATATTGAAGGTGGATTAAAAGCGAGGTGGGTATAGCTCGTCCGAAAGGTCGACTTGCGAGTTATCTCCGGCGCCCGCTGATAAATGCAGATAACAACCAAAACAAATATAAGTGAGTGCGACAATAATATAGATATTCCAAAATTAAGAACAGAGGCGGTACGTTCGGGTAGGAAAATTCGTAATAGTTAAATAGAAGAAAGTATAAAGAAGAATAAAATAGATAATAATGTCTAGTGACGACGGGTCAGTTTCGGAAGGAAATAAAAGAAGGAGAATAATTAGGTCGCCGCAAAAACATGGCAATGATGGAGAGGAAAAATTGGATGTAATAATAGGGATGATGAAGATAAATGAAGCAAGAATGAAGGAATTGAAAGAAAGCATTGACACAGTCAGAAAGGAGCAGGAAGCATGCAAAGAGGAGATAAAGAAGCTAAGAGGGGAAAATAAAAAAATAATGGCAGAAAATAACACGATGAAAGAGAAAATAAAGGAAGTAAATGAAAGAGTGGAAAGGCTAGAAATAGAAAAACGAAAGAACAACATAGTAATACAAGGCATGGAAATTGAGACAGGAGGGATGAAACAGGATAAGGCAAAAATAAATGAAAAAATGGAAGGAGATTTTAGAAAGAAAATGGGAATTGAGGTAAAAGTTAAAAATGTAGCACAGATAGGAAGACAAATGTACTTGATTGAGATGGAAAAAGAGAAAGATAAGGATGAAGTTATGAAGAATAAACATAAACTAAAGAAACTGGAGAATGAGAGAATATATATAAATCATGATGAAACAAAAGAGCAAAGAGAGAAGGGAAGACAAATTAGAAAAATGGCAAAGGAGGAAAAACGAGAGGGGAAAGAAGTAAAGACAGGATACAATAAAGTAATAGTTGACGGAGAGGTATGGAGATGGAATAAGGAGAAGGGAAGGCTAGAGAGGGAGGAAGAGCGATCAAAAAACTAGCAGATCATGAAAAGGAACGGAAACAAATGACAAAGACACAGGCAATGGAAAGGGACAAGAATACGGATAGAATAAAAAAAGGAAGAAAAGAATCGAAAAATATTGGGAAAATAGGTACATGGAATGTAAAAAGCATACAAGGAAAAGTAAAAGAACTGGAAAACGAATTTGAAAAAATAGATATGGAGATACTGGCAATAACAGAAACCAAGAAGAAGGAAAAGGGTGTTATAATAACGGACAACCAGCATATGTTGATATACAGTGGAGTTAACAAAGAAAAGAGAGCAGCAGCAGGAGTAGGATGTATGATACACAGAAAGGTGAAAGATGGGGTGTACAAATGGAAGGGATATACAGAGAGGATACTATCGGTCGAATTTCGGGATGAAGACAAGAAGGAAAGAACAATTATTGTAGTTTATGGACCCAATGAAGATGACGAAGCACGAAATAAAGACAGATTCTGGGAGGAGCTAACAACAGCAGTAGAGGAAGCAAAAGGAGTGATATATATAATGGGAGATTTCAACAGTAGAGTAGGGAAGAGAGATGACAGGTACAGAACTGTGATAGGGAAATATGGGGAAAATGTAAGAAACAACAATGGAAGGAGAATGCTAGATTTCTGCATGATACAGAATATGATAATAACGAACACGATATTCAAACATAAAGATATACATAAATACACTAGAGAAATGAAGAGTAGGAATGAAAAATCAATAATTGACTACGTAGTGGTGAGTAGGGAAAACAGGAGAGAGATTATAGATACAAGAGTGAGAAGAGGACCAGAAATAGGTAGTGACCACTATATGGTGGTAACAAAAGTGAAAAGAGGAGATAAAAAAGAAAGAGAAAATAAAGAGAAGACAATAGAAAAACGAGGGAATGAAGTTATAAAATCATATAGATTACAAGAAAAAGAGATAGCAGAGAGATATGAGCAAGTAATAGAGAAGAAAATAGGAAACATGAAAAAACAAACTGACCAGAAAGAAGGCATAGAAGAACAGTGGATTAAATTTAGAAATATAATAATAGAGACAGCGAAAGAAGTATGTGGGTACGCAAGGAAGAAACCGAGAACCAAACAGACGGCATGGTGGAACGACGAAATAAGGAATCAAGTAAAAGAGAAGAAGAATAGATGGAGAATATACATAGGTAATAAAACGCAAGAAAACTACGAAAGATACAAAGAAGAAAGAAAGAAGGTAAAAAATATGATAGTAGAAGCAAAGAGAAACAATTGGAGAGAATTCGGAGAGAGAATGGAAAACGATAGTAAAACAAACCAAAAATTATTCTATAGAGTACTGAAATCACTAAGAAACGAGAAAACATATAATGAAACAAAAATTAAAAACAGAAACGGAGACCTGTTAACAGAAGAGAAAGAGGTAATTAACAGATGGAGAGAATACTTCGTAGAACTACTAGGAGCCACAGAACTAATAGAAGAAGAGAAAGATCTAGAAGAGGAGAAACATGAAGAACAAATAGAAGACAATATAAAACTAGAAGAATTAAAGAATGTAATAAGGGAAATAAAAACGGGAAAAACGCCAGGATGTGATAAGATAACAGCTGAAATGATCAAAAATATGGGAGAGAAAGGGACAGAAATGTTATTGGATGTATATAATAGAGTGTGGGAGGAAGAAAAAGTACCAAGAGAATGGAAAACTGCGCAAATATTACCTATACATAAGAAGGGCGACAAGTATGATTGTAATAACTATAGAGGTATAAATTTGTTATGCACAACGATGAAGATATATGAAAAAATAATAGAAAAACGAGTAAAAGCAATAACTGAGAGTTCAATAGAGGAGTCACAAAGTGGCTTCAGGAAGGGTAGAAGTATACAAGACCACATATTTACCATAAAACAAATAATTGAAAAATTCATGGCGAAGGGAAAGAAAGTGTATATGGGATTCATAGATATGGAAAAGGCGTTCGATAGAGTAAACCGTGCTAAATTATGGATAATACTGAAAGAAAGGGGGTGTAAAGACAAATTGGTGAGAATTATAAGAAATATATATGAAGGAAATTTTAACAGTGTAATCAATAAAAATCAGAAATCAGAAATGTTCACAACAAAAGAAGGTCTGAGACAAGGAGGTAGTCTGAGTCCCACATTGTTCACAATTTTCATGGATGAAATAATAAAGAAATGTACGAGAAAGGTAAAGAAAGTACAAGTGGGATATAGGAACCTACAAGGCATAAAAATATCAGAAGCAGCATTTGCCGATGATGTGGTAATAATGGCAGAAACAGAAAAAGAACTACAAAAGAGTTTGGAGATATGGAACACAACAATGGAAGAACTAGGTATGACGATAAATAAGAATAAAACCAAAGTAATGATTATAGGAAAAAATGACGAACAGATACAAATAGAAATTGGAGGAGTACAGATTGAGCAGGTGAAATGTTATAAATACTTGGGGGTGAATATAGAAGATAATGGAGGACAAGAAGCAGAATTGAATGAAAGAATAGAGAAAACAATGAGACTGTATTACACAATGAACAAAGCATTTATTGGCAAAAGAGAAATAGACAGAAAGACAAAAATGAAGGTTTTCAAAACGATATACAGACCAATTTTGACGTTCGGATGCGAGTCATGGGTGCTGAATACAAGACAGAAGAGCAAGATACAAGCAGTTGAAATGAAATACCTAAGAAGAGTCAGAGGAGTAACGAAATTAGACAAGATGAAGAACACAAGAATAAGAGAAGAACTGGAGATAGTATCAACCATTGAATTCATAGAAAAGAGACAGCTGAGCTGGTGGGGTCATCTGAGGAGAATGAACGAAGGAAGACCAGTGAAAAGAGTGTGGGAAGCGAAGACTTTAGGAAAACAGAAGAGAGGAAGACCTAAATTAAAGTGGAATGGAGTTATAGGAGAGATATTATTAAAGAAGGGAAAAACTTGGAGAGAAGCGTGCAAAATGGCAGAGAATAAGAGGGAATGGGCAGAATTTGTACACATGAAATAGAAATAGAAGGAACAATAGGAGTGCAGAATAAGTGGATGTTTATTTAGTTTATTGATGTGTTTATTTGGTTGAAGATATTTGTACCTAGTATTTATGGATTTTGTATATTTTATTTTATTTATTTGTTAAGAATGAAATGTATTTATGTTACGCACTACACCATGTAATGGTAATTGTGTTATTGATTATATATATATATAATTTTTTTTGCAGCCCCCTCCTATTAATCTTGCACCCCTTAGAAGGGGTAATTCCCCTCTGGAATTTTCAAATGTACCTAAACGGGGTCGGTCTATATGTGGATATGTCATTTGATACGTAATTAAATGCTCTATTCAGCAATATTTATATTTTTGTATTACTTTTATGCGAGAGCTTTAGTTGTAAAATTTAAATATCTACTACAAAAGGTTACATTATAACCTGCATGATAGGTATTATGATAAATGAAATTTATCACGGAAATATATTATTTTATAAGGCTAATAATATACGATTCTCGTTCGTATCAGTATGCATGCAGGTAATGTAGCCTTTCTAATTAAAATTTTCATTTTGCAAAGAAATTCTGAAAATTGACCTTCAAAATCCAAGAATTTCATGGTTTCTGTTCAGGTTGCTTTCTTGTTTGAAAGTTTAAGAGGGGTAATCACCCCCGTTGAGGGGGTTGTATGAAAAAAGGTGACGACAATTTAAAACTAAAATCGAGTGTTTTCCGTACTTTCGAAAATTTTGGATTTGTCTCGAAAGTTAATTATTTTACAAATACTGAATTTATGCCAGACTCTGGCGCAGCCATCAGTATTCTAAAGGCCCATTTAACTAACGGGAATATTTCTGATACAACGCTAATATCGACGTCAAATTACTTTTATTAACATTTTTGTAATCCCTTTCATGCCAAGAGTCACTGAATTGCTATATTTTCCACCTATGGCCAATGGCTACTTTTTCTAGAAACGGCTCCAGAAATCTTCCCGTTAACTTAATGAGCCTTTATAATACTGGCTGTAAGACTCACACCACCACATATAAGATACCTATACCCATGAATCGAATAATAATAATATTGATTTTATTGAGATAAAAATATATTTTCTTTTCATAGTTTTTTTATGAGATTTTTCAAAGATGTGAAAAAATTAGATACTAAAGAAATTTTGAAATTACACTGCTTACACGGACCATTTTGAAACTTTCATAATAATTTGGAGTTTCGATTTTTATGAAGTAAAACTGCCATAAGAATATAATTCTACAGAATACTGAACAATATTTAAAAAAAAACAGCCTGCATGAACAAACCAATCCATTGTTTACCTATGCAGGATGCGTAAAAAGTATTGCACCAAGCGTGATTACGCAGAGGGGGTTTGACATTTGGTAGGGTTGATGTTGAATTACACATAAATACCCATACGTTGATTTGAGTTTCATTTGTTTTGTGAGACTGGCGTTTGTCTAAGGCCGCCATCTTGGTTTTTATTAAATGGCAGCCTAAGTTTCTAAACCAATTCCAAATCTATTTTACGTTCTTATACCGTGTGTCCCCGGATAGGTGAAACGACTCTTATAAAAGACAATAATTTTTTGATTTCAATTTTAATTTTTTGGGGTTCAGCCCTGCTTGGCTAAATAATAATTTCTAACAAAATTTTAGTTTTGAAAAGTCAAGCATGCCTAGGAAATTTCCAAGAAACCGGTTTTTATGTTGAGTAAAGTGCCTTTTATGTAGCAAATACGAAAAAATGTTATTTGAAAAAGTTGTTCAGAATCAACATTTAGGTCCCTTTACCAAATTTCAAAATCATAGGTCAACTATTATTTTTTTCATTTATTTTTATGTTTTATTTCACAAATCAAAGAATTTCATAATTTGTAACAATGCCTGCCATGGAAAAACCAAATCGTATCCATAGCAATAGCAATCTGTCAATATCAGTCTTTGTTACAAATGAAATTCTTTGATTTGTGAAATAAACATGAAAGTAAATGTAAAAGATCAAAATTGCCTATGATTTTGAAATTTTGTATACGGACCTAAATGTTGATTCTGAACAACTTTTTCAAATAACATTTTGTCGTATTTGCCACATAAAAGGCACTTTACTCAACATAAAAACCGGTTTCTTGGAAATTTCCAAGGCATGCTTGATTTTTCAAAACTAAAATTTTGTTAGAAATTATTCTTTAACCAAGCAGGGCTGAACCCCCAAAAATTAAAATTAAAATCAAAAAAAATTTTGTCTTTTATAAGAGTCGTTTCACCTATCCGGGGACACACGGTATTTTCAAAAAAAAAAAAGATTAGGAAAAAATATTAAAACGTAAAATAGATTTGGAATTTTTTTTAAACTTTTAGACAAACCTTTGAAATGTTTTATTATATATGGTTTATACAGGAACAGAGAAGATTTGTAACAGCTGTTGTTTATTCAAAAAATGTCCATCATTATTAACAAGTTATTAGACCTCATGCACTTTCCTACCCCTGAAGAAGAACTAAAATAAAGTTTGAAAGCTTGGGTTTTGAGAAAAAATAGTAATTTCATTATCGACTGCTTTTCCAAATAATTAATCTACATATTCAATTAATCAGTCAACAATTTGATCAATTTATTATAATTTAATCTAGAACAGACACGAGATCACTCGTTTCTTTAGAAACGAAAACGAAATTCAACATGAGAAAACCTTATTCGAATAAATATGATTTTAGTAGAAGCCAGGATGAGGCAGACAAGGAACTGAAGGAAGATTTAATTTTTAATTAAAAAATATACTATTATTACCTATCAAATGACATACCACACTACCCCCTTAATGTTTCAAAATTCCAGAGGGGTAACTACCCCTGTAAAAAATTATAATCTGAAAACAAAAATCGACGGGTTTGGATTAGCCTCAAATGTCGTCCATTTTACTTTTATTGAATTTAGGCGAGCTTTAAAACCACATTTTATAGAAATGATCAGGCCAGGTTGTTTCTTATTTTCTGTGACCAAAATTGGGCAATATTATCTGGAAATGTATAATTATTGCAGTTAAATATCGTAGCAACCTAAACCCAAACTTGTAAAATTTTCAGAATTTCATCTTTTATGTTGATGGTATTTTCAGAGATGGGTAAAATGGTTTTCAAAATGTATTTAAAATAGAAAGAACAAAATGCTTTCTGATAAACTATTTAAAATGGAAAATACAAAATACTTTCAGATTTTCCAATTTTACGATACAAAAAAGAAAATTGGTATTTGAAATTGAAATATAAAATGGAAAATGGTTCTGTCCTTCGTTAGTGGATTTTCTTATCTGATTATTTATCATTTTAATTTTTTAGTAAAATATTAAACTTAAATTTACTGTTTCTTATTTGTGTATTTATAATAAACAACTGTTTTGCTATACCTATGCTTGCTTTTATTCATCTGTTTATTGTACCTACGAATCCACTAACGAAGGACAGGACCATTTTCCAATTTTACGATACAAAAAAGAAAATTGGTATTTGAAATTGAAATATAAAATGGAAAATGGTCCTGTCCTTCGTTAGTGGATTCGTAGGTGCAATAAACAAATGAATAAAAGCAAGCATAGCAAAACAGTTTATTATAAATACACAAATAAGAAACAGTAAATTTAAGTTTAATATTTTACTAAAAAATTAAAATGATAAATAATCAGATAAGAAATCAAAGTGTTATCTTTTACAAAAAAAGTTAATAAATTAGAAATACTTATAGTAAATGAAGTTTAATATAAATAGGTATCTTACTAAAAGAATTTACAAATAAATACAAAACATAACAAAAAAGTGGATGTAATAATCTTCTACCAAACAATAATTATTGATTATTTTTAAGCAACATAGTAAGAAAAATAAAAACTGAAAATTATTGTACCTAATTTCAATAATAAAATAAAACCCGAAAAATTGTGTTTTATTTATCTTGATGGAGACGATTTTTTCTACAAACTCAACCCGAGTTAAGGAAGTTATCTCTCAATTTTTTTTATAGATTATTTTTCTATTATATCAAAGTTAATGTAGTAGAAATAATTTAAATTTAATTTAATAAATTTTCATTGTACAGTGTAGATGCTACAGAGTAGAATGCTGCTCCCGCCAATTCCGCCATATTTATTTCCAATTAATTTCTAGTAACAGTTTGTTGAAACCTTAGACAATATAATAAATATTTATTTATTATGATAATATTTTATTTAATAGTATAAGGTTGAAACATTAGGCAGTAGGACATTGGCTATTGAGAATATGACAAGTATAAAATATTAGCGACACTACCAGCTGGTATTCATTCACTCCTGATTTCATCGATCGGTAGTGCCAGACATTTCACGCCGCTGCCCCACCGACTAGGGCCCAAGCCAAGACCATTCGAACCACCCGTCCCGTTAGTGGAGTAAAATCGCTGCTCTATCTCGCTTATTTCTGGTAGTTTTTTTTATGAAGGTATAACCAGATGAGACCTTCACTATCTTGTAGAGAATGATTTTGTCCATCCGAAATGGAATGTGACAACTTTTTTTAGTAGTAACGAATTTTGAAAAAGCGAATTTTCTGCTCCCGAGAAATTATTAGAAATTTGTGTTTTTTAAAACATCCATCGCGCTCATAAAGCAACGGTTTGAGCTACGGTAATGAATTTTTCGGCATATACTCAAAAAACAAGAGCGCTTCTAGTGGAACTCAGCAAAATTCGAAAAGTTAAGTACTTTTTGAGATAATTGGCCGTAAAGTCGGATCAAGTAAAACCGAGCATTGAAAACTTCATCATGCGGGTAGCTATGTGAATTATTGGGAATAGACGTCTATATGTACGGACTTGAATGAAGAAAACATTATAGAAAAGTTTTTAAAAAAAGATTCAGCGAGTTAGGTCTCATAGTTTCCGAGAAACCGATTTTTTAAAATGGTTCTCGGAATGGGATTAACGCGATAGCGCACTACTACCTATGCTGCGCCTTAAATTATACACAGAACTTGCGGTTCGTATTGAAAGTGGTAGTTGCACGTGGTAGTGATTGTAATTATTGTTTTAAAAATCATTGTAGTATGTTTAATAATAGTTACAAAGAAACATATCAATTTTATAATTACGAAAAAGTTCGGTAAATAAGTTTATACTGAACACTTCAATAGATTTGTAGCCAATCCGCTAAGCTAAAGTAACAATTTAGTAGTTCAATTACTTGAAAATTGAAGACAATAATAATTGAAGTTTGATTTGTGGACATCTTTGTGATTGCTCAAAAGACACAATTGTTAATAACCCAACTGAAAAGGGATTATTAAACATAATAAAGGCAGCTGAATTAAGTAAAGATGATTTTGTGTTTGTATAAAAGAAGGGTATAGAGATGTTGTTCAGACTGCACTTCTAGAAATTGCAATAACTTGCAGAAAATTGTTGAGAAAGATGACACCGACGAAGATGAAGACATTTAATTTTTCATTTTTATACCTATAATAGGGTGTTAGCTACCAACTAGTACAAAATAAAAGAGGTGATTCTACGACCTATTCTAAGAAGAAAAGTTCCTATTAACATGGGGTCCGCAAACGCACCATTTTCGAGATGGTGTTCAAAAAAATTGTTTTTTCTTACTTTTTTTGCGATATCTCAAGAACCGTTAGAGCTACAGGCTCCAGCTTTTGTACAAATTTTCACATTAATAATAGCTACTTTGAAGGCTACTTTGAAACTAATGTTCTAAGATATGCCAGTGGTAGAGATTTTAGGGTTTGGTAAGGGTTTCACCCCATTAACTTTTACGGCACTGGAAAAATTGACATTTTGAGAGCAAATTTCACAGAGCCAATGTTTTCTACACAAAAAAGTACTCCTGATCAAATGCTGTAGAAGCCACCGTTCTCGAGTCATAAAACGTCATAAAACGTCATTTTATGATCAAAAACGTACAAAACTCAACATGAACAAAAAATTTATTTTCATAATTTTTCATACTGTAACATGGCACAAATTCAAATTTGCACCCATTTTTCTTGTGCTAGTAGCAACATTAATTTAAACTTCGTCTAGAACAGCTTCTTCCACCTGAACATGAAGAGCATTTGGCCGTTCATATCTACCAAGAAACCTACGATTGAACTTTTTTTAACTTTAATTTTTTATTTATATTATAATACATTCTTAAATTATTACAGTCGTCGGAAAATTTTGGCATTCGCTTGAAAAAAATAAGTACAGGTGCGATAAAAGACGAAAAAAGTGGTAGATTGCCGTTATCGTACTTTTAACATTATTGTTGCCAAAATTTTCGGACGACAGTAATAATTTAAGAATTATAATATTACAATAATTATACAAAAAATTAAAGTTAAAAAATAGAAGTTCAATCGTACGTGTCAACGGCCAAAAGCTCTTCATGTTCAGGTGGAATAAGAAGCTGTTCTAGACGAAGATGGAAAAAATCTGGCTACAAGCACAAGAAAAATAGGTGCACATTTGAATTTGTACATGTTACGGTATGGGAAGTTTTGAAAATAAATTTTTTGTTTATGTTGAATTTTGTGCGTTTTTATGATCATAAAATGCCGTTTTTCTCGAGAACGGTGGCTTATATTTAACCAAGAGTATTCTTTGTGTAAAAAACACTTAAAAGTAGCTATTATTAATGTAATAATCTGTACAAAAGCTGGAGCCTGTGTAGCTCAAACGATTCTTGAGATTCTTGAGAAAAAGTAAGAAAAAATAATTTTTTTGAACAGGGTGTATCTCGAAAAAGGTGCTTTTGTGGACCCATGTTAATAGGAATTTTTCTCCTTAGTTTCTTAGAATAAGTCGTAGAATCACCTCCTTTATTTTGTACTAGTTGGTACTTAACACCCTGTATAGCAGGTACTTACCTACCTACCTAATTTTCAATAAAAATATAAACAAATGATCTTTATTTGTATACAGGGTGTTGATTTTCAAAGCGGGCCATAGGGGATTAGCATTGCGAAAGTGGTTTCGAAGCATTGCGAAACGTAGAAACGTCATTATTGTTTAGACAAGGTATGCTATTTTGTGATTAAACATTAACAATTACTTGAATTTTTACTGAAGAATTTTAGAAAACAACGTGAAATTAAATTAATTTCTGATGTCAAGCGTTATGCGCAATAATTTCAGCTTCATTTTGATACCAAAACCATTTCTGTCAGTTTAAACGGCGAGCAGGAATCCTCAAAAACCACTTTCGCAATGCTAATCCCCTATGGCCCGCTTTGAAAATCAACACCCTGTATAGTACTGTATAGGTAATATGCCTACAACCACTTGCCGACATTGTAAAACAAAAAATTATTAGATTTCTTATATTCGAATAATAATATTCACTGCTCCAAGAATTTCTAGAAATCAACACACCATGAGGAAATCCCTAAAAAACAAAAAAGATTTTTTTACTCATTACTAAAAGTCAAGATACGATGTAAAATGAAAAACGATTTGCGTACAAAGATATCTTGCGTGCTTGTTAACTTTCGTTTATCACCAAATTCAAAGATTGCGAACTTAAGCAAAAATGTTTCTTTATTTCATTGAACAAAAATAGTTTCGGTGCGTTCATTTTTTAGATCAGTGTGGATTTTTCCTTAGACATACCTACGGAAGAACTCGATCGCTATTCCAGTGTGCAGTGCGGAAGCATCAAAACCTAGACTTCGCATTAGTTTATACGCAAATATAGTAACTCGGAGCGACCGAGCGCAAATTCACGGTAAAATAAAAAATCGGTTTCTCGGAAACTATGAGACCTAACTCGCTGAATCTTTTTTTAAAAACTTTTCTATAATGTTTTCTTCGTTCAAGTCCGTACATATAGACATCTATTCCCAATAATTCACATAGCTACCCGCATGATGAAGTTTTCAATGCTCGGTTTTACTTGATCCGACTTTACGGCCAATTATCTCAAAAAGTACTTAACTTTTCGAATTTTGCTGAGTTCCACTAGAAGCGCTCTTGTTTTTTGAGTATATGCCGAAAAATTAATTACCGTAGCTCAAACCGTTGCTTTATGAGCGCGATGGATGTTTTAAAAAACACAAATTTCTAATAATTTCTCGGGAGCAGAAAATTCGATTTTTCAAAATTCGTTACTACTAAAAAAAGTTGTCACATTCCATTTCGGATGGACAAAATCATTCTCTACAAGATAGTGAAGGTCTCATCTGGTTATACCTTCATAAAAAAAACAGCATAATTTCAGGCCGATTTTACTCCACTACGTAGTGTAGGTAAGTTATGAAGTAGGTAGGTATTCCATGTTCCATGAGATTTCTAAAGCAGTCTGACGCATCGGGGTTTTCTAGTTTTTACCCCGCGGCTTGCATTTGTCTCCTCCGTTATTGGAAATTGTCCATAGTATTGGCAATTATCCATTGTATCGCCATGTACGAACTTTCCCTTATTATTGTTATTTACATAAGTGCACCTTTTCCATTTATCACTGTAATAATTACTTATTAGACGAAATACAACTAGTTAACTCTGTTATTTATTTTATTAATGACAAGTCCCGCTCGTGCATGGTTACACAAGTCAAATTTCAGTAAAGATATAAGACCATTATGTTATCCAGAAATAAATATTATTTACAGGGTGTTCGGTAACGGGCCAGTCCAGACCAAACGTCATGTATAAAATCGTATTTGAAACATAAAAAAGAAAAACGTTTTTCAGATCGGGATGATTTATTTTAAATTTCAGAGCTGCCTTAGTTTTACATTTTTTGGAAATATTTCCCAACGAAGCCCGATATCTGAAAAAAACGTTATTCTTTTCTTATGTTTAAAACACGATTTTATACATGATGTTTAATTTTGGCTGGCCCATTACCGAACACCCTGTATATACGGTGTTCCCTAATTAAATGTTAATATTTAAGGGGGTATTTTTTTTGGTAAGTTAAAAAAAAACTTCATGAGAGCGTGTGTTTAAAAATCTTAACTTTTGAGATACAGAGTGGTAAAGTTTATGAAAAATAATTAATTTTTTTATATCTTTAATACCTACCGCTCTAGATATTTCAATGAAATTTCGTATACATGCAGGAAGGCATAGTATTATGCATCAAGAGGCATTTTTTCATGTCCTCCATTTCATTTTATTTCCAGCAGTGACGTTCGTGCAGAATTTTACCTGCATAATTTGGCAGACATTGATAAACATTGATGGTACATACGCCATACGCCACTGATTTTTTTTTATAGATTCATTTTTGAAATGCCCATTCCTTTCTAAGCAAATTTGATTACTTGATTTTTTCAGATCGATGCACGCTTTCCGCCTAAAAAAATAAAATCTATTTCTCTCCATGGTCGCAAGATTATCGTTAAAAATGCTTTGATGAAAAAAATAAATAAAAAAAACGATCGTCACCAGTAGAAATAAAATGAAATGTGGTACACGAAAAAATGCCTCTTGAAGCGTAATACCGGTGTACGAAATTTGAATAGAATTAGAATTTATTTACTGTCTACATTTAGTAGGTTGCAATATATACACAGTATACAAATCAGTCTTAGAAGATAATAATAATAAAATTAATAAATACAAATATTATAAAATCAACCATAAATATGGTGATGAATGATGTGCAGAGAATCAATTAGTATATTTTTCGAAATTATCAATAATTCATCTTTATTTAAATTGAATTTTTCGAAGAAATTTAAAACACTATTACTAATTGATCCTCTAGCCCCAAACCATAAACCTAAAGTATGCCAATTTCGATTACCAAAATTTTCAAAATATTTTTTTTTTATAATATTCGACACAACCATCATAAATATTTTGTTTCTCCAATTGAACATCAGAATCTTGATTTGGATTATTAGTTTCAAAACGTATAGTTGGATCAATTATGTAGGCGTTATTTGATTTTTTATCAAATGCAACTATGTCACTGAAACGCTTCCTTCCTGCTTCATCTATTGCAAAAACCTCTTCGTAGCAATCGTAGTTTTTTTCTTGAAGCAATCGAGAAATATGGTGTTTCACTTTATGATGTCTTGAGGTGATAAGAAGTGTGTTACTCTTGCAGCTACCTATAATATGAGCGGGTGTCTCTTTCTCGTTACCACATTTACGGCAACGGTCGGAGCTGCAATTGTTTCCAGGGACTCCATTCACGTTAGCATAATTACAATTAAGTTTAATCGCTGCTGTCCATTCAGAGGAAGAAAGCGAATGTTGACTACTTACAAAGTTGTTGACCGGCTTATAAGTTTTAAAATGACAAACACCAATACCTTGCCAGGATAAGCTACACCATTTTTGAAATTCAGTTTCCCTAAGATTCTGTCGAATTTGTCTTGAAGTTGTACCGTTTGTAGCTAGGGTTTTACAACAGTTATCTATTTCTTCAATGCAATTGAAAGCGCGGTGAAATAACTCGTCATTATAAGAAAGTAATTTTTTTGCGATTGAAAAATGCTGTAAATGTACTTCCCATTTCATACAAACAAGACCTAAGCCCCTGAATTTCCTTGGTGAGTATAACATATTATTACAAGTAGAAGCAGGAAGACCAATGATAGATTTAACAGAACGGCGGATGATGATATCTAAACTGTTGGTTATAAGATTTGGTATTTTAGATAAAGGAGCTGCTTGAAGAGGGAATGTTAATAATGGAAAAATATATTGGTTCATGATGTTCAATTTTTGATATGGTTTCAATAATTCTGATACAGTCAGTTTTTCTAGATTGCAATTGAAATGTTCAATAATGTTCCTGTCGAATATTATTTCCGAATTAAAGTTACAACCTAAATAACGAATACGATCAGTCTCGTTTATACACTGAATAAATTTGTCATCTGAAATAAAGATTTTTCCAGGTGTTAATTTACCATTTTCAATGTTAATTCCACAACTTTTTTTTGGATTTGTTTGCAGACCAATTAAACCAAACAAATTTTGAGTAAGTTTCGTGATACGTGAAGCTGCAATTGAAGATTTTGCAGTGATGGCCTGATCATCAGCAAAACCTGATAAACAGATAGCATCCATATCTGGAAAAAGTTGGTAACCGTATTCATTGGCAATATTTGAATCACAAATTTCATTATAAATAAAATTTATAGCAATGTTGAACAATATAGGAGACAAAGGTCCACCTTGAGGTACACCGCACTTGATTTTAATTTCATTACTAATCTTCTTTGAAGCTTCAATTTTAATGTTGTTGTTTGTTAATAAAGCTAAAACCAGTCGAGTTAGATTTTCAGATACTCCCATCGAATTCAATGTTTTATGAATATGAGTATGTCCAATTTTATCAAATGCTTTTGATATATCTAAAAATACAACCGCACAACTTTTTTTTTTAGTTTTCGCATCGCGAAGACAAGCGTCTATCAATTTTGTGTTAACATGACATCCAGAAATGCCATTTACAAAACCACGTTGATTACAATTTAGATCAATTTGAATTCGAATTTTTTTGTCAAGTACCCGTTCAATAACTCGTCTGACTATTGAATAAATTGTAATTGGTCTCCAGTTACTAAGATGTGAAACATTATCACCTTTGTCAATTAAAATTGTTCTTCCTTCTCGAAGTTGTTGAGGCACATAACCAGTATGAAGCAGAATATTTATATAAACGGCAACAGTTTCATCAATGTGGATTTCTTTCAAAGTGCGACTTAGTATACGGTCAGGACCAGTAGCTGTGTCATATTTGAGATTTTTGATTTCATTTTTTACGTCTTCAGCCGTGACAAAAATATCGTCATGAATCAATGAAGGAATTGGATAGTCTTCAAGTGTATAGTCATTTTGTGATTCAAAGCATTCTTTAAAATGTGATTCCAATTTTGAAATTTCTATTTGGCAATGATTAGATTTTGAACCATTCATAACTTGACGAACAACTTTTTTCCTCTGATTAGCGTACCAATATTGTGCAAGTTCATAGTTATATTTATCTCGTCTTCGTTCTCTTGCTTTCTTATCTCTTCGCTGAGGATTTGAACATTGACTTTGTTTTGCAGAATTATTAGCTAGTTAGCGGTTTTTACGTAGTCTGAAGTATTTAACGCTTGGATGAACAGGCCCAGGTAGAAGTTTATTAGCATTGTATAAAAATGATAGAAAATCAGTTGTTAATTGATCAAAGTTATTCGAATCAAATGATGCAATATCATTTAAAACTAAATTGAACTTATGATGCCAGGTCTTACAGGCAGTATCCAAATCAGATGAGGTCTTCTTTTCTATAGACGAAGAGTCTGCATCATTAGATATCTAGAGAGCGGTATTACAGATATTATGTAAAAAATTATTTATTTTTCATAAACTTCGCCACCTTGTATCTCAAAAGTTAAGACTTCTGGTTTGGAGTTTCAATTGAAACATCACGCACTGACGTTTGATAAATGAGAAAAGCATTTCACAAATTAGGAAAAACAAAAGACGAATATCAAAAGAAAAAGACTGTAAGATTTGACTCTCTTGTGCACTATCGCTGATGATTATGTTTGTGTTATTTTCATTTTAAATAGATTTATTTCAAATAGGTTTATTCTATCTTAAGTAGGTATTTAAAATAGATTTATTCAAAATAGTAACCCACCTCTGGGTATTTTGTGATAAAGCAGACGTTATTTACATTAGATTCGTAGATGATTTTTTAGAACAAGTGACATCACGGTTCTGCCGATGCGGAGCCAACCTGCTGCGGCAGGTCATACTGTGTTTCAGTGTATCATACTAAAGCGCTATGCTTGGCATCTGGCAACAGTGCTGGGTCTCACTTTCTACGAATCATGTAATATACGGACCTCATTAAATGCGGAGAGCATAAATAAATATACCGACCTCACTTTGATATTCACGCAAACTGTCCTCACTATGTTCCTATATACATGAAAATTATAACTTGGCTCTGTTCTGTTTTCCCTGCGTATACTCTCCAGCCATCTATCGCCCATCTCAAGATTTAACAATCAGAACATTTACTATGCCTGTAGAATGCTTTCTTCTGGTGGTCCTCACTTGATGGGTAGAACAGTTGGTCCTCGCTTTGATAGTTGGCCAAGTATATATATTTATATATATATATTTCTCCAAAATCGCGAAATTTCGATTTTAAAAACGCTCCTGTGGCTTTATCTTTTAAGATTAGTGAACGAAATTTTGGGTCCTTGTAAAATTTGAGAATGACGTTGGATTTTCGTTGAAAAACTTTCCAAAAGTCCCATCACTTCTACAGGGTGTCCCTTCAAAATTCCAGGTATCCGGTTTTTGTCATCTCATTTCAGGTCGCAGTTTTGAATCTAGGAGGCTGAAATTTTTGTGGGAGTAAGATATCCACAAGGAGTGGTCTGGTATTGCACTTGAGCAAAATCGGCCGAGCCGTTTCAAAATGGCGGCCATTTTAATTTTTGGAAAAAGGACTATTTTTTGAACCCCTGTATAAGCTAGATAGAAAAAGAGTTTTATATCAAATTCACAATATTGGAAGTAAATGACTTGAAATTTAATTTCATGCAACAAAATTTGCATTTTTCCTATTAATAAGCCAGTGGCGTGGGTAGGAAAAGGGTAAAAATGGCTAAATTTCTCCAACAATTTATGAGCACATTTTTGAAGTAATTAAACTGAAATTTTTACAGTAGACAACTATACTAATAGACTTCAACCCTTGAGAATTTCAAAAAGTAAATAAGAAAAATGGCGGAGATATCGATTTTTTTTTACATGATGTTTTTTTTAAATTAATTTCTCTAAATTTTTAAAAACGCTCCTGTAGCTTCATCTTTCAAGATTAATGAACGAAATTTTTTACTCTTATAAACCTTAGGGCTGACGTTTGATTTTCGTAAAAAACATTTTCCTAGAGTTGTGTTACTTCTATAATCTTATGTCCCTCCGAATTTCAGAAAAAAAACCGTCCGTGAGGCACGGTTTCTGGTCGAAGTTTTCAATCTAGAGCGCTGAAATTTTTTTGGTAGTAAGATACCCTCAAGTAGTCGTGTGGTACTGTATTTGAGTAAAATAGGTAAAAACATTCCAAAATGGCGGCCTTTTCAATTTTTGGAAAATGGCTAGATTTTGAACCCCTAAATAGGCAAGATCAAAGACTTTTAAACAAAATTAACAAGATTGGAATAAACTTATTTGAAATTTGAGCTAATGCAATACAATTTGCATCATTTCTATTAATAAGCCAGAGGCGTGGGTAGGAAAAGGGTAAAAATGTCTACATTTCTATAAACATTCATGAGCTTATTTTTGAAGGAATAGAACGGAAATTTTGATAGTAGACAACTATACTAATAGCATTTAACCTTCAAAAATTTCAAGAAGCAAATATAAAAATGGCGGAGATATATTCGAATATTTTTAAATGATGTTTATTCCTCTAAAATTTCAAACTTTCGGTTTTCAAAACTCTCCTTTCAGTTTTTTCCGAATTTATTAAAGGTAGTGTAAAAAATAGTATTTTTCAAGTAAAGTTAGCCAGTGGCGGGCATAGGAAAAGGGACAAAATTGTAAAATTTTGCCAATTTTTTTGATTTTTAAATTTAAAAATCCGATCTAAGGCACGTGTTGAAACGAAATGAAATGAAATTATCACAGAAAATTTTTCACATTAAAGCACTACGCTAACATGACATGACTGTGGAAAATTTCAGAAAGCCAATAATTTAAAAAGCGGTGAAAATATTCATAATTGAATCGCATAAAAATACACTATTTCTGCGATTGATGCGCAAGAAGGTTTTTTAATGATGACGTCAGTT
Source organism: Malachius bipustulatus (assembly GCA_910589415.1). Taxonomy (NCBI): domain Eukaryota; kingdom Metazoa; phylum Arthropoda; class Insecta; order Coleoptera; family Melyridae; genus Malachius; species Malachius bipustulatus. The sequence continues at coordinate 42,627,530 of OU342636.1, forward strand.
GCGCATATTGTTTATGTAAAAACGAGTATGTATAATTTATTTTAGTTTATTTTACTATACATATAAATAGTGTTTCTCACTTTAGCATCCTCTAAAGCCCTCTCAAAGTCGCCAAACCGTTCGTATAAGTCGTTTCTTCGGCATGAACCGATCTTGTGAAATTATTACCTGTGTGACTGTGGACAATATACACACTAAGAGCATGCTGCGGTAAACTTCACTTTTTAAGAGTGGTAAAAATTCCAAACATATGACCATTTTTGTATAAAAAAAAGGTGGCAACACTGCACTGAACATGTAAATAAGTTCGGGTTAGATGGTATTGTTATTATTTTTATTACCATAGCAACGAAGCCATTTGAATATTTTATAGAGTTGAGTTTAGGCGGTTGCCAAACTTCAAATTTCGTTCATTTTAGGTAGGTATGGTATCAATTTACAACATTCTCAATTCCTCTGTAAAGAGGTTTTGTGGAAAAAAATTGATGAATTATATGGCATCCGTTCCAGACATTACAGTAACCTGAATTTTTCATTAATTTTTATCAGGGTGATTGAAAAAAATTACCTTTAAACTCGGATGAGGGAAGCTCTGTAACTTGAAAACCAATCGTTGTATTCAATTTATTTTTTGCAGAATATTTTTAATTTTAATGGGCTCTATATCGCCCTGTATTCGGAGTGCGCGAGTTACTGATCAACCTTGTATATTCGTTTGAAATTACAAATTGCAGGCTTATGATTAACATGTTTATTATAAATTACATTTCATTGGTTTCGTCGATCATGGGGAAAAGAACGATCTGTAGGATATTATGATGCGATGTTGACATCATGATGAAGCATTTGCTTTGTAAGAGTCTAGGGAAAACCCCATTAAAAAATCTAGACACACCATCCTGTTTAGATTGGTTTGAAGTATTCCAATCACTTTGCAGCATCCGGACTGAGGCTATCTGGCTGTTAATGTAGATTTTGTTTACAAGAGTTTCAAATTCTGTAACCAGTCTATTGTTTCTGTGGAAATTTCATGAATTGCTTGAAAACCTCCAGAAAATTTGGCATGCGTTGACAATGTGATTGATGGATTTTTCAGGATGTCCGCAAACACAGGAAGCGCTTGATATTAAATTCCATTTTTGTAACATTGAATTACATCTACCGTGTCCTGTTCTTAAGCAATTTACTTGTACCCAGACTTTTCTTCTTATTTCAAAACCGTTGACTACTGACGAAGGGTCTTCGATAAAAGTGTGATTTACGTGATCTTCCATTATCATCTTCATAAAGTTCAGTGTTTGTCTTAATATTCATATCTTATTTAATTTCACTCTCCTTTCTATCCTCAACTGGTAATTCACAGACCAAATATTGTTGGCGGAACTTGTCATTTATGCTTTAATGTTACTGACAGTTTAATGTCTTTTTATCTAGGAGTGATTCATAAAATGCACTTTTTTACATGTTTCGTTCATAAAATGTATGATTATCATAAAGAGTGCATAAAGTAAAAACGAGTGAAATAAAATGTCGTAGCGGTTTATTATTAATTACACTCATCTCACGTTAGTCATAACCTGAAATGTATCGATTGATTTGAATAGTCCAATAACAAAATCGCAAATAAAAACAATAAATATTGAGCATAACGTCAGAGACGTAAAATAGGTGCAACTCGTAACTGCGTGCCGCTCAGTCAACGATTAAGTATACTACACGTTCTAGAGAGTGGCCCGATAGCGAGTGGCTGATGTACTAAATAGGTAATCCGACGCCGACCGCTCCCTAAAACTTGATGAATACACCACCTAATAGAGAAACGTCATCGTTTATTCGCAAAGCGGCAGATCTATGTACAATTATTCTGTTTTTTGTGTCGTTTAGTTACCTAATATGAATACCATTGAAGATGATTCAATAAATTAAACATCTTCTACACCAGAAGAAATTATATTCAATCAAATGTGGCTACTCAAAATTTGTTACCTCAAAAATCTAAAGAAGTGTATTATACAGAAATATGTCACCTTTATCAACTGGCGTGATGAAAAAGGCGTTAATAGCTTCACAGAAACACTATTATAATATAACACTTACCTATATGAATACACAAGAAGTGTTTTTTTTTTAATGCTAACTTTTCGTTCTTTTTGAAGTCACTCGTAGATAAAATTTTTTATGCAACACATAAAGTGCATTTTTTCACTTTTGGGATTGACGTGCAAAAAGTACCACTTTATGAACTTGTTGCAGAAATACCTAGTATTATTGTATTACAACTCGCCAATTCCGTTCTGTAAAGTAAGAATGTACCCAAAGTTCATAAAAAAGATCTCATTCGAGGTTTTCCTTCACTAATTTAAAAAAAAAAAAAAAAAATTGGTTATGAAACATAAACCTATAGAAATCAGTTTTAGTGGTGCAGCGCGTCCCCCCGAAAAAACAATTCCTTTGGTAAAAAAAGCATTTTTCCGCTAATAATTCCTTAAACATTGGATTTATCAAAAAAATACTTATTAGAAGAAACAAAGCTTGAGCGATTTCCTAAAGGAAAGATATCTTGTAATTTTTTTCGTTTAGGTATATCATAGTTTTCGAGTTACTCAATATTTAAGAAATTAAAAATTTTGTTTTTTTGATGCGTGCGAATTTTCCTGCATTGAAAATGATTGGCTGGCAACCTCTAAAAAAAATTGAAATTTCTGGAAAACCAAACAACCTACTGAGAAAAATCAAAATGGATATTGAAGGGCACATAAAATACACTCATTTTTTTCATTCTCATTTATTATGAATAAGTTTTATTAGGTATATACCTAAATATTACAATATAGTACAATAATAATTGTCTGTTGGTTTTTGCTATTTGAAGTATTTGTTGCAGGCCTAATAAAAATTATTGATATCAATAAGATTGTTATGTATAGAGGTATCTTTTTGGTCAAGGCATTACCTCAAAGTTGAAAAATTTTAAAATGAATAAAATTATATTTTGAAATTTCACCAGCGCCTAATTTTCCATAATTTTTTTATTATTTTCTAAAATGTAAAAAAAAACCACAACCAATTACACATGTAGCTATTTTTTTTAAATGCACTTATCGTAAAATAATATTTCGTAATAATTTCAAAAGTCTTTAATTACATTTCTATGGTCTTTTTTAATTTTTAGGCAATCATAGGAAATTTGCCAAAATTTGGCTAACTTTAATGTGCTGGTAAAATTGCAAAACGTAGTTTTATTTATTTTAAAATTTCAGCGTTGAGGTAATGCCTTGACCTAAAAAATTATATGAGTATTATATTGATTTCATAGCAAAAACCAACAGACAATTATTGTTCTACTCTATTGTAATATTTATATACTAAAACTTATTCGCAATAAATGAGAATGGCAAAAAAATATCGTATTTTATGTCTTCTTCAATACTCATTTTCATTTTTTCAAAGTTTTTTTGTTTTCGAGAAACTCCATTTTTTGAAGAGGCCAACAATAATTATTATAAATAAACGAAAATTCGCGCGCTTCAAAAATACAAAATTTGCAATTTCCTAAATGTTGAAAACCTCGAAAACTGTGAGTTATGAAATATACGAAAACGTTATAAGATACTTTTCTTCTAGGAAATCATTTAAGCTTCCTTTCTTCTAATAAGTATTTTGTTGATATTGATACGTATATCTACGAATTACCGAATTATTAGCGAACATTTTTTTTAACAAATTAGTGTTGTTTTTTTTTAGGGGGGGGGGAGACGCGCTGCACCCCCAGAACTGATTTGTGTGCATATATGTCAGTGACGGCTCGTGCTTCAAAAAATTGGGTCGGCAAGCCAATGGTGGAAATAAAATGTACGACGTTATATGTGGGAGGGGGGGGGGGGGTCCGGGGACAAGGCTCCCGCGGAAAATGCAATGCAGGCGATTTTTTTTACGGTTCAAGGTCACGCGAATTCCCTTAAGTTCAAAATTTACTTATATGTAAAAATAGGAAAAATCGTCGAATAGGAAAAATAGATGAAGAAAGTAATAAAATAAAAATGTGCTTTTGCTTGAGTCACTGAATGAATGCAATATTATGCTATGCATGCATTGACACCATATGGATGGATAACACGCGCGGTACGGCTAGCCGACCCTGGCCCTGCATGGCTACTAACTGGCGCTGGCTGGTAGGTATAAGGATAAAGAAGTACAGGCATTGAATATTTCATTATTATTTTCCGTTCTAGGAATTTATATCTATTGAATCCCTTCCGTAAAACGGTATTTTTAGTTTATTTTTTATTCAAAAAATATTAATGAAAGTGTAGTAGGTGCGCAGTTGACTTGACAATATCGGTAGTTTGCGAATTCTAATACCTAGTTATTTTTTTTTAATTGCATAAAATAGGTAAACAAACTCGCACACTGAGATTAAATAAATAAATTAATAAATTAATCTTAAATAATTAATTAATAAATAATAAATCTACTAAATTAATTAAATAAATCTCTAAAAAGCAATTTGGCAAGCAAGAAACACATTTTTTGTTTCTGTTACTACAAGTTGCATTTTCTTAAAAAAATATTAATAAAAATGCGTTCGACACCATCCCAATAATGCAGCGAGGATCACCCAAGAGAAGAGCGCCTAGAGACCCAAGTACGGCCAGGAGGCTCTCGGCCGACCCTGTGTGGAATACGCTACGCCGGCCGTGCACTGTAATCTGCGGTTTGGAAGCGACACAGTTTGTGTGCCGTATGTCTTCGATTAACCAGCACTCTCGCGCCCAGCATCGGCCAGCCGACCTTACCATTTATTTTCAACTTATGGATCACTCGCGCTATTCACTATAATAGCGCGAGTTACTATATTCACTATAATATAATTACACTACACTTTTGCTTTTTGCTTAGATTTTTAGGCAAGAAAAAACATTAAAGGGTATTATTGAAAGCTCTCAGAAATTAAAATCAAGTTTATTTTATTATTTTCTAAAAAATAATGTTATTTTACTGGTGCAGTGGTTTGGGTCGGCCGGGCCGACCTTGCCGTCCCTGACGAGCCGTCACTGATATATGTTCCAGAACCCCTTCACTAACAATTATTGAAGAAAAATCTCAGGAAGATTTTTTATGTAGGTACTTTGGGTACATTTTTTATTTTACCGAGTGGACTACGTCTGTCACTTTACATGTTAATTTCATTGTACTACAATAAATGCCAAACAATCTACATTCCAAGACAATATGTAAAACGAGAGTAAAATTGAACAGAAGCTGACCAAAAGGGTATCTTCAGCCGCACACATCATCATATGAGGCAATATCCAACGTTCGTTAATTAAAACCCCTTGAATCTCTTTACACTGAAGGATCTCATGTAGCAACTCCTCTTTTTGCACAACGATTATTATTCTCTTGTTAATTAGTTACTGTTGAGCTCAAATAATTTGACAAATTTTTAGATAAGCTGGATGTGACCTTACAAGAAGACTTTGTTATAATTATGGCTACATTCATGTTGGGTCTAGTAATAGTGGAATTTTACCACCAGCAGAAACAATTCGCCACCACTTTGCTCCAACTCTGCGATTACACATTTGGAAGACCAAAAGATTTAGAAAGAATTGAGGGCTTGCTATTTTTTTTTTCAAATGGATTCTATTTATGTATGCTTTTTGGCGTTTCTGTATATGGGCTCATTCCGATTATCGAACAGTCCACATGTGAGAAGTATTTCGAAGTGAAAGAAACTGTGGAGCTTTGTGGGTATTTCATACCCACTCCTCCTTCGTTTGTACCAAAAATTAGGTCGATTACAATCAGACCAGTGGTATTTGGACTTCAGATGTGTTCTGCTTTAGCTTGTGTATGTCCGGCAGCGATGGTATCTATCCTAGGTTTTGAAATGAATATTCACTTGGTTGTGCATATGAAGCATTTGAAACGCCAAATCAAGTCCCTATCAGGAGATGTTACGAAAGAGGAATTGTATGATGTGGCGAAGTATCATCAATACATTATCACGTAAGTCATCAGATAAAACTTGGATGAAATCAAACTAATCAGCAGGATAATTTTAGAATTATGGACTCGATGAACAAGTGTTGTTCCCGAGCGTTAGGTGTTCATACTCTTCTTACTTCTACGATGCTTGGCAGTATCCTACATCAAATCATGAACCTGACATGGGTGCGTATACTATCTTCTATTTTTTTGTGGCTTGGACACCGTTGTGCATCAAGACAGGGAACGTACGATACTACTTGAGTCTATGTCTAAACGAAAATATCTTTTAATTTCATTATTTTTATTCTTAAAGGAAACTCCTGTTGCCCCAGTTTATCATCTACTTGCTTGGACTGTTTCTTTGTTTTTACATTCACTTGGAGGAGAATTCATTCGGAATGAGGTAAAAGCTTATTCGCCTACAGTGGAGTCAAAACAAGTCGCCCATAAAAATTGTTCGTCTGGAGGGGACACATCCAAAGATTTCAAAGAACTTGGCCCCACTACCCCCGCTGCATAGGGGCAGGAGGGGGTAACTATGAATTGTATCCACCCTGTATATTTTTTTGAAATTTTGACAGCGGCTTAAGATATTCTAGATAAAGCAAAACTTTTTCTAAAGAATTACTTTACATACAATACATAAAAAAATTAACGGGAAAAGAGAATGTCCAAGTGAATTTTACTCCCCCATCTCAACAATAGATATACGAGTTCTTGATATCAATCGCTTCGTGTATCAAAAGACGAGGCACATCAAGTTTGTATAATGTAACCCTTTTAACGAATAATCCCAAGGAATTTGTCTGTTTTATCCCAATAGGTAGCCGATTATAAATCTTTGGTGCCAGAAAAGTATAGCACCTTCTTCTTTTTTGGTATAACGTAAGTCTCCCTCCCTTGTCGAGTAGCTAGATGGCTTACCGGTAAAGACCAAATAATTAAGGTCTGCTATACATTATCTTTAGCAACCACTTCTGAGTTATTTCTAGTATTCTCAAATAGTGGTTCGTAAGTCCACCCCAAGCCAATATCCCATAACTGAGAAGAGACTGAACCAAAACGACATAAATTGTGCGTAGTGTTAAGAAAAGTCTTCAGAAATCTGAACTTAGGAATAAGCCACCTCACCATTTTAACTGTATGCAAAACCTGTGGTTCCCATCTCAGATGTTTATCAATGAAGTAAGGGTTCCTATTTCAGATTCCAAAGTTACCCCACCTCCTCCCACCCCTAGGCAGTGCGGGTAGGAGGCCAGTAGTTAGTAGTTTGGTTAGTATCATTGGTTTCAGTCAGTATCATTGGATGTGTCCCTTCCAGACGAATAACTTTCATGGGCGACTTGTTTTGATCCGATGGGTAGTTTTGGATATATTCCCATGTCTCAAGATAAACTGAGCACCTGTGCATTACTTTCCAGAGTACAGATATAAGTACTGCTTTATACTTCTCTAATTGGCTGGAGTGGGACCAATCACTAAAGAAGGACATGTTGTTAATTTTAATAAGGAGTCAAAAACCCTTAGTGCTGAAGGCTGGACCTTTTGGTTACTTATCACTAGGATTCTTTATTTCCGTAATAAATTGTCGAAGAGTGACCATTGTATATATCCATAATATTATTGTCATTTTTTAGGTACTTAAAGGCTTACATACTCTGACTGTTATTTCACTTATGAATCAATGAAGAGTAAAGAAAAGGATTTTTGTACATATACATGACTATAATATAAACGTAAGGAAATAGGGTTACTGAACGTCGATAATTGTCATGCATATATTATTATTATTATTCAATTTATTCTTGATATCTGTAGAAATGCAGAGATTAGTTTTAATTTATAAGTTCCTAGTGTATTTAAGAGGAAATAAATATTCTGCTTGTTTTGCTTGTGTTATTAACGTAGGTATATTTTCAGAGTGGAAATCTATGAAGATATAGGAGATTAAACTATACTTGTCTTTTTTATTTAATGTAGAAAAAATATTACCGAGCACTCGTAACTTGATGTACATATAAGAAAAAAGAGAAGGGGATAGAATAATTATATATCTCAGTAGAATTATTTGCCGGCGATCTTGTCTAAGTAGTCAATTGCTAATTAATTTGTGGTGACACAGGTTGCAAATTGTTGTCTCTTCGCTAATTTCGTGTTCAATACGACAACGTACAAATTCTCCATCTTTTCTTGCGCATCATCCCGATATGGCTATCTTCTCCTCTGTATTTCTGCATGCCTAGCATACGGCAGCCAATATATTAATAGCTGCTACTAACAAATCTTGTTTAATTTGGTTCATATTGTCTAGGCAGCATATTTTTCAACTCCGCGTCTACCTACCTAGAGAATGGGTTTTAAAATGGAATTCCCTTTAATGCAAAGTGATAGTTTCGTTAAAGTGTTTTATACCCAAGTAATTCAAGTAAAATAGATTGTCTTCTATTAGAGGCTGAAAATCTCCAATCTAGTAGTACGTAGTTGGATGAGGATTGAATGGATATCTTGGCAGTAGAAGAACAATTAAACAAGTGAATAGAATAGGAAGGCTGTATTTTCAGACCGAACCTGAATTAATGAACCCGAGAGAAGATCTTGCAGCAGGAAGTGGCGATATGTCAGTGTTACCGATCGCCATTCATATTCCCCTAGAGGTGTCAGGGTTACCACTCTAGCCGCTTCTCATTAAAACACTGTCCAAGCTACAATTAGTTTCACGGGCTACAAATTACGTTATTCGTCTTTGCCATGCCCTTCTACGGCCTTTGTTAAATCACTTATGCATCCTCAGTTGCCGTTTGCCTTACCAACTATACTTCCGCATTTCTATCCTATGCTTGTATTCGGCAAATATTTGAGTAGGTGTAGGTATGCAGATTTCTGGATTTTTATCAATAAGATCATGTTATGGTGTCGAAATTCATATTCGTATTTGTCTTTTAGGTAGGATTCAAAAAACATATCAACACTATACTTATGAGTTATTTATATAAGAAGAGAAAAATAATCAACTGCATCATATTTACTAGGTAGGAGGAAATTTTGAAGGAATTTTTAAGATATTATTATGTATGTATTGATGACGGTGCGGTCTAAACTGAACTTTGCACGAATTGGTCAATGATGTTAACAAAAAAAAAAAAGGAAAATTCAAGTATGTAGCTACCAAGGAGGATAACAATGAGAAATGGGTTAATTGAACATTGAAAATCGGTAACAAAAAGTTCCAGTTCCTCTAAAATTCCCTACGTAGTCACCCTTATCTACCTATCGTGATTATACTCAATAAAAGAATAATTGGATTCTTATTATGGAATGACTTTATTCTACAATTTTCAATACCCTATACCGGTTTCGACCTAGTGACCATCATCCGGGACAAAGGACGGCTGAAAGTCATGCGATTTAAAATGTCACTTGTCTTGGTAGCTGAAATGTGAGAATCTACCAGGCCATGGGGCATTTTAAACCGCCTAAATTTCGGCAAATTCTTGTCCCGATGATGGCCACTAGTAAGACTCAAATAATTCTTTTATTGACTATTCACAATAAAGTTGCATCGAACTACATCCTTTTGTTCTCAAAACTGTCAACAAGAAAAAGTTTTCTCAGAAACTCTATATATTCTATCTTTCTGAGTAAGTGAATATTATTGTGACGTTATGCCAGGGAGACACGACGTCGCGACGCCATTAGCGTCGAAAAACCAAAATTCAACGAGAATTAATTGCAGAAAAGCCAGCGACCTAAAGCTCAAACTATCAGAGTTTTTAGGTGTTTTCGAACCAATCAAGTAAACAAGATAAGGAAACGGCTATAAACACGCAGCAGGAAATTCAAGAAATGAATCGATGGTCTGCGCTGCCTGTTGGACCTTTACCGATAAGATGAACTGGTATAGGCACACCTCAATCCTCTAACTAGATCATTTTTTTCTAGTTGTTACTTTTTGTCTGTTTAATATGAGTTGAGCGAAGAAAACAAAAATTAAAACAGGTATATCACCTTTAGCAAGGAGCTGACTTGTCAATTTTGTTCTGTTCGTAGGGCCTAGATCGAGGAGATGACTCGATATCGAGATGACTCGGTATCCACATACGCTAAGGAGTTGATTTAGCCCATAATTCTATTCTTTTCTATGTAGACTGGAGTCCCGTTTGGACTAAAAAATGAACTATCGATAGGATAGACGTATGAATGATACCTCGTGTATAATCTAATGAGTTGACTTAGATTAATTGAGTAAATTTTGAGTGGATAACTTATTGTTAAATGCTAGTTCGTAAATAACATTATTATCTATCTAAGATAAGGACTTAGGCAAGAGTACCTTGATATAAAATTTTGATAAAGAGTAGGGAAGCTAATCTTGCCAGTGTCCGGTTGCTATAGCAATCTGGGAGAGAGTAGGATAATCTCTCTTCAATATAGTGACTTTTAAGTTACTTCTCATGGTTGATTGACGGATAGAAGGTTAATAGTTAATGAATTTTTATTTCAAAATTAGTTATTTTGCGTTATAAAAGATAATATGCGGTTCACTTAACAATGTAAATTTTGACAATAAACTGTAGCTGCACGTCCTCATCCGCTTCTGCGGTCAAAATTAAATTTATTTCTAAACTCAATTGAGTTGCTTAAAGAAAGCACCACGAGTCCGAAGAATGTCTCGCATTTTTTAAGCGTTTTCTTTAACACTTGTGATGTTTTCTTTAAGAAAATCAATTTCGTTAGAGATTAATCGACAGACTTATCGTGAAAATTCAATCATTTGTGATATTACTACTGAAAATGAGTCTGGAATATTTTTTATGCAGATATTTTAAATGGAGATTAATTAATAATTCAAAAATTTCAAATTTGTCTTCTAGGGTAAATTCCTTAGAAGAAATTCCTTGGGCTACTTCATATTCATCTTCCATGCGTTTAATTTTAGTTCATTTGTAGGAAAAATAAATTAAACCCTTAGATCGTTTCGTTATATTTCTTAGTCGACTATAATCAGAGAAATTTTTAAATAGATACGTTCAACCATTTATTAAAATGCACGTCAACGACAGTAGTTGTGAATCTCGATGGAAACCAAACCAGAACCAGGTGATTTGAAGCGAGAAAGTAACTACAACGTAAAAAGAGACGACCGACGAAAATGGCACTAACCTTCCGTACTCTTTCTTATCAATAAAAATCTGTCAATATCCAGGTCCTCTAACTTAGGCTAGGTGTATAAAATTAATAATCGAATGATTGATAATTATGTTAATTTGTAAATATTTTTTGTCCTCCACATTCGCAACCAGAGGAGCTGACTTAGTTCGTCTTAGTTAGTCTGACCTAGTTTCACACCCTCTGAATGTGCACCAGTATGCCTATCAAGCTGGCAAATCAACCGATTTGGCACTTAATAACCTCGTGAGGAAGATCACCAAGTCTCTTGACAACAAAGAGATCATGGTGGGAGTCTTCCTCGACATAGAAGGAGCATTTAACAATGCACTACCAAACTCACTGTATGAAGCAGCAGTTTCCAGAGGAATAGAACCGGTCATAAACGGCTGGATCCGTAATATGCTAGATGGTAGGATGATAACGACCTCGATGGGAGGAGTTGAAGTCAGTTTCAGGCCGGGGAGAGGGTGTCCACAGGGAGGAGTACACTCCCCCCAACTATGGACCCTTCTTGTAGACGACCTGCTGGCGATCCTCTCCCTATGGAGAGTTGAGGTTCAAGCATATGCGGATGACCTTGTCATAATGATCAAAGGAAACTCCGAGAGGACAATATCCAATGTCCTTCAGGAAGTTCTTCAAGTCACGTATCAGTGGTGCGAGAGGGTGCAGATGTCTGTAAATCCTCGCAAAACTGTTATAGTACCATTCACTAGACGAAAAAGGCTGGAAAACCTTATACCACCTACTCTTCAAGGAGTAGTTATACCATTTGCGGAGGAGGCTAAATATCTAGGTATCACACTTGATAGGAAGCTACTCTGGAACTCCCATCTGGAAAAGATTATCCACAGAGCAAAGCTCTCCCTATGGAGTTGCAAAAAGATCTGTGGAAGAACTTGGGGCACTGGTCCCAAGCAAATACACTGGATATATGTAACGATCATTAGGCCAATGATCGCATATGGCTGTGTAGCTTGGTGGTCCAAAGGCTTACAAGCCTTGGCCAAAATGAAGCTGTCAAGTCTGCAAAGACAAGCATGCCTGGCAATCAGTGGAGCAATGAGCACCACACCGTCGGCGGCTATGGAAATACTTCTGGATCTTCCTCCACTCCATATATACTTGGAAAGAGAGGCCAGATGGACAACGTACAGACTACTACAGGTAGCACGAAACGCACAAATGGCTTGTGTCATGGAACGGACCAGTCTACTGGACGACACTCTAAGTCACAGTTTTCTGGGTATGCCCTCAGACATGATGCCATACACAACAAACCACTGCACTGCATACAACGTCCTCTTTCCAAGTAGAGACGAATGGGAGCGTAACTCAAACGACCTCCTCAAAGCAGACCTCACGTGGTTTACCGACGGTTCAAAGACTCCAACGGGAGTTGGATCCGGAGCGTACGACGCTAGGTCAAGACGAGAATTCTTTGCAAACCTGGGTCAGTACGCAACAATATTTCAGGCAGAAATTTATGCCATTGTACTCAGCGCGCAGATGCTGGATGAAACGCACTGCACGCGGAAAACAATTAAAATCTTTTCAGATAGCCAAGCGGCCCTGAAAGCCCTTTGCTCCATTCGTTGCAATTCCAAACTAGTATGGAACTGTCAAGCAGCACTCAATGAGGTAGCTAAAAACAATAACTTGACTCTGGTCTGGATTCCAGGTCACTCCGGCCTTGGAGAGAACGAAATAGCCGACTCTCTGGCTAGAAGAGCAACTGAATCCAAATTTACAGGACCGGAACCTGCTCTTGGCATATTCTCAAATACTGCCAAAACAACAATAGACACCTGGGCGGAAAACAAGGTATTTCGGTACTGGCAAACTCTACCAGGATTAACTCACTCTAAGACCTTCATTGAGGGACCATCGAGAAACAGAGCTAAAAAGCTACAGGAGCTCAAAAGGACTGACCTAAGGGCGCTAATAGGCAGGACACTGTAAAGTGAACCACCACTTACACAGGATGAATCTAGCCGATAACGCAGAATGCCGCCTGTGTTTGGAGGATGTAGAAACAGCAGAGCATGTTCTATGCAACTGCCCCGCCTTGGGAAGAACCAGACACTCAACGTTCGGAAAAGTACTTCTCTCTCCGAGAGACCTGGATACATTCACACCATCTAAGATCATTAGCTTTTTAAAAAGCAGTGGCCTGCTGGAATGGATGTAAAGTACTTAGGTATGAGCCACAATAGACCGCTTGGTCGCAGTGGAGGTGTCACTAATCGACCCACTCATTATATAACTAAACTAACTAAACTAACTAGTTCGTCTTAGCAGACTTTAATTCGTCTGTTTCAGAAAGCCACATAGCAGGGGGAACGTTTAATAATTTTCATCGAAAAATCCTGGTGGGTGCAACACAGCGACGAACACTGGTGTGACCGGCAGCTCGCCTTCCTTTAGCTTCGAGCCCCAGTGGCGCGCTGGACTCGACCACTCGAGGCGTGAGGTTGTAGTGGTAGTGCTACTATACAAACCATCAGACATCGACCTTATCTGCTAGGCAGGCATTTATTTCGCAATAAAATGTGCTGGGGCTGTCGTCGGAATTTCACGACCTTGAAATAAATAATCTACAATATTATTATTCACGACATTCTGCGACATTATTCGCTAATAGATATTCATTTAAATTAATTTTTTAATTTTTTATTTAAAAAATAGTAGAAATATTATATAAAATTTATGATTTATCGTGCATTTGCTTATTATTTTCTCTACAAAGGTGAATCCCGTATAACGCTCCCTAAAGATTCTCACCGTAAGTAATGTGCTTAACGTGTGAACTTTTTGCATAACTCTCAGAAATATTTCCAAAACTAAAAATTTTAAATCATGCAGCTTGCAGCTTAACCGACCTTGACTTTTAATGATGTCCATAACGGCGGCTCTAGCAATGGCAACAACGCGATCACAGAGTGCAGGTCATACACCGAGGGGGCGGCAATCCACCCTGCCGCCCCGCTAGCCCCTGCGTGCACCCTGCGGTGGGTAACTGGCCAGCAGGCTGCCCTCATTAGTGTGTAAAACTGGGGTTAGGTACAGTTATATCATGCGTTATTCAATGCGCTGCTTTTCATTCACTCTATATTCTATGCTGCTAATGCAAATGTGGGGATGCTGCTACGAAGAGTCCGCATGCATGTTATATTTCGATTCACATGCATACAAATAAAATTCTCAAAAATTTTATGCGTCAGTGCGAGAATATAAACAATGTTTTTTTTATGAATATAGGTATGAATAAATGATTATTCAATCCTACTTTTTAGAGAGAAATGTTAAATTACAAATAGGTGATTAACCTCTACATCAGGACTCTGAAAGTATGGAACAATCAGATGTAAGAACCCAAAATTACACAAACACTTAAAAACCTTGAGATTATAATTTTGTAAACATTGCATTTGTCAAGAAAGAGATTACTATCCTTCATCATCAATTATTTAGCACATCATCACATTATCCAATTCAAGTTATCTTTTGTATTTTGTACTTAAAAACACACTTTGGTGTGTTCACTCAAGAGAAGTAAGATACTCCTCAACCTTAGTAAGGACCGTCTCAGAACACTGACGGGATTCCTGTCGGGTGATTGTAGTCTCAAGGAACATCTAAGGTAATTCGGCATAAAAGAATACGGCGTCTGAAAATTTTGCAGAAAGGGAGACGAGACACCACCTCGTCACCTGCTGGTTAACTGCAACGCGTTAGAACTCAAAAGAAGAAACGCTCTAAGTCAACACCATGCGTGGAGGCAGCGGAGCCCCTTCAGCCGAAATCGTTCAGTAGGTGCTGGAGATTCTGATAAAGATCATCCTTTGTAGTCACTTGAGTATTTACATAAATTTTTTATTTTGCAACATCTAATGCCATCTCGGAGCAGCAAACAGCACCTGTGAGTTCACTAAACTAGCAATAACTCTCATTTTACCTTTGGGGGGCCGTAAGTTTGGCATTATTCCGCTCAGTGCCACAACAGTTTTCTCAGTTTTTTCTGCAATCCTGTTGATGTGTTCTGCAATAGCAATTTTCGTATCAAGCCATACTGCCAAGTATTCTATAGCCTTACTGGGTATTATCTGCACGCTTCGGATATTAAATCTTGTCAGTGGTAGTTTCCATTTCGTCGTGAGGAACCACGATTTTCATCCTTTCGTGCAGCTCAATAATCATTACTTCATACGCAAATTTCACTATTGTTATTACTTTTGGAAAGTTTGTCTCAAATATGTCATCATACAAAATGTTCCGCAGAAAAACTTTCTCGTTGACCTTCCCGTGGAAAATTTTCTTCTCTGGCGAGCTTGCTATTATACTCCACGAACATTCTCTTTTTAGACACTCTTAGATGGGATATCTATCACAATCCCAAGTAACATTTTCATGCTTATAGGAAAAAGACGATCAGTTATTTTCTCCGGGTCTTATAGAGAGTCTTCTGCGCATTCTAAACGTTCTTGATATGTCAAGTCCTACAATCTTTGGTGCATGATTCGCCACGCTTGAGGAATATATGCAGAAAATCTCAATGGTCTATAATAATAGGTCTTCCACTCCTCCTGGTCGATTTATTATTATTAATATAACTATATCTAATAACACCTGTTACCTTAACAATTTTAGCTATTTGAATACGTACCATTTTTTTGTTAAAAATAAAATAACAGTAAAACGTGAAAGTAAGGACAAAAATATTAATTCTGACAAGGTTACTTAGGTTATAGCGTAGGTTAATAATACAGTAGTAGAAAATTTCTTAGGATTTATGATTTGAATAAAAATATTGTAATTTTTATTTGTAAAGTCCTATATAATAATATATTTAATTAGAGATTTATTGCTTTATGTAATGGTAAATGAATCTTCCAAAGTAAAGTAATGTTATCGAGTATTACAACCTGTTTCCAGAAGACTTTGAATAAAGAATTTTTCCTGATTGCTTTAGTAGATGATTATTTGTTTTATGCTCAATTATTATTCATAGACACGTAAAATTATTATTATGGTGATTCTTCAAATAATACTCCTACCTCATAACATTATTAATTTGTACGTTAACTTGTTCTCGAGGTCAGTGACGGCGAGTTCTTTTTTAACTATTTTGATGTAAAACTTCAAATATTCCTTGAAAATTCTATACATTATTGTATATTGTGACGCCAGCAGAAGTAAATTACAATAGGTAGTTAGCTACCTAGGTACCTTCTGAAAGGTGAAATATTTACACTTATGAGACATTGTTTACTCAGTAATATGATGTGTCAATATACTATTATTTACATGCTTATACATAGATTTAGAAATATATTATGCAAAGCACAAATTACAAGAAATATGAAGTATGAGCAAAAATTACACATTTTCTGCGTTATTTCTATTTTTATGCTTGAAAATGAGACTTTAAAATTAGTTTCTCTTCGACTATAAAGTAAAACGTTCATAATCCTGCTGATTTCCGTGTAATAACGAAGTAGATTCCTTTTGGCACGATAACAAATGCAAGTTCATTAATAAGAGTCAACCACCATTCAGTCAGCGAAATATTTTTTTTTAATCACCAGTTAGAGCCGATTACAACTGAACAGATACAGCAGATCAGTCGGACATGTCCTAACAACCTGGTGCGTTTTTAAACAATAAAATATTTACAAAACTCTATGATGATTTTCTCATAAAAGTAAAGAAAATTACTTTTACTTCTTCCGAAGACCGGCTATTATTCACTTGGACATTTTACTGCTCGCCTATTAGTCTCATGTTTCGTCCTCGTGAATGATAGCAATCCTTCTCTCGTTGAAGAATTTACTATTATTGTCATCAACCTTCATAAAAATCTCAATAAAATTATGCAAGTTTATGATTGATGCAAACACTGATGCGAACGTCGCTAAAGCTAAGGTTTGCTAATATGTAAATAACGTATGTCGATCACGAACATGATTTAAAAATCAACAAATTTTTGGATATTCCTTGATATGCTAGTTCACCTAAAATTTTTGTATGACCTCAGTTGATTACTGATAACAAACGGTTTAGAGCAAGAACCCGCGAATGCCAGACCTTCGTTATTTTATAAAAGATAACAGTTTCCCTCCAGCACATGTACGAACGATGTAGCGACTATGAAGTTTGGATCATCGTGGCTTCAGCAGGTAATGAAAAAGGTGTATAAAATCGCTCCTCAAAATCTTGAAAGTATAAAGGGTAATTTTTTAAACCTTAAAGGGCATGTAGGAAATGCAAAATTGGGCGAAAATGTTCCTGTATACAGGGTGTCTCACGATGAGCGTGCGTTAGCCGTAAATGGGAAACTGGACATGACAGAAATTTGAAAATTTGTATACAGGGGTTTTACAAAAAAATAAATCGATGGAAAATATTTTCAAAATGGCGGCACTTCCGGTTATACCGGAAATTGACTTGACGTGTCTTATTTTAAATGGGACACCCTGTAAATTATTGCATTTTCGAATTGCCTGAAAAAATGCAATAAAAATGGCGTTTACAATTCAAAATTATACCGAGTGGTTTATGAGTTATAAACAAATGAAAATCGCAATTTTCCACATTCAAAAACAGCTTACATCGAGAACGGCTCAAGATATCGGAAAACGACTTACATGTCCCTATCCTAATTTTTCACGTAGTATCATATCGTGTGAATGAAATTATTATACAGGTTGATGAAAATTATCAGATTTTTCATGAATTTTATCAGATTTGTCATTACCCTGTTATAGCAATTTCACCCACACAATAGGATAGTACATGAAAATATAAGATAAGGGACATGTAAGCCGTTTTCCGATATCTTGAGCCGTTCTCGATGTAAGCTGCTGTGAAAATTGAAAATCACGATTTTCATTTGTTTATAACTCATAAACCACTCGGTACAATTTTGAACTGTATAAACGCCATTTTTATTGCATTTTTTCAGGCAATTCGAAAATGCAATAATATACAGGTGTCCCATTTAAAATAAGACACGTCAAGTCAACTTCCGGTATAACCGGAAGTGCCGCCATTTTGAAAATATTTTCCATCGATTCATTTTTTTGTAAAAACCCCTGTATACAAATTTTCAAATTTCTGTCATGCCTAGTTTCTCATATGCGGCTAACGCACGCTCATCGTGAGACACCTGTATATAGACATGGGCGTTAGAGCTTTAGTTTTCGAGATACAGGGTGTTAAATTTCTTCGAAAAAACTAATATTTTTTGAATATACCTTCCTACTAAGTGGCTGATCAGAATAACTCGAAATTTTTGACGATTGTTGTACTAATTGAAAAACATGATTTGATACCATCAAACAAAAAATAATTTGATCCAGTGGCGGAGATCTGGGTATGTCGTTACCTTTTTTAAAACAATTCATGCGCCACTGACTTTAGTGATGTAAATGTGACATTTTTGATAGATACGTCATGTTGTTTAGAGAAGAAAAAGAAAAGTAGGTAAGTACTTCCAGAAATAATTAGTAATTTTTGTGATAGCTATTGAAGCGGGTTGCATTACAAAAAACTTGCATGGGTGCCTACCTTGTGTACGGTGAAAACATAAGAATAGTTTTCTCCTCTTAACACGAAGTATCTATCAAAAATGCATATTTCCAATAAAGTCCGCGTTGGGGACATGCGCAGAGAAACTTTCAGCTTTTATTATGTATGTATACCTATGTAAGGTGTGGCAGTCGCAGGCTTTTAGTCTAGTTTAGTTTAGTCATAATGAACTATAGACTCTAGTTCATTATGTCATCCCAAAAAAAATGGAATAAAATCTGTCGCTTCTCCGAGCTGCTCCAAAGTTCTTTTTGACATTATTTTTAAGCAGTGGTTACATCGAACTGCAATGGTTTCATGCGGATTCGTGATATTACTTGTAATCACGAGTAATGGAACCCACTTACTCATGTTCACTTAGATTCTAGATTGCTAGGACTGACTTGATATAATTCTTTTTTCGCTTTTTTAAAGTTAGTATTATGTTGAATTGTTGATGGATGATAAATAAAGAACTAATGTTTTGAAAAATTCTACTGTATACTGATGGATTGAAAAATCTATCTAAAAAAAAAGTTAGGGTTAAAAAAATAAATTTTAGTATTATGTATTTTCAAAATTTAAGGATTTACCTTAAAAGTATTTTTTTCTAGAGTGGTGGAATTATTCCGAATGTGCTTTAGATTCATTTTCGAATGTTTATGAAATTTGTGACATGTGATCGATTAGGGTGGTGGTGGCCAGTCCAAAGTGGCGAAAAGAACTTTGAAGGCCTAATGTGTATAGAATTTTGCCTAATGTATAAAGACTCGGTATTCGCACGGTATTCATGATTTAAAAATTCTTCATCGTGTGATAGTGTATTTTATACTTTTCTATTTGTGTATTTGTTTAAATAATTAAATGTTATTTGAATATTATTTGTATTTCAGATTCAATTATTATTTTCTATAATATAACTCGTTTTTCCTAAAGAGTGTACGCTACTGACTGAATAGGTGATAAAAGAAGTCATGAAGTCACCACGCTGCTTATTCTCAGTCAACACAAGTATGCGAAGACGAAGAGTACGGTTCGATATGTTGTAAACAATAATTATTGTGGTAGTTGATTTTTCATATTACGGATAATTACATACTTATTAAAAATGAAGCTTGTAGTGAAGTTTTTCACGTTATCGTTGTATCTCCATTTTCATTCTTCAGTGGATTCCTTAGGCCTTAGAGAAGAATTCACATGGAGTAGAATCGACTATGCTTGGCCGTCATCTAGAGTTCAAAGGCAAGCTCAGACTAGGTCAGGTTACATCCAATCGGGTAAGAATAATTAGTATTTCATTATATAATCAATAATCATAATAGAGGATTTGATTTGAGTAGGTAGGTAGTTAATGAATATTTTTATTAACTATTTTTTTTTGTAAAAGTATTTAAAAAAATATATTTAATAATATTTGTAATCATAACTGCATTAACAGCTAATTTATATAAAAAATTATGTATGTTCTTAGCCTTTATAGTATAAAAATTATTCCTTATTATTACGACATGTATCTACGAATATTCATATAAATTATAAATCCTATCACAGTTTCTACGTGCTTTAGGATAATAAGATCAGTTGAGGCAGAACAAAAATATTTTTCAAAATTAAACATATTTTCAATTTTTTTTTTGTGCAAGATATGTATCGAAACGTCTTCTAGATTAACAAAATATATTCTTACATTTAGGGATACAATACGCAGCTGAAGAACGATTCACCTTTTCATTATTCTTTATCGACTGTAGTTTTTTTGTACCAATTATTGTGCCATTCTAGAGATATCTAAAGATATCTGTTATATTATGATTTTACAGGATTATCAGTGACTTGCGCACTAGGAGCATGGTGTTATAAACTTCACTTCTTAATAGTAAATTTTCTCACCGCAATGCTACTTTTCTTTTCTTTTTTCTTTTTTGATAAAGTTTTTTCTTAAGATATGACCATTTTTGTAATAAAAGTGACAACTCTGCACTCGATACACTTCTTCAGTTAGAAAAATTGTGTGCAGCTTTCATAATACCAAGAAAGTTGTTACCGTGGAAACGTATAAAAATGGCAAATCCAACAAAATTTCTAACAATTAATATCGTTGCGGGGTATTTTTTTATTGCGAAAAAATTTAAATGCAGTTTCTTTGATCAAAAATTAAAAAAAAAATGGCCCATTAACGTTTCGAATGAACTGGGACACCTGTATAGAATTTTTTTAAATATTAATGTTTTATTTATATATCGATATGCAGAGATTCTACAAAGTTAGGGTTGAAAACATAAATTTTAATGATGTACCTATCTTATAAATTAGTAAATTTTTTTTAATTATCCAGGTAGTTCTCAGCTAACACACGGATCGCAAGGTGTAGATCCAGATATTATTTTCCCTGGGAGCAATCCCGGACCGATATCTAATAATCAAAGGCCTCTGTCAGGTGGTAACCGCTATGGAAACCATCATGGAACTGGTACCAGACCCAATGTAGATGGCTCAAATTGGAATGGCGGTGTGACTCCATTTTACGACCATGGTAAGCAGAAATACATAATTATTGTATCAATAGTCGGTAATTACATGTACATTTTGTTTCGCTTCAGATTAGGTATTGAAAAATCAAAACTCTGAACGAACGCTTAAGTAAATCATTTATCCAACTTTTTTTGACTATAAAGTAGCCTTAAGTCGTTATTGGTAAAAAATCATGTATATTATGCATCTTTGGTATGGTGGACGAAATTGCAACAAATCACCGAGATAAAGAAGCTTATCAAGGTGCAAAAACTTGCATGCAGGGTTGGCAGAGTAATTTACATGGAGTAGTTCTCACTTTGGCATGACTGGCTAAGAAAGTTCGGCTAAATTTCAAGGCAAAAATCAAACCTTGGACGTTTTGGTGCGGCTCAACAATTGTGTTGGGGTGGCTGAAAACATCTCCAAATCTGCTCAAATCTTTCGTTTGTTGCAGAAATTCAAGAGCTGACGCAGCATGACTCCTGGCTGCACATTTCTTCTACAGACAATCCTGCCGATCTTTTATCTCGCGGCGTGGCTCCCAAAGATTTACTTCATTGTTAATTTTGGTTTCATGGACCCTCGTGGCTCATAAAAGATTGTACCAAGTGGCCTCCTAATGGGAATAGGGGTATAGGAAATGAAACCTGAAGTCAGTCTTTTGGTTACTGATGTTTCTGTAATTGCTTCTAATAATTTTTTCTAATTTCTGTAATTGATCGCAATTAATTGGATAGAGTAATCGCTTACTGCCTTAGGTTTGCTAACATTTGCGTTTGTTGCATGCTGGTCCGCAACACCTATCAGCATCTGTGCGAGAATGATTTTGGGCAATTTTTGGAAGATATATGGCGAAAATAAAGGTTCACGAATAAGTGAAATGTTTTCGGGTTGCGCCAAAAATAATAAGCGCAATAAAGGCCGGTTCTCACTTGTACGACACCCGACGACAGCGACAACGCGACAACACGACAAAATTGCGGGGGGATTTCACTTTTTGGATTGAGGATTGACCTCACCAGGTTCGTGGAAATAAACCATGACCCAGTTAACACCTGGACCGAGATACTTCAATGTTATTGATGTTCAATAATTTAAAATCAATTAGTGGTGATTTCCAATAATAAGATCTTTTTTGCAGTGGTAAACATCCCCATGGGAGCTCATCGCTGGCGTAACAAGCTGTTCGTCATGGTTCCGAGACGTCGTCTAGGCGTTCCATCCACTTTCAATTATGTTCCTATTGACAGTAGTCAACGACATAACGTTCCTTTGATTCCTTATCCCGACTGGGAGACCAACATCTTGCCATCCGAGGACCACAGCAACAGAAGAGGGAGAAACCAGATCAAACTGACCTCAGTGTATCGTGTAGACATAGACCCTTGCGATAGACTTTGGGTCGTTGATACTGGAAATATAGAAACGCTTGGTGAGTTACTTAGATTATATGTTATTTGTGTTTTTCTGGTTTATGAGAGGCGAAGCGGAGTTATCGTAGAGTGTGCTTTGGCTCGATGAAACCTGGGTTCATCACCATACTCCCGAGACCAAATAACAATCAATGCAGCAGATCGAGAAGGGAGAACATCTCCAAAGAAGGCAAAGGTCGTTCTTGTGTCCACGCACCCACCCCCGCCCTATTCACCTGATCTAGCTGCTATTGACATTTTCTTTATTTCCAAACTTGAAAAAATTTATGGGGGGGGGGGCCTTAGGTGGAAAGCGTGGTAGACAGATATTTTTAGGGCTTACCCAAATATTGTCTGGTGACGGTTTGAAGAGCAGGGGAAAGCTTTTGACTAAATATCTCTTTTAGGACATTTGAACATTTCAAGATTAAGAGGAGTTTTTTCTGCCCCCTAGCTTGAAAGAACACTGCCACCTTCAATGGGTTTTATTGTCAACTATAGGCCTTTGGCTTGATGCTATTCGGGATGATATGTTTTATAGTTGCAAGTTATCATTTTGGTGAATTACTTTTACAATTGTGTTTTTTTATTGATATTTTCCTAGTCTCCTTTGAATTTCGATCTTTTTTGCTTATACCTAGAAAAATTTGGATTAAAATATGTCCAGATAAAGCAGTTAGCGCCCACTAAAAGAGGAACATACCAAATGATGAACACAAGTTGAGGGGAATATCATCATACTATTAGGAGAGGTGATAAGCAGATTCCTGCTCCTCTAGGCCATTATGTGAAGAACTTTCGGAACCGGCTATCAGTTATCTACTCTTCTCAGCTGCCAAAAGGACCATGGTTAATTCTACAAACAGCATAATTGCGGAATGTGAATGTATTGTTACGGATTTCCTAACCGTAGGCTCGACGGATAATTGGGAAACACAGATTTACTGTTTAATTTATTTATTTAATGTCCACAAGAATTTCAGATTACAATGTTACAAATATCACTATGTACTCCTTATACACAACAACTTTACTTGGTCTATAACACTACTACTTTTCACTAGTCACTTAGGAATACCGCACTGTCTATATCGTCACTAGTCGCTTGGTTCCTTCGCACACTGCTAGACTAAAACTGACTCAGTTCACTTGCCTGCTGGCTATTTATAGGACATCCCTACCTCTAAAAGTAGCTTCTGGAGGATTTGCGGACGGCTCGCTTCTATTTCCCGAACAAATCCAAGAGAAAGATCTCGAGAATATTCCCTTCCTAGATCTTCGGCTCCCAGACACTCAAACATCCATTTCTGGAACTTCTCCACAGGAAATGACCAGAATTTTCCATTCATTTCCCGTGGTTTTCAGCGAGATCATTCCGTCGGGGTATCAGGGTTCCAGAAGTGTACAGGACGTCAGCTGTTGTTGTCGCTTACTGGTGGGCGCGTCCGGCACCGGCTTGACCCCCCACCACGCGCCCCGGTCAGCACAGAACGCTGGGGGTCGTCGCCTGTCGATACTCATGGCTACCGTTGCTCTGTCCCGCCCACTTTCTAATACAGAATGCACCCTTTTATTTATTCGTAACAATATTCTAAAATTTGAAGAAATCTCTCAGAAGCGTTTTTATCTCATATAAAATTATTGTTATTATATTCAATACTAGTGTCAATGGCGGTATTATATGGGGCACGGGGTGTCCAAAAAGTCTGTAAACGATCAAAAAGCGGCACGGGGGGGTGCCGCTTTTGGTATCATTGGATAGCTCTGTTAAGATTGTTCAAGGACAGTTTTCTCTTTTTGTTTCAAGACAGTTTCTAGACTTTTCGGGCACCCCTTAGGTAAAGTATCTTAAAGGGGTAAATATAATTCAGCATATAAAATCATCATGATTTGGTGTTTTTTGCTATAAATTGAAGAGTGGAAAATACAAAGATGATAAGTACCAAAATTGGAATTTGAAGATTTTTAAATAAAAGTATATAAAAAGTTGATAATCATCTAAGTACCCATAAATAGGTGACGTTATTTTTGAATGAATGTACTTACCACTTTTGTGGCAAGATAAACTATTTCTTCTTCTATTAAGTTTATGGCCTTTAGCTTTTACCAAGCGATTTAGCCTTCACATATTGCCAGGTTATGTAACACCTTTCTGCAGAAATAATAACTGAAAATCATAAAGTTGGAAGGTGACACTTATCACCGTTGTAACTACGACTCCTCAATAATTAAACTTGTAAGTTCCCATCTACTTGTTGGTTAGACAATATATTCATTACAGCATTCAATTCTAAGAGTAGATTATCAATGCCAGTTAATTTAATTTAGGAAATTTTGCTTCGTGGCAATATTTTTGATGTACCTACAATAATTTATTCTTCTTATAGGGAACGCATCAAGGATTCAACCATCCCAGATCGTGATTTTTGACTTAAACACAGATACAGTGATCAGAAGGTTCGAGTTTCCAACATCTCAAATAACCTCTGCTACAAATTTGGCTTTGATAACTGTTGACGTCACTCCAGAAACGTGTTCTGATGCTTATGCTTACCTGCCAGATGTAGGTGGCTTTGGACTCGTTGTTTACAGCTTCAGGCAGAACAGGTATGAGAACATTATAAAACTTTTATCGCTTATTCTGTTGATTAACACTAACATGTCTATAATGAATACAACAATTATTATTATAATTGGTTAATTAAATCAAGCTATGCGAACAATAATTTCATGCGTCTACCTAGTTTTAATAGTGATATACTGTTCGCAGACAAATCGAGAATCTTGACGCCTTGCACTTTTTCTTTTCTATTTCTCAACTACTTTTCTGTATTTTTTTTGTGTTCTATTTTTTTCTCTTTTTATTTGTTATGTGCAAGTTTTATATTGAAAAAAAAAAACATTTGTTAATTGCAATATAAAACACTACACCTTTTGCAGTAGACCCTAGATCAACATTCTTAATAAAAACGTTGATAAATATTTGAAAAATACCCCAATATCCCCACTCTGTTCTTTTAACTCGCTGATATGCACCTATTATAACGAATTTAATTTTTTTATATAGATCCTGGAGGGTTACCCACAACTTTTTCCACCTAGAGCCACTTGCCGGCGAATTTAACATTTCTGGACATGCATTTCAATGGAATGATGGTATATTCAGTATAGCTTTATCGGAAATGAAAGTGGATGGCTACAGGGATGCCTTCTTCCACTCAATGGCTGGAACACACTTGTATGTAGTCTCTACTCAAATTTTACAGAATGAAACGTTAGCAACTAGATCTTACCATGGCAGAGACTTCAAGGTAAGTGACCTTCAATTTTCTCAAACATATACCTAAACAGGAGCTTCTATCAAAACAAAATAAATAAAGAATAAGGGGGTAAATCTGAAATAAGTTTCTAAAATAACTAATAAAAAATTTATAATAATTCATTATTTTCAGATTGTCGGTAACCGAGGCGACGGGTCCCAAACTTCCGCCTCCGATCTTCATCAACCCTCCAAAGTTCTCTTTTTAGGCTTGGTTAATCAAAACGCACTTGGCTGCTGGAACACGGAGCGACCGCTAGAGGATATTTCCATAGTGAAACGAAACGACACAACGATGATCTATCCTTGTGACGTGAAGATAGTCGGAGATGATGTACTTGTTCTCACCAATGCCATGCCCGAGTTCCTTTACGGTCGTCTGAACTACGACAGGACCAACTTCAGGATATGGGTGGAAAATGTGAGGATTGCCATTGCAGGAACAAAGTGTGAGCCAAATGGTGGAAGGAAAGGAGGGACTGGCGGGAGGTACTGAATGTCCTGAAAGTATAAATATTTTAGTAATCATAATATACGAATTTATATGCTAATGTGACTGATTTAAAAATATAAAAAAACCTTCTTGCGCATCAATCGCAGAAATAGTGTATTTTTATGCGATTCAATTATGAATATTTTAACCGCATTTTAAATTGGCTTTCTGTAATTTTCCATAGTCGCATAATATTATAGTGTACCATGTACCTACCGTGCGAGTACTAATTTTTTGTAGGCTTGCATAAGTCGTCAACAGCTATCCATCTGATGATATAAAAATTTTCACGGTCAACTAAACCCTAGAGCTTTCATAGTCAAATTTTGTTTTTCTTACGGACATACCTAATGTTGTTTTTTTCGTGTTATTCGGTATTGTATTAAACACATTATATCGTGTGATCCACAAAATTTTTCATCAACTAGCGCCTTGGAAGAGAGAGATGGCTATTGTAGTCATTTCTGAGCTCATTTTACTAAAATAATAATTTTAAAATAACTTTAGTAGTTCCAATTCTCATTGTGTCATATTTAATTTCATTCATGTCAGTATCATTAAAATATTAAAGATATTGCGAAAAGCAATAATTCATAACTACAATTTAATAACCTGATGAATATACTGGTATATTACTAAACACCTACCTTATTGCCACTTTTTTATGATTCATATGCCATTTTTGACCACTATTCTTAATAAATTCTGTTATTGTTTGTGCGTTGGTTCGAATTGGAAGTGAAATTATTATAAAATGGTAAATTATAAAACTTAAACTCGAACTGAAACGTCAAATTGAATTGTTATTTTATCCTCGTTCAGAGAGACATATGCCCGTATTCACAAACGATAATTTCCTAAATAATTACGTAATTAATTAAATGAGTGAGATGGAGATATGCAGTTTTTTCGCAATAGAATGAGATGGGGATAATTGATTACGTAATTATTTAGGAAATTATCGTTTGTGAATACGGGCAATAATATTTTGTGTTTCTGAGATAACGACTTAGGGTACCTGTATTACCGACACTAGGGCTCGTAAGCGTCAGTGTCGGTAATACAGGTACCCTACAACGACTCACGTTTTTCATCCTCCTTGAAATACAACCAATGCCAAATGAAATTAGTAGTAAGCTCAGCACCACACATACTCAGCAGATGTCGTTACTGTTCCAGGTTAGTTTCTTTACTCAACAAAGTACAAAGTTCATTATGCAGTGCAAGTCCAGTCATGTTTTTATTTATTGTTCTATGATTTGTAGATCTTTGATTGGAGTAGTTCACTTATTCACATTTTACTTGATTCATTTTGTCTGATTCGACATGTCGTTCAATTAGTCGTTGCGTCTGGACCGGCCTTTACACACCTACCGATTGTTTGTGTTTTATCTGGCAGACATGCTTAATTTTATTCAAGGCAATAGTTGATGAAAAATTTTGTGGATCACAAGATATAAGGGCTACCAAAAAGCTATCACATTAAAAAAAAAATTCAAAATTATCGTCTTCTTTTTTTCGAATAAAAAAGTTTTATCACGGAATGACGTCGTATGTAGTCGCAAAATGACGTCACATTGCTTGCTTTAATGGTTATTTATCACTTTCGGTTAAACAGAGCTTATTTTGTTCGAAAATTCGAAAAAGACGATTAAAATTTTTGGTTTTCCTGATTTTTTAAATATCGAATGACATTAAAAAATATAACTTCTTTCATAAAATAGGATATCTTAATTTTTAATTTTCCATTTTTGCAGGATATTTCAGCAGCGTCCTGAGGTTTACAAATATTTTGTTTCAGATTCTTAATAATAATGAAAATATGCAATTTTCTCTAATTTATCTGACCCTGTATCTCTTATCGTTTCAGAGATTCCCATGTACCTACCCAGTTCTTTTTAAATGGGACATCCATGTAGTAATAAACACTTTTAATATAATAAATAAAGCCGTAATACTACTTATAACAATCTATCACATAACATAATATATGTATAGATCTAGCACAAAGAAAAAAAAACAAAGAAGAAAAAATGTGGTGTTTTAATAATCAGTTTATTCGATATACAACAATGTGTTGTGCTCTGTACAAAATTGTAATAGCAATAAAAGAGCGAAATAAAGGACCGATAATGTGATAAATGTGATGTTTTTTCGTTTTCCGAGTGAAGCAATGACTTACACAAGATATAATAGTAGAGGCGGTCCTATTTTCGTCAAATCGGCACAATGACGTCAATCAGATCTCATAAGCGCGTGAAAATATAAAATTTTATATAAAATTAAAAATAAAAAAAAATAATCCGATTTTTTTGGGGGGAAAAGCGGAAAACCACCTACCTACCAAAAAAAAAAAAGAATAACCCTCTCTCGTGGTTTCGAACCCACATCAACAGTTTACTATTTAGGCAAGGACACCCTTGCCTAACAAAGTCAGTCAAGGGGCCTTTCAAATTTGTAGCGATGACCGAGTAGGTATATGTAGTACGTCCAATACTTCATCCTACACATTTTATTTTTTAAACTGGTCGTATCTTTGTTATTAAAAAACCAATTTGAATACTTTTTTCACCTGCATGTAGGTGATTTAATTGTTGTTGCGTTTGCTCTTCTAATTTTCAGAACCATTCATAATTGAATGTGAAAAAAAATAAAAAATAAATTGCGAACCATTTCATCGATTTAATAAGTGCAAGCTAATTTTGCACAAGCGAAAAACTTTTTTGTTTTTCGTTTAAAGTGCTACATTACTCGAGGCGAATTGAAGCTAAGACATCAAATTATATGTTAAAGCAAAAAAAATTGAAAATTTCGATTCAACTTCTTCAAAAATGGACTCATAAACGGTTATAGAATTGACACATTTTCACCCTTTTTCCTACCCACGACACTGGCTTATTAATGGAAAATATGCTAATTTTATTGCATTAACTCAAATTTCCAATAATTTTCTTCAAATCCTGTTAATTTTATTTCAAAGTTTTTTTGCCATCTTGCTCATACGGGGGCTCAAAAAATTGGAAATTTTCCATTAATTGGAAAAAAATTCAAATGGCTGCCATTTTGAAACGGCTCGGCCGATTTTGCTCAAGTGCAATACCAGACCACTCCTTGTGGATATCTTACTCCCACAAAAATTTCAGCCTCCTAGATTCAAAACTGCGACCTGAAATGAGATGACAAAAACCGGGCTCATGGAATTTTGAAGGGACACCCTGTAGAAGTGATGGGACTTTTGGAAATTTTTTCAACGAAAATCTAACGTCATTCGAATAATTTACAAGAATCCAAAATTTCGTTCACTAATCTTGAAAGATAAAGCTACAGGAGCGTTTTGAAAATCGAAATTTCGCGATTTTGGAGAAATATATATATATATAAATATATATATATATAAATATATATATATATAAATATATATATATATATATCGTGGGCAGGTGAATTTTGGAAAACTACTTTTTCGTGATCTGGGGGTCATGATCGATGGACATTTGATGAGTTTGGGTGATTTTCGAAAAGTGATGTCGTCCTCAATAGTGTATTTTTTGTTAAAAAATACACTAAAATAATTGACAACAATTGCCGGGGACTGTCTTTTAAATATAACCTGAGCTTGTATACATTGTATCATTGTAAGTTATTATAAAATGCAACTTAAGCAGTGGGTATTATAAAAGTTCATTAAGTTAAACAAAAAGGTGAACGACATATCGTAAAACAATACGTCATTCATTGATTTCATGCTGTGAGTCAGGGGTGGAAATTGTAGACACGTGTTTCGTCCTAATTGGGACTCTTCAGTACAATCTATCTTGCTAACACACAGCACAACCTTAGTCATTTAATAGTGAGAAAAATGATGAAAATGAATAAAATTGCACGGTGGGTTCGGCTTGCGCCATAGGATGCAACCCCAGGCAGCTAAAACGCATGCCAACAACTGAGTGCAGTGCCTCCCGATGTGCGTGAAAGTAGGAAAGGCCTACTATCCAAAGTTTAACAAAAAGGTGAACGACATGCGTTTTACGTTGGCATGCGTTTTAGCTGCCTGGGGTTGCATCCTATGGCGCAAGCCGAACCCACCTTGCAATTTTATTCATTTTCATTAAGTTAAAGGCCGATTCTCACTTGTACGACACCCGACGACAGCGACAACGCGACAACACGACAAAATTGAGGTGGGACTTCACCCTGCGTCTGGTACTTCACCCACTTGTACGACACTTGTCGTCGGGTGTCGTACCCAAATGTGTGCCACTTTATCACCACGGAGTAGATTGTAATTATTGATAATGATAATTCCTGTTGATTGTTTGTTTCTCAATTTTCTTAATATAGGATTCGTGCAAGTTACTATATTAATGTAGAGTGCAGCAGTAGCTAGATTCTGTACTACCTACTCGTAGTTAGATAGCACATTTTATACATTGAGTTCCCTGTATATTTTTCAACTTTGATAATAATAGGTGCGTTACGTATTATGCGACTGGAGAATCTTGCACAAGCTAGGATAAGTAGTGTATCGGTAACGTGGTGGAAGTAAGCGAGACCCGACTGGGATGAACCCGGCGAGATAAATGCATAGATAAGGCGGGAGTTTAGTATAACAATGCGGCCGCGGAGGTGCACCGTCGCCCTCCATTGATCACGAGATGGGACCCGAGATTGCAGATCTGCCGCCGGGAATTGATTCACTCGGTAGTCGGTACACCGAGGCCCCAGTAATGACGATGCCGAACTTCCTGCGGGGACACCGCGCTACATTACTCCCAGAATTCGATCTTTGTTTATACAAGGAGCATCCCTCTGTATATGAGCGCATTAGAGGGGAGATACGAGAGATCAGCTGGGTTGGCGATATATTCTAGATTGTGATACAATAGGAGGAAAAAGTTACGCAGTATACCTAAACGTTATTATACGAACTTCCGTTTTTGAGTTATCTCACTGGATTTTTTTCTAATTAAGCACATATCAATATTATTAATGTTATATTTCTGCCTACACATATTGTTATACAGTGTGCGAGAAAAGTAAGGAATAATTTCGATAAAACGGAGAGGGCTGTTTTTTTGAAAAATATTGAGGTATACAGGGTGATGCGCGAAAAAGTTGTGACGTCATCGGTATTTTTTTTAAATGGCAACCCTTATTTTTTATTCCATTGTTTAATACTTCATTCAATTGCCAATACGGTAATATAATCAATTTGTAACCTTAAATGACGAAATTTCTGTGAAAATAACTTAATTTGGAGAGAGAGATTCCATTTAATAGACAGATTTAATAGATTTAATTTAATTTAATTTAACAGATTTAATTTAATAGACTTAATTTAATAGACAGATCTTATAAACTTACCACGGAAACAGTCGTTTTTATTTTATATTTTTTTATTTTTATCGTTAATGTCCCGATTTTCACATCAGTAAAAAATGCACAATTTCGACTCACAAGCTGTTTTCTCAGAATTTTCCTTATTTAAGGTTACAAATTGATTACATTACCATACTGGCAATTGAATGAAGTACTAAAAAATGGAATAAAAAATAAGGGTTGCCATTTAAAAAAAATGCCGATGACGTCACAACTTTTTCGCGCATCACCCTGTATACCCCAATATTATGTCAAAAGTTGAACAACTCAAAAACAAAATCGACCTGTTTTTTATTTTTTCAAAAAAACAGCCCTCTCCGTTTTATCGAATTTATTCCTTACTTTTCTCGCGCACTGTATGTAGAAGTATTGAAAAATTCAAACGGGCTCGATGATTTAGGGCAGTAACTGAGTACCTACTCTGTTTTCAGTGCCAAACGTTTCGATATATTTTTATATCATCATCAGTGGCAGGCCTAGAAATCACATGAAAAAAGAACAATCAGCAAAAGACAAACTGACCAATTTTTTACAGTGCAAACTTACGAAAATGAGGTGAGACAGAAACGGGAGTGAAAGGCCCAGCTTCCGAGGGAGAGCAAAGGATTCTCGAGGGGTGAGCGAGACTTCAGATGTGGCGGCGGCTGCTGATGAAGACATTGACGACATTTTAAAACGGAAAGAAGAAAATGAGCCGAAACCAACTTGGACAGAGGTTTCTCCACATAGCCCAGAATTTAAAGCTCTATGGTCACAATGGAAGTCCCTGCAAATCTAAAATGGTCTGCTGAAGAGAGCCTGGGAGAGTGCGAACGGAAAGAAGATCTTCATGCAGTTGGTGGTTCCAAGGAGCAACGTTCCGAAGATTCTTGTGGTGTGAACAAGACACTAGCGAAAGTTCGAGAGAGGTTCTACTGGGTGAACTGCAAGGACGATATCAAAGCATGGTGCCATAAGTGCGAGAAATGTGCTACAAGCAAGGGCCCAAGCAGAAGACTGACAGGTGCTATGAAGCAGTACAACGTCGGAGCCCCATTTGAGAGGATAGCCATAGACGTAGCAGGTCCTTTTCCAATCAGCGACAGCGGCAACCGCTTTATCCTGGTTGCCATGGATTATTTCAGCAAGTGGCCTGAAGCATACGCCATACCGAACCAAGAAGCTGTTACAGTTGCGAGAGTCTTGGTGGATAATTTAATTAGCAGATTTGGCGTAACCTTTAGAGTTGCATTTCGATCAAGGACGAAACTTCGAATCCCAAGTTTTCGCAGAGATGTGTAAACTGCTCGGGATAAACAAGACAAGGACTACACCTCTCCATCCACAATCTGACGGTATGGTAGAACGGTTTAATCGAACAATGGAGGAACATCTGTCGAAGGTGGTGAGCAACAATGTCTTTGTTGCTGATGTTGTACAGAGCAGCCTCCATGAGACTACGGGGCAGATACCGGCCAAGGTTATTTCGGCAAGGAGATTCGGCTACTCTGTGTTTTGGTGACCAAGCAGTCCACCATTCGAGATCACAAACTATGTCGACGAATTGAGAAACTTCATGAAGGAAGTGCAAGATCGCCATTCCAATGAATTTTTCAATAGGTTTTTATGATGTCCCAATGTTTTATTGTAATATACCTATAATACACTCTGTTCTTAGAGTATCTGTAGGATGAAGTATATGTCGAATGAAGAAATTGGTAAATATGAAATGTAGGCACCTACTACCTATAGTCCAAGAGCTGGCGACAAAACATCTGAACGCTTTTAGCAAAGCCATAAGTTTTTTATATTCGTTTATGCTTGGTGTGATAATGGAAGCCCTAAAACCATTCTGTAGTTTAAGCTTTATTGGGATATAAGGCGGGATCAAAAAAAAACTATCAACGAAACAATTGACCATTGACCACATCGAGTGTGTTTACTCGTGAGACAATTTATTCTAATGCAGATATGAAATTTTATGACTCATTTATCTCGTGTTGTTTAGAAGAGAAAAGTTATCTTACGTTTTTGTTGTACGGCTTGTTTCTCTTGCCGTTTCTGAGATTTCAAGGGTGAGCAAGTTGATCCCCCTGTATATAGCTACCACCCCGATAATCGCATCAAGTTCGAAACGCCACGCCCTTAATTGTTTTATAATTCTGCAGGTAATATATTTTTATAAATTATACATTCTCTAATTACGCTTATACCAGAAAAATTACTATTCAACAACTGTTAAAGATAATTAAAGGTATTAAATGGTAATAAATGATCACAACCCTTTGGGTATTGACCATATGCCTTGGGCGGATGGAAGAGTGACAGAACGATTTCATGTCGGTTAGCGGCTAACCTACTAATGATCACTAGTACCCCTGATCTGAATAACCTACCAACGGAAATGCCATTTACAATGGTATAAGTGTAATTATCATAAATACAAACTAGCTCACTTTCAGGTCGTGGTTGAGTTTATTGTTTTAGGTTTTAGGGGGGTCGAAACAAAATACTTAATTATGGGAATATAATATCATGATGATCGCTCATTTATTTGTATATAGGTACTTGTTGGAAGGATTATCGACATAGCTTATGGAGACTTTGTAAAAAAAAACTGTAAGCAATCAGTATCTTCTATTTTATAGACTATTTTAAAGACTTTTTTTCTAAAATGAATAATGAAAAAGTTTTCCAAATGACTTCAATATTTAGTAGACACACTACACACTGTATAAGGACGATAAAAAATATATTCGAGGCATTATTATGGTCAGAATAAAGAAAAAAAAAAAAACTAAAAGTCATTTAACTGCTAAGATTCTGTTATTAAGTAAATAACTTTATGAAGATATTGTAGATTCCTTATTTCATTGAGTCATTGAGCCATGATTCAATAGAGTTGAATTTAGTTAAGCAACAGATAGATACCTTGTGTTCTAACGAGGACGGTGAATAGGGGTAGATTTAGATCACATCCGAGGAATTAGGTGTTTAGTTTGGATGATCGAGAGCTTCTCTAAGTTGGTATGAAACATGAATTAATTATCTCAGCAGAGTCTGATCTCTTCAGAGGCTTAAACTTACAAATCTTCCTTCAGTTCTCATGAAATATTTCCCATGCTGCACTTCCTATATCTTACCCTGATTTATTATTAAGCTAAAATACTTTTAGGCAATAATTTAGTTACAATGATGCTCTACAATAAATACAATATTTATTGTAGAGGGGGATATTGTAGGGGGGGATATTCATTGCTTTTTGTAGAAATAACATTTATGTCCGTATTTTTGTCCGTATTTATGTCTATAAAAAGTTCAAAATATAACTCTGTGGTCAAATTTTTGAATTTTTGATTTATGAATTTTGAGTTTTTTTATACCTACAAGGTTTCTCGCGGTTCCAAGTTGCCTTCAAATGGTAGGTACTTATAGACTCTGATCTATTCAACAAACAAATCTAAAAAAAAATGTTATCCTCTTATACTCAATAGGATTTGAGTTTATTTATCCCGAATATACCTAACCTAGAGATAGGTAGTTACCGTTAAGGAATTAAATCCAGATGAAGAATACTCACGGATTAGTGATAATCTTGGAATCAAATAAATAAATGTCTCCAAACAAGACACAAAGGTTGAAGGGCTCTCTAGGTCAGGACAATAAGCAAACATAAAAACGACACAAAATCAACCGTTGGTTGTTATCCAGGTAAAGTCATGCGTAAACTGAAAAGGGGCATGTGCATTTCAAATAATATACTCTATTGATCAACCATGTGAGAAAGTGGATATATTATAGAAGAATGTAGACGTGTGCCCCTGTATATAAACTAAAAAAACCGTCAAAGCAAAAATTATTCCACCAGTTGTGCAGTGATTGACTTGAAGAATAATGAAACTTCGTCATGATTTAATTGAAATGAGCAGAATAAAAAATGATTTATTGTTTTATTCAAGAGCCATTCATAAAGAATAAATATTTAGGTACCAAGGCCGTTATTTATAAGATGCAGGTTCCAGGAGGTCGACGTGATTAGATTACAGCCCAAGGGCCCCAGCTACCCCTCCCTGACCCAACGAGCGGAATGGTGCAAGCAAAGAACTGTTCCCGAAATCCAGCAATAAGCTAACCAGATAGCAACCAACGAAAAGCCACCCTATGCCGTTCACCAAAGAAGAACTTGTTACTGCAACAAGAAAAATGACAAAAAAAAGAAAACAAACAAAAAAATTTAAATTACTGTTGGTATAGCTCCTGAGATATTTCTGGAAATATATAACAAGTTACTTGAGAATTAAAGCTTTTTCCAGCTGACTGGAACAAAGCCAAAGTCATTCTACTTTGGAAGGGCAAGGAGCTACTAAAAGCATCCTCATATAGGCCTATCTGCCTCCTGAACTCAATAGGGAAATTATACAAAGCCTTGATAAAACGAAAACTCGAAGAAGAAATAGAAGAAAGGGGCGGACTGACTCCAAACCTATGGCTTCAGATAAGGAAGATCAACCAGTCAGACCATAGAAAAGCTGCTCGAGAGGTCGGAGTATTCCTCCATCGCCCTAACATTTGTCATACTGGCAGTGCCCGAAACTCAATCAAGAGAGCTTCCATCCAAACAACAACAGAGCCACCAGAGTCCCAGAACAAGCACTTATTTACTAACACCCTGTATATGCAGAATATCGTCGACAGCTACTTGTCAAGCAGAAAAATAACGCTGGGTACCGGCGTTTCCATGAGTGTAAATGCGGGTGTTTCCCAGGGATCCATACTGGGTCCCGTACTGTGGAACATACTCGACTGTCTCTTGGCCCAGGAACTTATCAAAGGCTGCTCAACAATTGCATTCGCCAACGACCTAGCAGTAGCAGTTGAGGCCGATAAAATTAAGGATCTAGTACATAGAGTGGAGGAGTCCGCCACATGGATGAAAAATCACTAACTCCAGAGGGTGCCTCAGAAAACAGGAGATATAATCTTGAAAGGGCCCCGGAAAAGAGACCATCTAAAATTTACAATCAAGAAGGTGAAAATAAAACCACAGAAGTGTATCACTTATCTGGGGGTTGCGATAAATCAATATTTGGACACGACGTTCTATATGTTACAAAGAAGATGGAAGCAAGACTGGAATCACTTTGCAGATTAATGCTCAGCATAGGATGACCATCAGGTAGCCGTAAATTCAGAGCCCTCTATAGAGTGGCCGAATCGTTTGTATTGTATGCGTCCCCAGTGTGGAACCAGGTGACCACCATAAAAAAGGGTATATCCTGAATGGCACTCAGAGTAGACGGCTATTGAGAATAATTAGTAGATATCGCACCATCTCGACGGTGACGACAAATGCCATAGCGGGGGTTCAATCAATAAACTTACTTATCCAGGAGAGGAAAAGGAGTTACGATGCGAGGAGCGGAAATGACAAGCATATGAGACATTAAGAAGGTGGCAAATTGAGTGGGAATGGGAGTCAAAAACAGTTGGAAGGTGGACAAAGACTCTGATAAAGAACGTCGCAAGCTGGGCAAATTGCAAACACCGCCGAACGGATTACTACCTAACACAGTTTTTGTCGGCGCATGGTAGCTTTGGCACTTACCTAAAAAGGATTGGGAACAGAGATGAGACTAACTGTCCGTACTGTTGGGAAGAGGACGACCCCTAACACGCTGTGTTGAAATGCTGTAGATGGGGCAGGGAAAGACAACCCTGGCGATCAAACTAGGAGAGGAGATATAGAAAGCGAACATCGTTGAGATGATGACTGACTCAGTCCGGGCATGGTACGCCATCCACGCGTTCATAGTACAGGTTATGAGGGACAGGGAGAGTGAAGAGCGAAGGTGGAAAAACTACTCGGATCCATTGACAACACTGGTGGGAAAAAAGCATGGCAGAGAACTCGCAAAAGAACAAACATCCCCAATGCATAAAGCAATACTAATTGTGCAAGCAGACAGAGGATATATCCCAATAAATTGGCACTGCACACATAACAGTACAATGGACATAGTCACAACCGAGCAAAGAAAACTGACCCGAATCAAGAAAAAGCTGCAAGGCAGACACCCACATGTGATCACCAAACCGCACGTTGACAGGGAAACATCAAACGACTGCGCTGACTCGAGTGGATTTGTTAAGCAGAGTGACATCTAGCGACTAGTCTGAAGAACTAATCGTGAGTTCACTTCAAGATTTTTTGCAGTTTCAGACACCACCAATGCCAAGGATGATTGACAATCATGAAAAAGAGAGAAAAGGCAAGTATACCTACTCAACGATTACTAAATAAAGGAGTGAATGCAGGTCGTATGAGTATAAAACACATGAAGTGCAATTACTAGCCTGTTAAACTACAATAAATCTTGAAGTGAACTCACGATTAGTTCTTCAGACTGATCGCTAGAT
This sequence comes from Malachius bipustulatus, assembly GCA_910589415.1. Lineage (NCBI taxonomy): Eukaryota > Metazoa > Arthropoda > Insecta > Coleoptera > Melyridae > Malachius > Malachius bipustulatus. The sequence continues at coordinate 42,665,775 of OU342636.1, forward strand.
GTCGCTTTGCTTAAAACGCACGGAGAACCGTGTAAATGGTTTGCTTAAGACCTGGGAGGCTTTCAGAAATTCGACAACATCCTCCGGATACTCCAGATGCAGCACACTGATGAACCCCGATAGGACGAAACACGTGGCTGTGCTTGTTCTGGTACTCTGGTGGCTCTGTTGTTATTTTGATGGAAGTTCTCTCGATTGAGTTTCAGGCACTGCTAGTTACACTTTATGTGCTTTATACTCATACGACCTGCTTCACTCCTTTATTTATTAATCGTTGAATAGGTAAACTTGCCTTTTCTCTCTTTGGAGGGAAGTAACGAAATTTTGCCTAGTGACTTGGCGACCGTAATGCCAGCTGCGTGTGTGCCATGCCAATGAATTTAAGCAACAATGATTTCTCTTTCAGGTCAGCAAGCAGCAGAGAGTCTCAACGACGCCCAAGATGTCATGATGAGTGACTTTTGGTTTCTCAATTTTTTATATCATATCAAATGATATGTCAACTATTGAAATTATGGAGGTTGAACTGCTTTTCCTGGCGGCGAAAATGGCAACTGAACAAGATGAACGTTACTATGATCGAAATTTTTATTTACAATTTTCTCACTACACTATAAAGTCGCACGTACATCAAATTGGGCGTTAAAAATTTTTAATTGGACCTTGAATTCGTATAATCAGCGACCCCCAAAGCCCCCGACAGGCCATTGCCGAGGCAAAATATTAACTTTTTGTATCACTGCCACTTTTTGTGGTGGTTTTGAGGGATTGGAACCACCCTTAACTTGCTTTTAGACCTCGAAATTTTGAATTTTTAGATTTTTTTCATCAATGTTACTATTTGGGAGGGAGGAAATTATCCCAATTTCCTCATTGTTCGATGTAATGCAGGAGTCAGTGCTGATGAATGTTCCTGGAGGTGTAAGAAATTTACGAAAAAAATTTAAAATCGGTGATGTTCCACCACTTTTCCATCAGATTGTATAGTATTTTCCCAGTTTATTTACTGGACTCGGTGCCGTACTCTAGACCAGCCGTATAAATAATAAAACGTTGTCCGTGAATTTGATATGTCAGCGGATTTTTTTAATGCTTGTGTTAACGAAAAATGTAGGTACGGACAACAATACGGCGCTATAGTGGACATCTCAACCCTAGGAAACCGTAACTTTAGTTTGATAAATATTTAGAGGGAATACATTTTTTACCATTATCTATAACTTGATTCTGTTTAACTTAAAAATGGTATGTGTAATGACTAATGAGTCATTGCAAAAAAAATTGAATAATAACTTTCTTTGTATCTTTCATATTCCTGTAGTTATTAATTAGGTACAAGCTGGAAAAGGAAAAGTCATCCACCCTGTATATGTAAAATATGTAGGTGACAATTATTACTTCTGGATGTACCAGAAGTATCCGGATGTGGAAAATGTTTCGGAAAAGTATAAAGCGTCCTTAGGAACATGAAAATAAAAATTTTAGCAACAATTGTGAAACCAAAGTACCTACTTACTACAAACATTTGGCGCAGTGTTAGAAATTCCTGTCCACAATAATAATATTCCACTTCTTTTACGACATTATCTGGAATCAGAAACATATTTCTATATAAAAAAACCTACCTATATTTTAGCATTTTCTTATTGAAAGTGTTATTTTCATATAGAACATTCTGTATATTTCATCTCAACCCAATCCACCACAGACACAGAATCCCGTATAGATTTACTGGAACGATGGGATGCCGGCGCGATTTCTGGTAAGCCAAAAGCCTTGGATCAAGATTGGCCCGGGATATATGAGAAGATTTCGCAGACGATGCACTGCGCTGAGGTTTTGCCGGAATCGAGCCAGATCGAGACAGTTTTATGGAGATCGGATATCGCTCTAGTCGCTCACTATCGCTAAACTCCTCAATGAATATGCGATTTATTTAAGAGTAGGAGGCTTAAACGTCTATTGTAGATTGAGATCTTTTCAAGCCACCAGAGACTAGCCGAATATCGAAAGCTATATAAGTATACATTGTATAATATAGAAAATTAAGGCATGAAACTACTAGAAAAAAATTCCGACAAAAACGGCATCTTTTCGAAGTACATTCTAGTCATCCAGGAAGTCTATCTCCTAGACGATTGCCTAGCAGGTACCTATTGTATAAGGAATTTTTTTTTCTATCTAACAATATTTTTCCTTGCAATAATTGATCAAAATTTATCAAATTTGACGCTAATTATTATTGTTTTTATAAGGTTATTATGGCTTATTGTATAATTATAAAAATTTTTTATTAAATGCATCTGCAGAAACAAGAAGTACAGAATTATTATTCATGAGGTGATATCTGCCACATGACTATTATTGTGTACACATGCACAGAGCATATCATCCCCAGATATGTTGAGTTACTATCTTTAATTATTAACTGGGACTGCGCAACGGGGAATCGTCAAAGTGGTTAGTATATACCAAATGCTGACCAAAATTCATTTTTACGTCGAGAGGAATATAAATATAAAAGCAGAAGTACAAAAGTCCTTTCACACTAAACTTCTGGTTCTCATCAGTGGAGTTGGCACCCCTGCTAATTGCAATTTTTTATAAAATGCAAACGGCATTATTTTTGTTGATCACTTTTCCTTTCACATTCCATTTTATATTATAGTGAATAGATAAAGGATAAGAATAAATGGACAATACTTTTCTTATATTGTTAGGTAAGCTTCTATTGTGGGGTAGACAAACGAAAATTTCGAATGGATTTTTTGATTTGGGCATTTTATAAAAAAGGGCCATTTGGTGCTGCTGTCAATTTTTCAATGTGTGTCGTATCTTTTCTTTGAGGATGAACGAAAATTTCGTGTGGAAAAACGTGAACGAATCGTGGACAAACGTATCCCGTTTAAAAGTAATGAAATATATCAATATAATGCTGATGTCATTTTTTTTTATTTTTTACTAATTTTGTTGCTTTTCTCTGAAATGGACAAATAAAAATTTTGGTTGAACAAACGTATGCCAAACGTATGACAAACACATACATTTATGTGCTATTTTGTTTTTTATTTTTAATTTTTTTTTTAAAGCTAGTGCTATGTATGAATGGCATCGACATGTATGTAGTGTTGTCGGATTATTGTGTAATGTTGTTAATGTTAATGTTTGATGAATGTTATTGTTTGGTGATATTTATGTAAATTTATAGTTAATGTTCTGGTCTACATATTGGCCTTGCTAGTTTTATTGCACGGTCTATTATAACACAGCAGGAGCGATATTTCGTAAACAGACTGGGGAAATCTATTTTTATTTTTTTTCAGTCGATGGAGTCGGACCTTCCCTGTCTTTTGACATGTGTCTTAGGTTGGGTCGAGGTGAGGGGGAGGGGGGGCACGCTTTTAAAATTTACTGAAAATGAATTTTATCGGAAAAACGGGTATGTCTGAGCCGGATTTGATCTGACAAAAAATTATGGTATTAAAAATTGAAGAGCTTGACTAAACACGGAAGTTCGTTCCAACCTGAACCCTTTAGCTCAACTGGTTCGCAAAATATTGCGATATTAAGGGTGCAAAAATGAATAAAAATTACTGACTTTTGCTCGGCAGGTGGTGGAGTTAGGGCGTCAATTTTTTGCGAGAGGAAGGGTGCCACCGAGTAATTTGACAGGCCGGAAGGAGGGGGTGGTGGGCCAATTAGGAGGGGAGATATGGGGGTGAGAAGAAAAATACTGAAACGCTCGTAAAAAGTTTATTTATTGACCTACAGAGACCAGGCACCGCTCATTTTCTTCGTTTTTTTATATACTACCCGGTAGTCATGGCAAAAAAATTTAATTTTCGAATTTCGAAAAAAAAAAATATTTAAAAAGTCATAAAAAGTCATTTTTTTTCTCGCGTTTTTGGGGGTAAAGGAAGGGAGTGGGGAAAAATTTTTCACCACTGAACGGCTTTTTTTATCTTTAATTTGAGCACTACTTGAACCCGATCCGACCATAAATAAGGGCACAACGAACCGGCAAAGTCTAGGCTTTATTGAGGGCGAACGGAGAGGGGTGGGGGGTTCTTGTTAGGCTCATTGGAAAGAGAAAACATTTATTTATCTATTTGTTTTTTTTTCTGCGTATCTTGCCCGCGCGCGCGAGTTATATACATAAAGATCTCTCTTTAAACTGGGCGAGAAAGATACCCGAGCAGCCGTGGGCGGAGCTTACGCTCTCCGCTTGTCTATACTCCGGACAGTCACGATCGGCCGGGAACGCGCGCTCGGAATTTATTTTCGAATGCTTGTTCGCTCGTACCTCGCTCAATTATGGATCGATTTTGAAAATTCTAGCTTGCTTTTGATCGCTGAACGAGCGGGAATGAAAAAACACATCGAGTTACTCTTTTTCCATCTGCTGGCGGGTCGATTTTTCTTACATTTGGGCCGTTGTTGGCCTTGTTTTTCATTCTCAGTCGCGCTCTCTTATCTTGATAGCCTTCTATTGTTTTCCCGGGATGACGCGCCGGGTTCACGAAAACAATAGGCAGGTACACAATAGAAAGAGGTGCTACACAAAAGACTGCATCTCGATCTATTCATGGTCAAGCGAGTGCAGCACATGGCTGCTTCAGGTAAGAAAATTATTTCGAGAATGGATGAAAGAGTGTTTTCCAACTTTCTCTAGACTTTGCCGGTTCGTTGTGCTCTTATTTATGGTCGGATCGGGTTCAAATGGGGCTCAAATTAAAGATAAGAAAAAAGCCGTTCAGTGGTGAAAAAAAATTGCCCCACCCCCTTCCTTCACCCCCAAAAACGCAAGAAAAAAAATGACTTTTTTTTAAATTGCGCGCAAAGCGCGCATTTGCGAAAATAATTTTTTTTTTCGAAATTCGAAAATTAAATTTTTTTGCCATAACTACCGGGTAGTCGATAAAAAAACGAAGAAAATGAGCGGTGCCTGGTCTCTGTATGTCAATAAATAAACTTTTTACGAGCGTTTCCGTATTTTTCTTCTCACCCCCATATCTCCCCTCCTAATTGGCCCACCACCCCTCTCCCTCCGGCCCGTCAAATTACTCGGTGGCACCCTTCCTCTCGCAAAAAATTGACGCCCTAACTCCACCACCTGCCGAGCAAAAGTCAGTTAAATTTTTATTCATTTTTACCCTTAATATCGCAATATTTCGCGAACCAGTTGAGCTAAAGGGTTCAGGTCGGAACGAACTTCCGTGTTTAGTCAAGCTCTTCAATTTTCAATACCATAATTTTTTTGTCAGATCAAATCCGGCTCAGATATACCCGTTTTTCCGATAAAATTCATTTTCAGTAAATTTTAAAAGCGTGCCCCCCCTCCCCCTCACCCCGACCCAACCTAAGACACATGTCAAAAGACAGGGAAGGTCCGACTCCATCGACTGAAAAAAAAATAAAAATAGATTTCCCCGGTCTGTTTACGAGCTGTTTATTTTACCGGTCCTGCTGGGTTATTATAGTAAAATGATAACTTTACTATTGAAAATGCACAGGCACTGCAGAGGAATCCCTATCCTATAACGCTCTGGGAGCGGTGCATGAGCAGAGATATCGATTCACGTTGACTTTATTTGAATCGTTGCAGACTGTAATCCTGAAGAAACACACCTCGCTTGGAATGCCATTCCAAATTGCAACGGTTCTACACATGAAATAAGTCTGAAGTTAGGTAGTACGAGTCGTAACGAGCTGAACCTGATATTGATTAGCTACTGCGGCTTGACGTGTATTTCTGCCTGGCATCGTTCTTCGTGGGATCAAACAGCCCACGTCTGTTGAACACTTCCCATAAAAATATCTGTAAAATAGGCTCATCAGATCAACTACTTAATCGATGTTCTAAACTATCAATTTTTTTGTCAAATTCGCGTTCCTGATCAACTATGTTCTGTAGTACTGAGTGGTATTATTGTCAATGAGGTATCTGCATATAGCATATATGAAGATATTGCTTCTGCTTTTCAATGCAATTTGGTTAATATCATGTCTGTTGTTCTTGTTAGTGTCATGTCATCTTGTAGTAGTGTTGCTAAAATGTAGCTAGAGCTCAGATTTATCTGGATATTTTTATGGAGTTGTTCTCGAATACTTACTTGTAATAATTTAACGAGAGATGTTGAAAAAGTGATTTTTTCTGCATCAAGTTGCATCATGAAAGTAAGTATGGTTTGTCCAGTGAGTGTTGTCCGTTGTGATAACTAAGGATACATCATCTCGTTATGTCTCTTACTCCTTCTATTGCATTTCATAGTCAATCGAGTTAAAATGGGACGTATCGTCAGAAATACGTTTGAATCGTCAGCAATTCTAAAAAGATGAGCGAGAGTGAGACGGAAGTACAACTCGCGTCTTGATATACGCTTAGATTGATACGAAAAGATTGTCGTCCAGCTGATCGGATAGTGACAGTGAGAGTGACGCACTAAATACTGAATAAAGCTTGTAATTTGAAACGTTTTTAATACGAATTCAGCAGAATTACCGGTGATGTTTTACGATGTGATAAACTACGAGTAACTGGTTAATTGCGTGAATTGCCTTGTTTCTCTAACGTTTGAAATAACTGACAGGTTAGATTTTCGCAAATAACTACAAAAAATTACACAAAATGCCTGGGAAACGATTGAAGTCCCTAGGAGGTGGTCTTGTGGTTAAATAGCTAGAATATTTTACTGATGAAAAAGAAAACGGAGGTCGTATGCTTTCTTTAAACGCCACCCAGCAGTTTGGCTAATGCATGACATTTGTAATCATAAATATAACAATAATTAGCATTCTTACTAACTTGCAATATATTATTTTTGTTATCAAACAGTTTTGAGGCTCAGTTCGTCAATAACTTGTCGAAAAAATATATATTTGTAGGATATTCATTATTGGTTCAACTTAGAAATAAGTGTAGGAATCAAATCAAATTAAATGAAATTGTTTAGTCAGGATCAGTGTGGCATCACACCGGACAACACTCATATTGGACAAACCATACTCGAAAACAAGTGCATAAAAATAGCCCACAAAAAATCTAAGCTAGCATAGTATTTGATGAAACAATTCTTTGAATGAGAAGGTATTAAACTGTATTTAACAGTGAAAAATACCAAAAATGCCTTTTAAAAGGACGAATATTATTCAAACAAAATTGTGTATTTTATTTTTTATTTGAATATTTATAATAAAACTATTAACAACAAACGGAATGTAAGTACTTGTCGACAAACCGGAGTGTTAACTTGTAAGTTGTAAATTGCAAATATATAATTAATTGGGACACATTGACATAGCAATTTCCATAGCAACATATGAACAAGTATTTTCCACATCTCTTCCTTCCTCGAAAAAAATATCCGGGAGCAAACAGCGATATTTGATCAATCAAACGGGTTTAATTACGTATATGAGTTGAATTGTCGTCCATTAACATATTTTTTAATGAACTACTTTTTTCTACTTTGTCGTTTAATTTCTCCATTAAATTTTCTTCTAATTGTTTCATGATGATCTGTGGAATGACATTTGGCTTCCCATTGCTACGCCTTTTTTTTGTTTATACAGAATTCGTTGTTGTTTTGGATTTTTGGAATGTAAAAAAATAACTCAGAGAAGATCCCTGGAAATATAATAATATACTCCTACCTACAGATGGTCTATTTAAGATTACAAATTTATAAGGCGCAAGTATATACAGCAATAATATTAGCCCATTTTTTATATTTATAAATAAAGGCACTATCAAAGAATTTCACAATTAGAGAACACCCTGTACATAGCAAAAAATGTAGAGTTAGAGTGTGAGGTTAATAACTAATAACAATCGGAAAAAACACCCCACGCTAACTCAGAGGACTTAGTTTCTTTGCTTAATAGAAATATGCATGAAATACAGGGGAGATCATGATTAATAGAATATAAAGCGTGACTAACCTATTGGGAACTATAACTGCTATGATTTTTCACGCGTGTCATTGTTATGAAGTTATTATTTTGCTCCCTACTGTGACATTCTTAGAATTCTAATGGGAGATTAGTGTGGAGTTGATGGTTAAACATAATTACCATTATTTGAAAGAGTCACGAAAAACATCACATGATTTGGTACCTTTAAGTACCTACAGGGTGCGCATTCTCAATCTATTTTTTTTTTTTTAGAAAACGTCAGTGGTGAAAATGTTATCGTCTTTTGTTTTCGAGGTTTTATTTGTAAAAATTCGGCTGGTGCCAAAGTAAACGTCGAATTTCTCTGCTTTTGGAAGACTTCTCTGCTTTCAGATACGATGTGCATGCTTAGATATTAACGTGATAATATCACCCGCTAAGCGATGTAGCGCCAGATGACTTATGTCAGTAAGGCCGCTTCAGTTTGTTATTATACATGTTTTAATGTATTTTCTGCCACGAGGTCGTTCGCGGTTTTTTTTCTCGACAAATCGCTCGCCATCGTGACCGAGACCCCATGTCATCCACTGATAGTCAGGCTGCCACAAACGCGCTGGGCTAACACAAAATTAACTCCCCGCATATTCAGGATTTTGTTAACTTTTGTCGACCAGAACATGTACTTAGCCTGAGTCTTGTTCAAAGGTCTTCTAAAGTTGGCCAATAAGGAATGGACCTAAAAAGGTAGAGAGAAATATTGGGATACAACAGCAGACTGCAGACAGGCCAGGCTGGCAGAAGCAAACTGGCCAAAATGGTTAAACTGAACCCAAAGGAGCACAGACTACTTGTCGGGGTGCTCACCAGTCACAGCAGTCTGAACAGGCACTTACAACTTATGGGGGTGAGGAGGGACCCTTTTTGTGCCAAATGTGGAACAGACGCGACGAGGACTCCTATGCAGTACATAGGCGTATCCGGACTATATGTATAGTGGGCTCAGGCTCAATATTCTCAGGCTCAACATTTTTGGGCTAGAGGTCGGAATGGTTCGAGTAGGAGTTTCATCATGGTTTGGGAACGGCGAATAGAGCCCTAAATTCGACGAATACTAATAGGTAAGTAGCGAAAGGGGTTAGAAGCAGGATGCCCAGCTGGTTTGTTTGTTGAATTAGCGTTATTTCGATTGTTTTAAACAAGCAAACAAGCCTGCTCGTGGTCGTTACGATGGAGCCATTCTCGACTCTTCTGTTTCCAGTAATCTTCTAGATAACATTGGATTAAACTATGTTTAGGTGTATTGTTAGCTGTACACACTAAGTATCTTCACTTGAATTTTACATAATGAAAAGCTATTGCTACTCTTATTTTATACAATAGATTCTTGCAATGTTGATACTGTTTACTGACAGCATCATTGATCATGTACCTATATGTGTGTGGTATTTTTGGCATTAGAACGCTCGCTCTATCAGCCACAGACTTTTGGTAGGTCAGACGCAAACCTGACCTGACCTGGCCTGACGAATTTTTTAAAGATTTGGTGGGGAGTTAGGCTCACTTACAAAGAAAAATTATACAAGTTTGATGAAGTGCTATTAAAGCGATATAAATAATGACGACCGGTTCGTCATCATGCAGTTGATTCATAACAGCTGAAGAATTTCTTGTCTGTACCGAACAGCAAGCATGTTACCTTAAAAAAAAATTGGTCCAGTTTCTAGAAAAATTTTAGGACTATTGGTTGCCTAGACGCCAACTTTCTCAGGATAAAGTGGATTTTCAACAAATCGCATCTGGATTTTTAGCAAACTATACCTATGATCTGTAATTAGTTTTGGGAATTGACAAATAGGCCAGTAGAATGGTATTTTGAGTTTGCAATACCATGCCCAAATTTTGTACTATACAAAATTCGATAGAGAACCATTAAGAGATGTTAAATCCAAATTTGCAGCACCGTGGGAACTTTTTTTGCGAAATTATGCAAAAAAGCGTTTTTTTCATATTTCAAGTCGATAGACCACAAGCAAAGGATGAACTGACCGATCTCAATATATCATACAAAACTCACTTTAATGAATAAAGGAGATAGTTCCACTCAAGAAAGAGAAAAAAATCAACGAAAAAAAAACGGATAAAATACCAATCTTCGACATGCACCATTTCGCGCGTGGAATACCGGAAACTCCTTTATCGGAATTTCATGATTGACTAATCAACGTAACGGTAATTGACTGTTCTTCAAAAAACTACTAAGGTTAAAATGCAAAAAAAAAAGTTATTTGCAAAAAACCTCATTCGAAATACAAATTTTTAACTTTAAACTTTAATTTTTTTTATTTATCAGTGTAACAGAAAAATTATGTGTACAAAAAATGTATTAGGTAAAATAAAAAAAGAGAATGACATGTCACTTAATTGCTTATGTGCGGCAAATAGGAGCCAAGATATTCCTGAAAATATGAAGAAAAAACCGCCTTTTGCATAATTTTGCAAAAAAAATTAACACCTTTAAATGGATTTAACATCTTTTAATGGTCCTCTATCGAATTTCGTATAGTACTAAATTTGGGCCTGGTAACGCAAACTGAGGACATTTTTGAGAACGATTCTACTGCCCTAATATCCCGATCTTTGAAACAATGTTTCATCAGTGGAAAAAGTTTTGCCAAAAAATCTAATTTTGGGAAAACCTGAAACGAACTATTTAACCCTTAGAGGGGAAAAATAGCCGCTGAGAGCATGAGACAGCAAAAGATCACAAGGGTCGTAGGTTGAGTCGCTAGTCTAAGAGGGTCAACAATAACAAGCAGGTCAGCAGAACAACAGGTACTCTTTATTAAAATAAAATCACAGATGTTATCACAGACTCTTGAGCACGGTTAACAGATAATAAAAAAACAAGAGCGTGCGGTGCTAGGCGAATGAATGGATCGGATACTGATGTTTCACAAGGGCACTTATCTTCGTATGGTTCTCCAGTACGAGGATGACTATTTTCGGGTCAGGTGCCCTTCAGTGCTAGGTACAAGTCCAGTTGGTAGTGGACTGGATCTTCAGGCTTGGCTCCAGGAACTTGCTTTGGTTCGAAAGGTGAACTTCGCAGGAAAAAGTGGCGTCGGTACAAAAAAGCAAGGTTGGTATGGAAAAATCTGCCTCAATCTGCCTAGGTACGTAGAATTCTTCTCGGTACGGAAAAAGCAGTTGCCTCCAGGAAAAAGCAAGCCAAAAACGTGTGTGATGTTTATAATAATGAACGGTAAGTTCAAGACGTCATTATGTCTATTTTCGCGACAGGTATTTGCGTGGACCTTCCTGAGCGAATTCCAGTGAAAGTGAAAAGAAGGTGAAAACGCAGGTATAGTGAAACCAGAGATATAACGAAACGATTTTTGGTTTATTATGATGATTTTATTGAGGATTTTAGAGACTTGCTGTGAACCTAAGCAAATAAATGCAAGCCGAAAGGTATAGAGTAGCAGATTAGTTCCGCTCTTGGGGGTCACTTTTATGGCTACTGCCCTATTGTTAAAGTCATAAAATGTGGTTGTTCGATAAGTATTCCGTTTCGTTATATCTCTTGGTCCACTATATTTGTGTACCTGATTCCAACTCGACAGTCGAGGTCGACGAGACTCGACGGCCGAAGTCGACGAACTCGAGGCCTCCAGTCGGCCGTGCACTAAACGCCACCATCACTCACTCACTGCGCGCGCCCGCCATTGTCTCCGTGTTGCTGGCATTTAGCTGGTACGTACAAGGTGTACGTTACAAACCATCCACGAAAGTTTAACCTCTTAGTAATGTTTCTCTATAGGTAACAACTCTTTCGCCACCGTCACTCGAGAAGGATACAAGTGAGCATCTTTCCAAAGTCCTATGACATAAATGTTCCTCTGAAATATCAATTTGCTGAGCTAAATTACCCGGGATAAATAATTATAATATCCCGATCCACTTTTACCTTTTATCCAGTACGTGTCTTTGACCTGCCACTTACTGTTTTTGACAACATTTCCAGTCTCTCTAAATGTTTCCATAGGTACCTATATCGTTTAGAGGCTTCTCTGAAATTCTGGAGAGCCATCAATTTATCCATTGCGATAATAACTTTCAACTATATAAAATTTTTTTGCTTTAACGTAAATGCCATTTTATGATTTTTACAAATCGATGTAATTATTTTAAGCAATATCTATAAATAAATAACCAAACTTCAATAATTACTTTCTTTGTCTAATAGATTAAATATCTTTTACAAAAATTGATAATACCGCCGCGAGGTAAAATTACAATTTTAATTATTTTTTATCCGTCTTGTTAAGGCAAAGTTGCCCCAATCCAGTTATTTTGGGCTTCGACAACTATCTCAATCTATCCAGACACATTCTTAAAATTTAAATAGTTGAATAGACAAACATAATAATCATCGAAGGTGAGACTGGAATTCGAACCCAATTATGTTTGAATTATATTCGAACAATTATTATTCTGAAATAAACCTGTAAGTAAATACCAGTTACATTAAGTAACCGTGACTATGTATCACTGTTCAGATAAAGTCAAAGAGTTCCAACATGACCACAATGCCCGCAGCCATCATCTGAGGAAGTATTATTAAAAGCATGAACATCCGATACATTTAAGCCACTTCGAACTGATCTATTGCATGTTTTACAACAATTTCGTAGACCGTCACCAGACACTTCTGACTTTTCAGGAGCTATCTTGGATAGATAAAAAGCATTATTAGTCTGAAGTTTTTTTTGAACATTAAAATATGGAAAGAGTGATTTGTCATTACTTATTACTTTCTTAACACTTAAAAGCATGCAATTCTGATATATCGAATATTATGTAAGAGAAAATATACAAAAAAAATTGGAAAAGGAATTGTAGATAATGATGAATTTATAATGCAAAAATAATCAAAATATTATCGATAATGTGTAAAGGGAATAATTATCTCATATCATCTAATACTATGGAGCTCATAACATACAACCATTCCTACAATAACCACTTTGGGTTAGGTAGGTATTCACAATAGGTAAGAATACAGAATTAGACAAGCTAATCTGATCCTTATTTCTATGGAAATACGGAACCACTTATACGAAATTGATACAATGGTAACCTACAATCCAGAACTAAAGGGCTTGCGGCTCGATCTTTTTATACGAATCCGCTACTGTGGACAACGCTCCTGCTCAGAATTAGTTTCTTGCCAGGCAAAGAGATCGCGAAATGTCACAGTCTAAACTATAAGAGCTTCCAGGCAAATAAAACTCCGATTCAATGAAGTAAAATAAGCAAACATCTTTATTTGAAACTGAAGTAGCGGAAAACTGTTCTAATATTTACATTGAATTTTTATTTCCAGAGTGTGCATTGTATTTCAAGAGGCTCTTCTTGGTCTTGGCCTAAATAAGAAGAGGTGGAAGTGGTTATAGGATTATTATTGTGGTTATACCTATAACGGTAATAATTCGGGAGTAAATTACTTTATGTCTAAATTTGCTGTTTGTAAATTACCTAATGACAATAATAATAAAAATGATGACCGCGTATCATTATTCCAAATCGAATTAAGTGTAAAAAAAAATAGACCGTGTCAATGAATACCTAATGGGGTAGGAACCATGGTCATTCGGTCTAAAAGAGATCATGCATGGTAACCAATAACAATCATATTCGCAAAAAAAAAATTGCCGAATTACGTCGATATGACATAATATTGCTCGCCTTATGAGTTTTTATGACATTCCGTTAAAACGATGAGGTTCTTTTTTGAAAAAAGGAAAATACCTAAATTTTGATAAAAATATTTCTTAAAGGTGATATTTTTTTGTTTTTTTTTATTTTTTGATCAAAACATTTATACATATACAGGTGTCCCAGCTTATTCGAAGCGGTCTCTGTAGGCCAAACGATGGATTTTTTCCAAAAAAAACTTGCAAATTCAAGTACAGAATCACAATGGCCATAATTTAAAATTATTTTGGAGTATACAGAGTGTCCCATATGACAGTGGCATATCAAAGTTATGTTTTTTTTAAATGGAATGCTCCTATGTTATTGCATTTTTTAGATTGTCTGAGAAGAGGAAATAAGATTGGTTTTTACAGTTGGTGTTTAAATTCAGAAGTTTTTGAGTTATAAACAAGTGAAAATCGTCATTTTTCAAGTTCAAGGCCCTGTATGTACAACGAAAACGGTTCAAGATAGCGAAAAACGGCTTACATGTCCCTATTTTAACTTTTCATGTACTATCCTATGATGTAGATAAAATGTTTATACAGGGTGATAAAAAATTTGAAAAATTCTCAGATTTCTCCACACGTCGCCAAATAAAAAAATAAAAGACAGTAAGTACAAATGTTTCTACACCATAGGATAGTACATAAAAAGTTAAAATAGGGACATGTAAGCCGTTTTTCTCTATCTTGAACCGATTTCGTTGTACAGGGCCTTGAACTTGAAAAATGACGATTTTAACTTGTTTATAACTCAAAAACTTCTGAATTTAAACACCAACTGTAAAAGCAAATCTTATTTTCTCTTCTCAGACAATCTAAAAATGCAATAACATAGGAGCATTCCATTTAAAAAAACATAACTTTGATATGCCACTGTCATATGGGACACTCTGTATATTCCAAAATAATTTTAAATTATGGCCATTGTGATTCTGTACTTGAATTTTCAAAAAGTTTTTTGAAAAAGTCAATCGTTTGGCCTACAGAGACCGCTTCGAATAAGCTGGGACACTCTGTATGCATACGCGTTGTTAGTGTGCATAGAGTTAGAATATACAGGGTGTACCAGCTCGATTTAGACAACGGTAAGGGCCGTGTAGGTCTCGTCAAGACGAAACGTTTTTTTTATTTGAAGTTTTTGGATTTGGACCTTCGTTGCGGAAATATGGCCGACTTCCGGTTTTTAGTTTTTTGGCTCCAGTTTCGGCATTTTTAGGTTCTCGCCCAAACTGAAACTAGTTTTGGAAACTCCTTAGCTTCAGTTACAACTTTCATATTGAAGTCAAGGTTCTATCTCTGTTGGATTCGAAATGGCGACATGCCCAAGACTTTAAATTTTAAGTCTTTGAATCAATTCAAATTGAATCAAATTGAAAAATTAAGATTTTGAATCTAACAGAGATGGAACCTTGACTTCAATATGAAAGTTGTAACTGAAGCTAAGGCGTTTCCAAAACTGCTAGTTTCAGTTTGGGCGAGAGCCTAAAAATGCCGAAACTGGAGGCAAAAAACTAAAAACCGGAAGTCGGCCATATTTCCGCAACGAAGGTCCAAATCCAAAAACTTCAAATAAAAAAACGTTTCGTCTTGACGAGACCTACACGGCCCTTACCGTTGTCTAAATCGAGCTGGTACACCCTGTCCTATAGTTTGTACCTATCTATTACTTGACCCCAAAATATTATTTAGGTAGTTACAAATTTTGTGATCATAAAGTGATTCAGAAGTCAAGAACTCCCATGATGCATTATACGAGTAAGTTATAGTGTTCTCCTATTTCAAATTGAATTCTACTCCTCGTGCATCTCATGAACTGAGACAATTCAACGAATAATATACAAATAATAACGAGCAAGTAATAACTAGTCCCCTATTAGCCTATGATTGATGCCGTACAGAGGAAGAATTATCACTGGTGATCAGGGGTAACACGTGGCTCCAACATTAGGGCAGCAGGGCTGTCAGCAGCATGCGTTACGTCACATGCACACAGCCTACTCCTACTTTACACCGTTAACAGTGATTTATTCCATTACGTTAGAGAGGCCCCCTTCCGCCCGACCGAGGGTCTGAAGGCGAACGGGCACGACTTGCCCCGGGCCAAGGACCAAATGTTGCATCTGAATTAAAACCCTACTCTCAGATTAATACATGCATACCATACCATAGTCTGTCGATTATACTACTTAATATACATAATATGTAGATGCAGTGGCGTATATGCAAATGATACATAGGTAATTACTAATTAGGAACACATATGACACTTAAGTCTATAATATACTTACTTACACGCATGTATGTATAATACACTCAAGTGAAACTGATGTTTCGATAACGCATCAGAGTCTGGCCATACGTGGTCATCTTACTGGTTGGTTATAGGTCCGCCTCGGCGTCCATGTTTATCCTTTTGGCTCCGGCGTCTGTCATAAGATTCAATTAGTCGTCCTAGAAAACGTCTGTTAATTAATTTTTTCACCGAATAATCGCATTATACCTAGTAACGCAAAGTTATAAACAATATACTTGGTCGTGGTGCATTTGGTTATTGTCCCAACATGAGTAAAAAGAAATCAAATTAAAGTTTAAAATTCAATAAAAAATGAAAGAAATTCGCTTTAATATAATATCTCCTGATATATTATATGCAAATTTAGAAAGAATAATAAACATTTTATTAGATCTTTAACTTGACTATACGCATTCAATATTGTTTAGAAGAATACGCATCAGTAGATAGTTGTAGTAGTAAAAAAAGAGAAAACGTGGAAACGATTTTATAAGATACTTTAACATTTCTATAGCCGCGCTATCAAAAAAATAATACGTAAAATAATGTATATTTTAATTTTTTTAGTGCTAAGCCCATATCTGATCAACGCATTTTTTCGATGAAAGAGGATAAACATGGCGGCCGCCGAGCATATGGCCAGACTCTGGTGTATTGAAGGGCTCTATCATAGGTACCAAAAAATTATAGTTAATTGAAAATTGCTATAAGGGATATAGGCAAAATATTTCTTCTTAAAGTATTGTCTTTATTACCGTACTTAAACCACCCAAGCTGTTCGGCAAACTCTTAACTCTTAGTGGGGAGGCCAAATACCTTGGAATGGTACAAGACGAAAAACTGACCTGGAGACCACAGATTGACAGAATAGTCACAAAAACTGTGTCATCTCTATGGCAGCTAAGAGGGACAATAGGCAAGGTGTGAGGGCTAAAACCGAAGATAATGCACTGGTTATACACGGCCATCATCAGACCGAGAATCAGCTATGGTTCGGTGGTCTGGTGGAAAACAACCACAAGCAATACCGTAACAAACAGGCTAGTTACACTCCAACGGCTCGCCAGTTTGTTAATAACAGGTGCAATGAGAACCAAGCACCCCGTCAGCAGCCCTGAATGTGATTCTGGAGCTGCCACCGCTTCCCATTTGGATAAAAGGGGAGGCCATGGCGGCCCACCTAAGAATGCGTGATTCGGGACTATGGAAAGGCGGAGGATACAAAGGAC
Source organism: Malachius bipustulatus (assembly GCA_910589415.1). NCBI lineage: Eukaryota > Metazoa > Arthropoda > Insecta > Coleoptera > Melyridae > Malachius > Malachius bipustulatus. The sequence continues at coordinate 42,682,952 of OU342636.1, forward strand.
ACACAGAGATAGCCAAGGTTGCTGAGATGGAGATACCAATCTCAAACCTTATGGCTACCTCAAAAACAAGGAATAACAGAGAAAACAAGAAATTTACCCTGCAAATTCCTGAAAAGGAAAACTGGGAAAAAAAGGAGGTAGTCTTCGAACCAGGAGGACTACTTTGTTTCACAGACGGCTCCAGGAACAAAAATGGCTACATAGAAGCGGGGCTCTACCTGGCTGGACGGAAACTGGGAAGATCCTTTCCTCTTGGGTCTACCGCAACCGGCGTCTTCCAGAGGGAGATTTATGCTATCCTGCAAGCAGCTAGATTGGAGCAGATAACAGAGCCAAGGAACGGACGATACACATATGCACGGATATAGTCAGGCCGCCGCGAAAGCGCTGGGCACACGCGGAACCAGCTCCCCATGCACTGGTCCAGGAGTGTGTCGAGGCGCTGAAAAGACTGGCGGACAGAAAATCAGTGCATCTCGTATGGGTTCCTGCACACTCAGGTGTACCAGGCAATGAGCTAGCAGATCACTACGCGAAGCTCGGGACCAGGGAAACCTTTTGTGGACCAGAGCCCGTACTGGGTCTGACCAAAAATCTTCTCAAAGAATCTATAAAAGAATGGACCCGCAATAAGGGTTTAGAGAACCACTGGGAAACAGCACCAGGCTGCAGACAGGCCAGGCTGTTTCTGGCCCGTCCGATCGGAAACAGATGGACCAGCATGTCCAGAATGAACCGGAAAGCACTCAGACTACTAGTCGGGGTTCTCACCGGTCACAGCAGACACCCACAAGTGATGGGGATCACTCGGGACCCGGTCTGCCCTAAATGCGGAATGGATGACGAGGACTCCCACCATCATGTAGGCGTATGCGAGGTATATAGCAACCTCAGGCTCAACATCTTTGAGTCTGAGGAGCTACAAGAGGAAGAAATGGAACTCCTCTCATACAACAACCTTCTGGCCTTTATTAAAAGGTCGGGGAGGTTCGAATAGGACTTCGGGGATGCGTTCGGGTACGGCGAAAAGGGCCCTCGATGGCCTAGTCGCTTGGGGTGCACCACCCCAACCCACCATACTACTACATGGTCTTTATTATTAAATCAACGACGTTCGACCAACAATTTGGGTCATCTTCGGGATTCTAAAAAGCAAACAGTTAACGATATAGCAGTTACATTTTCAAGACTTACAACAATTTGACCAATTAAATAGGTCTGGAAACATATTTTGGTAATTTTAAATGAATTAGAATATTCTTTAAAGTTTCTTCAACTATTTTCTTTGGCAGATATGTTATGACAAATTTATAATAATTATTACATAACAGTATTAGACTAGGAACAATTAGAAATTATAGTATTTTAGAAAGTGTAGGTAAAATACTGACAGGACGCAAGTCGTCCGGTTTCCTTGGGTTACTGCAGTTCGGCAAAGGTATTACTCGTGCTTTCTTCCCATGCATGCTTTCTCTTTGTATCCTACGATTATCTAATTGCAAATAGTAAAGAAAACTAAAAAAGCAATTAATTTGTACCAATCTCAATCAAACTATTCCTATATGTAAATTAAAATTAAATTAGCAATAAAGACGCATCAGGAAAATAAAAAAAAGAATTCCGTAAAGTATGTCCCTGAGTAGTTTGGCCAATAGAAAATATTACAAATCAAATAACCAATAAGTCTCTGCAGCCGCAGTCGTTCCGCATTTATCAGCTTCAATCATAAAAAATAAATAAAACCCATAATTTCAGATGGTTATACCTATAAGATTCCCTTAGGATCTTCTCTCAATTCCGGGTGGTTTTAGCAAAAATACGACCCTCGATGGTCCATATAATAACATTCCTTTTCCCAACCTTTTGAACAGTTTTATATGTATATAATAATTCATGTGTACTTTTTGTCAGTTCCTCGGTTATTACCCCAGTACCCTTTAATTTCCTTCTGTTTCGCAAAACATGGATCAACCTTTGTCCTACAGCTTGAAAATTTATAACAACAGCCACACGCTTTCCATTATTTACAAGTTCGCGATTTGGAAATTGTGCTACACTATTTTCAAGATCTACAGCAGGTAAATTAGGCACTCCCTGTATACGAACATGCATTCTTCAGTTTGGCCGCTTGTCCGCATTTATTCAGTTGTAATAATTGTAAGGTTTTATTTTCCGATTTTAATTCATCGATTTGCTGCTGCATACAATCCACTTTATCATTCAAGCCAGAAACATTATTTTTTCTGCCACTTTATCTGCTACCTATCTGTGTTAGTAACTTATCATCTCTTGAAGACTCTGATATTGTAAATGCAATTAATTGCTTCATATCAGCAATTTGTGATTGTGTAAATGGCATTATTGCAGCTATTCACAAATTTATGTATTTTTATTTTTAACTCGCGAACTGCAGAAAAGCGCTTTAAAAAACAACCACTTAAAACCACTGAAATTAATATTTAAATCAGGATCGTAGGATCGACGCGGAACAGATTTCTATACCGAAAATAGAAATCTACTTTGTTCTTTTAAGTGGGACAACTGGAAAATATACCTATACCTATAATACCTACATATACCTACTTATTATTGCATTTATGCATAATCCTATAGGTTTGATTGATCCCATCTGGCCGTACTAGCGCCGACAACCGCGTCACAAAAATTTGAGACCTCCTGCTTTTTTAGTTTTCCATATACCTACCTAAGTAGGTATACACCGTGTTTTATGTTAAGTCGGCACTATTGCTATATAACTTCGTTATTATTTGAGCTAGAAAGTCGGTTAAATTAGCAAAAAAGTAGTATTTTTTCTTCTGAATAAAATGGCGAAAACAGGAAAACAATTGAACATCGCGTTTTCGAGATATTTAAAAAATGAATATGTTTTAATGGAACACCCTGTATATTTTTAGATGGATCGGTTGCAATTTTTTTTTTTAAGAAAAAAGTCTCTATGCACTATGATCCTAAAATAATAAAATTTTATAACACAAACAAGTTCTGTTATTTGTTTATGTAAAATTAAATCCTTTTCAAGGTAATAATTTCAATTTTTAGTGTATTTTTTATTTAAAAATACACTATTGAGGACGACATAATTTTTTTACCTTACATTACGTAGGTACACTAAATTACAATAATTGTCGCAGCCTACTTTGGGAGTAATAAAATAATGAATAATTAATGAATTTATTATTTTAGGATCATAGTGCATAGAGACTTTTTTCTTGAAAAAAAAATTTGCATCCGATCCATCTAAAAATATAGAGGGTGTTCCATTAAAAAATTTTCATTTTTTTAAATATCTCGACATTGCGATGTTCAAATGTTTTTCTGCTTTCGCCATTTTATTCAGGAGAAAAAATGCTACTATAGTCCAATAAAGTCTAAAAAGTCATACGTATCGATTAAGAATACACATCCATTTGATAGTTCGATTTATTTTGTTTCATATACGTATGGTTTTTATAATAATCGTCAAGTTTGTCTAAACACTCCATCCCGCATAAATAAGTATACGTCAACATTGGTTTTGAATGTGAATTAAATGCACAACACAGAGGATAGAAAGTCATTACGTGAATAAATTTTCTGTAGTTGTCAGTGGCTCTCAAACTGACTTAACCGTTCAATTCCTTGTTTGAATGATTCCTTCAATAATTTAACGCTCGTTTACAACTTGACAATTAACTGTTTGACATTTTCTGGTGAAATTAAAAATATTAATTCGGACGGTTAGTGAGACGTCACATCTGACTTTTTAAAGTTAATCCTACTATAGTTTGCTAATTTAACCGACTTTCTAGCTTAAATAATAACGAAGTTAGCAATAGTGCCGACTTAATATAAAACACGGTGTATAGGTGCAACGTACTTATTTTCTAATAGTTCACTAAAAAATGTATCATCCTGTATAATATCCTAGTGGCAGCTATAAGAATTAGATAGGTATTTAGTATTGAAACGGTTGAAGCTTTACGAATTCTCCGTGCGCGCCGGGACAAACTTGCGCACGGTTTTTTTCAGTTAAAATCACTTCATGCGAAAATGATAAAAAAAATGCATGAGCATAATACCTATGATGTTAATCACTTGGTATAGTGATTCTATTAGTTAGCAACATAAAACGTAATGTATTCGTCCGCAGACGATCGCAAACATGACCAATTGACCACTCCAAGAAAGCTCCAGTTTTACCCTATAAGGAGGCATAATACGTCATTATAGCGCCAGCGCTTCACTGCACGTTTTACCTTAACTATTCCCGATATCGGTAGGCCGGGCTAGCGTCTTGGCCTGCTCTGTCCTCTGTGCTCTGTGGCCTAGGAGGTGGCGGGAGAGGGTTGCGTGGAGTGCGGCGAGCTGGAGGAGGGACTAACCGCGGCGAGGCCTCAATAACCGCGCTCGGGATTGGCCGTCAACCGTCCTCGTCGCGCGAGAGCAGGTGGTAGGGAGGCCGTCTTGGTCCTTCTTGTGGATTTTTATATCGCACCGTCTCTCATCGAGCGTCCTTGTCCGATCGATAGGCCACCGGCTGGGAATGTGTGGCGGTTTGCAGGGACGAATTCAGGCGCAAACCGACAAATAAGAATAATAATAGCTACATTTTTTTGGAATTATTATTTTGAACGTCTACATTGTTAGGTATTATGTACCACTGTAACTGTTCTCTCAGAATTCCTATTTCTAGAAGATTGCTAGAAATTTCTAGAAATTCTAGGAAACACTAGGATGACTTTTATTAAACAATACGCAGATACGCCAGACCTATTTTAACAATATCTGTAAATGATACCCACCTACGTCATACAATGACAAGAAACGTCAAACAGATAAGTAAAGGAGATGACTCAAACCTATATAGGTATAACGTCAGTCAGTTAGTTAGATGGTATAAGCGACCAGTCGATTCGCCAATTAAATTCAACTTCCCTGTAGATCACATATGTCTGAAGATGCCTGCCGCAGTTGCTGACGAAACATTCGGAAGAAATTCCATCAGACCAGCAAAAAGCTTAATCTGAGTTGGTAGTTTGTTATCTAAGTAAAATTTTTAAGTTTTAAGTTATCTACGGAGCATTAGGTAGGTACATTAGACAAAAGTTGCACAATTTTTAATTTATTAAGAATCTCGGTATACCTATATCAAAATCAGTGACGGGCACTGTGTAAGATATACAAGGTGAGTGAACGAAATACGTATTTCAATAGTAAGCGACTGGACGGAACCGCCACCGCCATAGTCAGTGTATGATATTTTTTTCTGAATAGATACCTATGTGATAAGCAAAAATGGGTAGAAGTAAAGTGTGTCTAGCCTAATTGTAGAAGTTGATGCTATGAAACTATACCACGGGTATTTCATCGAGTCACATTCCAACATTTAAAATTAGAACATAATAGAAAGAGCATTTTTATCGTTTATCAGTGAATATATGCGTGAATCATTTATGCTAGCGCTTGCCCGAGTGAGGGCTCAGCAGAACTAAACACTGCGAGCGATAGCAACAAAACAGGTGGTTAACTTGAGGTAATGTGACGATATCGCCGCTCGCACCGAGTGATCTCGTCCCAACACCTTATTTATCTCTTTCATCGTGGTTAAGGAAAGAGGGCAGAAAAAATAATTTATGAATTTAATAACAAAAAAAATAAATTTTGAAAAGGTCTCAGGTCTAGTTTTTGCAAAAACATAACTTCTGATATCTAATTATACGTACCTATACGATAAAAAAATTGCAGACCCTCCACCCCTTTGGTTCTGGGGCCCGTGGTTTGTCTGCCCTTTACCTATTATACCCGCATACAGCCCTATTATTATTATTAAAGAACAGACGGGCCACCAGTAATGAAGTCTCAAAGGGGGGAGGCACATGAGTCACAGATAGGAGGTCGGGAAATTCCTGAAATTTAAGCTAAAAGAAAAGTGAGATGAAATTTATATTGCTTTTTTCAAACGAAGATGTCCTGCACCTGATCATGCATCAGCATCTTTTTTATGTTCAAATCAAATAGGCGGGTGTCGCATATATTCATATGAATATGAAGCATGGGGCCGAATATGCTTACCCGCTGAGTTATAGCCCCTTAAGTTAGGACTTTTTTCAATTATAATGTGAAATTATGGAATATTGAAGCTTTTTTTACTTTTTTACCCAGAAAGCTTCATCAGTATTCCATAATTTCACATCAAAATTGAAAAAACTATTGATACAAAAAAGTTGGGGTAAATTTTACCCCACAATCCCAAGATTTAACCCACTCTTGGTGAAAATTTCAAAGTAATCTATATAGGTACAGTCTATTTTATTATGCATAAAAACATTGAAGGATGTGGTAAGTTTCGTCATCTTATGTTGAATGGTTTCGGGGATAATAAATAAAAGCCTTCCTCAGGGTCCCAACTTTAAGGGGCTATAACTCAGCGGGTGCCTAAGCATTTTCGGTCCCATGTTTATATGAACTTGAACTTTTCTTCTTAAAATAATCTCTGGAATCACCCCCTTAAAACTCTTTCGCAGTACCTACTTATGTTACACCCGGTATGTCTCTAAACTTGTGGGGCGACATATTATAGTGGCAGGGAGCATTTATATAACATTTTGTTATAAAAAACTTGTAGAATAGATTTAATTAATAGCAATTTTCATTTCCTATATATACTCCTATCTACCTACTACCGAATTATCCGTTTTGAAATACGTCACGGCCTTGCTTCGGTATCCAAGAAAAAAAAAGTCTTACCAAAAAATTTTTAAATTAACTGAGTTCATCCAGTGAGAAATTGAAAGATGTACCTGCAGTAAAAAATAAATTAAATTTTGTGTGTAATTTTTGAAAAAATTGGTGGTGGGACCGCCTCCCTCCCTGCTGGGGGTACTCCGTGTTTTTTATATAGGTAAGTACTCGTTTATTAAAAGGAGAATTGTTCATATGAGAGCATGCAGCAGAAGCTACATCTTTGGGAAGAGCCATTGGGGTTAAATAAGCCGGTTGTAGCACAGTTTTTTAGTAACCTCCGTCAAATTTATTTAAAAAAAAAAAAACAACGCTACAGGGTGAACCCGAAAATATTTAATCCACAATAATTAATGCAGTGGTACTATCCGTTTTCTCCATTTCGGGATCACTCTGTACGTACTTATACTTAATATTAGGTTCCAGCTATCTTGATTTTCTAGATTTTTTTATTCGCATAAAGTATTGTTGAGAAAGTCAGAGACGAGACGCATTTTTGACACTTTATGAGCTTATACCTCTAGCCGCAATATATTCACCAAAGAAAAAAAATACTTGAAAACCTTAGGTAGGTACTTATTGGATTTTTGATTTTTTTTCGGTAGGTACTTCCTCAAACAGATGAGTTCTAGAATATTGTTTGTTTTCAAGTATTATCGGTCAGTTTTTGCATATGGAAAGCTACATACCTTCAAGTTAGGTACGTGTATTTATCGCAAATCCGTCAAAAATTGAATGGCATGGTTTCCATAAAGACGCTCCCCTTAAAAAATTTATCTTTCCTTAATCGATGGGAAGATGTATTCTCACCTATTCATGTTTCATCTCAAAGAGTCTACCTATTTTGTTGAAACTATAAGATACAATAACGGGAGTGTCAAAATCAAAGAGTTTGTTTTAATTAGGTTCAATTTTCAGAGCGCTAATTTTAACAATTTTCTAATATATGCCCAATTATTACCTTATAGGTAGGTACTTAAATCTTATAAGTGTATTATTAAGTATTATTTTATGTATATTTATCTTTTATTTTTAAAAATAATTCTCTAGTTATGTATTATTAGTTACGTATATAAAAAATAAGCCGTGTATGAAAATTGACTTAAAATGTTTTTTTATTTGTGATAGAAATTTAAATGTTAAGCTAATACGGTCCTGTTCGAAATCCTACAAATACATCAAACGCTACATCTCACTTCAACAAATACAAGCGACCCTTTGATCTCTGTCAAACGCCAAAACCGTCGCTTCGCACTTTCTTCCACGCGTTAACCATTTATATTTTTTCTCTTTCTTTCAGTCAACAAGAACCACATTATCTCTATCCAACACCACAAACACAGGTACACTGGCCTCGCTCCCTCTCTCTCATTCCCGTCTGTGCACTTTTACGATACTTTCATTTCGTCTCTCTCCAACTGCCGTTATTATAAAGCGACAAATCTCTATCTCTTTCGCCTATTTATGCACTATAAAAACTACCCTCCTTTGCATCTGGGGCGGGGGTGACGAATATCTGCTACGAAAAAGTTCGGCTCAGTCGACTTCAGTTTCAGTTCAACGCTTTGAATTCGTGCGACTTACTAGTACTACAACAACTTCTCTCTCGCTCGTATATTCACGTGTATATACCTTCAGATTATACTCATTTAATAAAAGTCGTCGCGTGTTGTTATTTCGGACTTAGGTTTATTTTACAATTTTTTACATCGATTAATTTTATTATAGAATATATTATAGAACTAATGCATTTACCAAGTAGCAAGTCTCAATCAGTTACCGCTTCCAAAATGACCGATATGTATTCATATCTGCAAGAAACTTTACAAGAATATCATGGAGAATTAGTGCAAACTGGCTCACCCGCGATTTTATGCAGTGCGTTGCCTACACATTGGAGATCGAACAAATCTCTTCCGGTGGCATTCAAAGTGGTAGTTCTTGAAGAAGTGCACGACGGAGCTATTGTTACCATCAAAGCCGGCAATGATGAGAACTATTGTGCAGAATTGAGGAATTGTACGGCCGTTATGAAGAATCAAGTTGCCAAGTTCAATGATTTGAGGTTCGTTGGCAGAAGTGGAAGAGGGAAATCTTTTACAATCACGATCACTGTTAGTTCTCGACCCTTTTATCAAGTTGCGACTTACTCAAAGGCCATTAAAGTCACCGTGGATGGACCAAGAGAACCAAGAACCAAATCAAGTAAGTTTTACACTATAATAATGAGAATTATTTATAATTTATTGTCTCATTTATATAAAGAATATGATAATACTTATCTATATACCTAAGCTGTATAGGTACCTACGTAAATAAATATAAATTAGGTAGGTAGTAATAAAGAGAAAATAAAAAGACAAAATAGGTAAATAACATAATAATATACTTAAGGCACCTACAAAAAATTAACTATAGCAAGGCAATAAGAAATCTTTTATATCAATATTTAGAAAAACTAAGTTACCTACCTGTATAAATGTCACTCGGTATAAAAAAAAAAACTAGAATACAAGAGCTGTACCTATATAACATTCCAAAAAATAATCAAAATTTTGTTTGTTTAGATAAACATTAAAAAAAAAATCATGTTTAGGAAAAATTACTAAAATTTTTAATTTTTTTTCTCGAGTTTTATAGACTTTTTGTTGAGTTAATTATTTATACCGAATGACATGAAAAACAATATGGCGTCCATAAGAAAAGCAGGTAAAGCATGCAGAAGTTGACTATATAGCGTTATAGAACGATTTGTGATTAAATTTTTTTTTAAAAGTCGATAGCTCATACACTGAGTTATCTTATAACCTACAAAAAATTATTCATTTATTTTCCATAGGTAGGTACTAAGAACGAGACTAAAAAGATTGGTATAATGGGCTAAAAATAAGGAATTTTTCAGTTTTGTCAAAATTCTTCAGCAGCCTAAAGGCCAAATTTTCTTTCAGATTCTTAATAAACGTGAATTATGAACAAGTGAAAATCGAAAATTTTTAGTGATGAAAAATCTGATAATTTTGATCACCCTGTAGGTATAAAAATTACAAGTGAGGTAACACTTGAAAAGTTGAGATGTTGGATCATGTAAGCCGTTTGCCGATATTTGGAGCCATTTCTGATGTAAGCACTGCATTCAAAATTAAAAACTGCTATTTTCATTTGTTTATAACTCATACTGAATTTAAACTGCAACTGTAAAAACCATTCTAATTACCTATTGGATTTTCTCAGATAATTTGAAAATGTAATAATACCTAACAAGGTGTTTGAAAAATAGACAATGTCGTCATTACTGAGAGCGAAGGAGCACCCTGTATAAAAAATATAAATATAAATTAAATAAAAACATTGATAGGTCGTAGGTTCTATAATAAATCATCAAGTCTTTCAAATTATTTAAACAAAAAATCATTTTTACTGCTAATCAAATTTTCCTTTTGAATTTTCCATTCGCCGGTGTCTTCTTTACAAAACTTTGATCAAGAGAATTAACATGTTTATTTAGATAGCATTGTCATAAAAATTTTATTTTTGGTTTTAATTCGACTATAAATTTACCAAATGTGTTACATATGTCCAATAAAACGTTTGTATATACAGGACTGTGAAGCGAACTATAAAAATTTTAACGTTTCTGTATCAATCTTAATATGCCGACAAACCAAAGAAAACCGTTAAAGAGCTTTATTTGTTTATCTCGCATATGCCAATGCATCGCTTTTATTGCTTTATCTTGGTTGTTTATTAAACACGAGATATGTTTTAGTTTGTTAAACGCGTGTTTGTGCTGTAGTAGCACTTATTTTCAAATCTTGTATAATATGATTTTTCCATTTCAAATGAAATGCTTTTCAGTGCATGCAAATAATTTTCCGTCGTGCATGACGTTCCTGGAAACACGCATATGTAGCAATCGGTCATTAACACAATATACCACACTTTTATAAAGAAAAAATTTGCAATTTTTTTTCTTCCGTTAATAACTCACCCTGTTACAGCCCTAATATTTCGAATTCAACTCATTGCACATACACCTATTAGGTATGTAGAAGTGACAAAAAATGTATAATGAAAATCAAGGCAATCTAGATTTTGCATGAAGATAATCACCTTTTATTTTTCTCATGGTTTATGGACGCCATATTGGAATTTTACAGCGTTCAGCAAAGGAAATAAATTGCAATCAATTGATCTATCACATGCACATGTAGGAGGTAAATAAAACACAAAAAAATTGTCAAAATCGAAATAACTTCTTTGTCCTTCATCATGTACCTACTGTCATAACATCAGAACTGTACGGCGGTAATAAACTTTGCGTGTATGCCTTTTGTCACTTTCCGGCACACTTTTTTTATAAACGGGAGAAATGTTATAGTTGCGTTAATTGCGATATACAAAAAAAGATGCGGAAAGAGAGTAGGTGTGTTATAGTGCTCGTATATAACATCAATTTTAATTGATGAATTAAAATTAAACATTAATAAGCTTTCGAAGAGTTGATGCGTTTTATTGATTGAAACATTTTTTGTTGCAGACTATCAGTTTGGTTACGGGATTCCTGGACTGCCTGGAAATTTCAATCCTTTTCTTTTTAATCCTGGATGGCTGGATGCAGCTTACATGTCATATGCATGGCCTGATTATTTTAGACCACGCCAACCGAATATTAACGCCCAAACGCCTGTGCACACGCCACTAGTCAAAGGTTAGTATTTTACGTCGCTCAAGGGAAAGCATTTTAAAAACGGAGAGTTTTTGTATTATGTGAAACATCTTTTGAGAATAAAGGTAACCACGGAATTTGTTATTGTAACTCCAGGAAAATATATTTCAAGCATCAAGCCTTTTGAGGGGCCATGCAGCTGAGAGTAGATGCATACTGCATACATTGTTAGGGTATATTATCTCCTTTGATCAACGTTTATATTATATACCTAAACTTTGCAAAAATCGCCTTAAATAATATACATTTCAAAATCATCTAGACTCAGATTTTTATCTAAAAAGACTCCCAAGGTCATATTAACTTATGTCATGCTGTCAAATTGATTATTATTTTAATAAAAATGATAAGCAAAACTATAGAAGGTATATTCAAAATTATACAATGAAAATTTTTGACATCAACTGTCTCCAGAAGAGAGAGAATCAGATCATAAATTTAATGACATCATAATTTAACTGATGGCTTTGTTGTCGAATCATTCATTCATAAATCTTTTAAAATTATTTACCATTTAGGTGTCTATACATTATGGTTTTAAGAATTTTTCTTACCTGACTTCTATCCTAAAATTTATTGTGGCTGGGAGTCTTTTTAAATAAAATTCCAAGTTACCTAATTCTTAATATATCTCATAGAGTACGTAGAGTAATACAGTCAAAAATGACAAAGGGGGTGGGGTCATATCAGAACTCATTTTAAAGGGTGATATTTTGATTAGGTATATCTGCTACACAAAAATTATATTCGATTTAAGTTTTGACAGTCTGTATGTCATTCGGCTGCGTTTCTAGTTTATATTACGTCTATACATATAACGTCATCTTAGACATTTATTACTATAGGTATCAGTGTTAAGTCAAAAAATAGTCAAATTCATACCATTGAATTTAGTTTTTTGTACCTATAAGTTCAACCTTTTTCGGCTCAGAATTTAAAATTAACGGGGAAGGGTCTATGAAGGGGAAGAGACTATAAACGACTATCGAAATTTAAAATCAACATAATATTATAGAATTTTGGCACATAAATTAAATTCTATAATATGAATTTCACTAGGTACTTTTTGAAGTGAAAAGTGATATGTCAAGCGTCAAAAACGACATTGCATGCATGCAGTCCCTGTCAACTTCAAAATTTAAAATGTCATATAGTCATCATGTGAAACTTCATTATAAAGTCATTTGAATCATCTAAGTATACACATAAAATGAGGCACGTTAGTTTTCTTCGTTGACAGTAATTTTTTTTTATTGTCGACAAGCGAGAAATAACAAATATAAAGAACAAAGGGAACATTGGACACATTAATGACCAAACAGCAAAAAATCTCACTATCTATAATACAAATCTGCAACGCCGAGATCTATGGCTCACCGGACGATACATACAGGGTTATTCACGGTATACGCCACGGAAGATTGTGGCAGTGTCTCTCGATTTTAGGATCTTTTTTCTTTGGAGTGGATAGAGATCCGGCACTGCTACGTTTTAAAATTATATTCATAATGTACAGGTGTCCCAAAAGCATGAAACATATCAAAGTTATGTTTATTTAAATGGAATGCTCCTATGTTATTGCATTTTTAGATTGTCTGAGAAGAGAAAATAAGATTGGCTTTTACAGTTGGTGCTTAAATTCAGAAGTTTTTGAGTTATAAACAAGTGAAAATCGTCATTTTTGAAGTTCAATGCCCTGTACAACGAAAACGGCTAAAGATAGAGAAAAACGGCTTACATGTCCCTATTTTAAGTTTTTATGTACTATCCTATGATGTAGATGAAATGTTTATACAGGGTGATAAAAAATTTGAAAAATTCTGAGATTTCTCCACGCGTCGCCAAATAAAAAAATCAAAGAAAGTACCAATGTTTCTACACCATAGGATAGTACATGAAAAGTTAAAATAGGGACATGTAAGCCGTTTTTCTCTATCTTGAACCGTTTTCGTTGTACAGGGCCTTGAACTTCAAAAATGACGATTTTCACTTGTTTATAACTCAAAAACTTCTGAATTTAAGCACCAACTGTAAAAGCCAATCTTATTTTTTCTTCTCAGACAATCTAAAAATGCAATAACATAGGAGCATTCCATTTAAAAAAACATAACTTTGATATGTTTCATGCTTTTGGGACACCTGTACATTATGAATATAATTTTAAAACGTACCTCTGCCGGATCTCTATCCACTCCAAGAATAAAAAGATCCTAAAATCCAGAGACACGGCCATAATCTTCCGTGGCGTATACCGTGAATAACCCTGTATACAAGACATTCCATAACGTCCTATCATCAACAATTAATTCCCCAATTTTTGCATGCGATTCATAAATGGATAGCCAACTTAATCAAAATTGCTTTTTTAGATTATCGCGAATTTACAGTGAAGAACTGCTCTTATATGAGTTTGCTGACAAAATTTATCATTTCCAACTACCTGAATAACACGCCATTATGTCTTTCGATGTTGTTTATTTATTTATTCACCAATATCTCTTTAGAACTACACCGTCCAAATTGTAGAATGGAGTAAAATAGAATTACATAGATACAAATATTCCGCACTTGATTTTTTTGTCTCATCAATTAGGCTCGCATTTGAAGCTAACTATTTTATTTATTATGGTAAAACCTACAGAATGATATTTTATTGTCCAATGGGAAGTTGCCTAAGCCCAATTCTAGCTAACATTGTCATGAATGTTTAATTAACTAATTAAATCTTCCCTTAATAAACTTTCCTTTTCACCTAAATTTATTTGCCAATAGGTTTTATAACGTCTATAATATCTCTCATATAAAAGTTAATGAAATTTTGAATGCCTTCAATGAATGTGAATGTAAGTTTTTCCTAATACAATTTATTAATGCTTCATTCTTAATAGGTACCTATGTATTTCTATTCGCCATGGTGCCATGAAATATAAAAAAATTTTAATTATTAATTGCACCAACACATTTAGGAAATTAGAGTCTATAAAATATTTTCTTTTGCAAGAAACGCGAGCGAATTTAGCAATTACCATATTGTGCAGCTTATTACTTTTTCCCGATTGAAAGGAAATCAGTGCATTCAAATCTGAACTATTCATCTGCTGATTAGGGCCTTCATTTGAATCGATCCATTGTTTTGCTGGTGAATTACTCAGACCCTCTGACGTTTTGATTAGAGAAGGATTTAAAAAGAATATTAAATGGGTCTTGATAAGGGCAACGACAGATGCTGTTATTGTTTCATGAAACTCTCTAAATTTGGCTCTTTTAAAAAACGAACTCTGATGTGCAATTTTCTGTTTGTACAACCTGCCCGATTAATTTTTCAATTTATACCGTCGACCATCAAAGGTCTGCAAAGGGGCATTATGACCACTGAATTATTGAAAAGTACATAGACCCTGCAAGGGTGGAACAAGCCGTTTTTCGCTTTTTTTCAGGGTGCTAATTTAAAGGTTCGTTTTTTCGCTTGTCAGACCACAGATGCATATTTAAGGAAATGACTATTTCATTTGGTAGGGAGTTTGTTCTTTGTCTTCCCATGAGAATTCCTGCTTGTACCTGTTACTCTCGTCAGGGAAGTGATTAATTCTAGATAATATATGCTCTTTATCAAGCTATAGGTACAACTTCATCTCAGCTTTACGACTGTTAAAGAATTTACATTAACTACCTTTTTTTCTTTAACTGATGCTCTATATTTATTTAATTCGTAATATACCTAGCCTATACACAATAATAATAATAATTTATCTCTTACTTATTACATACCTATAATACAGGAAAATTTCCTTCCGGCAGTAGCTATAACTGATTTTCTGCGTATTCAGCGTTTTTGTAACTCATTTTAAAATCAGTTAGAATCTGCATGAAATGGAATCTTTGACACTGACGTGTATTTAATTAAGTTATTGTTTTGTTTCCTGCTCAATTTACTGTCATAGGTCAGCCATCTTGTTAAAATTTACTTGAAATTTGAAAAGTTCCTGCGACGCATCACCTATTAGAAGGACGTTTATCTCGATAACGGTTCGCTCTATCGAAATAAAATAGGATACATTTTTTATGTAAAAAATATAAAAGAAAAGGAAAATTAACCTTAAAAAATTGTAAAATTATTATTTTAATTGTTTTCTTTCAAGTGAATGAGGGGGTTATGCCATCCCGAGGTCTATGTATGTGCTACCAAAGATTATGAAACACTATTCTAAACAGTCCAAAATAATACAAAATAACACCAAAAATTATCAAAATCGGTCAAGAAATAAAAAAGTTATTGCAAAAAATTGATTTTCAACCCTCAACTTCAACAGCTAATATCTTTGTAGGGGTGTCTCTGAGGAATTAATTTTATAGATATTTTTTCATTTATTTTTACGAAATATACCCAAATCCGGGAGATTGCCAACATGTTATGGGACACCCTGTATATTACAGCTTTTATATAGTTTTAGAGTATTTAATTAGTAAAGTATAATCCTCATAATATTTTTTTTGTTGCAGGTAACACACAATTACCAAACTTACATCACAACGGCGATTTCTACTTACCGCATGCTCCATCGACAAACTTCCATCCGCCAGGTTTCATCCCTCCTAATGCTATATTACCTCAACTTCCCCAAGACTTGAAACCTCCAAGTTTCGATACCTTCCATTTACGACCGACCCTACCTTCTCCACTGGAACAAGTTAGAATTTCTCCTATTTCTAACAGTCAAAGCGTAAGTCCACAGCCAAGTCAAAATGCGCAAGAAACAAAAATACATTCAACAGTAGACCAATCCTTGAGTGAAGATTCAGACGAAGAAGATATAGACGTCGTTAGGTCTGCTTTTGTACCAATAAAACCCGCAAATGTCATCCTGCAAGAAATCCAGCATCCAGATTCTACCGTCCAAGATAAAGAACCGGCTGGAAAGAACGAGCTGAAATCTCCCAGCTCTAGGTCTTTAAAGTCAATTATAAATCCGTCAAAGTCTCCGAACACGAAATTGCAGACATCCCCAACGATAAATGCTCCTAAAACGGTATGGCGACCGTATTAGTTGAATTTTTTATTGTATAGGTCGAGTTTTAGTTGCAATATTTGTATAGCGTAATGTTCATATTATAAATAATTTATTTAATGTATCATATGTAAATAATGTGTATAATTGTAAATAAATAGTAAGTACACTATCGATCTGTGTTAGAAAATTTTAAATTTTAAAGTGGAATGACATTGTACTGCAAATGTGATAGCAGGATATAGATTTAGATATTTTTGTACAACTATTACACGAATATTTGGATAACTAATTAATTACGATATAGCAAATATAAAACAATTGATTAGTTAATTTCGTTGTTTTATTACCGAAAGATATTTCTTCTTTTCATACAATACATGTTTCATCCATTCTCAATGAAAAATCAGGTAGGTACACAGAGTGTTCCAGATTAACTACTTATTCATAATTTTCAGGCATGATTGTGAACATCGAAAAAAATTCTATAAAACATAATAATATAAGTATATTTATTATTTTTGATGTCCCCTATCACCTCTGAAAATTATGAATAGTTATTCTTGTACTCCCTGTATATAAGTAAAATTCTATAACTGGGAGTTTTAAGAACTGGGGGAACACTATTAAAAATTATTCCATTATACTGGTCGACGGATTCATGGTTCAAATAAAAATAACCATGCGAGAATAATCATAACTATCTCATCCACATTTCATTTTTAAAGTTTGAGAAACAAATAAAGGATTTTCCCAATAAAAGTTTTCCACTAAGTTTTCCCGGTAAGAAAGGATCGTTGGAAACTCGGCTGCTGTATAGAGGATACGAAAACCGGTAAATGGTGATAGTTTCAGAGAATTTTATGAGCTATTTATATACGCCTCCGGTACCTGAAACAGTTCGTCAAAAACATGGCTGATGGTCTTACATGTCTGTCTTTCGAGGCTAACCATGGGTATCTTCTAAATCCTAAGAGAAGACAGATTCCGTTAAATTAGAGAAAAACTGTTCTATTTTGTGGCTAACTCGAATCCGTGGAGACATACAAGATATCTGGGACCGTTCCTGAAATATCCTGAAAAAACTGAATAATCAAGATTTCGTATTTTTGCCAAATATTTTTTTTTATTGGAGATTAATAAATATTTTTCTGTAGGCTTACATACTCGTATAAGCCGTTAAGAGCTATCCATCTGACATGCATTTCAAAAATTTTCAAAGCCAACTAGATCGCAGAGTTTTCAGTCAACTTGTAAGGGAAACCAAAGATTATTACCTGAATTGGTAACAACTAAATATTATCAATAAGACAATTAAAGTATACAAACAGATGTCTTGCGTAGCCTGGCATTGAACTAATAAAACAAACTTGTTTATAAACAATCACGCGGCCCTGCCGACTTAAGCGTCTTTGAGTTTCTAGACATGTAAGCACCTCCAGCGACCTCGAACCACATAGAATATAAATATGTAGAGCTAGATATGTAATGTAACAAAGAGTATTATTATTATCATGATGCTGATTAGTTCGATTAATCAGTAGTCAATTAATCTTATTAGTTAAGTTTAACCATGTACTTGTTAATTGTTAATAAAACCCATTAAAACCAAGTAAGTGTCTCCAACCTCTTCACCACCTTCTACCGAATGGCGATCCTGACCTTAATGGACCAATAAACCCAATCTATCGCATGCCGAGATTGCGAGTTTATCACAAACTTTTGATTTTCTTATGGCCGCCATATTAGATTATCTTGTCAATTTGTATTAAAAAAAAATTTCTTCGAAACTTTCTTCTTCTTTTTTGAAAAAAAAAAAAGAAATTTTTATCACCGAACGACGTCGTGTGACGTCGCAATATGACGTCACATTGCTTGTCTTATGGTTATTTGTTTGGGTATAACATTCGGTTGAAGAAAGGTTATTTTTTTTAAAAAAAGATGAAAATTTTGAAGAATTTTTTTTAATGTGATGAATTTTTGGTTTTCTTATTTTTTTAATACAGAATGACATGAAAATCTAATATTGCGGCCATAAGAAAAACAAAAGTTGACTATGAATACTCTGATGGGATCTAGTTGGCTTTCAAAATTTTTTATGTCATTCGGAAAATCTCAGATGGATAGTTCTTAACTGCTTATGTAAGCCTACAGAAAATTATTCATTAATCTTCAATAATAAAAAAGATATGGCAAAAATGATAAATCTTGATTTTTCAATTTTTTCAGGATATTTCAGGAATGGTCCCAGATATCTTACATCGTATCGACGGATTCGAGATGGCCACAAAATAGTGCAGCTTTTTTCTAATTTAACGGACCCTCTGTATCTTAGCGTTTAGGAGATACCAATGATTATAGCTTCGAAAAACGGACACCTGTATATAAGTTTATCCGTTAGGTTTGATTATAATTTCCACATATGAACACAATATTGATTATTATCTAATTTTGAATTTTCAATTAATTAAAAATATTAAATTACGTTTTATATTTTCTTATTTTAAAAGTAGGTAATAAATGTGGACAATTTAATCAAAATATCTCAAAATCTAAGAAGAATACGACCGTTTGTCGAGCAGTTTAAGGTAACTCAAAAAATTCTTAAAACTTTCCCATCACTTTACGTTCTCGTTTCTTTTTCAATATACATGCGCACCACCAATCTGGTACACATTTAGGTAGATATAAACAGGGTGTTTGATAACTGGGCAGCCTAAATTCAAAATCATGTAGAAAATCGTATCTTAAACACAAAAGATAGAATAACTTTTAGCTTTTGCGTTTAAAAAATATTTCCACAAAAAATGTAAAATTTTTTACACTTTTTTTTTTACACTTTAACTGGCTCGACCATCGGGATCTCCTAAGCCATGATGGAAAATATAGAGTCGGTTAAATAAGAGGAGTGTTGCACAATTTTATGGTCAATAAGAATTTGAAAAAAAAAACTAGGATAACTTCTGTGTTGCTGAAAAATTCTAAAAAAAACTGAAAAATCCGGATTTCTTTAGTTTCATCATATCCTTTTTATTATAGAAATGTAATTAATTTTTTTTGTAGGTTAGCATAAGTCGTCAAAAGCTATCCATTTTACATGCATCACAAAAATTTTGAAAACCGACAAGGTCCTATATAGGTAGAGCTTTCGTACTCAACTTTTGTTTTTCTTTTTGTCGCCATATCGGTTTTTCATGTCATTCGGTATTAAAAAAATCAATTTAACCAAAAATATATAAAATACCTAAAAATAAAAACTCAAAATTTTTATTTTCGCCAAAAAGAAGAAAATATCTTCAATAACAAAAGTTGAGTATAAAAAATCTAGAATCAAATCGGCTTTGAAAATACCTTTTAATAGAGACGTATTTTTTAAATATTTAATTCCCAGTCATTTTAATTATCAATAAGGGGTATTCTATATAGGGTGTTAGTAAATAAGTGCGACAAACTTCAGGGGGTGATTCTACATGAAAAAATAATGACCATGCATTTGCTATATAAAAACGTATGTGCGCAAATGCTTCGTTTTCCAGATACAGGGTGACTCAATTAAGAATTTTATGTTCAACAGTATGGCGCGCATATACATGAAATGATCTCAATTTTTTTAAAGAAAAAAATGGTACGCCACTGAGATTTTTTATAGCAAACTTTCATTATTTTTTCATGCAGAATCACCACCTGAAGTTTGTCGCATACTTATTTACTAACACCCTGTATATTTTACAAAAGTCTGCGACCAATAGAGAGCAACTCCGAGGTCATTTCTCATCACATCACCACTCAGTCATTTTATATAGTTACTTGATAGGTATTTTCATGAGATATTTATCTAACCTGGTTATGACATTTCCGGTCATTAGAATTTTGATTATAAAATAATATTGATATCACTGGGCTCTGGTCAATGGTCATATCCCTTTGAAAACAATACCTGAATCCAAATTGTATTATAAACACTGTAGGGCATAGAAGTAATGCAATGAGTTACAGATATAGGTAGCCGCCGAACTCTACGATTTGCAAGGGCACGCCAAGGGGTTGAAGATAAACCTAGAGCAGATTGCAATCGATCGTGGTTTTTCGATCGATTTCTCCATTGTTACTTGGGCGATATTAATGCGTTACCTTAACTTGTTGATGTCATGCAGTGAATTCCGAACATAAGTTCTCAAAATTCCGAGCTGTGATTGACTTAAAGCGGAGGAAACTCAAACTTTCCGTCATCGCATGGGGATGTACGTCATTAATTTACTGAAATTAGCAAGCATAAAGAATGTAAGTATTGTAAATATTATGAATTTTAGCGATGATTCAAGCGGTTTTCACGTTTTCATAATATGATAAACGCGTGATCTTATGTTCTAATTTTATTAATATTTAAATGTTGGGATGTCACTCGATGAAATACCCGTGGTAGTTTCATCGCATCAACTTCTACAATTAGGCACAACACACTTTGGACCCATTTTGGATCATCACTTATTCAGAAAAAAATTAAATAGAGTAGCGTGACATCCTGATAGTGGCAATTTGCACGTGTAAGAGTAAGAAGAGGTCAGAGCCCAGCTGGCAAGTCTCTCTCACACACTGACTATGACGGTTCCATCTCTTCGCTTATTAGTGTTGGAATGCATATTTCTTTCACTCACCTTATATACCGTGCTTCAAACAGAGGGTTGATGGTTAAAAATTGGGATGTATAGGTAAGCTTTTTAGAATAGCTCAAAATAGAGAAAACCGCCTTACATGTTACTTTCCATTACGTACCTACTCTGCTTCTATTGTAACTGAAATATCTCTTATTTATAATAATTGGATACTACTTATTTACTTAAAAATTCAAGATAGGGACATGTTCCCGTTAGTCACTCTAGAAAAGCATAGAAAGCAGGTAAGTAAAGATGACAACTGCTGTACAGTATAACATGCAGTGCCTTCAGATTTTATACAAGAAAATAAAATTTTATTACACCATAAGATGAAGTCTGGATATTCCGAAACGCTAAAAAAGGTTTTATAAAAGTTTGCAGCACACATAAATTCTAAAGGACTAGGGGCTATAAAACAGGCTAATCAATGAAAAAATGAAAGTCGGTATATAAGACGCCAGTGTATCTATATTCGTCTTCGGAAAAAAGAGGGAAAAAATTCAAATAAACTTATTTTAAATTTAATTTTTGATTTAATAATGATTTTTCCATAAAACGGCCTCACTACATGAATTGTAACGTTTCCATTTTTCATGTTAATCGACAATTTTTAAACTCACAAACAGGGTGAGGTGCTACCATAGGACATGGTAGAATTCAGTAAGAATGGTTTTCACAGTTGGAGCTTTCACAATAACTCTCGTGCAAAAAATGGCACGATAGTTGTCCAAATCTATCAACTTTTTATAGGGGAGTGTGAGTAAACCCCTTTTAAAAAATAAGGAGCTACAACAATATGTCTAGTGGAGATGAGTTTATATGAAACTTTATCTCTTTTGTTGATAATACAGATGGTTACGTTAAAAGGTAGAAATTAAATTTAACCAACATGATTAATATAATCACGAGACGTCTCCAGACTACAGCATATAAACACTCGCCTTGAGGAAATTAACAACACTCCTAATTAGGGAAGGTGGTGTTAACCTCTACGGGGAATATAAGCTACCCCTAGCACGGTTTCCTGGTAATGTCATCTTCCCCTCTGTCATGCAAGGAACTCACCCCTATCCAACCCCTACATTTAAGGGTTTGTGCTAACTTGCACTAGAAAGGTACAGGAAATAAAGGGAGATCAAAGTTACTGCTTCAATTGATACTAGATATAAAACGCTGATTCCAGTTGGTAAAATGTTATGGTTTATATTGTTGACATTTAAAAGTTGAAAGAATTTAAACAATTGAATCTTTCAAAATATTCGTCTAAGGAAAAACATCATAGAGTTTCAGAAATCCTTCAAAATCTTCTGGTAAGGAAAATTATTATTTTATACTGGTAGATATATGAAGAGTGGCTGAAAAAGCTAACCATTGATTTAGTTAGAAATGGTCCACTCTTAAGCTCTCTGCTATTTTAGGGCGTTGAAATTAATTGGAAACAACAAATTTGTAGGTAAATTGCTTGTTTCTGATCAACTGTCGCGTAAAATTGTAAGCAGTGTCACCAAGATGCAATTAAGATTAAGCCCCAATAAAATCTCATTTGGATAGTTTCTTAGACAAAGCAAAGGAACGCGCGTTCAATGAAAAATCGAGTCCACATGAACTCCACTTCACAGTTTTAATTTCGCCATGCAGAGGCCAACAACTGCACTCTTCACGTGGAGCGCTCTCCATAGTACTTACTCCCGATATTGGCCCATAAGGCCGAGTGTTGGGCAACAGCGTGTGAAGTTGTGATACGTGTGCACCGAGCCGTGATGGAATAAAGGGCTGCCGGTATAAACATGCCCTGCGACAGCCCTACATTAATCATAACGCGGCGCCCCTTGCACACCAAGAGTTCCAGACCGCCGTAAATTACAAGCCCTGTTGCTAGAGTTTGGATAATTTACCCAACAACAAAGATCTCAGCAAATGCTTATAATAGAATTAGAACGAAACTTGACAATTTTCTTTTTAGAATTATTTACAAGAAGCAAAGAGTACAAAATTGCCTGACCTATACTCTTTGGCAAGAAGTGAAATGCGTTAGGTAGGTAATAGACTAACAGAAGAGTAGGTATAAACGAATTCCAAATTAAAAGTAAGTCAGAAATAGACAGGTCATAAGTTAGATGCACAATCGACAGTTTTCGTGATTTACGGTATGCTCTTGGTATGAAACATTGTGTTGACGTAGTAGTACTCCAACAATAGCAAATCGACCAAAAGAAGCACCCAGACAAATGCTTGGGCTACAAAACCGTGTGGTTTATTAGGTAACTTTATGTGCACTAAAATTTGTTGTAAGCTGAAATGCTTCTAACAAAATCTAAGACATTGACCATTTGTGATTCTTTCTCTCCTGTAGCTGCCCGTAAGTTGTCATGTATCTGGTGTACTGTTCGTGCAGACTGAAATTTGGCGCAATATAATTAGCAGATGTTTCACTGTCAATCTACATTGACATCTTTGGCATTGAGGTGGTTTTTCCTGGACATAAGACAGCTTGCTGTGTGTTAGGCGTATGTGCCCCAGACTCAGCCTTGTTGATTTTTTCACATTTTTTGTGTCTCTGTTCCAATTTGCCAACTGTTCCATTTTTTTTCGTTTTATGTCAACTTTGATGTCCGTGAATTGGTAGACTTTTGTCTCCCATAGGCCGTCTCAAGTTGTAGCTTCTTTGACACTCTCGTCTGCTTTTCGTTTCTCTCGATTCCTACATTAGGGGGGGGGGGTCAAAGATGAACTAGACTGTTACCCCTTTTTGATTTAGTTGGTAAACTAATTGTCTGTTTAGTTGTGCTAGAGGGTTTGTGGGATATAATCCTTGCATTGACATTAGTAGTGAAGTGAGTGACTCGTTTCTACTGAGAGCATGTAAGTATAATAGAGCGCTTGGTGGATTGAGAACCGTTCATAAGGCGGAATTTATAGGTGTTTGTTATGGTTACAACTGCTGCTCCTACGTTACCGTTTATGATTGAGGCATCGGTGAAGGTAATGTTATTAAAGTCTTGATATTCTGTTTTGATAGAGTGGTAGGTATTTAGAATTTGTTCTACTGGTGTGCAGCGCTTTGTATCATCAGCCATCTCCATCCCAGGTACGGCCGTCCTTTTCGATTATGTCATCGATTGCTGAGTCAGATGATGAATACGTAACGTTGGATGCCAAATCCACCGCAGTTTCATTGCTTCCTCCTGCCTGTTGAGATTATTTTGATGTTTGTAAATTTTAGTTGCTTCACGATATAAAAGGGTGTAATAATGTGAGGTAGTGAAAAAGATTTTGGTATTTTTGTTGCATATGGAGGGGTCATTCTGACACACAGTTGTCTGTCTGGACCAGGCAACAGTTTGAAGTTTAATTATGGACAAAGGCTCTTCGAAGTAAAAATATTTTTTGCATTTTTTTAGCATTTTGTACTTACAATCCATGCAATCCCCACCGTGAATATTTATTTTTCGTCTCCTGGTATAAATTATCCTAAAATTTTACAATGATAGTTAATGTTTTTTGACATTATGTAAGTACTTTATTCCAGAGACTATTGTTTATAGATTTTGTTTCTCAAAATATGTGGCAACATCGCAATGAGTCTACCACTATACAGACCTAATCCGGCAATTCAGATCACTGAAGACCTAACTAGCCAGCCGAAGAGGAATCACAGCCGCACAGCTGCTGTACAAGAGGAGGTAGTGTGTGTAACTTACAAAAGGAAAACCGTGCTACTTAGATACTCGTATCAGCAGAAAAGTTCTCTATAATTTATTTAATTTAAATGTCTTTTATAGTCATTATAAATTCCTCTTGTAGAAATATTTGTAACCAGCAGGTCATCAACATAATATTTTTTTATTTATTTTCATTGATTTAATAATTAGGTACTTACTTGGTTTCTTTTTTTCTCTCTTTTATTGTTCTCTTCTTTTCTCAGCCCTTTGATCGCCTCTCTCGTTCCATTTTTGGTGTCATCGTCTTTTTATCGCCGTTTTTCTACATTTCGGGCCGTTTTCAACGTACACTGCTTAGAAAGTGAATAATTGAATTTCAGCTGAAATTTCCTTTAAAATGACATGTCACAAAGGAGACAGTACCATTTAACTTTTTTTGGTAGATTATAAACTGTGACTTAATAAAGATTCAGGTATCCTTCCAATTTTTAAAATTTTACTCTTTTTAAAGGTTTTCACATTCGAAAAAGTCGAATACATATCGACTTTGTAAACATATCGACAGCATGTAAAATACATATATCGAGGGTGTTCTATTACTCGTATGAACTCTCGGATGCCAACGTTTTTTTCCCTTTAGAAGTGACGAGGTATGGTCCCCATGCAGGAGATATCTGCTGAATCTCCGTTTATGTGTTGCCCTCAATAACTCAGTGAAGGTTTCGATCCAGGAATTCAGAGGTATTTATTAATTCGTAGTTTTATAGTTGGGAAGTAAGCTATAATTACTTCCTTACTATAGTGCTGGAGAACACGCTTAATTTTTAGAGGTGGTAGCAGAACTTGTGCAGAACACGTGAGCGTGGAGACGTGGTAGATAATAACAATGATTTAAGAGAGGTTAGTATATCATTGATATGCAACTTCTACACAACGCAGGCGCTGTGCGTCGTCGATGGAAGTTAGTAGAGGTGTGCGAGTTATTTTCACGATCACGTTCGTGAATTTGATTTGAACGCTACGAATGCTGTTATTAGCGATCAACTCGTAAATTTTATTAATTAGTGCCACAAGAGAATAATGAGTATATTTTTTCATAGTCTTGCCGGGTTCTATGTTATCCCATTTGTGTTTATTTTATTACCTTTAAGCTTTAAATGAATAGTTATTCCATTAACAATAAGTAACAGTTGAGTTCTCAGTTACCGCCCATCACTATTGTTTACATTAAAACTGTGCGGAAACAATTTTTGGCTATGCGTTATGTCAGTTTGTCGCACAGTTTTGGATACGTGAGAAATCTGCTAGTTTGCGCACAAAAAACGATGCGCAAAGTAGTGTTTTGTATAGTGGTCGTAGGAAAATTATTTAGTGATAGTGCGAGCTCAATATGCTTCAATCAGTATACATAACTGGTCTACTAATATTAATAAAATACCTATTCAGATTAAGATTTTTGACGTAGGTACCTACATTTCCAAAATAAAATATTTTTCTGGTTAGGTTCAATAGCAATTGAACTAACCGAATCAATAGGTAGGTCGAAAGCAAAATTAATTACAATACAAAATTGCAAATTAAGTTTGCACTGTGCAATTTAACGAACTAATTCCCGGGCCGACTATATGTGCCAGCCCGACATAATCAAGTTGACTGTTCAAACAAAATCTTAATGCAATAAATCAGGCAGCGTTACAGCAAAAATTAAACCTATTCCATTCTGGCATGGAAGCTTCACTCATCAATGAGTATCAGTGTCGGAACTAAACCGTGTCCAGCTTTAAAAATCACTACCAGAGGGAAACTGTATTGCCAGATTGTCAGATAATGTTTGTTTTACCAGTGTTATTAAAATTTTCTAAATATTCTTATTTATGTGATATTGTTAGAGCGAACTTGATTTCGGTTAATGAACTAGTCAGCACGCCTGACTTTGAAACAACTTGCAAATTTGTTTTTTTGTTTTTTTGTTCGTTGCTATAATGTACCTACCCTTTCACACATATCGGTGAAAAATGCGCATAACGTTTTTAACCAAATTTTCAACTGAATTGAGTGTCTGTTTTTTTTTTCAGTTGGCTTTCATTCAGGATGGTCACCGACTACATTATAGGCTCCAAGACCATCATCAAATCCACCCATTAAATACGTTGTCTACTTCGATCAGCCAAGGGCACAATAGATCGCCTGTCACTTTTTTTTGCAATAAATTCTTAGCAGCTTGTTTCAAATGTAACGAAATCCGAGGCTTTCGTTGATAATTATTATTTATTTCATTCTTAGAGGGGTTTATCTGGAATGATACAGTTTTTACGACAGTGATTAGCAGGTTATCTCCACCAGCACCGGCTATATAAAGAGCACCAGCTGAAGACTCAGCAGAGTGCATCGTGAGAAATTGACTTGCGAACAACTCTCTCTCCTGGGTGAATTGAGCCTGGAGATCAGCTGGGACATGTAGTGAGTGCCCCATACAGTATACATCGCCGGATACAGTAGGTCGATGAACTGAGTTGACCGAACCGTAACCCGGCATCGGAAGCGCGACCAGAGTGAAGTGAGCTCTGGCCGGCGACAGATCAGAATAGGTAATCAACCGGAACTGCATTGAGGTTCCGGCAGATCCCTTCGTTTCCTACCCGGCCTGTATTGAGGGCCGGATCCAGTAATAGCGGTCCCGAGGTCGTAGTGAGGCATCGGGAGCGACTTTTTGTTTCAGAGAGCGCCTGCCAACGAAGGTAATCGCCCGGAGGGCCCCGAGACGCGTATCTTGCATACGGTCGGGGACAGCGCAGATCGTGCGACGGCGGTGGAATTACTGACGATGAACGGCAAGCAGCGAGGACACCAGCAGCAGCAGTACCGGAAAGGCCAATGGTAAACGAGGCCGCCTTCGACGCGGTTATCTGTAGCCAATCCGGTCACTATCCAGAACGAGGGCCACCCCCTTTCTCTCACTCAGAGGACGGAGCAACCCTAAGATCAGTTGTATGGATAATAGTACTATTTATTGTAAATATATTTCTTTTGTAAATAAACCCTAACTATTTAATCGACTTGTCACGGGTACAAAGGGGCAATCATCCGCTCCTGGGAACTCACCTCTACCCTCAGAAAAATCCCGTTACACAAACGTTTCGTCTTCAATTTTTAGGTCTCTTCAGCCCTGGGTATCTACTTCATAAATACTTTATGAAAAAGAAAGAAAAAATTAAGTACGAGTGAATAGTTGGAGAGAATTAGGAACTATTATTATTAATTATGTGCCTCGCCTAACAAACTGTGCTGAGGATTTGTTTCTTATATTGAACCGAGGAGTGTACACCGTTCACCTATGGTGTTACTTTCGATTGACGGTGTTCAGGTCTTCTGTTAGCATACTTTTGGTACTAAATGGGCTGTATCAAGCAATATTTTGTCTCTGCCGTGATCTTGGAGATGAGGCCTGTTGCTCAAAAAACAATGGGGATAGCTTTGGTTCATGGTTCCACTTTCGTTGCTTTTCTATTTGCAGGTCCTTGAACTTCAATTATTGTTCTTCGGCTTCTATTTGTGTAATGTTGTAGTCTGATTGGATGGATGCATCAAGTAAGAGGCATTGTTTATTCTTCTTATCTTTTACAACATGGTCCGGTTATTCGCGACTATTGTCCTATCGGTATATATTTGGGTGTCCCACAAATGATTGTAACTTCGGTTGTGTCAATTACTGGATCCGGGTTGTGCTGGTGTACCATTTATGGTCTATATCTGTGTTGTAGTGTTTCCAGACGTTCCAGTGGAGTGTTTTTCAAACTGTGTTGTGCCGCTCCAGATATCCTCTCTGGGCCAGGATGGGGCAGCCTGATATGATATGGTGGATAGTTTAGTTGAAACACCGACAAAGTCTACACTTGCCGGTTTTCCTGACAGGCTGTTATTAAGCCTCTGTTTCTATGTCTTAATGTTTACGTCTTCTTTTTTTTTGTTGTTTCAGCTATTGTTTAATCTCTTTTACATATTTTGTTTCAGTCTACTTGGGATGCGTGTCTGTGTCATCTTCATCCTCATCACCTATGGTTTAGCATTCGTCTGCGTTGGTGTGGCTCTGTAGTAATTGTCTAAAACCCATTCCCAAGTGTTTTTCATTTTGTTTCAGCTTTAGGTAGTTGGCAAGTCCTTTGTCCAAGTTGTAGGTGGATTCATGCTAACCAGTCTTCTGCCTTCTTCTTTTTCATGGATGAAGTATACGCCGTACATTGTTAAGAGTTTCCTCGTTTGAGAATCCATCAGTTTTCATATCTCAGCCTGTTATTCTTCTTCGTATTATTAAGTATTACTTCATTATTGCAAGCTAGAGGCTAGACAAATGGAACAGAAATCCTATTTGGGGGTGAGGATGCGAACTGATGACGTCACACCCCCTCCTCTAGCCTTCTCTGCCCTATATCAATGGTCCATTTATCCGACAATACATTCGATTGTTGAGTCAGATTCTCTTTGAGTAAGTATTCAAATCTCTAAGCACCATGGCAAAATAACCCGGAATCACATAATTATGATTTCAATTTTTTCTGTCTTTATTAGCCCGTTTGGTACGATGGCTTCGTCTCGAAAAAAAAAGTAACCACAAAGAAAATGAAATTTGGTAACGTCAAACAATTTTTTTTTTCAATTACATAAAATGTATTTAATCTTGTTTCATGTAGGAAAAC
This sequence comes from Malachius bipustulatus, assembly GCA_910589415.1. Lineage (NCBI taxonomy): Eukaryota > Metazoa > Arthropoda > Insecta > Coleoptera > Melyridae > Malachius > Malachius bipustulatus. Next base: position 42,712,436 of record OU342636.1, read on the forward strand.
GAGAAAAAGTCACCCTATACGTCCTCTTTGCAAACGGGATTAATTTATCTCTCCGACAACGTGGCCATGGCTCTGCCAGGGGTGTGTAGTTGATTGGGTGGCACATTCGCGTGGTCACATGTGTGCGCCGTCACATTTCATCGAATTTCATGGTCCAGCGGTTCCTTTGTATCCTGCGAGCTCGAGCAGGACAGCATGGACTCTCCTGCTAGGGAGGCCGTCACCGGAACGGCGGCCGCTGTTATTAACTCTATTGGCATATGTGACGTCATCGATATTGCAAAGTCCAGGCGGTGACTGATCACTCTGATAATATAGGAAGTGGGTACAGCATGTATCACCATTGTATTTCAAATCTCTCCGAAACGAACATGGGAACATGAGAAAAATAAAAATGGTAGAAATTTTATTTAGCGATAATCTGCTAATGCAGATTTAGTAAGTAAGAAGTGTCCGGAAAAGGGTCTCTTTTTTGCAGTAGGCTGTGACATCAAAGAGGTTTGTCTTAACTTACTTAACCCTTTTTTTTCCTCTGATAATTTTAGATTTTGCTAGGTTAAGTAAATAAATAAACACTTTCGTGCATCTGGAATAAAGGATTAAGTGCGGTTAATAATTATTATTTCCTTTTGCAACAACAGTTTATTGCCTGTTTCTCTGTTTAACATTAATTCATATTTAACCATATATTTACTGAACATGCTTTGGCATATGCACAGCGGAATCTTTTTAGTTTTAACATGGATTATAAAATATTAAAAACATTATTTGAGAATAGCATAAGCTTACAGAATCCCTATCATTTGTGAAATAATCATACCAAACAATTAATAGATTTTTAATCCGCTTTTATGAAGAGGAACGTATAAAAATACGGCAGCTGCTGGCTGCACATCGATAAATATTAATTGCAAGCAACAACATACGAGTAGTAGGTGGATAGGATTTATAACGTGTTTGTTGGATGTTGATAGAGAGCTCAGCTGGTAAAATTTAAATCTGCGGAAAATAATTTAATTTTGAACAATTTGAACTAATAATTAATAAGAACACTTTTGAGTTAATTTTGTCCTAATTTTTGTTTTAACTTGTTGGCAACAACAAATCTGGAGCATCCCAGCTGGTCCATTAAAAAAAAAAACGAGTCCCCGTACATTAGCCACATATCAGGTCAGCCTCCTTGAGGAAGCCGACTATCTTCACTATGGGGAATGTATCCATGTCATCAGGTGTGAGATAGTTATTCCCGAAGGTTTGTAGTGTGCATCGTTTTTCCCTAAGCGGAACACTCGCACAGGATGTGTTTTGCCGTTTCGTCATCCTCTAAGCACAGACAGCATTCAGCGTTGATCGCGAAATCCATCCTGTGCAGTTGATGGTTCAGCTTTCAGTGCCGAGTATATAGGTAGGCCTATTATTAGTGCTTTCAGTTCTTTCCTGTTAAGCTTCAATAGTTCTTTTGGTCCTCTTCTTCGACGTCCCCTGTTTAAAAGCCTTTGAGTGGTTCACTCTTGGTAGATTTTGCCAGTGCTGGAGGACTTCCCTCTCAGCCCAGTTGCGAATTGTTGTTTTGGCAATATTCGGTGATATGCCAAATGCTGGTCTGCATAGATAACACATGAGGAGTTAGGCGGAAAAAATTTTGGGGCCTAAATCGTTAATGAAAATAGGGAAAAGGAGCGGGCCGTTCTTCCCTGCATGGTTAAACAAAGTCAGGAGCCATCCGTGAACTGCGATACTCTCCAGCTTCTGAAGCAGGCATTCGTGTGACACAATCGAAATCCCTGGAGAGGTCCAAAAACCACCCAGTCGTTCGTTCGCGCACCCTCCTCCATGCCCTGGGAGGAGGGTGCTCTGTTTGATTAGTCGTCTCAGTTGATCTGTTTCACGCGATGTGACTAGGGATTCAAGAATTTGATCAAACACGGATAGGAGGCAAATTGGTCTATAGTTTTCTGGGTTTTCGACGTCGCCTTTCTTGAAAATGGGTTTAACTAGGGCTGCCTTGAGGTTACCAGAAATTCTGCAGTCTGAAAAGAGTTGTATTGAAAATTCCTGATAGCGGCTCGTCAAGTTCAAGTATACAATGCTTAACAAGAAGGAGAGAGTCTCGTCCAAACCTGATGACTTTTTATTTTTAAATCTGGCGGCTGCTGTGATAATTTCGCTAGATGATGTAGGATACATCACGAGGGATGAAGAAGACACAAGAACCGCTCTGGGTCCGTGAATGTGACTATAGGTGGGACAATCGTTGGAAAAAAATGAGCATATCAGCAATTTCTTCAAGAACCATCTTGACCAAGTTTTGATAGTTGAGTTCTTCGATCTTTTCAGATATGCTTAAGACTATGTCTGTTTATGAAGGACCATACATTTTTAATGGAATTTTCGGAACTGGCACTGCGACTGCTCACTGAATGTCTTAAGATGGATTTATAAGATTTATTCTGTCATAAATTTTATGTATTTCAGTGGTCAATTTATGAGGTCTGGTAAACCTTGTATTACGAATCTCGATTTTCTGAGAGGGAAATACTAAAAAAAATGTAAAGTCAAAATAATGAGTGGTAGTGAAGCAGGAGTATTTGCAATAATTGATATCAGGACAAACCATCAAAACATCACGACAGTCCAGGCTCTGCAGCTCATTTTTAAACTGAGCGATGAGCAGGAGGTCATTTATATTTTTCTTCCAACTCACCAAGGGTTAATTGCAGGATCCGTGTGCATCGGGCGAATCGGAAATTTGAAACGTAGCATGAAGTCCAAAGTGACCAAAAAAAAACGTAGGTATAGTGTGTTGCTGCAGGATAGTCTTAGTATACCAGAAATCGCAATATTATAGATACAAGTTCAAACAAGCTCCCAGAGCATTTTTTATAACTTCGCCCTCACTTTAATCGACGTTTTTATGAACTAATCCAGCACCTGGTATTTTTTTCAAAAAATGTCTTTCCCAGCCATTGCAAATAATTTGGCGTGACCTTTTTAAAATCTATACGCGGCTAATAAGCCTAAGAAGTCAGTAAAATTTCGTAATTAGAATAATTTTATAAAAATTTCGGTTGCACCTATACCTGTTTTTCTTTGCGTACAATTCGAGAGAGACAATGCAGTAGTGTCTAGCATATACCGCTAGGCACTACGAGTGCAACATCTGCTGTGTTCATGACCTCCTGACACATCCGCAACATATTAGTCGGAAAATTTAGGTCGTAAAAAGTTTCGAGACTTATCATTAGGAGGTTCTAGACGCTAAGGTTCTATAAAAGGAATGTCAGAAAGCAGTCTTAGGGAGTTTGTATTAGTACTATTTGCCCTTTGATTGCTTCAGAACTGGCTACTACCGATTAGCGTTTCCGTGAATCTGTGACGTACATGTTGTTTTTATTTCGCGTTCGGTCTACCAATTTTAAATTTTAACCACTGATGTTATTATCCATTCTGAAAAAGTTGATCTCCGTGTAGAGCTTTCTACTTTGGAAACAAAAAAACATTCAGTATCAAACTTCAGTCGGCTTGTTGAAAGTTGACCCACAATGTAAAAGCTATATATCACTTGAAGCTATGTCACTAGAAGGTTATAAAACTAGTTTATGAAAATGAGTTATCCCTAATGGAACATTAGGTACCTATATACGTAATAAAACGCAGCATCCATGTGAGATACATTTCCCATGTCACATACCTGTCAATTCCGATTATAATCAGTACAGGCCGTTGCATAGCAAGTAGCCTAACTAGGTTTGTTACGGTTTAGGTGTTGTTTATTGTGGCAAGCATAGTAATATGGCTGGATTGATACGTTAACTTGACATGCGACCTTTGTCAGGGATAATGTGCGAAAAATGAAATGCGCCATGTCAAGGGGAACGAATAGAACCCCGAGGGGACCGTATACTTGTAAGGCGACCTTTTATTCGTTCCGTTGTTATAGAACACAAATTAAACGGATTTCGATTTATATCACGAAAGAAATCTACGGCAAAAGTTTATAAAATTTTACGCATGGTTAATAAAACGCAAAATACAGGGTGTCCCATAACATGTGGGCAATCTCCCGGATTTGGGTATATTTCGTAAAAATAAATGAAAAAATAGCTATAAAATTAATTCCTCAGAGACACCCCTACAAAGATATTAGCTGTTGAAGTTGAGGGTTGAAAATCAATTTTTTGCAATAACTTTTTTATTTCTTGACCGATTTTGATAATTTTTGGTGTTATCTTGTATTATTTTGGACTGTTTAGAATAGTGTTTCATAATCTTTGGTAGCACATACATAGACCTCGGGATGGCATAACCCCCTCATTCACTTGAAAGAAAACAATTAAAATAATAATTTTACAATTTTTTAAGGTTAATTTTCCTTTTCTTTGGTATTTTTTACATAAAAAATGTATCCTATTTTATTTCGATAGAGCGAACCGTTATCGAGATATACGTCCTTCTAATAGGTGATGCGTCGCAGGAACTTTTCAAATTTCAAGTAAATTTTAACAAGATGGCTGACCTATGACAGTAAATTGAGCAGGAAACAAAACAATAACTTAATTAAATACACGTCAGTGTCAAAGATTTCATTTCATGCAGATTCTAACTGATTTTAAAATGAGTTACAAAAACGCTGAATACGCAGAAAATCAGTTAGAATTGAATCTGCATGAAATGAAATCTTTTGACACTGACGTGTATTTAATTAAGTTATTGTTTTGTTTCCTGCTCAATTTACTGTCATAGGTCAGCCATCTTGTTAAAATTTACTTGAAATTTGAAAAGTTCCTGCGACGCACCACCTATTAGAAGGACGTTTATCTCGATAACGGTTCGCTCTATCGAAATAAATAAAGATACATTTTTTATGTAAAACATGTCAAAGAAAAAGAAAATTAACCTTAAAAAACTGTAAAATTATTATTTTTATTGTTTTCTTTCAAGTGAATGAGGGGGTTATGCCATCCCGAGGTCTATGTATGTGCTACCAAAGATTATGAAACACTATTCTAAACAGTCCAAAATAATACAAAATAACACCAAAAATTATCAAAATCGGTCAAGAAATAAAAAAGTTATTGCAAAAAATTGATTTTCAACCCTCAACTTCAACAGCTAATATCTTTGTAGGGGTGTCTCTGAGGAATTAATTTTATAGCTATTTTTTCATTTATTTTTACGAAATATACCCAAATCTGGGAGATTGCCCACATGTTATGGGACACCCTGTATACAAACGTATATTTTTGTGCGGCAATATGAATCACTTCTTACGTTCATTAAATTATCATATCAGCTTGTGTAGGTCGTTATAATATTAATATGTGAGAGCCACGAACATTGGAGAATACTTGGATAAAGAAGCCTTATTAATTTTTTTAACGAAAGTTATCTATCAATTTTTCTATCTATTTTTAATGTTAATTGATTTCTTTAACCTTAACTGCCCGGCACGATCACTGAATCTATCAGCTTGTGATTTTTTTATGAACTTTTTTCATGATTTTATTAACTACCCAAAGTCAAAAGTGTTTTCTAGTCCGCAAACTTTTGAATAACTAAGACATAAGATTTGGGCTGAGATTAATGCAATTTCAAAAGAAATGTTGGAACGGGTGATGAAGAACTTTCGGATTGAGCTTCAAGAGTGCCAACAGCGAGAATGTAACATTCTAAAAAACAAAAAACTTTTATTCTTACATCTAACCATAGAAACCACAAAACAAATATCTTATTGAGAACGATTCCGTCAATTTCGGTCCGTCAGATATTTCAGAAAAAGCTATTCAAAATTTATAGTAAATATTACACAGAATTAAAGTTTCAAGATGTCCTGCTGCCCACCACCTTGTTCAACACCGTGCTGCCCATCACCGTGCTGCCCATCACCGTGCTGCTCACCCTGCTGTTGTATGCCTGGCTGCGTGCCCGGCTGCCCCCCACAAGCCTGTGTCTATGTTCCAGTCGTCCAGCCGACCTGCTGCCCATGTCCTTGCCCTTGTCCGTGTCCATGCCCATGCTCGAGTCCTTCCGGCAACTGCTGCTAGGGTCTTAATAAGCCTAGAGAATCTGTGAATATGTAGTTGAACAGCATCACGTAAACAGTGACAAGTATATTTTCGTCTTATAATGAATGAATAAAATGTAATACGTAATGTAATAATAATAATAATTAAAGAAAATAACTGCTTATTCATGAATTTATGTGTCTGCAATTTCCACCTCTAGCTCAAAGCGTGGCATCAATGAATGGCAAGCTTATTGTTTGGCAATATGTCATTCATCTCTTGCCCTGCATAAACTTGGGCTGGAAGACTGAATAGGTAACATCGTGTGCTGGGATTCCTACTCGAACCTTCCCGACCTTTTAATGAAGGCCAGAAAGCTTTTCCATGAGAGGAGTCTCATTTCTGACCCAAAACTGTTGAGCCTGAGGCCACTATACACCTCGCATATTCCGATGTAGTGATAGGAGTCTGTTCCACATTTGAGCCAGACTGGATCTCTCCTCACTCCCATATGTTGTAAGTGCCTGTTCAACTCTAAAATTTTTCCACACGTCCTCGCCAAACCTGTTGACGACATGCTGTCTAATTAACAAGGCATTCTTTTGTGATTTGCGACCTGGAGTCATCCAGGTTTCCATTATTAATTTTATGGAGTGGGCGTTTTTGCAACCATTCCATTAAGTAGATAACCTATAGTCCAATAAAGTCTAAAAAGTCATACGTATCGATTGAGAATACACATCCTTTTGATAGTTCGATTTATTTTGTTTCATATACGTGTTTTTATAGTAACCGTCCAGTTTGTCTAAATACTCCATCCCGCATAAATAAGTATACGTCAACATTGGTTTTGAATGAGAATTAAATGGACAACACAGAGGATAGAATGTCATTACGTGAATAAATTTTATATAGTTGTCAGTGGCTCTCAAACTGACGTAAGCGGTTCAATTCATTTTTTGAATGATTCCTTCAATAATAATTACGCTCGTTCACAACTTGACAATTAACTGTTTGACATTTTCTGGTGAAATTAAAAATATTAATTCGGACGGTTAGTGAGACGTCACATCTGACTTTTTAAAGTTAATCCTAGTATATTCGGTTTTTCTAACGTACAACAGTTAAAGGTCCAACAGTTTGTTCTCAGTTCTGCTGCTCGTCAGACAAGAATCTAATTATAAACTGAAGTTCATAATATTTGGCTGAAAGTCTGAGTATGGGTTATGTTAATTGGAGAATACTTCCTATCGACTTGCTCCACATTCGATTGGAGCTCTGTGCAGTTTCGATCAATTAAGGCAGTACCTTTCTCGACAACTTTTTCGTTAGTTCCCCCCTGCTTCTCCGCAAAACTTAGTGTTTTATGAAGATATGAGATTGCCTAGTTCATACGGGTACTGTACTCCTGCGCTCCATTAGGGGGTCATCCGTCATAGCCCTTCGCGACATGAAAATTCACCCATCATTAATATCTTACTTTCCTACACAGTTTAAGACTTTGTTTTGCTCTCATAAAGAAAATTGATTAAGGTGATGGGATGAATTGCTTGGTGCCAATATACAGGGTGTTCCATTTTTTACCAGTGTCATTTTAGGAGGTGATATAGCATCGCAAGATAAGTAGACTTTCCTCAATAAATATTTTCAAAAATACTCCATCAATAAGTCTTCAAAGTTGAAGTATGCAAATCAAATTCTGGGAATAACTTTAGGGCCGCTTGAGCGATGTTGTTCAAATTTGGCACACATAGTTCTGAGATAGATACCTACCTATCGTTTACTGGTAATAACTTTTTCCAAAACTGTCCAGTGGCGTAGATAGTGGATAGTGGGTGGTGACCTCATTTTCTAGATGGTACGTTCTACTTTGAAAAACAAAATACTTTTGCAAAATATTGATATTAGATATTGTTCCCCAACTATTAGCGGTTAAACATTTTTCTGTGTCTGCAAACTGTAATAGTTTTTATTGTTCCTTTTATTTTATCGACCCTGTAGTAAACTTCATTACTACTCAATTTAGAGGGCAGGTTTATTAGGACTTTCAGTTTTAATATTAAGTAAATATTCTACGAAGTTTGTCCCATTTATTCTGAGACATCCTGTACACCGATCAGGTCAGGTGCAAGCAAGGTGAAAAACTATCCAGTAAAAACAGTATTAAGGGGAAACTAAACTGATGATGAAAAAATCCAGGGCCATATTTTAAAAATCGAAGTTCAGTCCGGCCCTGCAAATATGAATCGTCAAATAGAAAACCGGCATCGCAAAAGTGAATTTGATCAACAAGTGCAATGAAAATGTGGTTTCAGTTTTCCCCAATCTTCCAATAATATCGTAAATAGATAAGAAAAACTAAAATTGAAAAGTTTGAGAAAATCTTAGGTAGGTACACGGAGAGGCTTAGAAGCGCCACACAAATTTATTTTTTTTAATTCCGACTTTAAATTCAGAATTCCAGTAATTTTAAATTTAAATACATTTTTTGAGATATTTGAATATTTCAAGTTATAGGAATGATCATATTTTTGGGGCGAATCAGAAATTTGAAGGCTAAGAAAGATATTTTGGCTGAGATACATTTCTTAGGCGATTGTCTCTCAAGAGTCACTTCAGGGTCACTTTTCCTTCACGGCCGAGGAGTAAAAGCGACCGAAAAACTTTTATTTTCAGAACGGTAGTAAATCCGCAAGACCAATTATTTTGTTACAGTCGCGTAAAAACCTTCATTTTTAGGTGACTTTCGAAACTTTCTTCTTGAAGAAATCGAGAAGAATGGTGCTTTATTTTATGATGTCATGAAACGATATGTGTGTTCCTCTTCTGAATTTTAAACTTGGAATTCCGAGTTTTAAGTCGGAATTCTGAGTTTATTAAAAGCGGAATTTTTTGTTTTAGGTCCGAATTTAGAGTTTAATGTCGGAGTTAAGAAAAAATAGGTGTGTCGCTTCTACGCCTTCGTAAGTTATGACCATCAGTAACTAAAAAAAATAATGAAGGAATTAACTTTATTTTTTAATAACATTCATATATTGCTGTAGTTATCTCTTAATAAGTTGATCAGCAGAAATGGTGTATGTTTGCAACAATATAAATTAAGATACAGGAAGACTCGACACACCTGCGTCTTTATCTTTATAAAGACGTAGGTACCTACACCTGATGTTGGATCAATAAGATTAATAAAAGAAACTGTGAATGGACTCAAAATCTCTCACGGTTTGACCATGAATGGAATAAAATCCAGATACACACCACATAAGCTCTAAAGCATAACAAAGCCGTTTAATAAATCAAGCTTCTTCAGTGTTGACGACGTTAGTCTTTTTCTTATATATTCGCGCAACCTCCATTCAACACACCTAGAATTACACACTTTGAAAACAAATACCAAAGAGGCAGTGCATTCCTTTGAGCGCTCGTATTTGCTTGTGCAATTTAGGGGGAACATTCATTTACTGCAGGGCCAGCTTTCAAAGTGAAGTGAGCCGCAAAGGATAATAAGATTTATTATCCAAAATTCCCAAATATTGATTCAGGAGTTGACATCTCCGACAATAACTGGGCTGCGTTCGCCTAGTTATAGCCTCCTAAATAAACCTACGTGAAATTAATGTTTGCAAAGACGGGCAGGCATTCGACTTTGTAGCTTAGGGGAGTTTCTATGGTCCGATGGTTGTCATGCATTTTCTTTGAATTTTTGGCGATAGAATATAAAAAGATAATTGACTTATTACACGTTATACAATTCAGTTTATTTCTAGCTCCGCCTTACTTTGTTTTTAAACCGTTTACTTGAATTCGATAACTAAACATGGAAAAAATCAATTAACGCCGATGATTGATGCATATGATTAGGTACCAATAACAATAATTATTTAGGGTCAGTATGCGAAGTATATTAAAACATCAATTTTTTTACAATTCATTTTTGAAACAAGAGTTGCAATGTTTCAAATCAATAATAGTACAATCTATTTCCCCCTTATCCGTCCATCATATTGAAGAACTATTCTCCTGCGTTGTTTGAATATGGTTTGCAACATGAATGAGATCTGGATCCCCTTTCTATATGCCTGCTGGATATTAAATCCTGACGGTAATGGCCCTATGTGGCCCTAAGCTGCGGCCCTGACGTTTCCCCCACATACAGCATGACCCCAGTTGAAGTGATTTGATTAACAATATGTGTTGTTATACTACATCTCAAGTGCCGTTCTTCCCCGAACAGCCCTCTCTTTCCCATACACATCCGTTCTGCGTGATCTGATGTGGATGAAACCTGGATTGCGAATGCTACTATAGAGGGCATTCGATAGCTCTTCATCGGGATCATTTAAGAAATAATGGACGAAGGGTTTTACCTGATTTAGGTAAAAAAATTAAGATCGTCGGGCACAGAGTATAGCAAACTGAAGTACCTAAGTAATATATTTGATGAATTTTATTGGGATTTAGGTTCTAATTTAAATTTGCCACTAAAGATTCTTTACAGAACAAATTAGAAAAACTTTCGTACAGCATGCGAGGAGAAGACTGAAGACATGGACGGTACCGTTTCGTCCTTATTATGGACTCATCAGCATATCATATCAGTCAGAATACCGAAATACCAGTCATATAACGAAACGGTACCGTCCATGTCTTCAGTCTTCTCCTCGCATGCTGTACGAAAGTTTTTCTAATTTGTTCTGTAAAGAATCTTTAGTGGCAAATTTAAATTAGAACCTAAATCCCAATAAAATTCATCAAATATATTATATAATCAAATAAGTGGTTCAATATAAATAATTATAAAAGTACCTAAGTAATATCTATCATACGAGTGTCAACAAATTTTATGTAAAATTCTGAGAAATAGAACAAAAAAGCATAATAAATATAGTTTATCAATAGTATAGTCAAAAGTAGCGGTTATGGTAGAACAATTGAATGGCTAAGTGCAGAAAGGGAAGTACTGACATTTTAACGAAAAATGAGTTACACATGCTTTCATATAGTTTCGACCTAGCCCGATCGTTTGGCGCAGAAAAGAAAGTCATGCGATGCGATTTAGTTGTTCTTATAGGCTACACAGAAAATCCCGTTTGATGCAGAAAGGGAAGTACTACAACAATACTTTCCTTTCTGCTCTTAATAGTTTTAAATTTGCGAGATTTTAAAAATAATAATGGCACAGATAAGGTAACACACAAAGTGAAACTCGCTCTTCTTCATAATAATTATTTATTTACATGGCACAATTAATTAATAAAAAAAATGCGTCGATGCAGATTAAGAGCAGTGCCTACCCAGTTTATATTGATTTTCTCAGAACTAATATTTTGAAGTACTTCCCTTTCTGCACTTAGCCGTTCAATTATTAAAAGGGTATAGTTATACCTACTCGATATGTCAAACAATGCAAGGTTAATCTCATGAAAGAAAAGGTTTAAAATTCACAAACCTGTTGTTATCGAAATGAGTGACACACGCAATATTATGTACTTGTTTGATAATTTGCAATAAATTGCATCATACTTCCTAAAATTGATCAAAATTATTGCTGTTATTGCTCTTCGCTATCTCAGTTAGCTCGTCGGTTGCCGGAGACTGATGGTGTGTGTGCGCAGTTTAAAATTATATATATATAGACCAAAGTGGAGTGCGTTCGTGCTACTTCGTGTAATGTTCGAAAGTGTTTTTGTCAGTATCATCTTATATACCGGGTCTATTTGAAAACTATTCACCCTGAATACCTGAATAACTCCGTTGGTGTTTTGTTTCAAGTAAAATCCTGAGATAGGTCAATTTTTGTTTCTCGGGGGACACCTTTTGATACCAAATTTAACCTTGATGCAACAAACTCATAGTCCCAGCAGCCCCGGCCTTTAGAATTTTAAATGGAAGGGGGTTCAAGTGACCCCTCATTTAAAAGATAATCTAATTCTCTATGCGATTGTACAATTATTGTTTTTATAGGCTTGAGTCATTTTTTTTAGTACCAATTAATTAATTTGTGAGTACATATCTCAGGAGGAGTCAGAGTTGGTGTTTTGTTTTGAGGAAAATACTGAGACAGGTCAATTTTTGTTTCTCGGGCGTTAACCTTTGACACAAAATTGACATATCTCAGGATTTTCCTCAAAACAAAACACCAACTCCTACTCCCGAGATACTCATAAATTAATTAATTAATTGGTTATTCTTAAAACAAGTTATTCTGGGTGTATATACCTGGTGATCCCTCTTAATCTATTTTCGGAATTATTGGAGAGGCAACATTCTCCGAACAAAAGTTTGGGACAAAAGTTGTTTGGTTTTGAGGGGGTCGTCGTTACCCAAGTCAAGTTAGCCACGCTTCGGCCAGCCACACTGTCGGCCAGGAAGAGGGACTTCGAATAATTTTCAACAAATTTTTGTTTTCGTTATTCACGGCTTCAGTGGAAAATATTTTGTTTTTCCCAATAAAAACCACCGTAAACTGAAAAATCGTAATTATTGAAATGTCACGGCCAGCCACGCTTTCGGCCACTACTAACAAACTGAAAAAAAAAACATTTTTGGTGAAGTTTTGTTCAGAAAAGTTCCACTTTTTATAATAATGGCTAGCCACACTTTCGGCCATGAACATTATAAACTGAGAAATTCATTTTTGCTGAAAATTGGATAAAAAAGTCAGAAATTTTATAATCATGGACAGCCACACTTTTAGTCACGGACTGAAAAAACATATTTTTGCTGAAAATTTACTGAAAAAGTCTGTAATTTTATAATAATGGCCACACTTTCGGCCACTGAATTTAAAAACTGAAAAATACATTTTGGTCCAGAAAAGTCCGAAATTTTGTAATATTGTCCAGCCAAACTTTTAGTCCCGGACTGAATAAACTGAAAAAAAAAAAATTTGTTGGAAATTTTCTGAAAAAAGTCCGAAATTTTGTAATAATAGCCAGCCACATTTTCAGTCATGGACTGAAAAAACTGAAAAAGCAAATTTTTGCTGGAAATTTGTTGAAAAAAATCTGAAATTTTATAATAATGACCTGCCACACTATCGGCCAGGGACCTAACTAACAAAAAAAAAAACAAATTTGCTAGAAATTAATCGAAGCCCTCTCCCTGGCCGAAAGCGTGGCTGGCCGAAGCGTGGCTAACTTGACTTTGGTGTCGTCGTTTGCACACAAGAACCACCTCCTACCACCACCATCCCCTGCATAGGGGTGGGGGCGACTTTGACGATTTAAATAGGGAACCCCCATTTTTTTAATGCTGGTTATGATTCAGCGTGGAGAAAACAAACTTTTGTATGAAAATTTGTTTTTCAAAATCCTCTAAACATGGAAGACAAAAACCGGTTTTTGTTAAATTTAGAAAAGTGAATCATAACCCGCGATAAAAAATGGGGGTTCCTATTTAAATCGTCAGTCACCTGCACCCCTATGCAGGGGATGGGGGGTAGTTCTTGTGTGCAAACGATGTCCCCCTCAAAACCAAACAACTTTTGTCCCAAACTTTTGTTCAGAGAATGTCCCTAATAATTCCGAAAATAGATCAAGATGGATCACCAGGTGTGTGTAGTTTTGAAAATGACACCCGGTATGTTGTGACAATACTATGAAGGCGTTCGATGCGGTGATTTTTTACCCCCATCACACCTGCATGGAGGAGGAAGGGGGCAGAAATTTCCTACGTGTTTTCACCTGCCAAATTCGAATCCGCAATAAAAAAGTGAGTTCTCATTTAAGATTGTAAAGTCGCTGCCCCAAACCTCTAGGGGGTGGGGGTAGGTTGGCCGAGTTGGTATCATTAGATGTCCGCCTTCCAGAAAAACAACTTTCAAAACCCACTTTTTTGATCCGATAATACGTAGTTTTGGACATATTTCAATGTTTTCAGATAAAATCACAGATAAATGACATAAAATCAGGCCACAATATATACCTTCGATCGCAGTGGAGGTATCACAATACGAATTCCGATTGCATAAGATCGATATGACCCCATAACTTTCTAGTTGTTCTGAATTGTGTCCGAAAGAGCTCAGATTCTCGTCTTCAAGGCATGCCTCAATGCAAAAAACGAATAGAAATATGTAAGTTAGTATAAAAACGGCTTCATTTATCATGATGCAATAAGTAAACCACCCTTCTTGAGAACGTTTTTAAGCTCATTAAGCCTGTGCTATTAAATTACGAACAACATTATTAATAACCTCCTAGTGCTAAGTAAGGGAGCTTTCTTATTATTCAAATCGCAAATTTTTATTACATAGATGCACTTTTTTAAATTACAAAAATCTCAGAAGCTCACTGCTCATCGAAACACAATCAATACCTACCCCCTTTTCCCTCGTTATGCACACATGTTTCCAGTGAGTACTTTCCGATAAGCCATTCTTCCAATACATACCCCAACATCTCACCCCTCTGAGAGCGGCGCGTCAGCTTGCCGAAGCTCGGGTGACCCAGAAGATGATGTAGGGGTTGGCACCCCCGCCGTTTCAATCATATCGCACCCCCTAATATCCAACGACGTCCCCGGTAATGCACAACACCACGCGGGGTGCATAAGTAACACACTTCCAACTAGAAAGGACCTCGTAGGAAGGATTCAATCTCCAAGGACCGAGGATTCTGAATATTTATGTGGGTGGATCTTAGTATTAGGAGTAATTTTGGGCTATACATTTGATGTATACTGTATAGGGTGACGGAAAAGTAATTTCCTCGCAGTAATCAAAGCTAAAGTGTGATACTGGAATATGTTGAATGGCAAATAAATTTTCAGTTGTAATAGCACCTTAAGACACGGCAGATGTTATCATGTTGGAAATACGTAAGATTTTTATTATAATTTTACTTCAAGTTACTTCAGGTTACACTATTTAAGGGTACTAATTACAGGGTTTTAAAAAATGATCGAATATTTTTACGGGGTATAAAGATTTTTTGACTTTATTTTGGTCCTATTATTATACACCCCCTCTCCAAATATTCGATTTTTTCTTAACATCGTGTATGTAATCATGTATCATGTATGTTTTGGTATATTAAGTAAATAAAGAGTATGCTCTATAAAAAATAAAGAGTAAATAAAGAGCAGTATGTTATTGTGAAAAAAAAAAATGGCCAGGGGTTGAAAATTGGATGAAAGAGCATAATTATGTTCTTGACTTATTTAAGAAAAACATTTAAAACAATTTTTTTGACATCCCCGATTTGTCTTTAGGGGCAATATCTCAACAGGAGAGAGGCAAATAATTTATTTTCATTTTAAAAACCTGCTTCATATTCAAGAAGGAATTATCGCCTAAAAAATTTAGCACTTATCCATTTACACCCTGTAGTTATGTGTATATAGGTATATCTCTTAGATATTCAAGTGTCAGTTGACTTATTTCAGTATCTATTTATTTGTTTGTTTCTTATCATTACAGGCAATTAGATATCATAATCTCCTTCATCCAGGAAGTGTTGATCATTTGTGTGGAGAGGAATTGATTGATATTAATGATAATGAATATAGGACACGCAACCGGAGGGGTTTCAAATTGTTCAGCGAAAGACCACTAGTGGAGTAAAGTCAGCTTTAAAAATGCATTATTCCAGAATAATTATTAGCGTAAGGCTGGTTTTTTGAAAAAAAGTTTTGAAATAACTTTGGAATGTCTTATAAAAAAAATTATAAGCTCGCATTAATTTGCCGCTGATTGTCTTTTAGTTTTCTTATTTGACATTTGAACACAAATCTTGTTAGCTGCAAGCTTGTTCTCCCATTTATATTTTTTGGGCTCAATTTTATTTAGTTAGAACAAAAGTTATAATGAATTTAGTGGTCGCGCATCCATCGAGCGTTTTTCCCTCTGTGTCTGATTTTCGGGCGTTACCAAAAAAATAAATAAATCTGCAGTTTAGAGTTTTCATTACAAAAAACTTTATATACATTTTTTATGTAAAATTGCTTATTCATTCGAATGTCAATTAGTATTTTCTTGAAAAATTGATTTTTCGGAATATTCCATAAACAATAAATTGAATATTCAACCACGGTACAAAGTTACCTTTTCCTCAAATACTTCCAAAGTAGAAATCTAACTTTACGTAAAAGAACCCAAACTTCAGGGATGGTCGCCTTGCCGCAACAATCCAAACTATTTTTGCCGAAGCTCGTTAGTTTCTTAGATAAAGCCAGCTACTAATATAAAAAATGGCTTGTTCATAATCACATTCCAGCCATTTTCTAGAACGTTAACGTTTTAAATGTTACAAAAAAAAAATTGATCCTTTGACAACACCCTTTGACCAAAAATTTAATAGTAAAATTCCATAAGAATAGAAAAGAAATAAATATAAAAGTTATAAATGGAAATGATGAAGGTAATTATGTGTTACACTTATTCTCTGTTAAAAAAAAAAAACGTGCTTTAGTGGGGCACATATTCCGATGGATCGATTGGCTGGGGCGGCGACAATGGCAAGGGTCGAACTGACCGGGGAAGGTATTTGCGTCGGGTGGCTGATTGGGCAGGTAGCATAAGTTGATTAGCGATTATAGGGTGATTGTGACGCGCTTCAAAGGCATAATTACCCTTGCTTTTGCTTCCACTGCTTCCAGCTCCAGTACTGCGGAAGCACAGAAGGGTTCTGTTCGTTTGTCACACGAGGTCTCACTTCTGAACCGCCAGCGCCAGGGTTGCCAGCTTAATGATTATAAGGTTAAAAATTGCTTCTGATATTTGCCACATTGATTTGATGAAAATACAAGCCATTCTTGCAGTTAACACGATCTAAATAAAAATCTATGCTTGTTTTGAGATTTCTTGGGATTTAGGTTCTAATTCAACTTGCTACTGTTATAGTGTTATTATAGTCTTATAAGTCTTTTACACTTTATTAATACCAAATTCAAAGTCTTACAATAAAATTTTTTTTCTAACACAACTCTAACTTAAACAATAATCTCCAAATCTAAATAATCAGCTGTTGTCTTATTTTATTGAATATTCCATAATATACCTACAAGTAACGTAGGTATATTATTATGCCAACGATCCTTTGTAGAGTAGGGATTGTCTACATATATGTCGGAGTCCTTATTTGTTAAATCTATTTGACTTTTTTATTTCATATGCTGTCCATGCAATCGACTATTATACTCGGACAGATATCACGTAACTTCCACTTCAATGATTTACACGGTACTTTAGCTTCAAAATGCATTTGATCAAGCATAAGCGGGATAGTTACAGGGGATCCATGGGTCATTTCTGCGTATAAAATTGACCGAACCATCTGCTGCCAAATACCACACTTCACGTGTCACGTTATGTGATATATTAAAAAAATAACACAAAAATGTGGAGCTGGGCCACGTAATCCCAACCGTACACGCCGCATAGTAGGCCTTGGGACGGAAATATCACAAAGCTCGCCACTGATAGGCATATATCATCTAGTTACCTTTGACGTGAACCGGGAGGCTACAATTGAATATCCGAGATAAAAGTCCCACAGGCAGCGGAGGCTCTGCCTTCCACGATCCATTTATTCTTGATTATAAAGCGAAGGATATAGAATGTGTGGACAGCTATTCAGAAGTGACAATAAAGGTGAAGATTAATATATCAACATTGATGTCTTCTTCAATAATCTTCGGCTATCGATCCAGGAGTCAGCTTTATATGAAATTGGAAATCTAAATTTGACGATTTCACTGTCATAATACACAATAAATATTTTCTCTATACCTAAACTAGGACAACAGATGATAATTTTGAGGAGGCACATGAAGACAATTTATTTTAAAGATTCTTATTAGACTTGAAAATAATATCAGAAGGTTATTCCAATTTCAGATGTTAAGATATAGACTTTAGAAGCTGAAAATATTACTTATAAAAAAATCCTTATAACTAATGGTAAAAAAGTGGTATAAGTATATAGGTACCTAGGTACTTATTTCTACCGTGTATGCGAATAATTAAAATGAAATTTCGAGAGGTTGTTGCATTATGAAAAAAATCATGTCTTATGTAGAATCTGTAAAATTGTAAATTTAAAGATTTCTGATTGTTTACGGTTTTATAGATTCAATCTCAGACATGAAATTTTTTCCAAAGCGTGCCTAAATTGCAAAATTGTTATGTTTTTCAGATTTTCATACTTGTCATATTTTGTTTATTTTTTCATTGATTATTTTAATACCTAACAAGATTTTCCTTACGAAAATCTTGGCCTGCCGGCGGCGTCGGGCCTTCATCGGCCCTCCATTGCGGGCCTTCGGCCCGTAGTGTCAGTAGATCCCAGTCAAAGTTGAATTTTTTTTTTTTGTTAATTGCAGTTTTACTATATCGCTACGGTCCTGAAAACAGTAGATTCCCAGTCAAAGTTAACGCCTGTCACCTCTTTTTTTGTTACTATTTTTTCTATATCGCTCCTGAAGGACCAATATGTGAACTTACGAAAATTCGCGTGGAAGTTATAGATTCGCGTAAAAAGTTCGTGTTTTCGTGTTAGTTTGAGTCGAGGGTGGGGGGCGAGACCCTTTTCTTAGCCACACGCGAGTACCTTCGTGATCTTATTTGGATCACCGCGAACAGATTTACATCGAAAAATGTGCGAAAAACACTTTTTCCTTTGAGAATATGAATGACCATTGAAAATTTTCGCTTCCAACCGACTAAATCGCACGCCATTTTATTAAAATCGTTCAAACAATGTCGGCGGTTATATTAAACAAAAAGTAATATATGCAACTAAAGCAAATTAGTGCACGACATTTGAACTCTTACCGGGAAGCCAATTTTTGCGAACGTAAACTTTGAAATTTCGTCAAAAAACTCGGCCATTTTCGATCCGTTGTAGCGACGCCATTTTTGAAACTTTAGCGAAAAAAAATTAAAATTGTGACAAAAGAATTCTTCGACTACCAAGCGCAAGTCATCCCCGAGTCTCTGTACCCGGAAATTGCGAAGAAAAAAGTTTCCGAATTTTTGCTAATTTTCTCGTATTTTAATGAAAATCGGCGAAGTTTTCAAAGAGAAAATGTGCATTTCTGATATTTTTTATTGTAACTTCGGCCTCGATTATCGTAAGAAGATCGCAAAGGTAACGTCGTGTGGGCGAAAAGTGGTGCTGGGCGACTGCAAAATATCGTCGTAATTGACCCAGTAGTTTGTCATTTATAAGCTGTCAAAGTTTATTTTGAAAAAAAAAATTGGCCAATTTTCAAAAACGCCTGTAGCGGCCATTTTGGAAGATTTCGTGATCGCATTTTAACTTTTCGTTTGCAAAGGAGATAACCTATCGACGAAAAACAATCGTCGATTCGACGCACCCACCGTTCCGGAGAAAATGGCCGAGCAATTTTTTTTTCTGAAAATGAAGAAGGACTCCTTCTTCAAAAATCAAAAAAATCAAAACGGTTAAAAATTTCAGAACGGTACGTTTGAATCGTGAAGAGTCTCGAACCGAAGACCGTTTCTCGCTTACTCTCTAAATTTCGGAGAAAATGGCATTCGAATATCTAATTATGCAGAAAATAAGTAAACGCGACGATATAATTTTTAATGATTCGAAAAATCAAGATGGCGGTTTTTATTTTGACGTAACGAAGAGACTCTAAGCTACAACACTGACAGATGTCAAATATCAAATCTGACCGGCATTTATTCAAATAATGAGTTCAGCACATGCCGAATGTTCGGCTATTATACGCGGTGCGAAAATTTTTGACAGCTGTCAAATGTCAAATCTGACAGCTGTCAAACACGTCAGTTGTCAAATATGTCAAATCTTAAGTTCAGGTTATGCGAACAGGTTGGCTATACGGATGAGCGCGAAGCGCGAAAAAATTTGACAGCTGTCAAATGTCAAATCTGACAGCTGTCAAATGTCAAATCTGACAGCTGTAAAATTTCAAATGTGACAACTGTCAAACATGTCGAATTTGAAGTTGAAGTCATGCTGAAAGTTTGGCTACTTGCGGCGTGAAGCGTGAATTTTTTTTGATAGCTCTCAAAACCTACGCGAATTATTTTTTTAATTAAATAAAAAACAAAAAAAACTATCTACATATCTGTCAAAAAAAAAAATTGAAAAAAATTAAAAAAAAAAAAAAGTGAAAGTAGGTTTTGCGGGGATTCGATCGCGAAATCTGAGCTGAAACTGATGATAAAACTGTGCGGGTACGCGTGCACCCACTTGAAAATGCTTCAAAATTGTCGAAAACAACCTCTCATAAAAAATATCAGATCTTCGTTAAAATTGAATTTCCGAATTAAATTTTAGTAGAAAAGTGATCTATAAACATCGAAAATCCTAAAATATCCACTAAATAACCCGGAAATGACCGGATAAGTCTATGAAGAGAAAAAAAACACCAATTTTTAACCAAATCTGGCATCTGAAATCAATTAATTTACCTGTGACGTCACAACACAACTAGGAAAACTATTTTTAAATCAGACACCGGTCCGAATTTTCTTTAATAACTTTTTTATTTGGCGCTTTTTGAAAAAACTATTTATATGCATTTCGGTTGTTAAGTGTTCAAGTTTTTAGATTTTTTGCACTGCGTACAGAATTTGATAGCCATTATAATTTTAATTGACGTTTTAGCTAAATTTTCGTCTTTTTATTGAAATAGCGAGAAAACCGCAAATTTTCCGGAAAAGTGTTTCAAATAAAAGAAGTAGAAATCAATGTACTCCTCAAAAAAGATCTGATTCAATATTTCGCTAGAGCGCACCGTTTCCGAGGAATTGTTATTTTTTGTGATTTAAAAAAAACGGAGACTGAGTTTTTTTCAAAAAGGTCGCTTTTATTGACCTTTCACGTGAAAAACGTGGAGGTAACGAACGTCTCTATCACCCTGTTTTTGTTTTTTTGATAGGTTAGAAAAAAATTGGGAAAAATTTCTAAATTATGAGAAAAATGTATATTGGGCGCAAAATAATTTTTTACCGCTCATGTATTCATTTTTTAGAAAATTGATTTATACAAAGTTTGTATGTCTATCGTTTCCTTAAATAACTGCGTCAACGGAATCTCTCGAAAATATACAGTTACCGAGAAAAATGGAGATACGTGGGACGTTGCAAAAAAAAGTGCGGCCCTGAACGGGGGCCTTAAAATTCTTGGATCCGGCCCATTTTCAATAGGTCGTATTTGGGGGTCCCGAGCTTCGTCTCTACCAAGTTTCGTCCCGATCGGTAGAACTTTCAGACACTTAAATCCCGGAAAATCCCGAAATTCTCGAAAAAATGACACTTCCCGGGAATGGATCCCGCTCATTTTCAATAGTCATCGTGGCACGGTGCGCCTCTTCAATTGAGCCAAATTTCAACCTTCCCAGATGAAAACTGGCGGCTCTAGACTGTTTCCTAGCAAAGTCACAGACAGACAGACCGACAGACGTCCATTTCTGGGGCGATAGTTTCCAGATACTTACGAAAAATTTCTAAAATTTAGATTTTCAATCTAAATTGCAGGATTTTCGTAAGTTAATAAGTGATTTTTATAAGTGAGAAATAAGTGAGAATTAGGTACCAAAAAATTATCATTTTCACCAATTTTTTCCGTACATGAATACGGATACCCTGCATGTAATGTATTATTACAGTATGTGAAGATATACCTGTATCCATGATTCATTGGAAGAAAAAATATATAGAGAATGAGGACATCTCTGCAGGGGACAAACCCTAAATTGAACCAACACGTTAAAAGGTAGAACGCTTATAGCATTCTTCTTCCTGACCTACTTTCTAAACTTACAGTACTATGAAAAATTTCACAAGCTACTATGTAGTGGTATTTATAGTGGTTTGTAAACTGTAACATCTCTAGAGACCGCGAACGGTCAATCCATTTTTTTTCAATATTCTCAAATATACGGTAGTGATCTATTATATAGCAGTATAAGAAACAATTAATTGTTTTACCTACATATCCCTTACCGGCCAACAAAATGAAGAAACTTTACAAATGAGTGGCTTTCATGAGTCTATACTTAATATTGTGGTAAAATTCTGATCTACTTTCTGGATGACAAATCCGAAGAAGGTTGGTTGTTAATGACATTTTAAAATGTTAAAGAACTATATAATATTAAGTCCGATTCATATTCGTTCTCCTCGAGTGGCAAAAGGACACTTTCGATTTATCCCTTTCATGCATCATCTTCAATAAGAAACTCCTGCCCTGCATGAGTTTGTCAACTTGTAAGTATACAACCCTTAAACTTGTCTTCACGACAAGCGTGACCAACTTTCACTTATTGAAAGTTATACGCGTATTGTAAAATAGTTCAGTGCATTTAGGAGTTGACCCAAAAATTTCTGATAAATTTTCTCTTTTGTTGCTGATTCGAAAGGGTCGATTCGATTGTTGTTGATTCGATGGAGACACCTGAACTCTTAACTTATATGCGCATGTCCGCCAGCATCTTGGATTCTGTTTTTTTTTTTCAACCGCTCAGGTCTCACGTTCTATCTCAGACTCGTCAGTTTGATATACTATTCAATTGAGTCTATATCAAGTAAAACTCCCCAATGTAGGTATTGGTAAAAAGTGATTACAATGCTAATTTAAAGTTTTTTGTCAAAGTTTATTGCGGCCAGTTTCTCCGCGTGTAGCTTTTTTCCAGTGCATCTGAGACCCTAATCGATACTTTACTTATTATACTAGACTCAATTTACAGTATTTAAAAAAGAATATCCGAAAATTTGAATTCTGTCCTAAAAAGAGAAATTTTCAAAATGAGGGATTTTGTTAATATACATAGAGGGGCTGGAACTAGCTTGAAACATTAAAACAAACTAACGAACAAATAATTTATTCTTGGTATCAATCCTGGAGGCATATACAATTTTAATAATATTACAAAACCCTGCTCCTGGTCTGTTCGCTTTAATAGTGATTACGGGATCTCCAGCTTTGATGAATCCAGAATATTTTCCATAAGTTATTCCTAACTGAATTCTTAATTCAGAGTCTTTCTCCCAATCCGTAATACCTTCCTTTAGATATAATAACGAATCAATGGCCCTATAAAGATGTAACTGCTGAGCAACTCTCTCGTTTTTTGTAATAGCTATTATTGGACATCTTGGTTTATAACTGGATAACGTCTGTGCGACTTTTCCAGAAACTGTTACAATTACAATGGCAGCTGCTTGAAGTTTTATCGAAGTGTCCACAACTTCCATTCCGAGTATATCATGAAGCTCTTTAGGGTATTGTTCTTTTTCTACAATATCGTGTAAAAATTGCTTACTCATCATCGCCATTTCAGCTTCTATGCAAATTGGAGTTAGGTCTATAAGATTTTGAAAGTATTCAGTTTCTTCATCAGGATTCTGATTTAGAATTAAACAATCTATTCCATCTGAAACAACTGTACAAATGTCCACTATGTCTGACTTCACGAGATTTTGAAATTCAAGCGTATAAAGTACCGGCTTCCCTGCATAATGGCATTTAGCAGTAACTGATTTTAAAACGAGAAAGATCTTTGCTCGGCCTAATTCACTAATTAGCATTTCTATATCCAAAATTATACCATCTGATTCCTTAATAATTTCATCGACATTATCGAGACCTGCAATAAAAAAAATTATTTTCAATTTGTATAGGTACATTAATTTATACATATTTCAAAAATAGATAAAACTCATTAATATTTAAAAAATTTCTGAGGCACCTTATATTAGGGAAGCGAGATGTCCAAGACTATTGCGAGGGTGTCGTTAGAGAATGATTATAAAAATCTGCGAGACCTTAAAATGGCAGGTCAAGAGAGAAAGGTAATAATTCTCTTCCATTGGCTACTTCACGCGCGTCTGTCTTCTTCTCTTTCTAGTTATGCGTTTTAAGTATGTGTAATTCCCGCTAGGTGATATCGCAGTCGCTGACCGGCGACTGACCTAAAAGGTCAGTGAAATTAAACACGCCATCGTTTGGAAAAGGTTGTTAATAATTTTTGCTCGATGAA
Organism: Malachius bipustulatus; assembly: GCA_910589415.1. Lineage (NCBI taxonomy): Eukaryota > Metazoa > Arthropoda > Insecta > Coleoptera > Melyridae > Malachius > Malachius bipustulatus. Next base: position 42,736,420 of record OU342636.1, read on the forward strand.
ATAATTTTACGTTATATCGTTAGACTCGAGTTCCCACTTTATAGACATTTGAAAAAAATTGTTCCATATTTATTTAATTATCAACATGCATCCTCAAATTATGGCGCAGGCATTATTTTTCTGTTTTGTATTAAAGAAAAACTCAAAGCTAATTACTTACCTAATACATTATCGATTCTTGAAATTAATAAGATATTGCTGTTCCTTTCTTGTAACTTTTCTTTGAATTCCTTAACATTTTCAGCGTTTACAATTCCTGAAAGAAATAGAAAATCTGCATGTAGCTCCATAGCATATTGCAAGTTTTTTTCGTCTTTTTCGGTAATATTGGGTATGTCCAATGGCACTCCAGGAACTGAAACTATGTCGTTTCCTACTATTGTTCCAGCCTTTTCAACTATACACTTGAGAACAAATTCTGTGCAGTCCAGAGCTGATAGTTTCACTTGATTGGATCCAACATATATTTTGTCTCCTTTCTTGACAAGCTTTGTTATTAAAGGGAAATCGACGAAAATGTTATCACCGTCTACGAAATCTTCGTAATCTTTATCGATGACAATTGTAGTTTGTTCTCCTTCTTTAAGTGATAATGATTTTTGTGACAATTTGATGTTACCTAAAAATACTACTTGTTATTAAAGATCATCCTTATGTCAGTCAAATTTTTCTAATTTGAATTGAAGGGCATCTAGCTACTGAACTCTACGCTTTTTCAAATTACTTTTTATGATATTATGATTAAAGGGTTTTGTTGTTGTAGGACTAGATTCACCCAGACGCGTATTTACTATAATAGGACACTCACCAGTTCGTATAGTGTTTCCTATCAATTCCATAGCAATTGGTAGAGGGAAAACTCTTCCTATATCAATACTGTGAAGATCATTTACCTCTCTTATCTTCACGATAATATTTCTTACAGACTCCTTATCGGGATAATCGATCATCTTTAATTTGGCAACAGTCATACCATGTATGAACAATTTCTTGAGAGTTTCAATCTTGATGTCTGGCGGAATATTACAAACGATCTGAGTCAATCGAGTTTTAGGGGGAAGCGATCTTATATTGAGTCCAATCTTTTGCTTTAATGGTGTCTTTGCGGCTAATGACTTTAGTTGATTTCTTAAAACTCCACTATCTCGTGATTTGTGAAAATCTATCATCCACGGTAATCGCGGGCATTTTGGATTAGACATTTTTGCTTTAAATTTTGATTTTTTCAGAAAAAAGAAATAATCGTTAAAGATTTTACAATTAATTTTTAAAATGACACATTAACTCTAAACTTGACAAAAATCATTGTTGATTGTTGAATAGGGTAATCCTGCATTTAACGCCGCCGCTATATTGCGCGTGCGCGGAATATATCAGATCAGCTGGCAGTTTATAACAACAAATTCATGCATAGTTGCCAGCTTTATTGACAATACCTAGATTTGCAGGATCTATTATCAAATAATAATGAAATTTTAAATCTTGATGGTAATAACTACCTTGTTGATAATCAACGAATTAATATTTTAACAATTCATAATAAGTAATACGCAGCATAGGGAAATATGGAGGTATTATTAATGTTGCTTAAATGGTATTTTTTAAGGTAATGTTGCACTTTATCGTCACCGGAAAGTCAGGTCTTTGTTCTGTATTTCATATTCTGTATTCTATGTATTCTGTTGATAGACATGGAATTTAATTGTCAAATGTAAATGTCATGTTTCCCAAAAAAAAGAAGGATGTCGGGTTCACGTAGTCTGTGAAGAATGTTCTGTTCCGTTTGCCATTTGTATTAATTGAATAAAATGATTAGTTAATTATTACCACTGTGTTTAAATTACATCACCAACAGCCAATATTATAAAGGCTCATTAGGCTAACGGGCAGATTTCTGTGCTCGTTTTTGAAACTATATCGACGTCAAATGGCTTTTATTGACATTTTTGTAATTACTTTCATGTCAATAATGGATTAACTTTAAAAATTTCCACTTAGACTCGATACCTTCTTCAGAAATTGCCACAGAAATCTGCTCGTTAACTTAATGAGCCTTTATAATACCCGCTGTCAGTGCATTTTATAGTGATGTACTGCTATTCTTCTGCTGTTCAATTGTACCTACATTTCGACATTTCGAGTTTAAATTTTCTTTACTTATTTATTATAAATAACTTTTTCTTGGAAGATTAACCATTCCGCCGCTAAAGTGCACAAAAATCCCATTTCTAGAGAAATTTATCGTTTTTGCGCTTGGTTGGCAGCATCGACCTATTGGTCTTCGAGAACGAAAAGACGCATGCTACTAAGAAAGGGAAACATTCCGTCAACCTTCTACTCTTCTGTGCACGCTCTGCAAAAAAAAAAACATTAAAGAGTACATCATGTTCCTTCACGAAATGAGTGGGTGTGACACCTTACAACTAAGCAAGCCAAGGTTGTAAGGTTCAGCACCTTATAACTAAGGGAAACTAAAGTTTGTGGAAACTCTCACCAAAAACCTTCACCTTGCGATGTTGTACGTGTGTTCAAAAAACCTGAGGCAACTCCAGAAAGCATTGCAGCAGAAAGCAGAAAGACCAACAGGATCAACGTATACGGCTACATAAGAAGAACTGAACCGTCGATAAACATCTGAGGTACAATAATTTATAAGAAGAGGCATCAAGAAAAGCTGCACTACCACTACAACCATCAGCTGCTGCAGCCATACACCACAGCTTGAGGGGGTATCGCCAGGTCAGGTCATGTCAGGCTGAGCAAAGGTTGAGAGGCAATGGTCCAGCAATTGCTGAGGGTTGAGAAAAATGCCGAAGATTGGAGATGGAAACGGGCAACAAATTTTCTAGAACCGACCACCTCTCTATACAAGCCCCTATTCATACCAAACTGCTGCGTCTGTCATGCAGATGCGTCACCAGCGGAAAAACATATAACTGCAAAAAAGAAGGCCTCGATTGCAAAAATCTGTTCATCAACTCTGAAGAGTCGTGCAACAACGTGACAATCTAGACAGATCTTATAAAGACACTTAAGGATGGATCATTCGACGTCGAAGAACAGGGCGAACCTTCCCTCGGTTGTTGACACCATCATAGAATGTGTAGATAAGGAGGACGAAGGTATGTGACATTTCCTTCCACAAAAACGACACTCACACACTTGGAGCATAAATATACCTGTCTGAAGTAGTTAATATGAATGTACCAGCTAAACTATATCTTCCATCTATATAACCATCTGTTAATTACAGATGGTTCATTACAGATTCATTACTCATTTGAGGTATACTGGGTCAATGAATTTTCCACGCTCTAGCGGCGGAACGGTTAGTTTTACAAGAAAAAACGTCATATATGATAAATGTAAGAAATTTTGTCTATATGTATTTATTAACTTACGAAAATCCTACAATTTATATTGAAAATATAAATTTTAGAAATTTTTCGTAAGTATCTGGAAACTGTGGCCGCTATTTTGTCCGTCGGTCGGTCTGTGGGTCTGTGACTTTTCTAGGAAACACTCTAGAGGCGCCATTTTTCATCTGGGAAAGATGAAATTTGGCTCGATTGAAGCGGCGCACGGTCCCACGATGCCTATTGAAAATGAGCGGGATCCGTTCCCGGAAAGTGTCTTTTTTCGGGAATTTCTGGATTTTTCGGGAATCTGCTAGGAAACACTCTAATGCCCGTATTCACAAACGATAATTTCCTAAATAATTACGTAATCAATTATCCCCATCTCATTCTATTGCAAAAAAACTGCATATCTCCATCTCACTCATTTAATTAATTACGTAATTATTTAGGAAATTATCGTTTGTGAATACGGGCATAAGTGTCCGAAAGTTGCACCGATCGGGATGAAACTTGGTGGGGACGTACCTGGGGACCCCCAAATACGACCTATTGAAAATGGGCCGGATCCGAGAATTTTAAGACCCCCGTTCAGGCCCGTATTTTTTTAAAAACGTCCCGACATAAGGATTTGCTTCTCGGAGATTCCGTTTGCACGGTTACTTGGGGAAAGCATAGACGTACAATCTTTGTAGAGATCGTTTTTCGAAAAAAAAATTGAGCGAGCGGAAAATTAAAAATAAGTGAAAAATTGGAATGTTGCTTCACTTTTTGCGCATGATTTCGAATTTTTTTTTGAAATTTCTCAAATAGATCGGAAAAACGACAAAGCAGTGTGTTAGAGTCGTTCATTGCCTACAAAAAAGATAATGTTGAAATTTCACGTGAAAAGTCGACAAAAGCGACTTATTCAAAAAACAAAAAAGTCTGTTGTTTTTTCTAAACACCAAAAAAATTTTTTTCTCAGAAACGGTGCATCCTAGCGAAATATTCAATTCAAAGCTTTTTTGAGTAGCACACCGATTGCTACTTTTTTTATTTGGAACATTTTCCCGGAAAATTTGCGGTTTTCGCGTTATTTCAAGAAAAATACCAAATTTTATCTAAAATGCCAATTAAGCCGAAATGGCTATCAAATTTTGTACGCGGTGCAGAAAATCTAAAAGCTTGAAAACTTAACAACCGAAATGCATATAAATAGTTTTTTCAAAAAGCGCCAAATAAAAAAGTTATTAAAGAAAATTCGGACCGGTGTCTAATTTAAAAATAATTTTCCTAGTTGTGACGTCACAGGTAAATTAATTAATTTCAGATGTCAGATTTGGTTAAAAATTTGTGTTTTTCTTCTCTTCATACCAGACTTATCCGGTCATTGCCGGGTTATATAGTGGATATTTTAGGATTGTCTATGCTTATAGATCACGTATCTACCAAAATTTAATTCGGAAATTCAATTTTAACGAAGATCTGATATTTTTTATGAGAGGTTGTTTTCGACAATTTTTAAGCATTTTCTCGTGGGTGCACGCGTACCTGCACAGTTTTATGATTAGTTTCAGCTTAGATTTCGCGATCGAATCCCAGCAAAACCTACTTTCACTTTTTTTTTTTTTTTTTTTTTCTAATTTTTTTTTTTGACGGGTATGTAGATAATTTTTGTTTTGTTTTTTATTTAATTAAAAAAAAATGCGCCGTCCATTTTGAGAGCCGTCAAAAAAAAATTCACGCTTCACGTCGCAAGTAGGCGAACTTTCAGCATGACTTCAACTTGAAATTCGACATGTTTGACAGCTGTCACATTTGAAATTTGACAGCTGTCAGATTTGACGTTTGACAGCTGTCAAAATTTTTCGCGCTTCGCGCTCAACCGTATAGCCGAACTGTTCGCATAACCTGAACTTAAGATTTGACATATTTGACAAATGTTTTGATTTTTTTCAATTTTTGAAGAAGGGGGGACCCCTTCTTCATTTTCAGAAAAAAACTTGCTCGACCATTTTCTCCGGAACGGTGGGTGCGTCGAATCGACGGTTGTTTTTCGTCGATAGGTTGTTTCCTCTGCAACCGAAAAGTTAAAATGCGATCACGAAATCTTCCAAAATGGCCGCTACAGGCGCTTTTGAAAATTAACCAATTCTTGTTTCAAAATCAACTTTGACAGGTTATAAATCACAAACTATTAGGTCAATTACGACGATACTTTGCAGTCGCCTAGTACCACTTTTCGCCTACACGACGTTACCTTTGCGATCTTCTAACGATAATCGAGGCCGAAGTTACAATAAAAAATATCAGAAATGCACATTTTCTTATTGAAAACTTCGCCGATTTTCATGCAAAATACGAGAAAATTAGCAAAAATTCGGAAACTTTTTTATTCGCAATTTCCGGGTACAGAGAGACTCGGGGATGACTTGCGCTTGGTAGTCGAAGAATTATTTTGTCACAATTTTCATTTTTTTCGCTAAAGTTTAAAAAATGGCGACGCTACAACGGATCGAAAATGGCCGGGTTTTTTGACGAAATTTCAAAGTTTACGTTCGCAAAAATTGACTTTCCGGTAAGAGTTCAAATTTCGTGCACTAATTTGCTTTAGTTGCATATATTAACTTCTGTTTAATATAACCGCCGACTTTGTTTGAATGATTTTAATAAAATGGCGTGCGATTTAGTCCGTTGGAAGTGAAAATTTTCAATGGTCATTCATGTTCTCAAAGGAAAAAGTGTTTTTCGCACATTTTTCGATGTAAATCTGTTCGCGGTGAAGGTGATCCAAATAAGATCTCCGAGGTACTCGCATGTGACTAAGAAAAGGGTCTCTCCGCTCACCCTCCACTCAAACTAACACGAAAGTAACTTTTACGTGTATCTAACTTCCACGCGAATTTTCGTAAGTTCACATATTGGTCCTTCAGGAGCAATATAGAAAAAATAGTAAAAAAAAGGAGGTGACAGGCGTTAACTTTGACAGGGAATCTAATGCTTTCAGGGCCGTACTGATATAGAAAAACTGCAATTAAAAAAAACAAAAAACAACTGATGACAAATTTCAACTTTGACTGGGATCTACTGACACTACGGGCCGAAGGCCCGCCATGGAGGGCCAAGGCCCGACGCCGCCGGCAGGCCAAGATTTTCCTTACGAAATCGCTGCGATTTTCGTAAGGAAAATCTTGTTTTGTATGAAATCGGCTTCTCGACAAACGCCTCATATCTGAGATGTAGGCATTATACCGGAAAAAGGACCAACGCATTTGAGCAAAAAGTGCAAAAAAAAGACAATGTTCCCGAAAAAAAAGTTTCCTGCTAACTTCAAATTCGTGTCCAGAGACCCAGAAAAGCTACAGGGTGAGATTATATGCCTATATATAAACTTTTGATATTTTCTATAAATTCTCGTTTACCTACCTCGTTTAAAACAAAAAGTAGGAGAGCATTCAAAACATACTATATTACGTTTTTTAGTTATAGACGCTTTGGTATTCCTATACATACAGTAAGGGCGTTTATACCCCCCTCCCCTCCTCGCGCAATTCTTTATATTTTCAGCCGAATGAAATAGAACTTAAACTGGAAAGAAAAACCAAAATCTAATATAGCATGAAAGTTCACAACTTTTTGACATAAAACTGTCCAATGTCAGAGATAACGTTGCAGCCCCTGTAAAACTTCCAATTTTTAAATGGCATACGGTATGTGAGACTAAATACCTTAAAGATATTTGTTTAGAAGGTATTTTTTGGTCCGCTTTGGCCGGATTGGCAGCATTCAATCCGAATACGCGTATTTAAGCAATTATTTTTATCAATCTGTAAATCTGTAATTTTCGGAATCGGAATTTAAAAAATCATAGAGGCTTTTGGGGGCCCGAACAGTACACATTTTTGTGATATGGTAAACAGAGGAACCTTACCCTATCGTAGAGAAAAATAAAACGTCAGAAACGAATGAAGAATAGTTTTTATAGCCAAAAATCGAATAATAGTAAGAACTGGATTTCCGGAATCGAAATATTGAAAATTTATAGTCACCCTTTAGAATAACCCGGTCAAGGCGAGTTTTTGGCATGTTGAAATGGGAGGATCTTTTCCCACGACCGTAGAGATAAAAAAATTAGAAACGCACGAAGAATAGTTTTTTAGTTGAAAATTGAAATTCTGCTCTGAAAATATTCGAATTTTCAGCCATGAAAACAGAGAAAAAAATATTAAGAAAGAATACTGGTGTCAAAAATAAAAATTTGCATTGCTTTTAATTTTTCTTTAGTATGGAAAACGGTCCACCCAATTTCCACATGACAAAAGCTCATTTTTTTCCATGTTCTGAAGGTGACATTATTATTTCTTATATCCCGGTTTCGGAAATTCAGATTTTTATATACTTACTCGATTTTTGGCTGCAAAAACTACTCTTCAAGCGTTGCAGGGGTTTTATTTATCTCTACGACTAAGAATTTGAGAAAGCTCCACTCTACTAATAAGTCATATTTAAAAATTGTCCTGTCCGAACCCAGAATAGTCACAGTGAATTTTGAAAAAAATTAAAACTGAAACGATATCAAGGAAAATGCGATAAAAATAAAAAAAATCAGGTTTGAGCTACATCTCACATCTCGGTCAGTTATTATTGAAAAATAATTTTGAACCTACCTTTTTGAAGGAAATTTAATCTACTTTTTTCTGTGAAGCAATGCCTATACCTATATCTCTGCCTGGTAAAAAGTTATAGGTACGCATATACCTAACATTTATAAGAAAAAAAAGTAGTTTTTGTATTTTTTTTCTTACTTTTTTTAATATTTTCAACATCAGTATTTTTTATAAATTTTTTGAATAAACTTTTATCATTATATTATTACTATTATTGATGTTAATTGTGTGCACTTCTGGTACGTTTCTAAATATTTATTTTTATTACTTTATAGGTAGTTTAGGTGCTTAAAGTATACCATCATGATAAAGGTAATTTTTTTAGTGTTGATGTAACTCCTTTCAGGGTACATAAAATGTTTTGTCAAGCCTACTGAAGAGCTATCATTGTGGAAAAACCATAAGAAATTATTGCAAATTTAGGAGGATTAACTATTTATCTTTTTTTTGCTTAAAAGTAAACAAATAAAAAAAAATCACTTGATCAAAAAAAAAACAGATCGAAACTTTTTCCTCTGAAAATATCACGTCTACTCATGTCTGTATGTCTGCATATTTTCTGAATTTTCCATATCGAAAAATATGCGTTCTTCCTATAATATTAAAGTATGAGTGGATATTATGGTCTTTAAAACACGTATACGCCGGAGTGTTCGAAATTGAGCGAGTGTTTTCAAGACCCGCGATATCCACGAATACTTTACGATAGTTTTTGTTATTATTGGTACATTTTGAGATCATAAATCGTTGAACATTTGAATTAAAATTTTCAAATATGTCACTAATTTTATTTGAAGTAACAGTGTGTAGTCCAATAAAAACAATTGAAAAGTTGACATTTAGACATCGTTTCTCGGGTACCGTTGATGTTGCAAGGGCAACCTTTAAATAAAAAGCACGCGTGTTTCAATATGTATTTTAAGCATTATAGCCAATAATAAAAAATAAATAATTTAACAGTTTCAATAAATTAAAAAATAATCGATTCATTATTCAAGCGGTAGTTTAATATCAATTATTATTATACGAAGTACGGTAGGGTAGGTATATAATTTTCAATTTACTCTATACGAATTGATCAATGATTCAAATAAAAACTGTAATACGTGATTTAATTAGGTATAAGTACCTTTTACTTGAAATCATTTCCAAAACGATGACACTAGAAAACTTCATGACTCATGGCTTCGAGAATGCCCAACGGCAGCACATTTCAATGATGTCCTCGAAATGTGACATTGAAGACACCTTTCTACTATACTGAACTAAAACGAAATTGATTATTCATCCTTAAATCTTCGTCTTGCTGTTCTTATTTTTTCTTGAAGTTCATAATTAGATCCTACTGTTTTCTTACAAAAACACGGCTCAGTCGAGTTTAACCTACTTTTGCTTTGCATAACAACCGGAACGAAATTCTAAAGTCTGTTTGTATACAAAGAACTACTACTGAAAACAAACAACAGAACTTCCTTTTATTCATTTTCACATGATAATAAGCCTAAACTAAAACTAATTCTGCTCCTTTCAAAGCAAATGACAATATTTACAATTAAATCTAAAAGTAAAACCGTGACGATTGACCAAATATCCGAAACGTCATCACCTAACGTGATACGTTAGAGACGGCTGATTTCCCAAGTTATTTACAACCCCTACTAACCCAGATTCGGATTTTAACCTAAATTTGTGTTTATGGTGACCCAATGAAATAGAAATTTTACTAAAGTGTCACATGGCTATAAATATTGTTTCCCTTTCAATAGAAAGGTAAACCTGAAATCGGTTCTGGATGCATTCAAGAGAATACTTGGGAGATTCTCGAAACCGATTTGCTGGTTGTATTTTACGATTTAATTGCCTTACTTTTGCTACCGTTTCGAGGAATACCGGAGAATTTAGCACAATTATACAGAGAGGTTTTGTTGGCCAACTACCAACCACTGTGTTGACTTTTGCAAGATTTTATTGCTTATATAGGTACCGGATTTTAGGACGTTTTATTGCTTCCTTTCTTGTAGAGGTAACTCTACTCATAAAATTTTATGATTATAAATAGTTTTGGTTAGTTTCCGGTTTTTGCATAAAATTCACAACATATTATACAGTATGGTGATAAACTTCACCACAAAATACATAAACATCCCTAAACAGTATTTATGTTCTCATATCTAGCCTAGCTTATTGGTATAGAATTTCTTCATTCTGATGATAAAGAAAACACTATAACGTTTAAAAATTATACTGTATGGGGTGTTTCAAAACATGTGTCGGAAAATGAAAGGTTTGATTCCCTGCCTCATGAAAAAAAGTTCCTATTAACATGGGATATGATGATATCTAATCAGGAACCAAGATACAGAACCCAGATTTTAAACATTATACATATTTTATCATTAATATTATCTTCTTTTTGCTGGGTAATTAATTTTTTTGTGGTGTAAACAAATCCCCTAAAAAAATATATCAAAAACAAGGTACTTAGGTAATGTTTTTGTCCACAACAAATAACATGTTGCTACTTTTATGTTTTTCATCTTAGATGCAGTTTTTGTCGAAATCGCTTTACATTAAGTTTTTGACTAAAAGCAACTTTTTTATGAAGAACACGTTGATATAGTTTAAAATGTGCTTTCCAAAAGTGTCGTAAAAATAACGCTGATAAATTAAAAAAAAAAAAAATATAGACATATTGACATATTAGTACGTATATACAGGGTGCACCATGTATCCTTCTCTATATTGCTATCTCCTGAACGCTAAGAGATACAGGGTCGGTTAAAATAGAGAAAAGATGCGCAGTTTATTTGTGGCCATCTCGAATTCGTCAAAACATGCAAGAAATCTGTGACCGTTCCTGAAATATCCTGAAAAAGCTGAAAAATCGAGATTTCTTATTTTCGTCATATCTTTTTTATTATTGGAAATTAATAAATAATTTTTTGTAGGCTTACATAAGCCGTTAAGAGCTATCCATCTGATATTTCAAAAATTTTCAAGGCCTACTAGATCCAAGAGTTTACACAGTCAACTTTCGTTTTTCTTATGGCCGCCATATTATTTTTTTATGTCGTTCGATATGAAAAAAATAATGGAAACCAAAAATTAATAAACTTCAAAAAAAAAATTATTTTATTTTTATTCTTCATTTTTCAAAGAAAAACCTAAAAAAAAATCGTCGAAAAACGTCAACATTTGTAAAATACTCGAAATAGTGCTTGCCTTATGGTTTTTTAATTTATCTATGAAATTCGGTCTAAAAATGCGTCTTTTTTATAAAGAAAAAAGAAGAATAAACATTTTTTACATTTATTTTTGAAGTTTAACAATTTTTAGTTTTTATGATTTTTTTTATACCGAACAACATAAAAAAACACTATGATGGCCATAAGAAAAACGAAAGTTGACTATGAAAATTCTGGGATTTAGTCGGCTTTGAAAATTTTTGAAATGCCAGATGGGTAGCTCTTGACGACTTATGTAAGCCCACAAAAAATTATTCATTAATCTCCAATAATAAAAAAGGTATGGAAAAAATAAGAAATCTCGATTTTTCAGGAATATTTCAGGAACGGTCACAGATATCTTGTATGTCTCGACGGAATCGAGATGGCCACAAAATTGCGCTCCTTTGGACTTGTTTAACCGACTCTGTATCTCGTAGCGTTAGGAGATAGCAATATAGAGAAGGATACATGGTGCACCCTGTATACGTGTACTTTTTTTACGGGCCATATAAAAAATAAATTTGATGGTGATTTCTTCGAAACTAAACGTTGGATTGTAATTTTCTAAACGCCATCTTCAAACATCAACGCCATCAACAAAGGGGAGGGGTTTTTTTTGGGGGGGGGGGACGCGCTTTAACCCCAGAACTGATTTTTGTGGATTTAGGTATGTTCTACAACCTCTTTACCAAGAATAATTATTAAAGGAAAATAAGAAAATATTAGATAAGATTTTTTATGAACTTTGGGTAAACTTTTTATTTTACGGACAGGCCTATATGTACCTATGGCTTACGGGGTCATGTAGTAAAAAAAAAGAAAACAATCGACATATACCAATCGTGTTCAGGGAAAAAAACTATTATTGACTTCTTCAGTTCAATGATTTATGAAAACCTACTGCATGGAAAATAAATCCAGAACCCTATCAGTGCAGCAGGTGTGCTCCTGCATTACTGTCACCATTTTAATTTCCTACAAACAATGGGCTACTATAGTCCGAGATTTTACTGACTCACTTATCGAATTACTACCCCATATGTCACGACTGGATCCATAATGAAAGGCACCCAGTGACGTACACGAGTTGATGATATATAGACTTAACCTAATAAGTGCTTATAAAATATTTTTAAGCAACTTATTTATTTAAACATCATGAAATTTTATGCGTACAGTTTGACTATTTTTGAAAAGTATTAGGTAGGTACATAGGTACATACCTATTTTACGTACCTACAGCATAAGGAAGTATACAGGGTGTACCAGCTCGATTTAGACAACGGTAAGGGCCGTGTAGGTCTCGTCAAGACGAAACGTTTTTTTATTTGAACTTTTTGGATTTGGACCTTCGTTGCGGAAATATGGCCGACTTCCGGTTTTTAGTTTTTTGGCTCCAGTTTCGGCATTTTTAGGTTCTCGCCCAAACTGAAACTAGTTTTGGAAACCCCTTAGCTTCAGTTACAACTTTCATATTGAAGTCAAGGTTCTATCTCAGTTGGATTCAAAATGGCGACATGCCCAAGACTTTAAATTTCAAGTCTTTGAATTAATTCAAATTGAATCAAATTGAAAAATTAAGATTTTGAATCCAACAGAGATAGAACCTTGACTTCAATATGAAAGTTGTAACTGAAGCTAAGGAGTCTCCAAAACTAGTTTCAGTTTGGGCGAGAACCTAAAAATGCCGAAACTGGAGCCAAAAAACTAAAAACCGGAAGTCGGCCATATTTCCGCAACGAAGGTCCACATCCAAAAACTTCAAATAAAAAAACGTTTCGTCTTGACGAGACCTACACGGTCCTTACCGTTGTCTAAATCGAGCTGGTACACCCTGTATAAGCATCGTATTTAGAATAAAGATAAAAATTGGTGTTGAATTTTGCATAGCACAATGGGAATTGGACACAAATTTTTTTTTAATTAATTTATAATGTTGATAGTAATAATAAAATTCAAGTTTTTCGTATTATTTATTTATTTATTTGTTTAACAAGGACTCATCGGCGACACAGTGTGCTTAATTAATGCCAAATTAAGATGAAAAATTGCTCAAATTGAGCACAGAGGTGAGTTTGATAGCAGACGCGTCCTATAGGTGTTTGTAGTGGCATATGGGCACACCGATTTCTTATAACCCCATGATTCGGAACCCTATATGACACACCTGTTCAAGCCACTCTGGACAGTCAATCTCAGAGCCAATTATTATTTTTGTTTTTTTGTAAACTACTGCACATATAAATGTCTTCTTCTTTCAAGGGACGAACATTTAAAGCGTGATAAAAGAGAGGTTTGTGGAAACCTTTTGAAGGGTAAATATGATCCTCTGTATGGCATAAGTATTTTAGAAACTTATGCATCAATTTTTCAAATGATTGGAAGTTTCCCAAGCCGCATGGTGCATAACCAAATGATTGCAACGTATTCCAGATGAGACCCGACCAAGGAGTTGAACAGACGCTGGTACTGCGTGAAAAAGGGGAGGAACCGTTGTGGGAACTGTGGGAAATCGGGGATTTACCACGAGTAGGTAAAAACATGTGCGTTTGAACATTATTATCGCAGTCCCTGCACCATCCATGAAAGAGTTTCAAGTTTTTCTGCAGAAAAACCGCGTTTTCGACCGTACGAACTTGGCAGAAGATTATAAATTCATCGTCATAGAAAATAAACTTTACATCACAGATACTGGACACGTCATTGATAAAAATGATGAGCAGCTAATGGCCCAGTATGGAGCCTTGAGGAACGCTGCTAGGAATGTGGTCGAAATTGGAGCGAAAACCAAAAATTTCAACATATTTCCTATTATACAGGGTGTCCCAAGATTTCTTTATCAAGAGATATCCACGTTATTTCAAAAAATAAACAAATGAAATTCAGGAAATTTCAACCATACCCCTAAGGCTTTGCAGCTGCACCCCCAATGCCCCTTTGCGCCTTTCCACCCCTAAGTAATCATCCCCTACTTTTTTTTTTCAAATGACACCCCAATATTTTTTTTACTCGGCAGGATTATTGACTTCTTTCTGAATACAATGTCACACGATTTTTTTAAATCGAGACATATCTAGCACGCCGAAAACAATAAATATCATAACAAACGAGGATCGTCAAGGAGTTGCAATTGCTTGTTTTTTGTGTTAATGTTTCCTCCAACCACCTTAACTAGTAATACCGGTGTTACTGGATTAGGTATTAATAATAATAATTGCTTCTGTGATTTTAATGTCATATTAAATGTTAATTGTAATTCCTTGACAACCCTCGTTTGTTATGATATCGTGTTGTTTTTAGCGTGCTAGATATGTCCCGATTTAAAAAAATCGTGTGACATTGTATTCAGAAAGAAGTCAACAATCCTGTCGAGCAAAAAAAATATGGGAGTGTCATTTGAAAAAAAAAAGTAGGGGATGATTACTTAGGGGTGGAAAGGCGTAAAGGGGCATTGAGGGTGCAGCTGCAAAGTCTTAGGGGTATGGTTGAAATTTCCCGAATTTAATTTGTTAATTTTTTGAAATAACGCGGATATCCCTTGATAAAGAAATCTTGGGACACCCTGTATAGATAGCTATGCGAAAGATTGTCTGAGCGGCCGAATTTTCCAAGTTTATAATATCCCTACAGGATAACATGATCCAATCGATCAAACGCTTTGCTTTCGATGTACACCACGTCAACTTGAGTGCCAATTTCCAGGGAGTTGGCTAAATACTGGATAATACACACTAATAAGTTTGTTGTTGTTGGACGTCCCTTAACAAAACCATGCTAAAAAATCGAAATTTATGATATTAAATAATAGTTTTGTAGGTAGCATTTGTTTTAGTTTCACATTTGGGTCAAGCGTCGTTTTAAGGTATAATCCCTTTTGATTTTCTGTTTACAGCGCCACTGACCTTGTCCGCAATCACGGCACAATGTCTAGCACAGATCGAAGGGTAGATGCAGTTCACCCCGTATATGAGTCAACCCCTGAGAGCGGACGCGTGGACCGTCGCTCCGAGGCAGGCCGCAACGTTCCCACTGAGCAACCACCTCGGCCAGAGCCGAGCTACCAGGGGTGGACGTATAAAGGGGACAAATCTCCTCTATAATACGTTATAGGGAGCATGGTAAGGGAAAGGGATGATCTGAGGGTGTTATTGAAATTCTATATCGGTTCCAGACTATGAGTGTACTCTACTCTCATGTATTTTGTTTGTAGTAGGTACATGCATGATCAGTTTATACAGACAGACCATTTTTTATCACATTCTCTGTCTATACAGAGTCTTATATTATTTAATTTATTTTAGAAATTAAACCTGGAAATGAATTACTGAGGAATATGAATGCTCCTTAACTATATTATTACGTTCAAAGCCGTTCTTTACATTAGGTACATTAAATTACATTAAAATTTGATCTATTTATAGGGCTAAATTAGCCCCTTACTATACAACAAATGAAAATGCCAAATTTTAACAATAATAGGTAAAGGATATCAAAAATTACTGCATATTTAATATATTTCGAAATTGACGATTATTTAATAAAAGTTTAACACCCTGTATCTCAAAAATAAAGCGTTTTAGAGCAATTCTTTATAGAAAAAAAATACAATCATTATTACGTGTTCTATACCGTTGGCCGTGGAGTTATGAACATACAAACTGGAACACTGTATTATATTCAGGTGTCCCTGAAATGTATTTACATCTTACTACCAAAAAATGTTCCTCGGATGAAACTAAGTCGATTTAAGTCTACCTATCTTTGTACGAAATTGCTTGGTTTTGGTATGACGTTATGGTTTATAGGACAAAAAGTGCAATACTAAAATTACTCAAGACGTTAATTAATTGGCGTTAGATCATAGGATTTTCAGGTCTTACATTTTTTGAACTTCTACGCCAATGGAATTGAAAATTTTTATACGGTAGATTAGTCGACTCATTTTCGAAAAAAAGGTACTCTTGATAAAAGTCGTCTAATCTTATCGTTTAAAAATAAGAGAAAAAAGGGACATGAGAATATCAGCAATACCTATTATGTATTGTTCTGTAAGCAATAAAAAATGTGTCTTGTCTACTAAACCTTCTAATTATTGTAGGTACTAAACACCAATTATATGGAGCAATATTTTGAAAAAATAATTATAATTGAAAGGAGAATAAAACGTTAAAAGATTGGTTTGATATGTCAAAACGAGAGTTGGTTTTGTTAAAATAATTTGTAACTTTTTTTAGAGAGTGGGTAGACTTTTTTTGGCTAGACAAACGAGGACAAATCGTGAACAAACGAATGCCGTATGCATTTTATGAAAATTCGCACCTTCAGGATGCCAACTTAATTTAGGTGTACCTATATACGTCTTGGGCAGGTGACCAACTTCTCAGTATGAAAATTACCATTAGCAGGAATATAGGGGCATTTTTCTTAACAATAGTTACGTCGAATGTTTTATATGTATAAATAAAAAAACGGAAGCACAACATCTGTTTGTTTACGCATGTATGTAGAGGTCGTTTAAGTCTAACATTGATCTAAAATTTTAAATAAACCCTATACCGATTTCACAACCATAAGTAGGTAGTAATAATAAGTATAGTTTATCAAAGCGTAAGTACCTATATACACAGATAATAAGTATTTAAAGGCAGCCGCTCCTGCAAAAGTATAAATGAACAGATGGTAAGATTATTATTCCCTTTTTCACCCTTTTTCGCTTATACTTTACTTTTTCTACTTCTTGGTCTATTAGTCATCGACAACGAATTGCTTTGAAAGGCAAATTGGCTTATCTCCTACCACACACAGAGTGCCGACGGATTACTGTCAAGTTAGGCTATTTAGAAGTAGGTACCTAATTTTAAAATGGTGGTCAGTTAGCATTGTAAACTAACCCGCACATATTCTTTGAAGCTTGCCGTCTATGGAATAGGTATAAGAAATAATAAAATGCAGGGTGTTTAAACTTAACAAAAAATATTTTTTCTTATAATAACTTTGATAGTACCTATGTACCAATTTTTGTATAATTTTATGCACATCGGCTTGCATCATAAAAGACATTTTTTGTTGATGTATGTACATTTATTCAGTTCAACCCAGTGGCGTACGAGATAGATAATTTTTAAGTACATTTTCGGTAGATTTTTTTTAAGAGAAAAACGTTTCGCTATTTTTTTCCATAAAATAAAATAATTTTAGAAATATTAATTGATATTTGAGCTAACGGGTTCTTTAAATTTTTTCCGATTAATTTAAATATAAAATTCGCTTTTCTTTTTTTCAATAGAAGAGGGAGCATCGGTCTTAACTGTATAGGTAAGACATAGCTGCTCCACTCTGGTAATTTGGCTTCGAGAACGAACTCATACAGCCACAGGACACATTTGTAAAAAAATAAATAGCCATATAAACGAACACAAAACAACCAAATCGAGCTGGGATTCGAACCACAGACGTTTTGCAACGTCAAACGGCTTCAGTCAGTGACCTTAACCGCTGCGCCACCGCCTGCTCTATCCACTTTTCTGCTGAACCTTGTTGGAAAATGTCTCGTCTAATTTTTTTACACGAGAAAAGTAAATCGGACAAGCAAAATCAAGGGGCCTGTTTACCCAGAAAGGTATGACGTTTTCGAAAATGTTTCTTAATTTTTATAAAAAACAAAGGCGTGACATTTTTTCAAAAATTATCAGTTCAAATCTAATGCATACGCCACTGGTTGAACTAATAAAAATTGTACATCAAAAAATGTCGCTTGGGGCATATTTAGAAAGTGTAAACAAAACGTCACAAAAATATCTAGGTTGCTATCAACTTTATTAAAACTCCAACACCCTAGATTTTCAAAAGTAAGTCATTTTAGGACCTGTAGTTTAAACCCATTGAACCTGTTTATCTAAAAAAAAACCTTCTTGCGCATCAAACGCAGAAATAGTGTATTTTTATGCGATTCAATTATGAAAATTTTTGCCGCCTTTTAAATTGGCTTTCTGAATTTTTCCATAGTCAGGTCGAATTTGCGTAGTGGTTTACTGTGAAAATTCATTTCATTTCGTTTGAAAGCGTGCAATAAAATAGATTTTTACACATAATAAGCCAAAAAAAAATTGACAAAATTCAACAATTTCGTCCCTTTTCCTATATATATATTCGTTTGAAATTACAAATTGCAGTCTTACGATACATGTTGTTTAGTTTATTAAATTCCTATACCCGCTACTGACTAACGATAAAAAGTTACAGGCGAGTTCTGAAAATCGAACATTTGAAATTTTAGAGAAATAAACATCATGTAAAAAAATAATAATCGAATAATCGAATAACTCCGCCATTTCTCTTATTTGCTTCTTGAAATTTTTGAGAGTTAAAGTTTATTAGTGTAGTTGTCTACTCTGAAAATTTCAGGTAAATTCTCTCAAAAATGTGCTCATAATCAGTTAAATAAATTTAGCCATTTTTACCATTTTCTTACCCACGCCACTAGCTTATTATTAAATAGTGTATTTTTATGCGATTCAATAATAAATATTTTCTTCCTATTTTTTTTATAATGAATATAATGAAAAAATAATCCGATTTTTCTACCTATCAAAAAAAAAAGAATGATACACTCTCGTGGTTTCGAACCCGCACCAACAGTTTACTAAGAAAGGATGTAATGAACTGATCCACGATGCGTTTCATATTTCTAGTGATGATGGGGTAGATATATTATGTAGTAAGTCAGGTACCTACACCTACTCATTTTATTTTTTAAACTGGTCGTATCTTTGTTATTAAAAGACCAATTTGAATACTTTTTTCACCTGCATGTAGGTGATTTAATAGTCGTTGCGATTGTTTTTCTAATTTTCAGAACCATTCATAATTGAATGTGAAAAAAAATAAAAAAGAAATTGCGAACCATTTCATCAATTTAATAATTTTATATAAGTGTAAGCTAATTTTGCACAAGCGAAAAACTTTTTTATTTTTCGTTTAAAGTGCTACATTAATCGAGGCGAATTGAAGTTAAGACATCAAATTATATGTTAAAGCAAAAAAAAATGGAAAATTTCGGTTCAACTTCTTCAAAAATGGACTCATAAACGGTTATAGAATTGACACATTTTCGCCCTTTTTCCTACCCACGACACTGGCTTATTAATGGAAAATATGCTAATTTTATTGCATTAACTCAAAGTTCCAATAATTTTCTTCAAATCCTGTTAATTTGATTTCAAAGTTTTTTTGACATCTTGCTCATACGGGGGCTCAAAAAATTGGACCTTTTCCGAAAATTCAAATGGCTGCCATTTTGAAACGGCTCGGCCGATTTTGCTCAAGTGCAATACCAGACCACTCCTTGTGGATATCTTACTCCCACAAAAATTTCAGCCCCCTAGATTGAAAACTGCGGCCAGAAACCGTGCCTCAAGGACCGTATGTTTGGAACTTTGAAAGGACACCCTGTAGAAGTAACGTGACTTTTGGAAATTTTTTCAACGAAAATCTAAAGTCATTCCAGAGCTATACAAGAATCCAAAATTTCATTCACTAATCTTGAAAGATAAAGCTACAGGAGCGTTTTGAAAATCGAAAAATCGTGATTTTGGAGAAATAAATATATATATAAATATATATATATATATATATATATATCGTGGGCAGGTGAATTTTGGAAAACTACTTTTTCGTGATCTGGGGGTCAGGATCGGTGGACATTTGATGAGTTTGGGTGATTTTCGAAAAGTGATGTCGTCCTCAATAGTGTATTTTTTGTTAAAAAATACACTAAAAAAGGTCAAGATATAATAATTGTATACAGGCCGGGTGCATCTTTAATATTGCAATAAAAATAGAAAAATATTCTTATTTGTTCAAAAATAAATAGGTTCCCGAGATACCTTATCCTCGAAAAACTGGAGAAATAATCTTTTTTTGCACCCTGCATCTCAAAAACGGTGTACCTATTTTCGGACACATCTTAATGAGAATTTTTTGTTTGGGAATTAGAGAAAACTTGCGCTATTTTGTGACCATCTCGGATCAGTCAAAACATACAAGATATCTGTGATCGTTCCTGAAAGATCCTGAAAAACTGAAAAATCAAGATTTCCTATTTTTGACATCTTTCTTATTATTTAAAATATTAAATAGTTTTTGCTAGCCTACACAAGACGTCAAGAGCTATTTTATCGCTTTGACATTAAAAAAAAAATTTCAAAACCAACTAGATCCTAGAGTTTTCATAGTCAACCAAATTTTCTTATGTCCGCCACATTGTTTTTCATGTCATTCTGTACTAAAAAAAAATTGAAGAGAGCAAAAATCTATCACAGTCAAAAAAATTCTTTTTTTTTTTGCAAAAAAAAAGTGTGATCACCGAAGGACGACGTATGACGTCGCAATATGACGCGTTACACTACTTGACTTGCGGTTATTTAGGACATTCTGTTGAAGAATTGAAGAAATCCCATCTAGAAAGGCCATCATCTAGGTAGTGAATAATGGCCATAATCGCGAATGTAATAGGTACTATACGTTTTCTACTCTTTTATAAAATAAAAAAAATTAACAATATAAAATATTAATCAAATACTTTGTTATTTATTTTACTGCTTGGAACAACTTCCAGTACCGAGTATCGACTGTGCACGCGTGGATTTTGAGAAATGTCAGTTATCGTTCCTATTCACAGCTTTGCTCTGTTTATCAAATTTACAGCTTTTGATTGGTCCACGAGCGGGTATTACGAATTGCTAATATAGTTGTGATTGGACAAGAGCCCGGTATTATGAACCTACGAATAATAACCTTCATAGTTCATCCAAAAAGCTCTAATGATTGGAATATTATTCAATAATAAGAGTAGAAAAACATAATTTCATTTTTCTACATTTGGAAAGAGCAGTTCAGAAATATAGAGTAAATACGATTATACCATATACCTATAAACCTATAACTGATAAATTCACAGCGAAACCGAGAAACCGTCGAGAGAGTATTTTTCCCCCAGAAGGGCAAATCACGTAGGAAATATGAAATATTCAAACCGCCAACTTTCCTTCTTTCTTGAATGATGAAACTTATTTATTTGTCCGCAGAACGGAGTACCTCTACGTACTTCCATTATTAAGCTCAAAGACGACTACCAATTTATTTGAGTGGTAGAAATCTTATTCAATTCGGGTTTTCCATTTGGCGCTAAAAGCAATAGGCATTGAACGAAAAAACTCCAGAAGTTCTTTTTATGGACTATGTATCATTTAATAATGTAGTTCCATATGGTTCAACCTTTCCGGTATAAGCAAAAAATAGAAATTATGTGAATTGAAAATAAAATCAAGTCACCTATAAGGACTATTATTTAGCATTTTTTACTATCGTCTCTTATTTATTTTTTTACAGTCCGGCATGTCATTATTTTTTTAGGCATACCTAATGGCATTTTTATTGGAGTTATTTTGTAAATAGAAGACGAACTAAAATACAGTTATTGGTATTAAGGTGAAATCCATAGGGTTTTTTTTTTAAATCAAGCGTGCTTTAGTGTTATATATGTTCATTTAAAGTCGGGCTTTTTTAGTATACATAATATATTCCGTTAGGTTGCATGAATACCTACCTTTTTTAGAATTCAAGGAAGAACATGGCAATCTGTTTAAACCCTTTGAAAGTTGTGTAACAATAAAAGACCTCAATAAAACATGGGATATTCAACCTTTTTAAAAATAACTGCCTCTATCTCTCCAGGACGCAAAACACCTATTTTTTATAGTGCCGCTAAAAAAACTGTTATTTCTAGAAAGTGGTCTAAAACTCAAACCGTAGGTTGGCCGTAGTCGGTTTTTCATGTCATAAAATACACACTCTTGGCTAATTTTATTATATTAATGTCCAGAGCTAAACGAGAGACCCGGACGAGATTCTATAAATAAATTAATATTTAATATAGATTTTATAAATGGTGTAAAAAGCCTTCCGACATCAGAGAATTAACTCACTTACTATAATTCATATGGCAATTGCAGATTTTTTCAGTTATGAATTTATGCGGATCTACATGTATGTATCTACACTGTGTCTCTTGAATTTCTGGACATAGGGAATTCCCATGTTAAAATAAACTATTGTAAAAATTGGCTCCCCTAATTATTATAAAATAAAATGTCAAATATAAAACTTCTTAAGGAAAAAAAGCTGCTTCTTATGCTATAATTGGATTTTCATTTGGTTCATCCGTTTTCAAGAAAACCAGGAAAAACTGAACGGTTTTTCGTAGTTTTTCAAGGTTGCTTTGCTTTTGACAGATAATGCTAATAAGATAATAATAAATCTCTAATATTTCTAAGTGCAATTATTGCCAGAGTAATGTCAATAAATTTTACTTTTTCTTCAATGGTGTTTTGGTGCAATGGTTTTTCTTCAATAATTCATTTTTATAAACAAGTTTTCCTTTAAAAAGTAATACTTTGCCACTTAAAGTTTTAATAATGAATGAATTACTTTTAAACAATCAGTTATTGACAATAATTAATAATTTTTAGCATTATCTGTCAAAAGCAAAGCAACCTTGAAAAACTACGAAAAACCGTTAAGTTTTTCCTGATTTTCTCGAAAACGGATGAACCAAATGAAAATGCAATTTTAGCATAAGAAGCAGCTTTTTTTCCTTAAGAAGTTTTACATTTGACATTTTACTGTAAAATAATTAGGGGAGCCAATATTTTCAATAGTTTATTTTAACATGGGAATTCCCTATGTCCAGAAATCTAAGAGACACAGTGTATATGTATACAGTGCATTTATTTTAAGTGTTGCCATAGGGAATAGCATGTAAAAAAATACACCCTATGTTAACTTATGTTGTCTTGTACTTTGGAAGTCGTTTTTAATTTTCAATAATAGTACACGTCATCTACTTTACAATACGACCTTTCAGAAAAGCCGGTCATTGTTCAATTTTATGATACAGGCTGTCCCATTGAGGTGAAAAAACTGCAAGAAACGGTAAGAGATACGAAGTCGGCTAAATTACAAAAAAGTTGCGCTGTTTTGAGACGAGTATTTTGCAATTTTTTTTTTCTCAATATTTCCAGAATTTCCTGAAATATCCTGAAAAAACTTGAAACATGCAGATTTATTATTTTAGCCATATCTTCTTTATTATTTAAAAAAAAATTATTATTTTTTTGTAGGTTTACATAAGCTGTAATGAGCTACTTATTTGACGTTTCAAAAATTTCCAAAGCCGACTAGATCTTGGGATTTCCAAAGTCAACTTTGGTTTTTCTTATTACCGCCATATTGTTTTTCATGCCATTCGCTATAGAAAAAATCAAGGAAACAAAAAATCCATTACATTGCAAATAAGTTTGAAAAATTTTTTTCTTCTTTTTCAAAAATATCGAAAAAAATTGTTTTACCGAATGTCAAAAAGTGCATTTTTTAAGTGTTGCCATAGGTAATATAATATAAATTCATAAATAAAAAAACAATAAAACCCAAATAACTAAGCAATAATTTCTGTTAGTTTGCTTAGTTATTTGGGTTTTATTGTTTTTTTTTTATTTTTGAATAAAAAATGTTCACAATACATGTTCTCTAATAAATTAATAATTTTAACTCACTTTGTTTGTTCTGACTCCTTTATTAAAGTTTAATAATTCAAATGAGTACTAAATAATAAAATTTAAAAAGGACCGGTTTTTGACATGTTGTATCGTAAAGTACCTACATGACATTCATGTAGGATATACTATTATTGAAAATTTAAAACGACTTCTAATTCTAAATTACAATGGGTACGACGTAAGTTAATATAGGGTGTAATTTTTTACATATTATTACCTATGGCAACACTTAAAAAATGCACTTTTTGACATTCGGTAAAAAAAAATTTTTCGATAAATTTGAAAATGAAGAAAATTTTTTTTTTAATTTTTTTGCAATGTAATGGATTTTTTGTTTCCTTGATTTTTTATATATCGAATGGCATGAAATACAATATGGCGGTAATAAGAAAAACCAAAGTTGACTTTGGAAATCCCAAGATCTAGTCGGCTTTGGAAATTTTTGAAACGTCAAATAATTAGCTCATTACGGCTTATGTAAACCTACAAAAAAATAATAATTTTTTTTTAAATAATAAAGAAGATATGGCTAAAATAATAAATCTTCATGTTTCAAGTTTTTTCAGGATATTTCAGGAAATTCTGGGAATATTGAGAAAAAAAAAATTGCAAAATACTCGTCTCAAAACAGCGCAACTTTTTTGTAATTTAACCGACTTCGTATCTCTTACCGTTTCTTGCAGTTTTTTCACGTCAATGGGACAGCCTGTATCATAAAATTGAACAATGACCGGCTTTTCTGAAAGGCCGTATTGTAAAGTAGATGACGTGTACTATTATTGAAAATTAAAAACGACTTCCAAAGTACAAGACAACATAAGTTAACATAGGGTGTATTTTTTTACATGCTATTCCCTATGGCAACACTTAAAATAAATGCACTGTATGTTTAAAATTACATATTTTAATATAAATTTAATTCTTGCGAAACGTTTCCGCATTGCATGTGTCAAAAACAGGAACAAATAAATAGTAAACGACTTAAGAGTAAACTATGCGCCTAAAAAAGTTCTTTAACATTAACAGAAGGTTTCAAATGCGAAATTATTGTAGCCACACACAACAAAGCTAATATGCAACTCCACACAGGCAAATCCACCAAAAGGAAGTCTTTTGGTCGTAGGTGCATGCATGGTTATAATTTCGCATTTGAAATATTCTGTCAGTTCTCAACAACCTTTCCAAATGACATTTTAACATAGCATTATAGACAATAAGAGTTTACTCTCTAGTGTTTTTTACTATTTTTGATAACACCACGTAAGAACCTGACCTCCCCAAGCAGGCAATTTCGCTTTCTTCGTTGGTTTCTAGGTTTGAGAAAATTAATTTCCAGAAACTGCTTGTAAGAATAAAATTTACTGAGTATCTAGCTCATAATAAAAAATTTCATATAATATGCTTCCAACTTTCTGCCGGACCCTGCTGTTATACTCTGGGTGTTTCCGAAATGAGTGCCATAAAATAAGATTTCCCTGGACCAAAATAAGTCAAAAAAAAAAGGAAAAAATCCCAAAAAGTCCCAAATTGCATTGCTTTCAAGACACAGGGTGTCAAAGTTTAATAAAAAAAGTAATTTGTATCGTATTATGAAACCGTTCAAAACATTTTGAACCAATTTGTTATTAGGTAATACACATGTTAGATGTAAGTAATGTTAGAAATAAAGTGTAGGAAATATTCAGAGAGTCATAAATACCCATTTATACAGTGACAACGTTTTAGCCCCCTCCCTCCCTTCTTTTAATTCTGAACATGTGATAGAAATTTCATACAAAAACCAAATCCCATTGCGGAAAGTCTACTACTTTTTGACGTAAAACTAATGCGTCAAACGTCAAAGATGACGTTGCAGTCCCCGCCAATTTTAAAATTTTAAATTGCATGATCATGTGAGGGCCATGTGAGGGTCATGAGAGACCTCTCTTTTTAAATTTATTTAATAAATCATCAACACAAAAATGAGGTTAGTAAGAATGTTTAGATAATACCTACTACTTATTCGTGTTGTTTATAACCCAATCAGTTTGATGACGAATAAACCAAACCATTAAGAATTCCCATAACATTTAGAGCAAATTAAACTTTTCTTTGTTTTCCGAAGATTTGGACATAATTCTGTCTATGGAAAAAAGTTCCTCTTAATGTGATTTTTGAGATACAGGGTGTCACAAAAGACTTTTTTTTCAAAGATATAATATCTCGGAAATCGTTTGAGATATAGAGCTTAACTTTTGTGCATAACTTTACCATTGCATGAAATTAGCTACATTTTTAATGCTATAACTAATTTTTTTCATATGAAAGTATAGGGCTCTTATTCTATTAGATAAGGTTACCTGGATTATAAAATTATACTGATTTAGTCTACTATTATTATTCTAAGTCAAAGAATATTTCGTATACTCTAAGCAGAAAAATTAATTTCCGACATTACCCACCACAATTTTCACAGTCAACTGGGGAAATGTTACTAAATATAAGCACCCGGGGATTGAATAGGATAGAATAGACATCTACACCTATAGGTACATATTATTTATGTATCTTTCATTTAACTGTAAACTGGTCCCTTTACCTTCATATTTATCAAGTTAAACCGTCATCATAGCCATAGAATCAGATGAATTAACGGTATGAAATAGTCTAGGCCTGAGGCGTCCACGCAATCCTGGTTGATGCTAATGGCCCTACTGACTCTTATTAAGGCACGGAAACTGCACGTTGCCAATTTCCCTTGTCATTTCAACGGTAAATTACGCCCGTGACCAGAGTCTTGATGGTCTAGTTGACTGGGCCAGTCCGGAACCAGGCGTTTTCCGATAAATCTAGAAACGATTACCTGTATGGGGAATACGCAAATATGACGAATTTCCATCATCAAAGATTGTATAGTAATAATTGTTTTCGGTAACCTAGGATGCAGTTATTATTGTTGATTGTGTAATAGATTTTCAAAAATTAACCTCTTTTGCATGATAATAGGTAATATAGTCATAATTAGAGCTTCGAATACAGGTTGTCCCAGCTCATTATTCGAAGCGGTCTCTGTAGGCCAAACGATGGATTTTTAAATATTTCTTTTTACAAACTCTTGTACAAGGTCACAATGGTCAATATTTAAAATTATTTTGGACTATACGACAGGTGTCCTATATGAGAGTAATAACATATCAAAGTTATGTTTTTTTTCGAATGACATACGGTATATGTATTTTTTTTGGTTTTTCTGATTCTTAAGTGAAAATAAGGTTAACTTTTTGAAAATTTTTCCCTAGGTATACCTATTTTTAATGGTTTTCGAGATATTTCGATTTTTTCAGAAAATCGAAGTTGCACTTTAGCATCAGTGCATGAAAGTGATTCATGGACAAAGTATGCACTCCATGCAGAAGGATTTTTTGAGCAAAATTCATTTTGTTCAAATGGTACCATTATTGGTACCGAGGTATTATCTACTAGTCCACCTAATAAGTAACATTTTGGTGTGCCCATTTTGCTATATGATATTATCTCAAAAAATAAGGGAAAAAATAGGGGTGAGCCATGCCTCTGTGACACCCTGCAGATACCGTCTTGGGTGAATGGTAAGAGGTATAGGATATTATTGAGTGGACATGGATAAGATATTAATCACATATGTGAACGCGAGAAGAGACGGCAATAGATAAGCGCGATATGTTGTCCAACCTGTCAATTCTTAATTAATTTGTCCTAATGTCACAAGTCGTGGCACAAGTTTCAAATTATCATTGTCACTTCGTTAATTTACAGATTTCTTCGTACAGATTCGGTATAGCTATGGAGCCTTACAACTTTTCTTTTGAAAAAATTAAAAAAGATGAAAATATTGGAAAATCTGTCACCTGCTTTAAATCATGACCGACTACTTTGTTAAAAATGTAATATTTCGAAACTGAAGAAGATTGATTCTTTTTTAAAGCGACAAGAGCAGCCAGCGGATAAACTCCAATAAAAGTTGTCCGATGTGATGGCACACTGATCCTGACTAAACAATTTCATTTCATGCGATTTGATTCATACATTTATTTCCAACTCGAACCAGATGTGGTATCACAGTTCCTCAATCTTAGCCTATCACCATAATAAATTCTGAGCCTATACTAAGTGAAGCGAACTATCAAGACGCGAGTTATAATACATAGGTACCTACTTCCTTCTCACTCGCGTTAATCTTTTTAGAATTGTCCACGATTTTTCGAACAATATACGTCCCAATTTAACTCGATTGGCTTATATGCAATGCTACAGAAGAAGTAAGATACACAGGGTGTTAAAAAAAGAACACCTTATCTAACTCTTTTTCTTTTGGTTTTGTATATACTTTCTATCGTTTGTTTGTACATAAAAAAAATATGCAGATGCAAAATGTTAAAATAATTTGAAAAATCCTCCGTATCTTCGAAACCGTCAATTTGCGGACCAATGTTTATTGAGATCTTTTGACTTATTTTGGTCCATACTGTACCCTCTCCTAATATTCGATAGTTATTTTTTAACCACCCTGTATAAAGAGATGATGTATCCTTAGTTGCCACGAAGGGCAACACTCGCTGGACAAACTATATTTTCACAACTTTTCAACGCACTGTTATAAGTTTTTTATACCGGGTGATGCGTTGACGAACGCAGCATAGGAAAAATTTCATTTGGAAATTCTAAAATTGCAATTATTGGCTTCACTAATAATAATAATAATCAAATCGTATTTGGATGTTTTGGATTTTTCACCGATCACTTTTCTATAAAGTCCGTCGTTTAGGAATTCACATACATTATGACAGATATGCGCTGGACAACCGTCCACGTGAATCCAAATAGTTTGGTGTCCCCTATAAAACTGGAGCTATTTTCGTTCTGTAATAACACCAGCAATCGTCCTTTATTGGCTAGCGTTTCGTTCAAGAAAAATAATCATAACGTGATAACCCAAAATTCCGGTCCAAACATTAACTTTTTACTTTTTGTGGATGAGTCCTGGTTTGTATCACGTTATGAGGATTCCCTACACTCCAGGCCTAAAAAGTATACAGGGTGATTCATAATATGTGCGCAGGATTTCAGGATAATGATAGCTCGTTTAAAAATATGAAAAAAAGATTTTATTAACATGGGTTCGAAAACGCACCATTTTCGAGATGCAGGGTGTCAAGAAAATATTTTTTTTTTTTTACAATTTCTCAGGAACCCTTTCAGATATAAAATTGAATTTTAGTATACATCTTATCATGAATATTATTTATACTTTTTGAGCTCTGATTAAATTTATTTCATACGGCAGTGGCGGAGATTTTGATGTTGCTTAAAATTTTTTGCCCATAATTTCTACGACACTGCAAAAATTGGCATTGTGGAAGCACATTTTAAACTGTCAATGTTTTCTACATATAAAGGTGCTCTTGGTCAAATACTCTAACGTGAACTGTTTTCGAGAAAAAAAGCATTTTATGATGAAAAACATAAAAGTGGAAAAATGTTTTGCTTTGATCACTTGTTTTTGATCATTTTTTTATGATTTTTTTTCACTGCCACATATTTTTTTTACTTTGCCGTCAACGTAGATAATATTCGTAATAATGACAAGATGTGTACATACAAAAGCTGGGCTCTGTATCTCAAACAGTTCCTAAGATATCGTCAAAAAACTGAAAATAATTAATTTCTTCGACACCCTGTATCTCGAAAACGGGACCATCAATGTTTAATAAGTTTTTTCATATTTTTGAACGAGTTATCACATCCTGAGCTCCTGCTTTATTGTTATTTAGAAATCTATTCTCCTCTTCGTAATCAATGCAAAGATAACACACTATAATAGTGGTGTTATTGCTAACCGCTGACAAAGATAAAGATACATTTTGAAATTAAAATAAAAATCCACCTACTACTAATAGCTTTAATCCCAGGAAAAGATAAGTTGCAGTTTAAAATAGCGACCTAGTTGCTGTTTTTACCATTCTACTCTTCAAAATTGTTCAAACTGTCGACCAAAAATTTTCTTTTTTTTTTCTAAGTAATAGTCTAACGACAGTTAAATGATCAATATTGCGATTTAGAGCCATTCCTTGTAGTATAGCGTGTGGATTATCTTGCACTTCAAGAAGTATATTCAATTTCGGATCTTAAAATATTTGAGGCAGACCTTGCCGAGGTAAATTAATAAAAAAAAAAGATTTGATCGACAATTTGATCAACATCTATGAGTATAAAATGGCAAAAATAATAGTAACAGATAATAGAACCAGACTTTATTATTACCTACTGACTTATAAAGTTTTATTATTGGATTGTCAAAACGTAGAAACGTCATTATTGTTTAGGCAAGGCATGCTATTTTGTGATTAAACATTAACAATTACTTGATTTTTACTGAAGAATTTTAGAAAACGACGTGAAATTAAATTAATTTCTGATGTCAAGCGTTATGCGCAATAATTTTAGCTTCATTTTGATACCAAAACCATTTCTGTCAGTTTAAACGGCGAGCAGGAATCCTCAAAAACCTCTTTCGCAATGCTAATCCCCTATGGCCCGCTTTGAAAATCAACACCCTGTATGTTAAACAAAACTAAAAGATTAAGAGAAAAACGCTGCGAAACATTTGAAACGACACCTGATTTGCTGTATTTGAAAAACATATTACAAAAACTTTAAGAAAAAATAACATTTTCCATACAAATCCAATACTTATACTGATTCAATCCAATAAGCAAGAATCTCTGTGGTTTTTATAGGTTTTCAGGTAGGTATTATAGTTTAGGAACATTTTTACTGGGGAAAAAATTTGCATACTTCCACATACCTATACCAAAAACGTGGTATATTTAACAATTGGCTGGGAAGATTCATCATAATAGCCGTTTTACTGTTCGACTTTACTTAAATTTTACAACACCCCTAAACTTTATGGGATATAACTATTATTTAGAAAAAGGTATGATTTACAACTGTGGTCGCCCACGGACATAAAACTATATTCACACAATAGAAAGACCCACTTTCTGACTTTCTCTTCTGTTAATAAATATTTCCATTTTATAGATCAGGTAGTGGCTTCCCGTTTCTGAACAGTCGAACCGATCCGTGGATTTCAATAGGGCCGGTTTCATTTGAAGGCGGCATAATTTTATTACACCCTCAATAAAATCTGGAGTCACTCCAGGGTCTGTCATGGTTGGTCGGCGTGTTGGCCTTTATTTGTACACTATAGATGCACAGAAGCTAGAAGCAATATAACTTTGGGGAGATGCATCATAAAATTCTATAGTTCTATTTTAGGTAGGTAGATATGAAGCAGTTAGTCAATGCCGGCGACCTAGTTTCGAAATTCAAGCTGTTCTATGTTGCATCTGAGAAATCAACGTCCAGGATTATTAAATTCATTATAATGTATGCTATAATAAAAATGGACCGCGCATTCTCAATCTCTTTTTTTTTGAGGAAATGTGAATGGTGACAACCAAAATTGGCTATCGTCTTTTGTTTTTGAGTTAAGTATTGACAAAAACTTGATTTTTCGAAATTTTATTTCTCCAGTCTCTCTCATTTACCAGTAGAAATAGAAGAGAAAAATTCACACATTTTGCAGACAATTTTCTAAAAGGAATGCAGTGATGTAGCAATAAACAAAAAATAATATTCGAGCTACAACATGCAGTCATAGTTGGCTTTGGCACCATTAGAAATACAATTTTTACCCTAAAAATTTTCCATTTATTTTGATCTCACTAGAAATTTCTTAAAATTATATTTTCTAATTTGCTGAGACCAAAATAATGGAAAATTGAAAATGCTAATTTTGCCATTAAACTCAGTATCCGAGGTTATAGAAAACAATTTAGAACAACTTTTTCGAGTCACTTTTTTCAATATCTCTAACGCGAAGCAAAATATCGACAATTGGCTCTCTTTGCAAAGACGTAGTAGGCGGGGTGTTTAAAGATCAAATTTAAGTTAGATATCGTAAAAAGTGTGGCTCATCGGTCTGCGCATGACTGTACAAAATTTCGAACCTCGACTCCTTCAAATAGCGAAAATACAGGGGTGTATTCATTTTAAATGCGACACACTGTATAAAAGATAAAAAATTTAGGACTTGAATTTTCTTTTTTTTTTTGTATTCCAGCGCACACTGCTTGGCTAAAGGCTAATTTCTAACATATTTATTTTAGTTTTGAAAAATCAAGTTATATACCTATGACGTCATATGGTTCGCATCACGTTTTTTCTTCAATTAATTCGACGAATCAAAATGATTTTTTTTTCGAAAAGACAAGAAAAATATTTTTTCTTTAATGTGCCGTCTTTTCATTTTTTTTTTAATGTGACTTGTTGAAGCCAACTGTTACAAACATAATATATACCTATCAGAAAAAATTCAGATATAAAATTAAAACCCAAGAAAGTGTCAGAAATAGGGCGATAGATTCAATCTCGTCTATATACAAAATTAGCGATTTTCATGTTATGTTTGTGGATCTTTTAAGTTAAGTTCCGACAAGTTTGGAATATTAAAACTGCATGCCGCGTTTGGAATGGGTAAGTATCACTTTAATTAAAACTTTTCAGAAGTTCTAAACGATCGATGTTGTTTTAACAGCAGTAAAGCTGCAGACAGGTTTTATCTGTCTCTATCGGTCCCTGTTTGTTTAAACTATCATGGAAGGCCATGAGATGGACTGACGATCTCCCGGTGATGTATGTGTCTCACATTCTGGTCAGTGGATGACCGCAAACGGTGCCGATTGTGCAGTCAGTGTGACACATTCCAAGGTAATGTATTACTATGTCAATTATACACAGATTCGGCATTTATTTCAGCCAAATGGGCCTAAACTGTGGCCATTGTTCACGCAGCCGGCACGGGTATTGAAAGATCTTTTGGTCTTTGTAAATTAACTATCTTGCTGTACAGTTCAGCTGTTGATGGCTGCTAGTTTCTGTTGGCATTTACATAGCTTTGGCACATGCAACTTTGTAGGCAATTTAGGTATGCAGATATGCGAGTAAATTAATAAAGGATATTTTTTTAGACAAAATAGTAAAATCAGGGTTAAGACTAGATTATCATTTCTATAACGATTATTAATCAAAATGTTTTTGAGCATGTTTAAAATATGAACATGTTTAAATTAAGCATTATCTGCGGCAGAAAGCGGAAAATAATTACTAAAAAATCAAGTTTGGAGCACACAAAAGCGACTGAGATGATCTATCTCATGCTCAAAAGTAAATTGATGCACTCGTTAAACTGGGGAGCTAAATACAGGGTGAGTCATTAGTATGAAAAAGCTTTATTATAAATAAACACCGGTTATGATCGTGATACCAAAATTAACCTAATGTTTTCGCAAATAGCAGGCCAAAAGTGCAGTTTGTAAAAGTTTTTTCAGATATACAGGGTGACCCTGTATATTACGGGTTACACAATAAAACTTTCATATTTTAAATAGGATAGGATATACATCAGTTTACGTGTGTTCTAATATCTCCATTCGATAAAATCCTATTCAGCCAACACGGTATAAAGCTTCCTTTAAAATAATATACCTACTAAAGCACTATTTAAAAACAAGCCAGCAGTTAAATTGGAGTCAAAAAGTGCTTTACAAATCTGTCGTCCTAGTAAAGATCAAATAAAATTTGAATGTAGTCTCTCTTTCCAGCATAAATTGTTTCAGGGCGTGCTTTTGTAGTGAAATAAACCCACGAGTTTTCCAGCGTGTTAGCCACAAAGGCGACGCAAGAGTACCGCATTCACTTATCAGAAATCCAAGCTATAACCATACCATATAACCCTTAAGAATGGTCATTCCCTTTTTCCCATTTATAAAACCGCTTTTCCACCAAATAAAATAAGAATCACAATAAAATAAAAGCCAGTTGACATTGTCCAGGGACGTTTAATTGTGTTGACTTTCAAGTAAGATAAGCTACCCCTTCTCGATAAAGTTTTGCTAACGTCGTAAAAAGACATAGGCGGAGTGGAGTATTTTTGTGGATACTTTTCGTCAGATTTTTCTTTTTGAAACTATGTATCTATAGATTCCACAATTGTATAATTGAATAATTGATCTTGCTGCCTAATATACAGGATGAATCGTGCTTAAACCATCTTGCAGAGAAAACTTTATTTGGTGAAAAAAGTGCATAAACATGTACCAAAAAAATGGTTCCTATATAAGAACGTTATAGAGCGATTAGTAGACAAAGATTTTGAAAAAAAAATTAAAAAGAGCTTCGATACTAACTATGCAGTTTCCTAGGAAACTATATAGGTATACAGCTTTTAAGCCAGAGTGGCTTAGATCCTTATTAATATTCACTATAACATTCATAGACCAAAAAAAAGGTTAGTTAGATAGCTCATTACAATCCACCAGTCCCACGATGGCACTGTACTACCAGAATTTTCCGGAAAGACGGATTGGTCCCGGTTAATACTGCAACCGTCCTTGGCCTGCGCGTTCTCTGGAATCCGGATGTGACCCCCTTAAATTTTTTCGTATGGGATACAATGAACCGTACCAATTGATTCATGTGATAAACGTGGAAAATAAATAAATACGGTTTTATTGCAAATACATTTTTTTTCGCGTTTATCTCGAAATTGGCACGGTTTACGAAAAATTTGCACCAAGTCAAAAAGTCCAAGAATTAAACAGAGAATTCGAATAATTATTGTTTATTGTAGAGTAAAGTCGGCACACAAAAAATTCGAGGGTGTTACCTTGGGTAAGGCCGGCAAAAGGTATTGAAAAACAATTAGGCAGCTCCAATTAAATATTGAGTTCTTGAAGTATAATGGATGCCCCAAATTTTAATTCATTATTTTTAAAAATTTTTGGGAGAAACTTGAAATAAAAAACAAAAAAAACCCTTCACATCCTGTATCTCGGAAACAAAAACTCTCACGCCGTGTATATTTTTATATAATTTTTTAATTATAATAAATTGTCGTCTTCAAGCCAGCAAAATTTTGATGAAAAAAATTCTTTTTGAAACAAAAATCCGGAGCTAACCTGGCCATACTGAAAATTTAATTTTCAGAGCTAACCTGGGCTGACCTGGGCTAACCTGGGCTAACCTGGGCTGACAACAAAAATCCGGAGCTTACCTGGCCATACTGAAAATTTAATTTTCAGAGCTTTTAAAAAAAAACTATAAGACAATTTGAAAAAAAAATATGCTAACCTGGGTTCCATTTTTTTTTTCAAAAATTTTTCCCTTAAAAATTAATTTAATTTTGTTTCCAAAATTTTTTCCTCAAAAATTGATTTTCAAAATTTTTGTCGTATAGTTTTTTTTTCAAAAGCTCTGAAAATTAAATTTTCAGTAGAGCCAGGTTAGCTCCGGATTTTTGTTTGTCAGCCCAGGTCAGCCCAGGTTAGCTATGAAAATTTAATTATCAGTAAGGCTAGGTTAGCTCCGGATTTTTGTATGTCAGCCCAGGCTAGTCCAGGTCAGCCTAGGTTAGCTCTGAAAATTAAATTTTCAGTAGGGCCAGGTTAACTCCGGATTTTTGTTTGTCAGCTCAGGCTAGCTCTGAAAATTAAATTATCAGTAAGGCCAGGTTAGCTCCGAATTTTTGTTTTGTCAGCCCAGGTTAGCCCAGGTTAGCCCAGGTTAGCTCTGAAAATTAAATTTTCAGTAAGGCCAGGTTAGCTCCGAATTTTTGTTAGTCAGCCCAGGTTAGCCCAGGTTAGCTCTGAAAATTAAATTTTTAGTAAGGCCAGGTTAGCTCCGGATTTTTGTTTGTCAGCCCAGGTTAGCTCTGAAAATTTAATTATCAGTAAGGCTAGGTTAGCTCCGGATTTTTGTATGTCAGCCCAGGCTAGCCCAGGTTAGCTCTGAAAATTAAATTTTCAGTAAGGCCAGGTTAGCTCCTGATTTTTGTTTGTCAGCCCAGTTTTTATTCAAAATTTTTTATTAAATTTTTTTTTCATATTTTTTCCAAAATTTTTAAAAAAATTTTTCATCGCAATTTTTTTTTCAAAATTTTTTCATCAAAATTTTTTTTCAAAATTTTTTCCCTAAATTTTTTTTCAAAATTTATTTTTAAATTTTTTATTCCAAATTTTTTGAATTTTCTTTTATTTTTTTTTTAAATTTATTTTTTCAATAAATTTTTAATTTTTTTTTTAATTCTTTCCATTTTTTTTTTAAATTTTTTCCTCAAAAATTGATTTTCAATTTTTTTTCAAAAATTTTTCCCTCAAAAATTGATTTTTAATTTTCAAAATTTTTGTCGTATAGTTTTGTTTTCAAAAGCTCTGAAAATTAAATTTTCAGTAGGGCCAGGTTAGCTCCGGATTTTTGTATGTCAGCCCAGGTTAGCTCTGAAAATTAAATTTTCAGTAAGGCGAGATTAGCTCCGGATCTTTGTATGTCAGCCCAGGTTAGCCCAGGTCAGCCCAGGTTAGCTCTGAAAATTAAATTTTCAGTATGGCCAGGTTATAGCTCCGGATTTTTGTTTCAAAAAGAATTTTTTTCATCAAAATTTTTTTTCAAATTTTTTTTTCAAAATGTTTTCCCTAAATTTTTTCAGTTTTTTATTCAATTTTTTTTTCAAAATTGATTTTAAATTTTTTTTCAAAATTTATTTTTTCAAAATTTTTTTTCATTTTTTCCTCCAAAATTTTAATTTCAAATTTTTTTCTTCAATTTTTTTTTTTAATTTTTTTTTTATTTTTTCCTCAAGTTTTTTTTTCAAACTTTTTGTCTTATAGTTTTTTTTTTAAATTTTCAGTACGGCCAGGTTAGCTCCGGATTTTTGTTTGTCAGCCCAGGTCAGCCCAGGTTAGCTCTGAAAATTAAATTTTCAGTAGGCCAGGTTAGCTCCGGATTTTTGTTTATCAGCCCAGTTTTTATTCAAAATTTTTTATTAAAATTTTTTTTTCATATTTTTTCCAAAATTTTTAAATTTTTTTTTCAAAATTTTTTCCCCAAGTTTTTTTTCCAAATAAATTTTTAAATTTTTTTATTCCAAATTTCTTGAAAATTTTTTTAACCTTTTTTTCAAAATTTATTTTTTCGAATTTTTTTTTTATTTTTTTTTCAAAAATTCTTTCTATTTTTTTTCAAAATTTTTTTCCTCAAAAATTGATATTAAATTATTTTTCAAAAATTTTTTCCTCCAAAATTTATATTAAATTTTTTTCAAAAAATTTTTTTTTTCAAAATTTTTTTTCAAAATTTTTTCATCAAATTTTTTTTCCAAAATTTTTTCCCTAATTTTTTGTCCAAATTTATTTTTAAATTTTTTTATTCCAAATTTCTTGAAAATTTTTTAAAATTTAATTTTCAGGCTTTTGAAAAAAAAACTATACGACAAAAATTTTGAAAATCAATTTTTGAGGAAAAAATTTTGGAAACAAAATTAAATTAATTTTTAAGGGAAAAATTTTTGAAAAAAAAAATGGAACCCAGGTTAGCATATTTTTTTTTCAAATTGTCTTATAGTTTTTTTTTCAAAAGCTCTGAAAATTAAATTTTCAGTATGGCCAGGTAAGCTCCGGATTTTTGTTGTCAGCCCAGGTTAGCCCAGGTTAGCCCAGGTCAGCCCAGGTTAGCTCTGAAAATTAAATTTTCAGTAAGGCCAGGTTAGCTCCGGATTTTTGTTTGTCAGCCCAGGCTAGCCCAGGTTAGCTCTGAAAATTAAATTTTCAGTAAGGCCAGGTTAGCTCCTGATTTTTGTTTGTCAGCCCAGGTTTTATTCAAAATTTTTTATTAAATTTTTTTTTCATATTTTTTCCAAAATTTAAAAAAAAAATTTTCATCGCAATTTTTTTTTCAAAATTTTTTCATCAAAATTTTTTTTCAAAATTTTTTCCCTAAATTTTTTTTCAAAATTTATTTTTAAATTTTTTATTCCAAGTTTTTTGAAAATTTCTTTTATTTTTTTTTTTAATTTATTTTTTCAATAAATTTTTAATTTTTTTTTAATTCTTTCCATTTTTTTTTAATTTTTTCCTCAAAAATTGATTTTCAATTTTTTTTCAAAAATTTTTCCCTCAAAAATTGATTTTTAATTTTCAAAATTTTTGTCGTATATAGTTTTGTTTTCAAAAGCTCTGAAAATTAAATTTTCAGTAGGGCCAGGTTAGCTCCGGATTTTTGTATGTCAGCCCAGGTTAGCTCTGAAAATTAAATTTTCAGTAAGGCGAGATTAGCTCCGGATTTTTGTATGTCAGCCCAGGTTAGCCCAGGTCAGCCCAGGTTAGCTCTGAAAATTAAATTTTCAGTATGGCCAGGTTAACTCCGGATTTTTGTTTCAAAAAGAATTTTTTTCATCAAAATTTTTTTTCAATTTTTTTTTCAAAATTTTTTCCCTAAATTTTTTCAGTTTTTTATTCAATTTTTTTTTTCAAAATTGATTTTAAATTTTTTTTCAAAATTTATTTTTTCAAATTTTTTTTTTCATTGTTTCCTCCAAAATTTTAATTTGAAATTTTTTTCTTCAAATTTTTTTTTCAAAAAATTTTTTTTTTATTTTTTCCTCAAATTTTTTTTCAAACTTTTTGTCTTATAGTTTTTTTTTAAAAGCTCTGAAAATTTAATTTTTAGTATGGCCAGGTTAGCTCCGGATTTTTGTTGTCAGCCCAGGTTAGCCCAGGTCAGCCCAGGTTAGCTCTGAAAATTAAATTTTCAGTATGGCCAGGTTAGCTCCGGATTTCATCAAAATTTTTTTTCAAATTTTTTTTTCAAAATTTTTTCCCTAAATTTTTTCAGTTTTTCATTCAATTTTTTTTTCAAAATTGATTTTAAATTTTTTTTCAAAATTTATTTTTTCTTTTTTTTTATAATTTTTTAAAAACCTGCAAAAATCTGACTCATTTTTTTTTTCAAAATTACATTCTCTGTCATTATTAACGATTATTATAAAACCATTCCCTTTCTTATGCTTAAAAGCTTAATCAAAATACAAAAATTAAAGACAAATTTTTTAAAAATCGTTTCGTGAAATTTTAAAAGAATGATTGTAAATGTTTTCTATTTTATTTTAAAAGATAACCCTTTCCAAATAGGAAATGAGTTGCTAATTACAAAGAACTAGCAAAAAAGTTGCAGAGTTCGGCTGCAAATTAACGTTATCATAGACTATTGTTGAGGTTGCATCCCAAAGAACACTGTACGCGGGGCGGTGGCTCAGTGGATAAGAACACAACATAGAGCACACTGGAACCGTACAACAGGAAACAAACATGGTAAGGTGATGATCAAGGAGCCCTCTCAAAACCTTGCCAGACAGATACTGCAACTAAATAGAATGCAGATCAGAACGGTGGTGGGTCTTCTCACAGGACACTGCCACCTAAGAGTACACCTACATAAACTGGGGATATACAGAGAAGACCCAATTTGTAGACTCTGCAATGAAGAAGACGAGACAGCTTCTCATGTGATATTCGAGTGTCCAGCACTCGCACGAACACGCTATGCGGTCCTGGGACCAATCAGTCCCGGGAGCCATCTAGCGGTAAAAACCTTGGTTAGCGGGCTGCTAAACCTTGTCAAAGGAACGGAGCTCTTCTAATCAAGGAGAAT
This sequence comes from Malachius bipustulatus, assembly GCA_910589415.1. Taxonomy (NCBI): domain Eukaryota; kingdom Metazoa; phylum Arthropoda; class Insecta; order Coleoptera; family Melyridae; genus Malachius; species Malachius bipustulatus. The sequence goes on from OU342636.1 coordinate 42,775,833, forward strand.
CTAAATGTGAGAAATACAATAAGCCCGCTGGCTTCAGTGTTTGGGACCTAATAAACCATCTCTCACATTTAGTTAAAATACCAAATACCAAATACCATTGTTGAGGTTTGACAATGAAACCTATACCTATATCTATTCCACAATTTACCGGTTTATCACCACCTGGCATCAACTTTAAATTGAGGTTATTAGCAAGATTGACATAAAGAGATGAAATCTATAGTTTCCAGAGGCAGCATTTATTCAGTGTAGATTTTACCTGATTTAGGATTTAGGGCTGTCAATACCTTTGTCAGGCTCAACATCGGTCACATTTAGGAGTCGTTATAGGATGTTCGCACTTGAATCTACCCATTAATAATGATGCAGCGATACGTCGCTTTTCACCCTTCGACTCTAAATATGCCTGACATGCACTTCTGTATGCGTTGTCCGAACTTGATGAAGGACTCGATTTAATTTTTATTCCATTATACACCAGGGAAGAAACAACAATTTTGGTAGGTAACCAAAAAACCTGCATTAATACTTTTATCTTTTTTTGATTTTTTTTTCCATCTAAATCTATTTAAAAATGATGAAAAAGTGTTCCGTTTAGTTCTACTGGGACCAATTTATTTTACTTAATAGTTCTGCATGACTATACCTACCAACGACATTTTCTGTACCTATTATAATTTTATTTAGTGATGAAAGTTAGATCAGAAGGAAAGCTAATAAGAAGAAGAAGGCTAGTGAAGTTGTCAGTGCCAGAGTAGTTTGGAATGTAAATGTGATCAAAAACAGTTTAGTTGTATAGTAAAAGACAAAAGTTGTGTTTAGTACTTACCCACTGTTTAGATAGAAAGTGAAAGTGAAGGGTGAATGGTTTGGAGAAGTATCAAATAGAGAAAATAATAGAAACAAAATTATTCTTACTTGCCGAATACTGACTGCGTATGATTGCAATAAAAAAAAAAATTGGAGAAGCAATTTTTGCTGGTGAATCATTTTTTTTAAATCTTACCTCCCCGTATAATATAAACTCATACATAAGAGACCAAAAAAACTACAAGTTCTTCATACATAAAAAACTATAAAAATTGATGGGCTATTAAACCAAAAGGAAATAACAACCGAAACCAAATAGCTTAGGTGCTAGTGCCGTTAATTGTCAAAAGGCGAAGAGAAAATGTTCTTAGAGCGGCCTGTCTCTAATAGGTAGGTAAGTTAACAATTTAATACCACATTAGTGTCAAAATTTACTATTAACAGATGCTTTATTTCTAGCAACCACTGTGTTTTGTGTTTTTGTTTTCTAAAGTTGTAGGTAGCTAAGATTTATTTTCATTACGTAAAGAGTCGTTTAGCTGGTTTTTCATTTGGTCTTCATAATAGCGAAAGAGGATAAAATTAAATAATTAAACCAATTAGAACTCATAAAATTCCTCACAGAAAAATACTTAGGTATGCATATTCTTAATATTTGGACGGCTTCCTGTTGAAGGCCTAATAATAGCTCATTATATTACCCCGTGGTGATTTAACATTCTTTTAAGACCGAACAACTCGTTAAATGTAAATCATTAAATCAATTATCCACTTAAGTATTGTTATGTCTGCACTTCTTCTTTCCGTTCTCCCTCAAAGAGGATAAAACGAAACAGGGATGAGCCGTCTGTTAACAAATTAGCTACTTATCACGTGAAAGAATTCTTCTTGATCCGGATCTCTAAAAATTTCAAGTACGCATTAGTGATGGAAGTATACAAATACGTAAATTTACCTGTATCAATATGACTGACTGATTTAAGAAAAAGTAAACGATTTGGAATATATGGAAGGGATAAAAGTTAATCAGATTCTTATTTTAAATAACACAGGTGAGGTGAGGACTCTTCATCAGTCACAGAATTTTTAAGAGAAGCTATACCGGGTGATCCATTTTAGTCCACCTGGTCGACTATCTCGGAGCAGAAACGCGTCTCCGAAAAAGAAGTTTCCAACACAAGTTGAGTGCGGGGTCCAGGGGTCATATTTTTCGGGGGTCCGGGGGTCATTTCCGCGTTTGGTATATACCAAAATCATCCTGTTTTCCCCATCCCTCCTCAAAAGATGGTGATAGGGGTAAGTGTAATTTGTCAAATAGAAACCCTTATTATTTGTCGCTATTTCCCGGTCGGTACACCAGGAAAAAGTTCCCAATTTGTGAACTCATTTTTGTCGTTTGACGTCAAGATAGATTTTTAAAATTATTTATATAAATATTTATTTTATATAATTATTATAAAAAAATCCAATAAAAATGGTTTTTAACAACGAAAACAGTGCAATAAAGTTATCAGAAAACGTCTTACATGCCCCTATCTTAACTTTTCATCTAGTATCCTATATTATGGAGGTAATTGAAATTTTTAGGTGATGAAAATTATTCGATTTTTCATCACCCTGTTAATTTAAACATCACTATATGAAACCACATAAAAAAATAAATATTGTATGACTGTGGTAAAGCCCAAGTGTCAGAAGTTTTCAAGTAGCCTCAAGGGCTTCTGACGTAACCTAACGACTGCTGTGAAGCAGCCGGGACCCCCTTTTTAACGTACCTCCCGGAGCACGATCGGTCACGGAACTTTTTTACCACTATAATTGGTCACCCATCCAAATACTGACCAAACAAAGTCATTCTGCACTTTAATTGGACTTTTTATGGGCGCTTTAAAAGAACCACCCTGTATAACATTACACGAACCCTATTATTAAATAGGAACTCATTACAAAAGTGCCAAAAATTGAGGCGAGAGTTTCAAAGGGGATGTTTTTTTTTTACATAATCTGACGTGAATACGAACATCTTTCTAGGGCTGCATGGGACCTCATTACACAAAAATATTTAAAGAAAGGCGTGTCAAGCCTTGATAAATGTGGTCAAAGGTCATCTGACGGAAAGGCAAAAAGACTATAAGAGAGAAAGTGGAAAGTGAAGACCGGGGGAGGAAGACACCTCCTCAAGGATCAGTTTTGGGTCCCCTTTATATCACGTCCAATACGATGACGTGATGGAAGTTTCGGTTCCAGATATTGTGCTAAAAGCTACAATGCTATATGCAGATGCTACAATGCTATATGCAGATGATCTGAGCGTAATCGTCTAAGCATTTTTTCACTCCTTCCAGATGCGGAGGAAAATAAACTGGTAATATATAGCTATGGAAAAAAAACTGGGCAAAGGCTGGTTTTCGAAATTGATAAATTAATGTCGGTGTTTATAACTCCTCTACTGTTTCATACCTTTGGGGTCACGGTTGACTCTTCCTAGGCTTACTTTCTCTAATCAGGCATATAAGCCATGCTAAAAAGACACGAAAACAATCAGAGAATTATTTAACACCCTCATGCCCAACATATAAGAGGACCTGGTTCAAACGGGAGAAAATTGCTACATAAGGCACTAGAATCTATAATCTTTTAACAGCTGCTTGTCTGGTTAAGAGTAATGTGAATAAAAAAAAGCAGAAAAGAAACAGAGAAGGTAGAAAGACTGAAGGCCCTCCTCATTATAAGTAGTGCCTAATGCACAATCTCGAGGATGGCCGTGAGAAATACTGCCCAAGGAGAGAACTACTTTCTGACTGAAGTCAATGAAGATGTTAGGAAGAAAGAGAAAGAAAACTGGTGCAAAAAATGGCAGAGAGACTGGATAAAAGTGAGATATGTGAAGAAATGGGTCGCCTTCAAGTATGGGGCAATGAAGGTTACTGTGTAACAGAGTGTTTGTTAAGTCATGGCTGTTTCTAGACAAGCCTGAAACGAATAGGGTAATGTGATATTACCCTGTTCGGATGACCGAGGTGCCCGAGAAAAAAGAGAACTAGAGACAAGAATAGATGAGCCCATAAGCAAAGAGAACATGGTATCCAAAATGCTCGAAAGAGAGGAGAATTGGAAAACAGAGGCTAGGAGAGACAATCTAACCCTCTCTGGTGTAATCCTTTTTTAGGTCAGTTCGGGAGTAGGTATCAAAAAAAAAAAATTAATAAATGATTTTTTTTAGTAGCCATGTCAGGATATTAGCGGCACCCCCGCATCTTGTGTTTATTTATACATTACAATGTATAAATTATATACATTTCATTATGAAAATTGATCGGGCGATGGTCGATCTAAGTTGGTAAAAATTTATTTTGACAAAATCAACATTATGGGGATCTATACACCAAACATATTCATGCTGGGGTCTCTATCCATGTAATTCTTCATTATTTATTCGACACCTTCTCTTGCATCAGTTTATGTTTCATGGCACTACCAGCATCAAACACATTAAAAAAAATTTTGTATTGTGACAATGTTTAAACTTTATGCCAAAAAACAACTATTAGAAGCAGATAATGTTGAGAGGTGTTTAAAAGCAATTGGGGAATTTAAAGTTATTTAAGTTGACATGAAATGCCGATATTTCACAGTTTCGCAGTTACTTTATTATCCCGGAACCTTGAACAGCACTAATGATCAAGTCTAGTGTTCTTACTCGAGGGACTCGTGGAACAAATGAAAAGCTCTCGGCTCGTTTTCGCTGTTTCATGGCAATCTTGATTCTTTCCTCCTCGTTTAATCCAATTAAAACTTCACCGACCGCAGAATTTAAGTGGATTATTGCATTCCGCTGAATTATGGACGCCGGCACAGAGAAGTGAAGACTTGTTCAAACAGACTCGTTCAACGGTCGCGATATTATTCATTCATTCCCTTTCAACTTCCCTTTCACTCGCACACAATTAAATCTGTCCTGCGAATTAGGCCCTCAAACTTCCGGCGAAATTTACCATCAGCTTTTTAAGCACTCTGTGATTTGATTTTCATTAATTTTATTTGTTATAAGTATGTACCTAGGTACCTTATACCTTCTCAAACTGTTCTGACTTATTTTTCTTATGTTTTGTTTTTGAGTTTTCTCAATTAAAAACGAAACCAATATTATTGTTTTATTACAAAAATAGCTGCCAATGAGAAAATCAGCTTTTAAGGTGTTGAAGTTTACTTCTTCTGTAATTTCATCTCAAAGTACACTCAACATTGTTGTTGAGTCTTTTTCCGATGTGTATTTATGTTACACCCTCAACACTTAATAAAATCCTCAGTATGCTTAACAAAGTAGACAGATAATTAGATAGGTAGGGCCATTTTCCAAAATTTTCCCACCTCGCTGGTACGAATATTGCCAGTTATAAATTTTTTCTCGCCTCTATTTCTTATGCGTTTTGAAAACCAATTTAATTGTGTTTAACCACCATTTTAACACATATGGCTTCCGTCGTACCATTATATCATCTTAAAAAGTCATTTTATATTTAAAATTCATAATAATTTTATTTAAAACCTTTAAAAAAATCTAAACCTAAACCTTTAAGAAAAAATAGATCTAATCCCAACAATATGAATTATGCTTAATAGGTAATTTATACCTACCAATTACTCTAAATTTATTTCTCAGATCAAGTGTTACATATTATCTGTCCATCTGTTAAATGACGAACCATTTCCGCAAGTCTGAAAACATATTTACAAGTAAATAGAGAAGAATGATTATAAATTCGATCTTTAATGTTAGCCCCCCGATCTTAATCTGATTTCATGCACAATTGAATTGCAAGTTTTTTATGTAATGTCCTGCTTCTTCATTTCTATGGGATTAGAGATACAAATATCAGATTTCTGACCAAATCCATAGACATTGTGAGCACAACAATGAGTTCTTGAAATTTAGTTAAGATGATCTGATTTTATTTAGAAACTATGCAAGATTACAATACATGAAACGTAAGAAAAAGTTTTTGCAAGAAATAAATCTCTTTGTAAGAGATTTAAAAATAATCTTTTCTCAGAATACGGTTTTGGAGGTATAGGTATTACAAATTCAATATAAGAATGAATATTTTAAGGCAGGTATACAGTTGTTATGTCCCCAAATCGACTTTAAAAGAGGAAAAAGTTTTTTGTTTTTTATTTCTCAGAAAATTTCCCCCTTGATGATCTGGCCTGCTTGATTTCAAATTCCCAAAACAAAAGTTACTTTTTAGGTAACTCAAACGGTTCTTGAGGTAATATAATTTTTCTTCAATAATTAAAAAAACTAAAATTCACATACCTTAATGGATTAATTCAAGTATGCTCAAATTTAACCTCTCAAAAAGCACGAGTTTATATGACAAAAAAAATCAAAAAAGATAGAAAACTGAAAATTTGCCCAATGGTCAGAACTTTTTGGCGAGTATTTTTTATTTGATTCGATATCATTATCGGTATTGGCGTAATCAAGCTTTTTTATATACTAATGGGTCAGCCCGTATCTATTGTTACCGTTAATATGAAAAAAAATCACTTTTTTTAATTTAATGAATTAATAGTAGGTACCTATAAAGTAGTGAACAAAATGTGTACTAATTCTTTTGTTTGAAATTGACGGAATAATACTCGTAGCTGAAATAAAAATCGGTTTTTCATTGGATAAGTATGTGTGTAATATAATTTGAAAGAAGCTTCAAAATATAAGTATATAATATAGAAACCCATTTATTGTTGCATTGTACTTTTAATATAGACCCCTAGAACGCATGTTCAGAAAGGTAACAATTTAAAAGTAACCTACAAAAGATAATCAATCAGTTAATTTGCACTTTAAACGTCAGCACACCTCCTTCTATTTTAATTAATGAAGCCGAAGCTGACGGGTACGCCCCTGAACCATGTGCAACATGAATGCATGCGAATCGGCATGAGCATAATCTGGCATTATTTATTTAACACAAGGGCAGAGGGTAAAAGGGGTTGTTTTATCCATCGCGCAGGGGGGCCGACTCTTAGACATGTTCGGTTTACCTTGGTGGTGAAAACTCTCAAATTCCCCAAGGGTTTGGCACCAAGGATGAAGCTATTGTTGTAAGTCAAAGCAAACCGTTGAGTTAGCTTTATTTTATTCAATTACTCATACCTTTTTAACAGAGGAATATGTTCCCAGATTAACTTTAGGAGAGTTTTTTTTATTATTACTTACTTTAATTACTTATTACATATATTAACATATCCCTATTTACTTATATACAGCCTGATTCATTAAGAATAGTAATCTTAAAAAGACATAATATGGTATTAGCGTGTGAGAGAGGGTGTACAATTTTGAATTTATTTTAGGATTTATGAATAATTTTAAGGGTTTTCATTATAGGTAGGTACCTACCTACCTGCTTGTAAATTGACAACTAAGTAAATTAATTTTACACGAGAAAATTTAATATTAAACCGATTTTTACGAAACTCATAAATAGCGCTGCAGTTGTACTTCCCCCATTTAAGTATAGGGCGTATTTAAAGATTGGTAAATGGCATAACATGTATATGGGCAAATTGGGCGGATTTTATATTTCTGAACTTTCACCTATCTAATTGTACATACCTACATATCTCAAAAACTGTTGTCATTATAGTATTTTACCTACCAAACCTTTTGTCTTTTTTGTACTAGAAATGTCTAGCTTTTGTAAAAATATGTCAAATCCAAAAAATTTCCAATGGCGTAAAAATTGGGGGTGGAGGGTAAAAAGTTGGACGCACTATCTACCGTACGTCCCCTGGTTCAAATTACACAGAGGTAGGTAATTATTGCTGTTAAATTAGGCTAATTATTAGAATAACAACACAGGTATTCAAAGAAATGTCATTTTTTGGTACATTGAACGCCCTGGTAACTTCGTTATTAATACTCAATTTAGAGGTTAGGTTCGTCAAGACTTTTTGTCTTCAAATTAAGTTTAAAACAAACCTTAGAAGTTTGTCTCCTTTATTTTGGGACAGCCTGTAGATCCCTTGATTCGAAAATAGCACTTAAAAAAATCGTCTGCCTGTCTAGGAGCGGAACCTGCGGCCAAACGAGACTGACCCGATTTCGACGCAAGAACATGTAAATAATTGCAAAATCATGAGACCTCGAGGTTGGAATAAAAAATTTTCCGTAAATGGTTGACGACGAAAAATAGGATAAAAAATTTGCCAAACGATTTGGAAATATTTATTAGATTTCCACTCCATGGGCTCCTATATAATATTATAGACGTCAATCAGGGATATTATTCGTATCACAATAAAACATGTTACTAATTTGATGTTTTTCATCATAAAATGCTGTTTTTCTCAAAAACAGTTCACGTTAAAGTGTAAAGCACCTTTTTTATGCAGAAAGCATTCACATGCAGTGTAAAATGTGCTTTCACGGTGTTAATTTTTCCAGTGTAGTAGAAATTAGAGGCAAATAATTTCAAGCAACCCTAAAATGTCCGTCACTGCCATATGGAAAGAACGAAAGAAGTTTACGTAGCGCTCAAAAAGTAAATAATATTAACCATAAGATGACGTGTAAAAAAGCTCAGTTATATACCGGGTGGCTAACTACAAAATAGTTTCCGTGTTAACGAAATTAATTGTTACCTATATTGTTATGGGGGTGGTGGCGTGAGAGAATAAAGATAGTTGCTCTATAATATTCCGCGAGACCTTAAAATTGCAGATCAAGGGAAAATTTGAAATTTTGAAAAAGTAGATAATTTTTCTCGCACCACCAAGTTAGGTGGTTTTTACGCTGTCACCTGTACTCTCTTCCATTCGCTACTTCACGCGCGTCTCATTTCCTCTCTTTCTAGTTATATCGCTTTAGGTACGTAGGTACGATGTCCGCTAGGTGATATCGCAGTCGCTGACTAGCGACTGACTTAAATTCCGTGAAATTAAATCTATCGTTTGGAGAAGGTTGTTAACAATTGTTGCTCGATAAAGTAATCTTTATTTTGACGTTAAAATACGCGTAGATAGACTTTAACGCCGCTAATTCGTTAGTTACATTGATTTAAAGTATTGTCATTAAACTTATGGCTTGTCCACTGAGTGTTGTCCGGTGAGATGCCACACTGATCCTGACTATAAACGATTTAATTTTTTATTTTTTAATTCGTACTAATTCTAATTATTATAATTGTACGAATCAAATCAATTATTGTATTATAATATTTATATTATAATAATAATAAATATTATAATTATAATATAAATCAATAGTATTATAATTTTACGAATTAAAACATAAAAAATCAAATCGTTTATAGTCAGGATCAGTGTGGAAACTCACCGGACAACACTCAGTGGACAATCCATATTGTCATTAATATTAATTAGGTAAGTATATCAATAATGAGAAGAAATTATTAGTACACATCATGCACAGTTAAATCTCAAGTGGAATATTCAGTAGAAAAAAGCGTATTCATTTTTTTATACCGGAAATAGTCTCCGAAGAGCTAGAGACTTATTCTCGATACGATTCGAAGATAAACCGATTCCATCAATTTCAACAATCCCAAATTATGTAAATAAATTCGAAAATACAGCAAGTGTTGGGGCTGAAAAACCCAAAGGTTTTATAAATTTTATAAATCTGCTCAATGGTAGGAATAACAATAGATGTTTTAGGTAATCAAATTAGAATAGATTAAAGTTAATAAATAATAATATTAGTGCAAAATCAATTATCGCGCGCACTTGAATGTAATGCAATTCGCGGATTGGTTTTGAAAATTTTACACAAACAAAAACACCATCCCTATAAAGCTCAATGCCACCAAGAGATATTTCCTATTGACGAAGAAATCCGAAATTCGTTCTGTGAAACCATGAAGGAAAACAGAAAAATGACATATTCAAACCTCTTTCCCAAAATATGTTTCTCATCAGATGAAATCGTTTACATTAAACAACGAACCAAACACACATAAAAACAGATATTGGTGCCAGGAGAATCCCAGAATTAATTTAACAACTAGGACACATTACCGCGAGAAAATTTATGTTTGGGCCGGTATTTTCAATAAAAGTATCATTGAGCTTATCGAATTAGAAGGAATTAAATTCGCAGTCATATTATTTAGAACTTTTGATTAATAACACAGGTTATGCATGCTAGAGAAGAAGTAACGCCTGAAGATCAGGAGATCTGGTTCCAGCATGATTTTGGATTGGAAGTAGTGATTATATCTGAAAATTTTGAAATTTTTAAATTAAAATTAAAGCCTGGCTGCATAATTTTATCTTCATTATATTTAATAATAAATTGAAACATTCATGGATCCAGATACCCGTATAATAAGTAAATTTAACAAAAACGATCTTTATGTGAATTAAAAGATAAAACTGACGAGAAGGTGATATTAAAAAGTAATAATTGAAAGTTTTTTTGGTTTTACCGGACAGTTTCTTTAAATTTTCAAATAACGCCAAATTATGAATTTTATATTCCAGCCTTTGGTATACAGTAGTTCACTTTATATCGAATACCTAAAATTACAAAAAATACATAGGTAGGTTATATTTAGTATTTAGAAGCATATTATTTTCCTAAAAAAGTACTTATCTACTGAATTCTCTATTGGGAAGATTTTGTGTCTCGTTTTCCATTATGTCATATTATAATAGGGAGGGCTCAGTTCAGCAGGGCTTGCCGATTCTTTAGATGGGCGCTCAAAGGCAGCATATTAGCTGTCTAAGTACATGATAATAGAGGATCCTGTTACTTAAAAACTAATACGATCTCTCACTCTTATTTCATTATACGTCACTCCTACTTTGCAGGAGTAAAGGTATTATATTCATCATGCATGAAAGGTTATTTGAAAATTATATCCTGTAGAACAATTTTACTGACACTTCCGGAGAAAAAAAGAAGATATTTTATCTTAAATTCCATTTATGTGAATGTAACGTAAATTTATGTTCTTTCAATTTATTAATAACAAGAAAAAGTCCATCAGGAGCATATTGGTTGGCAATAAAAAAAAAGGACAATTAGGTGTGCCGTTGTATGCAGAATAATTTCCTGTACTTTTTTAAAGAAAAGTTAAACATTGCCATGAGAAAAACAAAGATTGACTATCATTTCTTCGAAACTAGTAGGTGTAAAAACAATCAACAAAGTAATAACACTAATAATAAATGCAGAATGTCAAACAAGAACTTATTATTATATTTATATTTATTATGTTTATGTATTTTATTTAATTAAAATAATGATTTTTGACTTTATTAATTGATTTCTACCGATTTATGGAAGAAAAATCGATTTTTTTTGCCACTTTACTACCAAATCACAGTTTTTTTTTATCGCTGATGACCTAATGAAAAAAAAAACTGATTATGCCATTCTGTGGTCCTATATTTTACATTTGACTTGGTGTTGTATGTATAATATAATAAGTATTAATATTATTATTATTGTGTTCCATATCAATATAAGACTGTTAGTATTTGGACCCTCCTTGGAACAGACAACATATTGTAGGATAGGGTCATTAAGAAAATACCACCTACATTTCAGTTTCTCAGAGAAAAAGCTTCAAGCTTCATTGTCACCGTCAAATCAAGAAAGGGCGAAACTGAAACAGAATGGTCTTCAACCTTGCAAATTGTGTTAAATAGGTGAAGTATTTACGATCTATAATTAATTATTTTATGCTTTAAACAGAGGGTGGTTAGTTCTTGGTCAAATTCTAACCATCTCCAGCCTGCTTCCAATTGTAACTAAATGGTTCGATCTTATCCTCAAAAGCTCTCCCGCTGAGAACTTTGTGGTATAATTATGTGCGTGTCAAATTTCAACTTTTAGCTGAAAATTTAAGCTTTTTTGTTCTGTTAGTAACTAACATGTATAAAGTCTCTACTTTTTCTTTATAGACACTTACCCGATCGTTTTCTTATATATATATATATATATATATCATCAAGTTAAAGTTGTTCAAGAAAAACAATTTTGTAGTTTATTTTTTATTTTAGTCAAGTCGCTAAATAAAAAAAAAACACCAGAAGTAAAGAAAAAATTTTCGGGTTTAAGATTTTTTCCAGGAACAATTATTGGTGGAGGTATCATAAAACGTAATAACCTGAGCTCTGGAGGGATGCAGCTGCCGTCCCTCCTTAAAAACCTATTATGTTGTGAAAAAACTTTATTAAGTATTTCGCTAACGCAGTTCGTTAACCGTTGAAGATATAAAAAAATTGCCCATTTAGGTACTAGGTATAAAATTATTATAAAATTGCCTAAAAAAGTACTTTTGTAATTTTTTTTTACCTATATGCCACAGTTAATTACAGTCTTTTGCTTTTGGTTTTCCTCTTTTGTCAATTGCTTTTTCTTATTTGTCAAATGATTTTCTTATTTTTCTATCTATCAACGATTGTAGTCATTGATTTATCAATCAATTTCCTTTTATATCAAATCAGTTTCACTTTATGTCAATTGCTTTTCCTATTTACGTGCAGTGACAGTATCATAATATTGGAAAAGCATTTGATATAAAAGGAATCTCATTTAACAAAAGAGGAATTTCAATTGAAAAATCACGCACTGACGTTTCATAAATGGGAAAAGCATTTGACAAATTAGGAACAGCAATTTACAAAAGACGAAAACCAAAAGCAAAACACTGTAATTTTTCAATTCAACCAAATGAATTTCAAAAAACTTATGAGAAGAGTGTCTGCAAAATTGCATAGTCATCAATAAAACTTGTTGAAATAATTATTTTTTTAATTTGAGTTCGACTTTCAGTTTCAATCTCGGAGTTTTGAGATTGAAACTTAAAATTTTTGAATTACAAAGTAAAAATTTTTAAATTTTTTTTCAAAATTTTTATTTTGAATTTCAAACTTTTGGTGGTATCCGAGATTAAAATTGAGGAATTGCACAGCGTTGCCAGGTTTGTACTGAATTTACGACATGACCGATTTTTACTGAATAAAGATCACCAGAAACTGACCATGCAGAACCTGATTGGTCATTATTAAGTTTTTTTTTTCCCGAAATTTCAAGAAAATTGGAAAAAAAGAAAAGTAAAATATAAAATATAAGTAGACAGTTATAGAATATAAAGGAAAAGCCGCACGGGTATAGTACCTAAATTTCAGGGGAGAGGCAACCTAACAACGACGAATTACTTTACTTATCAGATTCTGGTCAGTTTCTGGTGATCTTCTTTATTCGGTAAAAATCGGTACATGTCGTAAAATCAGTACAACCAAATCCAGAAAAAAACCTATTAAAAAATATACCTAATATTTTAAAAATGCAGCTTTTAAATCATCAGGCAACACAGGACTCTATAACCTGTTGAGTGACATGATGCGCATTATTTTTATAAACTCGGATACCACTTCTCTAGGATTGCCAAATTTTGAGTTTGTAACGTACACCTTGTACGTACCGGCTAATTGCCAGCAACGCGGAGACAACGGCGGGCGCGCGCAGTGAGTGAGTGATGGTGGCGTTTAGTGCACGGCCGACTGGAGGCCTCGAGTTCGTCGACTTCGGCCGTCGAGTCTCGTCGACCTCGACTGTCGAGTTGAAATCTGCGAATACCTGCGTCTTCACCTTCTTTTCACTTCTGGAATTCGCTCAGGAAGGTCAACGCAAATACCTGTCGCGAAAATAGACGTAATGGCGTCTTGAACTTACCGTTCATTATTATAAACATCACACACGTTTTTGGCTTGGTGAGTGTCGTAAAATGATTTTCTTATGTTGGAATTATACAGCTCATATTTTGTTGATACAATATGCTATTTTTAATTACAGCTTTTATATCCGATCGAGTTTCGCTTCGCTTGTAAAATTTCGCCGATCACATTTTGATCTCATCTCATCTTGAGGACGGGACATAATTTTATGTACCCTTGGCAAGCAGACTCGATCGGACCGTTCATTAATGCAAGAGTGTCTCTGATACATAATGTAATTGCAGCTTTTTCCTGGAGGCCACTGCTTTTTCCGTATACCAAGAAGAATTTTACGTACCCAGGCAGATTGAGGCAGATTTTTCTGTACCAACCTTGCTTTTTTTGTACCGACGCCACTCTTTCCTGCGAAGTCCACCTTTCGAACCAAAGCAAGTTCCTGGAGCCTAGCCTGAAGATCCAGTCCACTACCAACTGGACTTGTACCTAGCACTGAAGGGCACCTGACCCGAAGATCGTCATCCTCGTACTGGAGAACCATACGAAGATAAGTGCCCTTGTGAACCATCCATATCCGATCCATTCATTCGCCTAGCACCGCACGCTCTTGTTTTTTTATTATCTGTTAACCGTGCTCAAGAGTCTGTGATAACATCTGTGATTTTACTTTAATAAAGAGTACCTGTTGTTCTGCTGACCTGCTTGTTATTGTTGACCCTCTTAGACTAGCGACTCAACCTACGACCTTTGTTTTTTTTTCGTCTCATGCTCTCCGCGACTATTTTTCCCCTCTAAGGGTTAAATAGTTCGTTTCAAGTTTAAAGTCAAAATTTTGAGAAAAAGATTCAAAATATTTTACTTTGCAAAATTTGAGATTGAAACTCAAAACAATGAGTTTTAAAAGTCGAAATATTAAAGAAAATATTTTGTGTTGTGGCATAATACGCTGTCGTACTTAGCACGCCAGCCTAAATTAAAAGGATCCTCAATAAATAAACCGATGGACCTTTTGGTAAAAAGGTAATTTTGCTTCACATCACTAAACCTGGTGGTGTGAATTGCCGCAAAAAGGGATATTATTAGAATATTAGAGAAGAAACAGGATTAACATTGGGAGAAGAGAATAACACTAACACTACTTATACCTACTTATAATGAGAAACACATCAGTGTTCCTTATAGGGACTCAATCCCTAGGAAATGCAGATTTTGGTAAGAAGTTCGTAACTCATTTGAGTAACAAAAAGGAATCAACAAATGAGTCCAACAAGTACAATCTCAAACAGCATATCATAAAATGGTATACAGACTGATCAAAAAGCATCCAAGGAACAAGTGCAAGAGTCTTTGGACCTGGCGCGAAATCTTTTGAGCCGTTTACCTAAAGATGCGGTCAATTTAAGATATACATAAACAGGAATAATTATAAAAATCAAGCAATCACTATCTTAACGGACAACTAAGCTGCCATTAATGTACTGCATGAGCTCTTAAATCATCACTTCAAAAATGTAGTGGGGATGCCTAGTGAAGTTAAATAAATTAGGCAAAGGAAGCAAAGTAGCTCCATTAGATGCTAGGACACATATGTGTTAGAATGCGACGAAGAAGCCTATAATTTAAGAAACTCAAAGGGCAAATCTCTGGAAAGACCTCCCAGGGTTAAGACAGACCAAATAGGAATGCCGTGGTAAATTGATATGTAGTACATCATGCTTTTTACTGTCAATTTAAACTAATTGAGACCAGGGAGACATGCGCAGGTAGGAAATTCCAAAGCACGCATCAGTTTGAGGGAGAAAAATCGATCTTTGGTAATGTGTCATTCTACACACTAGTGGAAACCAACTGCTATTAGGTATATGGATGATGAACACCCAGCGCTTGACGTGATTTTGGACTTATGTAGAAAAAAGGAACCATTACTTTTTTTGTTAGCGAAAGGAGCAAGATTCGCGAAAAAGCCTTCATCGTACAGCTGACATTACTGACAAAAAAGATAAATTAGGAGAAAAGTGTTAAGATTTTATGACACAAAGATATTTAAGTTCTCCCTTCACTTTTTAATTTTTCTTCATTTAAATCTGTCATGAGACATGAGATGAATAAATGTTGATTAAACACATTGTTAAATTTTTTATTGCTAGTATATGTAGAATGGAGTATAGAATGTTTGACAATGTCATTTTATGTAGGTTTGATTTTTAATAGCTTCAGTCACATTCGCATTTTAGAGATTAAAAGCTATTCACTCACGCCATCCATAACTCATAAAGAAGGCCAAGAAAGGGCCCACGCAGTTTTTTATTCTCACAGTCTCTCTTTATATACTGCGGACTTTTTATAAACTTTATCCGTCTTTATGAAACAGCTTCTGAATCTGTACAAGGAGATCCGCAACCTTCTGCTGGTGTCATGTCTTAAAGAAGGGCCATTATGGTGGCCACAGAATTGCCTCCCGTATAAAGGGAAACGGTGCACCCTTCTTTTATAGATCCTCAATGCAAAGAGGGCTGTGCTATACATGGCCTGATATTCATTAGGGCTCTTTATTTACTTTTTAATTCATTTGGATGAATGGAGATTAATCTGACGAGGATATAGAGGCATTATTATTCTTATAGAAAACATTTAAATCTCATTGAGTTTAGTTATACCTAGTGTGAATTTCGAACAATGAATCAGTGATTTATATTAAAAAAGTTTTCTATTATGGCTCTGTTGATTTGAAAATAATAATTAACCTATGGAAAAATCAGGATCAGGTGAACTAAGAGATCTAGATTCATTCCCCAAATTTACGATTACAGTAGAACATTAAACATTTTTAAGTGAATGGTTGATGTTTTAGCTTTAGTCCGTTTTAGCCCCCCCCCCCTCCCTCTTTAAATTTTGAACCGGATGAGATACTTTGGCACAAAAATTAGTTTTTTCTGTGACGGATGACGAGCAAAAAGTATGCCATTTTATCTCCGTTGGCAGAGGTATTAAAATGCTTCTTTATATGAACTGCTTTTGACCGGGTAAAAAGTAAATTAGCAGTGAAAAATGAGTACTTTTTCCCCGATATGACCGCTTAGGTACAGCTGCTATTAACACTCGGATGTCATCAAATTTATATCAAAGAACTTATTACGCGAAAGCTACACATTTTTATCCTCAATGTCCAAATGACAATTATTATTAAGGGAATTTTCGAAAAAACATCAAAAACTTCCAAGCATCTTTGTAAAACTTTCTTCAATTTTAATGAAATTATGATATTATAATCGAATTAAATCGTTTCGTTACCGGGCAACGTCGATTACTATAAGCGACTAGTTTGAGAATTCAAATTTCAACACGTTTTGACATTATTTTCAGTTATCTTGTTACGTTTTTCGATCTTCTAGGGCCGAGACTCTCTCCTCGCAGAAAAAAATTGTATATTACACCCAAGAGAAAAGTGCGATTTTAGCTCTTGATGTGTTTACCCGAAATCACATCTCGAGCTAAACTCTATCACTTTTTCCCTTGTAGAATAAATAACTATTAAAATCAAGCATTTTACTACTTTTTGACGTAAAACCAATGTGTCAAATGTCAAAAATGAGGTAGCAAGCTTCAAGATTTTCAACGACATGGTGATGAGGTTTTTAAAAAAATTTTTCATTTAAATATATTTTTAAAACATCAAGGAAACTAAAAATCTCTCACAAAAAAAATCAAAATATTATTTTTCCTGTTTCAAAAAGAACGAACAATTTTTCACCGCATGTCACAATATTTCCTCGATTTTTTTATACCGGGTTTCTTCGTTTCAGAGATGTCAATACCTAATGGTACGGATATTCTTAATTGAATCACCCCGTATATTTTCTACTTAAATACTTTCATGGGTCGTTTTTGATCAGCATCCTTGTAATCCAGTTTGATAATCACATCAATCCAAACAGTAGCCACCTTTGGCTTCCGGTATATTGTGCAATCCACGCAGAAGAGACCGATGAATGCAGCATTGTATAGCGAGGGCTTTATTAAAGTGAGACATAAAGAATGTGATATTTATGCCCTTCCATACCTTCAGTGTATCAGATACATTGAATAGCATCCCACAGAGATACGTCGCGGCTCTTCGAGGGCCAAACAGGAGACTCAAACCGTGCTACTGACAGATTAATCTAGAGACTTTGAATTATGTCACTATCTTTAGAAATCTATACGTACGTAATATACAACCAGCTTATTCGATTCTGGAGGAGTTCTTCTGCAAAATAAATGATTAGTTGAGATTAGATTTGGCTTACCAATTACCAATAAGAAATTGAAACTGTAATATTTATTGAATTATGTATGCTGTACCTATAAGGAAATTATCACAGTTTTTTCATTACAATAATGAATCAGAAAATCGCACATAGCACAGTGTCCTAGCTCATTCGAGTCAGTCGCTGTGGGCCAAACGATATGACGGACCATAGATGATGGCCAAGGAAGATATATGGCAAAAAAAAGAAATCTAGATCTTTCAGTTTTTCAGGATATTTCAGGAACGTGGCCACAAAATTGCGCATCTTTTCTCTCAATTCAAACGATCCTGTATCTTTTATCGTTTACGTGATGCCCATAGTAAAGTTCTGAAAAAAGGAACACCCTGTATTTTAGCAAGGTGCATTTTTTGATACGAATCAATTTGAGCCCGATTTTGTTTATCCGACTGATATTTTTTTGCAGAATTTGAGTTTTTTAATTATTGTCCAGGAAGGTTGCGGTTGGAAGAAAATATTTTTCCCTTAGGTGTGTTGTCCAGATGTCCTCCAGTAATTTTCATCCAAATGGTATATATGTATAGATACTTTTTGAAATCGCTCTGGCAAATCTGGGTAAAAGGGCGTAGCCGCTCATCGCAACGCGCTAATAGCCTCCTACTTGACAAGAAGGATTTTTGGTATTTTTGTATTTTTGGTATTTTTGTCACCATCTCTCTATTACGCCCGAGCGCTTATGATGTCAAAAAAATTCATATAACTGATATATAACCGAACCCCGCCTCCCATTGTAACGTACATTTCGTACGTACCGGCTAGATGTTGGTAACACAGAGACGACGGCGGGCGCGCGCAGTGAATGAGTGATGGTGGGTGTTAGTGCATCGACCAACTCGAGTTCTCGTCGATTTCGACTGTCAAGGAAATCAGGTGCGTTCATCTCATACCGGCACTTTCACCTTTTTTTCACTTCTGAATTCGCTAGAGGAAGGTACATTTTCGCAAACACATCAATTTTTAGCGAAATGGCGTGATGAACCTTCACTTAAATTATTATAAACATCGAACACGTTTTGGCTTGGTGAGTGTCGTAAAATGGTGTTATTAATTGTGCTAGAATTATGCAGATCATATTTTCTTAATACCGCATGCTAATTTTAATTACAGCTTACACCCGATCGAGTTTCGCTCACATGTAAAATTTGTCAGTCACATTTTTTTGATCTCAACTAAATCTTGAGGACGGGACATAATTCTATGTACCCTTGACAAGCAGACTCGATCGGACCGTTCATTAATGCAAGAGTGTTTCTGATACCCATGTAATTACAGCTTTTTCCCTGGAGTCAATTTTTCCCTGGAGTCAATTTTTCCCTGGAGTCAATTTTTCCCTGGAGTCAACTTTTTTTTACTGGAGGCAACTTTCTCCCCGGAGGCAGATTTTCTTGGATACCCAGTAAGAACTCCACGTACCAAGGCAGATTTTCTTGGATACCAAGTCACCCTTTCAAAGCAAGTTCCTGGAGCCAAGCCATACGAAGATAAGTACCTTGTAACATCTTAGCAACCGATCCATTCATTCGACTAGCACCGTACGCTCTTGTTTTTTTTTTATCTGTTAACCGTGCTCAAGAGTGTAATATTAATCACTGTGATATATTTTATATTTTAATAAAGAGTACCTGTTGTTCTGCTGACCTGCTTGTTATTGTTGACCCTCTTAGACTATAGCGACTCAACCTACGACCCTTGTTTTTCTTGTCTCATGCTCTCAGCGACTATTTTTCCCCTCTAAGGGTTAAATAGTTCGTTTCAAGTGGCACCCAACGTGTCTATCTGCCAATAATTCGTTTCACCATCGACGAACGGCTTTCAATTTTGAATTCGTCGTTAATTATTAAAAATAAAAAAAAAAACAATAAAACCCTTAATTTTTTAATAATTCACCTCTCACACGCAGAAATGCATTTTTTGTTACTTCGCCGTATTTTGGAATTTGCGTATAGATTCCTCTTTCAAACGGTAATTTTTTTAAAATAGGTATTTCAATAAAAAAAACAATGTGTCTTGTGACAAAAAGTGATATATGTTAGCCAAGTTATACAAACTTATAATATTTTACAACAATTAAATAAACTCCGTTCTAAATTTCCAATTAAACTGACAACCCTTGTTTCAGTAAAGTAACTATCTTCTTAATAACTCCTGTATAACTCCCGTTTACCCCCAATTAATGACACATCGCAGTCCGTTAGCTGCGAATACTGTTACATGTCCTGAAATAGAATCTTCCAAGAAGGGTCTTTGATAGCCACCCAAGGGCTATCGTGGCCCTTGGCTAGCCTTCATAACTGCTACAGTAACTGTTACTATGCTCATCTAGAGAGATATTGCATCGCCTTGAATGGTCCCAGGATAGCTGGTTTGATCGGTAGTGAGAAAGTCCAGATGAGAGAAGTTAGAAGTTAGGAGTTAGAGGAGAGGGTTTAGTTGACTGTGACCAGTTGAATTTAAATTAGAGAAAGTTTGCGAAGAACATGCAGCTACACCTATATTGTTAAATTATTATATTATTGGTTAACTTTTATGTTTGAAATAGTGTGTTAGGCTCGGTTGCACAAACGTAATTAAAAATCTGACAAATAAATACAGGGTGGTGCGAAAAATGTGTGTAATATGAAAGACGTGATTCCTTAGCGAGTTCTGAGAAAAAAAGTTCCTATTAACATAAATATACGGGTCCGCAAACGCACCGTTTATGAGATACATACAGGGTATCAAGAAAAAAATTTTTCAGCTTTTTTACGATATCTTAGGAACCGTTTGAGATATAAAACTAAATTTTTGTACACATCTAATCATTTAATATTATCTACTTTTTGAGCGATACTGCAACTTCTTTCCATATGGCAGTGGTGGAGATGTTAGGGTTGCTTGAAATTTTTTTACCTTAATTTCTACGACGACACTGTGAAAATTGGCTTTATGAAAGCCAATTTAATGTAAACTGCTTTCGAGAAAAACTGCATTTTATGATGAAAAACATAAAAGTAGCAACATGTTTTGTTGTGAACAAAAATATCACTTTCTTCTTTTTGATAATTTTTTTTCACTGCCACAATAAAAAATTTAATTAGACAGCAAAAAGTAGATAATATTATAAAGACAATAAGATGTGTACCAAAGTTCAATATTATATTTCAAACGGTTCCTGAGATATCGTAAAAAAAAAACTGAGAAAAGAAATTTCTTGACACCCTTGCTGTATCTCTAAAACGGTATGTTTCAGGACCCATAATATGTTAATAGGGTCCCCAAATATACCTATCATCAATACAAAAATTAATTAAATTGGGAAAGAATACTTCAATATAGGAAATTATTTATTCATTCATAAGGAAATAATATAACGTTGCAGCATCAAACATATTTACAAAAGCTAGGATACAAAGAACTGTCTAATTTTCGGATTTGTGGAGAGTTTCCTTGGCGAAGTCCAATCTTTCAATATCTGTCAATAGTTTTGATGCTTAGATGCATGTTCCTGATATTATTATGTATAATCTCCTTTGTGAATGTGCAAGAATCAAGACGTCTGTCGGCACTTTGATTCTATTGATCCTTGGTGTAAACAACGCTGCTTGGCGGAGCCCTTGATTTGGTACCTTCAATAATAAAGAACAGCAGCTGGGGCAGTCGTAATGTATAAAAATTTATTCCTGATATCCAATATTCTGACCATAAAGTTAGCTGCAGATAAAACTTCAGTTCAGTTTATACCATTTGAGCGTCAGTAATTATCTATATACCTAGATATTATACGGGATGTTGAAACAGTTCAAAAAATCCCTAAATTTTTAGTTCTGAAAAAATGCAATATCAGGCCAATTTTATAATTTAATTTATTTTGATGTCAAAATGAGTATAGGTTATAAATTATAAACAAGTGAAAACCCTGAGCCAGGGAACACCCTGTGTAATCAAAATAGGTACTAAAAAATATAATATACCTATAGGCATATACAGGTGTGACCCATTTGTTCTTGAAACACCCTGTAGAATCTTAATTTATGGTGCGATTTTAAAGAAATTTCTTTTAAATCATAGAGCTTGATAAACTGTATTTTGGGAGCAAAAAGTGTCTCATTCCTACAAAATCACAGGCCTGCTAGATCAGTGTTTACTTGTAAAATCTCAAAAATTCATATTAGAGATTTAGAAAAAAACTGGGCACGCCACGGGATTCACCAGCCCTCAAAACGGTACTAAATTTTATTGAAAATTTCAGAGTAAAAAGGATCTTGTAGTTATTTTAGAAATTCATAATAATACTCCGAATTTTCATAAATTAATTTGAAAAAGGTCAAAAGCTATCATAAGTAAAAATTAAAATTAAAAAAAGTAAAAACAAGTAAAAAAAATAAAAAAAAATAAAAAATAAAAAATAAAATTAAAATAAATAAATAAAAAAAAATTATATAATTAAAAAATTAAAGTACCTACATTATCACCAACTAGACGTACAATTTCTATTTTGTCTCTCTTGACCTTTTCGAATAAATTAATGAAAATTCGGAGTTCTATTATGAATTTCTAAAATAACTGCAAGATCCTTATTACTCTGACATTTCTAATAAAATTTAGTACAGAACCGTTTTGAGGGTTGGTGAATCCCGCGGCGTGCCCAGTTTTTTTCTAAAAAAATCGCTAATATGAATTTTTGAGATTTTACAAGTAAACACTGATCTAGTAGGCCCTGGATATTGTAGGAATGAGACGCTTTTTGCTCCCAAAATATAGTTTATCAAGCTCTATGATTTAAAAGAAATTTCTTTAAAATCGCACCATAAATTAAGATTCTACAGGGTGTTTCAAGAACAAATGGGTCACACTGTAGGTAATAGAATACATTTTTATTGACAATTGTAGGTACACTAATAAAGAAATAATATTAATGCAAAAAATTTTGTAGTGAATACTTTTGATATTAATGTCACCGCTCTTTCACTAATTCTTTAATGAATTAATTTTCTTTTCAGACGGCCGTTTAAAAATGTTGACATTTATTTGTTTTCATCAAAATCCGAATTAAAAATGGCACATTCTTTGTATCCACTCGGCAGCTTACATGAAGTAGGTATATAAGTTCGTTTACTGTATAGAAATCTTGTATTTGTTTCGTGTTTCCTTAGGAACAAAGGATAGTAGGTATACATTGTATGTATATCGAAGGCGGAACGGAACCCATCATTTTAGCATATGTATTCAGCATACGAGCTTAAATCGGCTTCACTACGGCCTCGATATACACGAAATTTTTGCGCTATCGCGTTAGAACACTTGAATGTAAAACTACCGTCGCCAATTGTTAATTAGGTAGGTAACGTTAATATGGTTTTAGCGCGCTTCGCCTTGTTTGAAACATCACTCGTGTATCGTGGGATCAATCTCGGGAACTGTGTGTTTTCTTTCGAGTTGTGTAGCTCTGACCTGCCGTTATCGTTATTCTGAGAAAATGTGTCGGCCCTATAGGGCTAGAAAGTATTCTTTAGCAGGCTGGAAAAACTTGTACCTACTCTTGTGTCCATGTATGTGTCCATATGTCCATATATTACGTGTAAACCATAATAAGTAATTTTTGGGGCTCCAAAACTCCGTAAGAGGAAAGTCACAAGTTGTGAATCACCCTGTATAAATCGCAAAAGTTAATTTGTTTCTTATATAGAGGGTACTGGAAAAATGGTGCACTAACTCGATGGTGCGTACATACTATTAAGGAACTATTAATGAATAGTAAGAGCGATTTTAATTCGTAAGTTATTATTCTTTATTGTCAACTAAGTATTGTAATTTTATTTTTTTTAAATCAACTTGGCAACATTGTTAATAAACTTTCTAAAATATAGGCATATTGAATATTTTAACTGCACCGTTATTGGTTTTATCGTTTTGAGAACATCCAACAGATATCTTGAAAATATATGATCGAGTTAGTGCAACATTCTTTCATCACCCAGTAGGTACATTTAAATTTAAATTTCAATCTTATCTCAGACGACTTTTCACTAAATTGGGTACCTTCTTCTCAGAAATGACAGAAATGATAAATTAATAATATTACCTATGCAGGGTTATCCTAAATAAGTGTGAAAAATTTTAGGGGGTGATTCCTTGGCTCATTCTTAGAAAAAAAGTGCCTAGGTATTACGTGATGGGTCCGCAAGTTTTTAAGATACAAAAAGTGATATAAAGATGTGACCTGACCTGTGTGCCTTGATCTATTAATAGTTAACAGTACAATCATGTATTGTAGGTACTTATAATAATTTCATCACATATTGTCGTCTCATCTCCATATATCTGCTAAATCCCTGGGGAATAGGAATTTATCCTAATAACAATTAGTTTTTAGGCTCGGCTTAAATAGAGTGTGAAGTATAAACGCTGCGTGAAATCCTGAACCATCCCAGTCTCTAGCCAACTCCCCATCCCACCTTGTAACTCCCTTTGGTAAGGGCGAGATTTCTCTGTGTTGGAAGTGTTTAGGAATCAACATGAAGACGTTAAGTAGGCCATTTGTCATGTCAAGTGAACAGTGGGTGGCACAGACGCAGGAAATCTCTCTACAAAGAGGACATCATCCTCGGGATACTGCCTGATAATCTACAAAGCATTGCCTAAAGCCGGAACACTTGCTAATCATAAATATAAATGACGTAAAAACAGGGAAATAACGTACACTTTCCGAAATTTTCCTATCGCATGAGAACAGTTTTAGTTGTTTGTAGCTTTAGACAAACGGGTCAGATGTTGTGATATCTACGTGATTTGGATTATGATCGTAAATTATTTTCAAATGGGTTTTCTAACGCTCATAATATTATTATGTCGTATCCGATATAAGTACAGTGTCTCTACGTAAGTTGACACACACTATTCTTCATAAAAATAAGGTGTGCTTGGTCTGAATCCTAAAAATTAAATAGTCAGACATCAAATTTTTGCAGTCGTATACGAGGTTTGTTCAAAAATACGAACCATCTCAAAGAGTAAGGTGCCTTTATTTTTGACAATATCAAAAATTGTTACTTGAAAAAGTTGATCAGCACTGCAAAAAAACTTTAAAATTCAGGGTGTCCCAGCTTATTCGAAGCGGTCTCTGTAGGCCAAACGATGGACTTTTTAAAAAAACTTTTTGAAAATTCAAGTACAGGATCACAATGGCCATAATTTAAAATTATTTTGGAGTATACAGAGTGCCCCATATGACAGTGGCATATCAAAGTTATGTTTTTTTAAATGGAATGCTCCTATGTTATTGCATTTTTAGATTGTCTGAGAAGAGAAAATAAGATTGACTTTTACAGTTGATGTTTAAATTCAGAAGTTTTTGAGTTATAAACAAGTGAAAATCGTCATTTTTCAAGTTCAAAGCCCTGTACAACGAAAACGGCTGAAGATAGAGAAAAACGGCTTACATGTCCTTATTTTACTTTTTTATGTACTATCCAATGGTATAGATGAAATGTTTATACAGGGTGATAAAAAATTTGAAAAATTCTGAGATTTCTCCACGCGTCGACAAATAAAAAAATCAAAGAAAGTAAAATTTTTTCTATACCATAGGATAGTACATAAAAAGTTAAAATAGGGACATGTAAGCCGTTTTCCTCTATCTTGAACCGTTTTCATTGTACGGGGCCTTGAACTTGAAAAATGACGATTTTCACTTGTTTATAACTCAAAAACTTTTGAATTTAAACACCAACTGTAAAAGCCAATCCTATTTTCTCTTCTCAGACAATCTAAAAATGTAATAACATAGGAGCTTTCCATTTAAAAAACCATAACTTTGATATGCCACTGTCATATGGGACACTCTGTATACTCCAAAATAATTTTAAATTATGGCCATTGTGATCCTGTACTTGAATTTGCAAAATTTTTTTGGAAAAAATCAATCGTTTGGCCTACAGAGACCTCTTCGAATAAGCTGGGACACCCTGTATATGTTTTATCAAAAAGATACGGGTTCATCAGTAGTGTTTTAGTTTTTATGCTTTTTTTAGTTTTATTTACGCAACTGCATGTAATTGTTAATTTGAATGTTATTTCCAGTAGGTACTGCATAACTTTTTTGAGTAACAATTTTTGATCAAAACGCCAGTATTTTTACACAAAAAAAGTATATAGGTAGATACTTCTTATGGTCAAAAGCTGTAGACGCCACCGTTCTCGAGAAAAACGGCATTTTATAATCAAAAACGTACAAAATTCAACATGAACAAAAAATTGATTTTCAAAATTGTCCATACTGTAACATGCCACAAATTCAAATTTTGCACTATTATTCTTGTGCCTTGTAGCCAGATTGTTTTCAACTTCGTCTAGAACAGCTTCTTCCACCTGAACATGAAGGCCGTTCATATCTGCCAGAAACGTAAAATTAAATTATTACTATCGTCCGAAAAATTTGCCAGTTGACATGACATCCAGAGTTCCTTTAATTAAGCAACTGATGCTCTGAGGCGTGGTGATTTCAGCATGATAAACAAGCTACTTAAACTTCATGTGTCCCCGCATAAATAAAAATCTAAATAAGGATTCAGATTTAGGGAACGAAGTGGCATTGATATTATGGACCTCCTATACTCATTTATTTCCGATGGTGCACCATCGCGCTGATACCATATTTTTTGAACAATCTACGTCATAAATGAAATCGAAAAGGTCGTGTTACCAAGAAATTTCTATACAGGGTTACAACAGCTAATAAACGGGTCACCATTGGGGTATCCTTATAAACCATATAAGAGATACAGAGTCGGTTATACAAGGTGAGTAAGTTTTTTGTAGGAGTACTTCACCAATTTATAGAAAAACTGTTTTAAGGAATATGAGTTTCCATAAACATTATGTCCAGAACAGCTTAGAAAAAAAGATCAGGAAGTTGAAAAAAATATATTTCGGTTTTCTCCTCATAACTTATTGGGCATTCTTCAATATTTTAATTTTATATCAAGAGGTTATTTATTACAATTTAGAGCACACACAACGAAGAAAAACACGAGAGAAAAAAATTATCAATGGCGTAGAGGTGAAGATACAGGATATGAGACCCCTTTTTCGCTCAACAACTTCTACGTCCAGATTTTTCTGATACCTACCAAAATCCTACTTATGAATATTCGAAGTTGCCTATAATAGTTTTTAATTAAATTAACTGTAAACTGCTTCGTCATACCATTCATTTAGCTATACAAACACAAAATCATTGATCTTACAAATTTTTATTTTATATCCAAAGATAACAATTAATATCGAAAATATGAGCTTATTTTTGCGGTACATATTATTGAGGACGCTTAGATTCAATTCACTCAAAATAAATTATGGGAAATTTCGAATATTATTCATAAGTAAGAAATATTTTTTTGGTAAGAAATCTCAGGGAGTCCAACGCTGATCTTGTTAAAGTTAAAGCCCAACGCTAAAGTCTTGTAAGTTCATGGGGGTAGAAGTTGTTGAGCGAAAATGGGCGGTCTTATGATGAATTTTTTCATCGGTCTTTTTCTTCGTTTTGTGTGTGTGCTCCAAACTATAATAATTAACCTCTTGATACAAAATAAAAATATCGAGAAATGCCCAAGTTATGATGAGAAAACTAAAAAAAAAATTTTCAAATGTTTCTTTTTTTCTAAGATTATGGGAACAAAACAGGTCTTCTATAAACTGGCGAAGTCCTGCTACAAAAAGCTCACCCTGTAGATTAGAGAAAAGTTATTGTGCCATTTTGAGATGAGTATTTTGCGAAAAAATTTTTGAAATATCCCCATATTCCAGTACCTACATATTTCCTGAAATATCCTGAAAAAAAAACTGAGAAAAAAGAAATTCTTATTTCCATTATATCTTTATTATTGAAAATTAATTAATTATTTTGTGTAGGTTAGAATAAGTCGTCAAGAGCAATCAATCAATTTGAAACTTCAAGAATTTTCAAAGTCGACTAGATCCCAGAGTTTCAAAGTCAATTTTCATTTTTTTATGTCGTTCGGTATAATAAAAATCATGAAAATCAAAAATTGATACAATTTTAAAAAAATCACAATTTTTTCCTTCTGTTTTCGAAAAAAGAGATTAGGTATGTAATGAACAAATTAGGTAATTAAATAAACTATTTTTTTCGAAAACAGAAGGAAAAAATTGTGATTTTTTTAAATTACCTAATTTTTTCATTAGGTACCTATAAAATGAATTTATACCTAATCTTTTTTTTTCGAAAACAAGGAAAAAATTTGATATTTTTTTAAATTTTATCAATTTTTGATTTCCATCATTTTTATTATACAGGGTGTCCCAATATTCCATGGACATGGAGCAACCACAGATTACTGAGGTAAAAAAAAGTCGCTCGGACCAAACTTATCTCTATACCAAAATGCTTCGTTTGTCCGTTAGAGGGCGTCAAAGTCTTTTGAAAATTTTAGTTTTTTTGAAATATCTCAAAGTCGGCTGATCCAATTCGATGAAATTTGGTAGCTAAATTTCTTATTAAAAGTACTAATTTCTGATGTACATGATAATTTGACGGAAACCCGGGAAGGGGTGAAACTACCCCTACCCTCCATTAAAATCGATCGTAATTGTTGATAGGGTAGCAGGAACGCTGTTCATGTTTTTTTGTTTGAAAGATACATCGTTTGAGCCCATTTTTGGTCTCTTACAAAAATCTGTATCTTTCCGCGGTGCTGTGTGATAAAATAAATTAGTCGATGATAACTAAATTTTTATTTCTTTCTTTTAATTTAGAATCAAATTTTAAATTGTCAGATGATTATTTGATCTAATCTCATAAAAGATGCTCGATGTGGGCGCCGGTTTGGACCCTAGAAAGTTCCATCCTGCGCAAAAAAATGATTTTAACTTTTCTTCGAACCTCGTCGTTTTGCAAACTGTTTACTGCGTTTGAAAAAAACCGTTTGCAAACACCTGAAAAAAAACCGAACCATACTAAACATCTTTTATGAGATTAGATCAAATAATCACCTGACAATTGAAAATTTGATTTCAAATTAAAAGAATGAAATAAAATTTTGATTAGGTGTCATCGACTAATTTATTTTATCACATGGCACCTCGGAGAGATACAGATTTTTGTAGGAGACCAAAAATGGGCTAAAACGATGTATCTTTCAACCAAAAAAACATGAACAGCGTCCATGCTACCCTATCAACAATTACGATCGATTTTAATGGAGGGTAGGGGTAGTTTCACCCCTACCCGGGTTTCCGTCAAATTATCATGTACATCAGAAATTAGTACTTTTAATAAGAAATTTAGCTACCAAATTTCATCGAATTGGAATCAGCCGACTTTGAGATATTTCAAAAAAACTAAAATTTTCAAAAGACTTTGACGCCCTCTAACGGACAAACGAAGCATTTTGGTATAGAGATAAGTTTGGTCCGAGCGACTTTTTTTTACCTCAGTAATCTGTGGTTGCTCCATGTCCATGGAATATTGGGACACCCTGTATAGTTGGACCAGAGATATAACGAAACGACTTCTGTCATTTTATCAATTTTTGGATTATTGAAATATTGTTGAAGTCATAAAATCTGGCAGTTTAACAATTATTATATTTTTTCGTTATATCTCTTGGTCGACAATACCTGCCTAGTGGCAAAAAAAAAATAATATGACGACAGCCGTTTATAAAAACGAAAGTTGACTTTGAAACTCTGGGATCTAGGTAGTCAATTTTGAAAATTTTTGTGTCGAATTGATTGCTCCTTGACGTAGTGTATTTTTTGTTGTAAGAATAGTGCAAGGACTTGTTACGCCGACGAATAGGTACCTAATTAGCAGACTTGCAACTTGCAAATATTTGAAGCTTGGGCTTTGAAGCCTCTGCTTGAATCTTGCGAGTTAAGAGCAATCAGAACATTTTTAAAGTGCAGCGCCATCTCTTGGCACAAAGAGAAACTTAATCATTCACTAAATTAAGTTTACTAGTAGGTAGAACTCTTTTTTCGTTGATACCGTCTATTGCAGAACTTAGGTACCTTCTCGCTAAAAAAAAGGAATCATTAACCTAAAATACTTTTGCAGAATTTCAAGATTCCTCTTTTAAATACAGGAATTTGTAAAGTTAAATGCACTATTATTATTAATATCTACATACATAAATTTTAAAATTCGCCGAACAGAAGACGCTGTTACTAATAGATTTTTTTCATGAGGAAAAGCTAGAAAAAGTTTATGATTTAGTTTAGTTTTAGTTAGTTACTTAATTGATACTTAAAGCAGTGTAAATACAGGAAAACGGTCAATATATCCCTATCTTAACTTTTCGTGTGGTACCCTATTATAATGCAGCTTAAATTTTTATACAGGTTTTGGGAATGAAGCCCTGCTAGCTGCCCTGCATAAGCAATCATCAACAAAATACATACATACACAAAATGTGTATGCTGTGTTGCATATCTACTCAACTAGTGCCATCTATTGCTTAATCGCTAAACTGAACTATTTTACATTTCAAAATGGCTTTTTGCGACGCAAGACTGTAATAAACATGAAAAAAATTAATGTTTTTTTTTTGCAAAGGTGAAAGTTGTCAAAACTATTTGAATCAGGAATGTTCAGTCAGGAGTCCAAGTACATAATTGCTTGCTTTAATTGGTTCTGATTTCTGATGAGGGT
This sequence comes from Malachius bipustulatus, assembly GCA_910589415.1. Classification (NCBI taxonomy): domain Eukaryota; kingdom Metazoa; phylum Arthropoda; class Insecta; order Coleoptera; family Melyridae; genus Malachius; species Malachius bipustulatus. The sequence goes on from OU342636.1 coordinate 42,806,313, forward strand.
TAAATGGGGAAAGTAGTGCAGTTCTATGACTTCTATGAGCTTAATTAGATAAACAGCCTGTTTTTTCTTGAAAATCTCCATGGGTTCCTAGATATTTAACATAACGAAAATTCCGGGAATTTATACTGGGATAGCAGTCTTAATGTTGGGATTAGAGGAAAGTAGTAAGGGAAAACATTTTAGACGATTTTATAAGCAAGAAAACGGTGGTACAATTTTTGTTAATTGTGGTGCCATTTTTATTTGAGCTGACATAAACTCCTGTTTTTTGTAAGTCATAGTTGGCTATGGCATCATTATTTAATGTCTTTTTTTTCTAAATAAAAGGATATAAAAGTCGATAGATACCTATGTTTTTTTCCGAAAATAAAGGAGTTTGGACGGTTTTTACACTTATAGAAAAACACAACATGTTTATGTCATAACTCGAAAATGACACCACAAAGGGTTTTGTTGGTTTTAAAATCGTCGAAAACATTTTTCTTTACTAATGTTCTCTAATCCCAATAATAAAGAGTATATCTCAGTAAAAAGAAATTCGCGAAATGTTGTTTTTATGTCAAATATCTAGAGACAGAGACCCTCAAGATTTCCAAAAAAATAAGAGTTGCTTCAAATTAAGCTCATAAAACTGCACTACTTTCCCTTTTCCCATTTAACAGTGCGTTTAACTGGAGTATTTCACGAGATCTCTACTAAAACACTGAAAAAACTCATCCTGTATATTGATAGAAATAATTAGCTTTGCAGAATTGGGTGCAATTTTTCTGTCGCTGCCTCCCGGATTGTAATTATGTAATTAGACATGTTATCGTTCGAGAAGCCCTCTGCCGGACTCTGTCCTCTGTTGTCGTTGTCACAGTTTGCCTGGGTGACCGGGTGACCCTTTCAAGATATTTTTGTTTAGTAGTAGACGATTCAAATAAACAAGGTAGGTGGTAGTAGGACTAGTAGGTAGTAGGTATGTCAGCGCGCAGCCTGTGACGTCAGTCAGGTGACAGATACATATGCGGCGCGGCAGTAGGTAGGTAATCATAAAAGTTAAATTGCGATTTAGTAGCTTATTTAGACTTTTGGAGATGTTACTTTTAATTAGTTTGACATGAGCATAGTCCTTCAAAGATATAGTGAAAGTTGACTTATCCTGGTAAATTATAGGGGTGTAAGTGCACGGCGATAAGTAAACATTTTAGTCATTTTAGATAAAAAGGACTCTGGCAGGTTTACTCAGAATATTATACCTGTCAAGCAGTAAGACCGTATAGATGGTGAATTGTAAAAAAAAACAAGAAGGTCTGGACTTCTTAAAATACTGACTTCCATCTTCAAATATTTTTACTTCAGTTAGCGCTCAGATTAGAATCACCATACTGTTGTCATGCGCAGCGCGGACGAGTTTTCAGTATCAGGCTGACATGAAAAAAAAAACAGTAACTTTTTGAATCCCCACTCGAACCATTGCAATGAATTATTAATTGAAATGCTTATTGCTTACACTTAACCTATGGTGGAACGTTCAAAGCTCAAACCACGATGTGGGTAGGTCACGGCACCCTGCACTCACTGAAACACTCTAGAGCAGCCATTTTTTGTTGTGGGAAGTTGAAATTTCATTGAAATGTATCTCGGCACCCCTACCTATTGAAAATGAAGGGGATCCGATAATTTGAAAGCTTCCATTCAGGAGTGTACCTATTAGTTTTTTGCACTTTACTACCTATCTGGACTATTCTCGGTATGGGTGCAACGCAGCTAGATTCTGTTGGCTCAGGTATTTAAGAGAAGCATAGACATACAAACCTTATTGGAATAGTTTTTCGAAAAAAAAACTAGGCGAGCTTCTATCCGCCAATAATATAAGAACATATTTTCCAGGGGAAATAATTGCCCTCTTAAAAAATGGCCGTCACTATAGTATAGACACAGGCCTCATTTTTGTCGTGGCTCATGAGTGCAGAGTAGCAAGTTAGTCATCTAAATAGTCGAAGTCTATCAAAAGAATCTAAACATCTCTGTTTGGAGTAGACTAAAATTTTCTGGTGTTCTCTGATCATTTCTTTATTCTTTATAAGCGACATTGTTTCAACCAATACGATTGCCCAATGTCCAAAAAATCATGAAACGTTTTTTCTTCTTCTTTTGGAGCACTTGCTCTGTTTCATTTGAGCTTCCACCTATCACGATTACCTGTGAAATGGGTTACATTCGAATTTGTGAAGTAATTTTTCCTTCACCAGGAATTCACAGAATATCAACAATTAGGCAGAATGCAATGAATTCATATTGGAAAATACATAGCAGCAAACAAGCACTTTCAAACTCAGCACAGCTGCACTCTAAATGTGAGGTCTGATATTTTTTCAAATTCATTTTATTTATTCTTCATTCAAATAGGCTTGTATTGTAGTTTTCTGCAATTTTACGCCATATAAAGTTGATTTTTCAACATTAATCATCAACCTGGAATTTTCAACGATAATAATTCAAGCCTGGCAGGGAAATGGTCAACTGATTTTTGTGACATTTAATTATCTTGCTTTGGTTTAGGAGTTTTCTTTCCAAAATCTCAACATCTTTCGATGGAATTTTTAAAGAAAACTGACTGACTGAAATCCTTAAACAATTACTACTTATACACTTACTCCATTTTACCTTGCGTAGTTTTGGAGTAATAAGAATAAAACTTGCATGGATAAGTTGAGGATTGTTGTTATAGACCGGTAGATAACAAAAATAAAAAACTAAAGTTGTTAAATATTTTTCTTTGTTTTCACTCTTTTGCAAAAATTAAAGGAAGATACCATTAACAGGTTACACAGATTATGGGGTGTATGTATCTTGAATCGAAATTTTTCTCTAAAAACTTTTTGGTATTTTCAATATTTCCAGAGAAAAACTAGATTTTTTTGTTCTTAAATGCTAGTATAGACTAAAAAAATTAAATTCTAACATCTGAATATATGTTATCACATATTTATAGTTGGAGTTATAAGTAATTTTGCTTCGAGTTACTTAAGAAATAAAAGACTTCACAAAAAAAAATATCACGAAATACTGTAAAACATATTTGGCATGTAACGGAGGTTCAAACAAGGAAAACATTTTTTTAATATTATGTACTATTCCAACAAAATATACAAAGAAATACAACATAAATCCAATGTAAACTATCAATCTTCGTTAACAGAAAAATCGATAATGAAGGTATGTGATCATCTTTAAAAAAAAAATCTATAAATAACCTTTAGAAATTATTATAGCAATTGAGATGCCATCTTTTTCATCAGAATCAATATAAATATAAACCCAAAGCTGACTATAATTTTACCATAAATTCATCCACTACCCAAATCTTCCAGAAATATATTTGATGATTACATTGAAAATTCAGAGAGACAGCATCTTAAAACACGACTTTTCCAAAAGGTTTTACAATGTTCATAAAAGTGTCAATTTTTTTATCCTAAGATCACATTTTCTAAAATTAGAAAAATGTTTCTTCAGTGTGACTTTAAGTCGTTATTATATTGGAAAAGTGAAGTTCAAAGTTAACTATTTCAATTAATTACCTTGAATCAAATTCTACAGCAGACTAAAGGATACCAATTGAAAGAGGCTTTTATAAATCTGATTTATTCTGAATTGTTCCTGAATTTTTTCACGTATAAATTGTTCAGTTGTGTTAGTCTTTTATCAACAGTTCAGAATTTATTTTGCAACGGCTTTAATAAATGCAAAAAATGCATTGGTTCTAAAAATGCTTACAAGTAATTTAAAAATTTTATATTAGAGCAGAATACTTCAGTTCATATTAGCAAAAATGAGGACCAAATGATATTTCACAAAATTTGATTATGACCTGAAGAAATAAATTCTCAGAATCCAAATGTTCACTGGAAGTTCTATTAAAGTTGGATAAGGACAATTATACTCTTTCAATACAACTTTTTGCAAATCTTAGTCAAACTGAATTATATATACATAATTGAACGTCATCTAAAAGTTGATGTCAACTTAAGTGTCATAAAACAACTTTTATAACCTTTTCAGATCTGTATCTTCTCAAAAAAAATCAGAACTCCTCACCTTGTGAACAGTACTCATTATCTGCTAGATCCTTCCTAAGCAGGGTTGATCAACTCATTTTCAGAAGTATAGAAAAATGGAGATAAATATAACAAGAAAAGCAAATTAAAACATGATTGTTGTCCTTCAAGTTGTTAACCTAAGAGTTTGAATTTTATGCAAAAAACTAAAATATTCATAACATCAAATTTAGTTACTTCATTTGGCTCATCTATAAATTTTAATTGTCCATACATTGATTGATAAATTTCAACCGCTTATTAAGTATAACATTATAAAGCAGCAATTTAGGCCAATAAACAAAGATAAATATACCAAAAATAGAAGTTTTAAGTAAAAAGTTGATCCAGAACTTACTAATACACGCTTGATATTGTAATTATCAACAAAACATCAAAAACTTACATGTTTGCCGTGTATTACAAATCAAGTGGCATCAGCAAATCTTTCATTACCTCTACTGCTAAACCCGCTTATTTACAGACGAGTTTATTGGTCAGAATATCTTCTTTTTGTTAAATAAATTTAATTTTTAACAAGCAGCCAAAGTTTATCCGTCTATTTATGGGACACTGTAAATCTGCATTCCATAATATACCCACCAAAGTATCGCCTACGCTTTAGAATTAAAAGTAAAGAGACATTATTGTTCAGTTGTTCAACACTAATGACTCGTTAAAAGTTCATAGTTAATTCATAAATTCCATGTTAATAAATGTTTCCAACAACCAAGGCAACTCTGTATTTTGAAGATGGTTCACTAGCCATTGAAATAGCTTGTAAGTATTCGTTAACTGTAGCACATTTGGCAGGTAGGTATTACATTACTTAACAAGCTGAAACATTCCACCCTAAAAACATTATGCAGTAAATAAAAACTTTTTAAAACAATATAACTTTGTAACGTTGATGCCGGTGTAGTGAAAATTAAAAAAATAGCAAAAAAACAAACAAAATTACTAGCACTAAAAAATAAAAATAAAAATAAATAATTAAACAGCAAATTTATACTAAAAATGATTGAGTCTTCATATTCATGTCATTAAACATTAATGGATTCATTAGTTCTTGTCTGACCGCGAGCGAGTCAGTCAAGTATCACATATTAATTTACCACAGTATAAGTATTATAAGTAAATTATATCGGATATTCAAATAATTTGGCTTATAACTTCACTGATAAATGATTGCATTATAGGTTTCTTGAACCTTTTTATTTGCTATACCTTTACCATTGCTTTATAAAAATTAATTATAAAACATGACAAAATTACAAAAAGTTGAAAATCTAATCAACTTAATAATGAAAAAATATTCTTTCAAACACTCCAATATGAAGTTGTTAATTAATTTAATCGGTGAGTTCCATCAATGGTAAATTTACGCAATAAGTTAGATTGACAGTTCCTATGACAAAGTTAAAAATGTGTACTGCAAAAAATTTATTCACGTATAACACTTGTACTGTTGGTTCCATAATACATGAATATATTTTTCATAGATTACTCCTTACGTTCAGACCTTTCTTCCTAGACGAGTGAACACATTTCGATCCTTGATCTTGAAACATTGTCGTCAAATTCGCCTTCACATTCAAAAGATTTAATTGACAACCATCAATTTATTCAAAGGTGCCTTTCACAAACCTTGCAGGCAGGCAAGTAGTTGTGATCTTCCTTTGGCTTTAAGTGCTGTTGAAAAAATCTGTCAATGTTAATTAATAGTTCAAAATGAAACCAAATTTTTACATAAAGAGCATTGCCTTTGAAATCTACTTCCTAACGATGGGCTTACATATCTATTACAAATACAAATTAAAAGCATTTCCACGAGGGAATGTGTATTCGTCTAAATTTTAACTTTAATTTTACATGTCATGGAAGAGCGAATTGCGTAAATAAACCGATTAATAAATAGTGATTCCAATATCATCAGATGAAACGTAGGTAGGTAAGTCCTGAGAAGACTGAATAATATATACAAGATGTCCTACAATTCCCAATCCACAAACACAGAACATAACTCACTAATAAAAACCACTCAACAGAGATCAACTTCAAAATCGGAGAGCGAGCGATGTGATGATCAACACTGAAACTCTTATCCCTGTTAAAATCACAGTATAAGGGAGCTGTGTGTGTGTGTGTATTCTATTACCGTGCGTGCATAGAGGATGCATCGTTTGGAACAAAGCCACCAAAGTGCAGGCTGCTCTGTGTCAAACGACGCACACTACACTCTACAGCACTATAGCACAATGACTTGTTTGTTAATTTAGACGACGACAATTGAGAATAAAGCAATCCTTTACACCTATAATGAACAATCACGTTGAAGTCTATTAATGGTGATTCACTGGCACTAGCGTCCAAAATATGGATGGTACGATTGCAGAATCTTGTCATCGTGACACATCGATGCAACAGACTGGTCAGTTCGCCGTTAACATTGTCACCTTGAGATATTATCTTCGGTCGCGGTAGAGTAAATAAGTCTGTAACGCTTGAGGCAATTGGAGGCTCATAACTTTGCTTTCGAGGTGCTGCTTGCCAAGGCGTTGGCGGATCACCCGACGACACAGGTCTGTTAATGGTAGGGGTTCGGCTGTAAACAAAATGAACACATGTTAACAATTTATTACACACGGGACACAGGTTAAAGACCATAAATGTCATTTTTAAATATTACAATAATGTTAAAATTAATTATAAAATTAAAAACTGATTCCCATGTTAAAACATGTTTTACAATAACACTGCTACACTGCTTAGACTGCCAAATTTCCCACTTTTTTTTTAATTGCTTGTAAATAAAGTAACCCCATCATTAGTCAATCAAATGTTATGGTGCTGTGGTTCTATCCAACCAACCTCTTCAATCTTCACTCATGAGATTGCCAAGAACACCTGGCAAATCTCTCTTTTGCGAATGGTATCAACACAAACTACCGAATCTAAGCCACCAGGTCTGAGCTGTTGAGAAAAATATTCTCCAAGTAAGTGGGGCCCTAAATAGAGCAAGGTGGTCAATGAGCATGCTACCTCAGAACTGTAAAAGTCTCGAATTTATTATAGCGAATATTATAATTGATCCTATTTAGAGAGAAATCAATTCAAATTACAATTTAACAACCAAGCAACCAGGAAAACCAAAATAAACAAAAAGGTGCCACACATGGCGGGGAATAACCCATGAATAATCCAAGGTTTTAAAGGTGAAACAAAAGGCTTACATTATTAAACAAAAATCATACCAAATAAGGTTGAAACCACCAAAGATGCCATACATGACATGACTGGTCTATAAAATGAATAACTTTAGGTAAACAAACGAAAGGGGGAAATCCGCCCAAGCCAGGTTGACAAAGGGCGAGAGGGAGGAGTATCAACCTCGGTAAAAAACCAGGATTCATCTGGCCTGGATGCCCAAAAGGGTACAGGCGAAAATGCTGCCTTGTATTTCGGTGTTGGATCATCAAAGACTAGAGGAAGAAAGCCTCTATTAAAAATTACCCGGTCCTCAAGGTTGGGGGTTGAGGCGAAAGGCTTTGCACCCCATCACTCGAAAAAAAAAAACTGAAAAAATCCAAGCACCAAGCCTCGGAAATTGGAAGGAAAAAAAGGTAGAATAAATTGGACAAAGCAACAAAAAAGAAAAGCAGAAGAGTTGAAGAAATTGGAAATTATATACACGTGATGCTTTGTAAAGAGATGGGAGGATATAAGTGAGTATCATTGGAGCCTATTCACCTACGGACAATGCAAGAGATGCAGATTTGATAATAAAATGACTAACCTACTAGATCAAATCAACAAGTAGAAGATAGAGTAGGTAGGCAGGATGCTAGCAAAGTTGTAGGGGGAAGAATCTATCAATAACAATGGAGAACGGTTGATTGAAGTAGATGGTTTCTTTCAGCATAAGGACATCTATAAGCATACATGGGTACAACCGACCAGGGGACTAAGTCAATAATCATCTACGTAATAGGTTACCAGAACAACAAAGCTAAAATTGAGGACTGCAGAGTATACAGGGGAGCAGAATGTGGCTCCAACCATTTCTTGTTAATCAAAACTGATTTTCCCTTTTAAATGCAGGCCACTACCTAACAGTACACCTGAAGATTCAAGCATAGTAAAATACGATCCCCAAAAATACCAATTGAATTTACTCAGGATCAGGGACCCTTCCATCCAGTAGTTACTTTACAGACTGAGATTAGGTCAGAAACTCACACAAATTGACAATTCCAGCTCTATGGAAATATACAGCAATGAAGCAGTCCAAGAAAGTTTGGAAACGATTGGAAAAAACACAACTAGACAAACTGACTATTGGTGGAACAACAGAGATTGCTGTGAAGGTGAAAAAGAAGAAAGCATGTCAGACATGGTTAACAACCCAAGAAAGTGAAGGTAGAAAATATTATTCCAGAATAAGCAGAGAGGAATAAAAGTAAAGAACGAGACATGGGAAAAAAAGTGTGAAGAAATCAACAACTATATTGATTGGAAGTACAAGATCAAGAGAAACATGGAAAGTTTTACGTGACTTAAGAACAAATGAAAAGAAAGAATGAAACCGTTAAAACGCCTCTAATAAGTTTAGATAGAGAATTACTTCAAAAACATCCGAAATAAAGACTCTAAAGTATGGCAAAGTATTAAAAAATCTAATAGAAAAAGAAATTAATGATTTAGAAGAACAAAGTGGTTTTCGTGCCGGTATCATGTATCGACAACATCTTCACTACAAATAAACCCCGACAAAACTGAATATGTGGTCATGGGTGAAACTGGCAGGGACCTGGAGGACTATGGAGGATGGGTCGGTAATAAAGTGCTGCCGAAATTATAAGTATCTTAAGACTTTAATCAAGGTGATAAGGCACAGAATAGGTAAAGGCAGGAATAGCAACCAAACAATTACACTCCGCTATATGGAATAAAAAGATCACAAACAACATGAAAAGGAGGATATACAAAACAACAGTAGAAAGTATTGTCATCTATGGAGCAGACGTGTGTGAGATATAAAAAAACAGAACGAATGAAAGTTAAAGGCAATGGAAATGGATTTCTGGAGGCGCAGCTGCTGTATATCTAATTGAAAGCAAACGTTTAAACTGGTATGGACACCTGAGAAGAATGCCAGATGAAAGATGGTCATCTAAAATATGGCACTGGAAACATGCGCAAAGGAGACAAAGGGGAAGACCAAGACTATCTTGAAATGATGGAGTGAGACAAGTCATTGAAGATAGATGTGTGCAGGAAGGAGACTGGCAGGATAGGGGATACAGAGAGGTGGGGACTTGGATGCGAGAGACGCAGCCTGGTGTAATCCCACTCGTATTATTGTATATATATATATACGAAAAGGGTATTGAAAGCAATCAAACCCATAATACAGAGTAAATAGGTGACAAATAAAACCAATCTAGGGAAGGTAATGGAGTAAATGAAAGGAACAGAAGTCACTAATGAAATGACTATTATTGTACAGCTTCATGACAACACCACATTCGAACACATGTCAAGTGAAAAGATTCCAAGGCTAAGGTAATTTTTTGGTTGTAGTAGTCAAATTAGGTAATGTTGCGTAACTTAGACTACATTGTTAGTGTTAGGGAGGTTTCAAGAGAGTAGGGAGATTCCAAGAGAGTAGGTCTTGAGCTTCAGAGTCCAAGTTGTAAAGCATAGTCGGACTTCTTCGACAAAATGGCATCATTATTGGGTTAAAATCAAAACTTGAACTGTAATTCAAAACTCGATTATAATAATTATAAAAGAGTTGAAATCAAACCTTGAATTGTAAATTCAATAGTTAAAGCAAACATTGAAATATAAACAAAAGAAAGGTTAAATAAATGTAAATAAAAATTATCTGAATAATCAAATCTAAAATGTAAATACAGAAACAAGGTCTGATCATGTTTATTTTTTTATTTGTTTATTTATACATGCATGAAAATTGTTTCTGAAAATCATTTCCGAACTCTTTACTCAGTAGTTACTACTGACCCTATCCAGGAGCCTAGCGGGTTACCTATAGGGTACCTGTTTTACCGACACTGACACTTACTAGGGTAGCACATTCACTGGTTGCCGTTTACTTGACATGGACATGAACAGATGGATGTCATGTTTTTGACAAATTTTATCACAGGTGTAGGTAGCAAGTGAACAAAATCAAAGTTTGAAAAGTTAAAAAAAAAAACATTACTATGAATAGAAATCGGTGGAATCCTTTTTCGTTATTAAAAACATATTATATTATTATACGATTTAAAAATAAGGTTCATCAAGGTGTAATGAAACCACCTACCTGACAAACTTTCAGGTATACGGAAATTCTTAGCACCAAAGTCTCTGCAATCATAGTTAACTACCTGCTGGGTGCATTTGTTGTCCAGAAAATCCCAGTAATAGAATGAATATTGGTAGACGACTATAATAATAACTTTAAAATTTTAAAAAGTAACCCCTCTTTTTATTGTTGAAACATCCTCTAAGGCAGCAAAAGTTTACAATTTTACTGAATAGGCTGACATAGCAAATTGTGTGAATTTTTAAAGGGTTATACGTTTATGGAAAATGGGCCATTGCGCAACAACCTTGAATAATCAGTAATTGAACCCCCCCCCCATTTCACTTTGGAAACCTTGAAACTTGCACTTCTAATTAAGAACCAGCAAGTATAAACCAGAGAGATAAAACATTTAAATATGCACAGCTGCTTGCTACCTGCAGATTGTAATAACACACAGCATAACAAATCATCAACTACAGTCAAACCTGTTTCCAACAGAACATGAGTACTAAAAAAAAATTGAATGAAAGAATAATTGTGTTTCCAAACTGATATTGTTTAAAAAAAATTCAACACACAATTACCAAGATCCCTCTTGTTCTAAACAAACGATTATAAACATATAAATTGATTTAGTACAGGGAGAATGGGATAGAATCCAAGTTTTTTGAATATATGTAGTAGTAATAATAATAACAATAACTGTATTCCTCCCCCAGTTTTTACAAAACTTTGGACATGTCATTTGAACCATATAAAGTATAAAAGTAAAAATTAAAAAATTATGGATGGGTCTATTTATAGGCTTATCACACAGCTTATGCCGCAAAATTTTGCAAAACCTTACTTTTACATCTGAGTAAATTTTCAACTACTTGGAAATTGGAAAACTGGGACACCCTCCATCACCATTGGTGACCCAAGGGGAAACCGGTATGGCAGTGAACGTGTTAAGCAGGTTACTAACAATTTCAGTACCTACATTGAAAAACTCACCACTTCTTATAAACAACTCATTGGTCCTGAATATAGCCAAGGACTAGAATTCTATCAAAGCTGACATCATGTTTTGAGCTTTTTTCCCCATAGAGCTTTATGCTGCCATAAACTTTTATTATAATCTCATTTAAAAATTATCCACCACTCATATTTTCTTTTAACTAATATAATATTAATTATAATTATTCTTTCAATTAGTTTATCTGGAGTGGCCACAAAATGCCACAATTTTGTTGTGCTGATCTCTCTCATCCCAAGCAAAAGTGGGCTTAATGGCCAGCATCAAAAAAGAGGTGTAAATCTGACCAATTTGCAAATTTAACAATAACTGCTTTGGATATTATTCTTATGTATGTATAGGTGTCGGGTAACATGATGACCAAGACCAATACAACCATAATAGCTGAAGGGTGTGTCCTCGAAGCCATTTCACTCAAAACTGTTAAACTCGATTAACTCTACTGTGTATAAGGACTTTGTCTGCTGAAGATAAACAAGACTTTGTAAACATCCTATGAGGGTGCACTCGGCAGATTCCACCTTCAAGGCGGACGATGTTTATTCTCCGGTTGGTCGGTTTTTCCCAGACTTACTATAAAAGTTCGACATGAAGTAATTTTTAGAGCTGCTTTGATTTCCATGATGACAATTCTTCACAGAGTATTGAATGGTCTAAGTAATTGCCAAAAATTGATAGGTATGCTGCAGTTTGCATGTACCCAGAGTAAATTCGTGTGTAAGCTTTCTTCTTGCCATGCGCAAGAACTAACATTCTTCTAACTCATGACATGCTTAACAACTGTACAGAACTTTTTTTCAGATGTAGACAGGTAAAACATCTAGATTTTCTAGTAATGGGGAATTGTTTCCCTCTTAATCATCGGATAATAATAGTGGATCAATTATTGTGTCTGAAAATTTCATGAATTCAAATTTCAGGAAGTAACACGAAATTAGGAACCTGTTGGGATCTATTCCATAAACATTTTGCATCTTTGCACATTTCACTGTGCATTTTTTGACAACTTCATCTTTGAAATTTTCACAGAAACATCTCACAGACTTCATGTTGGCAGCGCAACACTATGAAGAACTCAACGCAATTCTGGTTTGTACCCAATACCCATGACACCATCTTACCTGCATAGTAGGTAGAGTAGGTGTAGGAAAAACTTGGGACTGATTTGATCCAGATCATTATGGTACCAATAAAAGGTGACCAACCCTTCTATGATTGTTCAATAATCCCTTCTCCAAGTCCACTACTAAGTGGACTAATTCTCTTCTAGATGCTCTATTATAGAAAGACAGGTATTGGGTATTGTGTTTTTTCACAGACCAAGCTTTTAAAACCTAAAAACCTACAGACTGTGCAGAAAGATTACAATTATTATTCTGTCACAAAATATTTTGAGAATAAAATGCCATTGTTGAAAAATACGTTGCTTACTGATGACGTCACCATCATCAGAAGCTCCACAAGTCTTTGACATATTTTGAAAATTTAATGGAAAGAAGAGATTTATGGAATTCTGAAGATTTTTTCGTTAATGATTACTCACGAAAATGTTGGTTACAAATGTTCGAGTTACAAAAAAAAAAGACAAAAAACTATATGGTTGAAAAAGAATCACTATAATCAGGCTAAGAAATGTGGGACACCTCTTGACAACAATACTGTTAAAATATCTCAGTGCGACTGTTGGCTGGATACTGACTGAATGGAAACGACCTTCCGCCCTCTGGAATGTTGGACGGGACCGCCTGTAGTGGGGCACGGTGGGGTGAGAAGATTCGACACGTTGGCTACAAGATGAAGTTCTGTATACCTCTATTATACTTACTGCTGCCGTTCTTTTATCAGATGCAACACTTAGGGGAAAATTCTCGGTCATAAAAGGGAAAGTTCTAGAACTATCTATTAGGAACACTCCGGAAAGACATTCGGCAATTAGACAACTCTCAAAGCGCATATAACTCAAATCACAACACTTTAGTGATAACTGAGTCTGGAGAATACATTCATTAGACTTTCGTGACTTGAAACTATCCATTACACTTATGCTAAATGTTAAAAACAAAATCCAACTGTCTGATCAGCTCTAAACCAAAAAATTATGTTTCGATGATAGGCATTTCTGCATATGATATTGTTCAATAATTATTTTCAGTGGAGCAAACATATACATGATATTTAAAGCTTCAGGCATCAAAGCTCATGTTGAATAATACTTACGATCAAGTCCACCGATATACCGCATTGTAATTTCACAGTGTCCCCAGACGGCACTGACTATAGGGTACAGCTTTCTACCTTTGAGTCCTCTAAACGCCACACCGAGGTACTGGCCTTCGACGACAAAAGCGAGCGTGCCTTCGTCCATGTCTAGTACGACAAGGAATTTGTCCGGCACCACAAATGTTTCGTCCGGCTTCAGTAGAGCCGGGTACGTCACACCGGGACAGTTCTTGCTGTCGTGGTAGAGTTTATTGCGACCTGTAAATAACATTGACAGTTTAAGGAGTGTTATAACTCTGCAAAGTAATCCAAACTAAAAACGACGTTGGTACAATTCCAATTCTTTAATAGAGTTCAATAGAGTTCTTTTTAACACCTCATTCTCTTTCAAAACAACTTTAATGCGTCGATCCTGCAAAGTTAGATTGTGATTTTAAACAGCTTTTGAAGAATCGACTAAAAGAAATGCGTCATATAAAAGAGAAATGTCAATAATTTGTCCAAGCTGGACAACTCTATAGAATTCTTTCTACGAGGCCCGGAGTGTAACACAAGGATAAAACAGGGACCAAAAGGACTGATTACCGACCGTCCGATTCCAACTCACCTAAATCCCAACCCCATGATGTGTCGGTGCTCCCCACCAGACTCTGGTAGCCGACAGAGTGTAAAGGGGCTTCGCTGGTGGCGACGCCCACGACTGCATGTGTGCCGCGCTGTCGTGTGGACCAGCACACCTCCCAACAGTGCAGGCCTTTGGTGAAACCCACCTTACCCCGGATACAGTCGGTGCTCTGCGCTACCGGGTGCCGGTGGAACGTAAGCCGATCGTTTTCCTTCACAAAGATGTTCAGTGATCGATCGTCCTGGTTCCAACTGTACTTCAATTGTGTCTCATGCAGGGCTGGAGGCATGTCCAACAAAAGGTCCAGTCGTGGTGGACGGGCGAAGTCCTGCAATAATCAAGCCATCAATGATGAAACTATGAACTTTGTTGGATATTATAAAAATTTAATAATATTAGTCTTAATTGAAGAAACCACAGACTTACTGGAAGAACTGTATTTTTAGCAAAAACTCTGAAGTCAAAATGAAAAAAAGACTGATGCTTTATTTAACATACTTCAAAATATAACTTTGGGGTTAAATTTCTGCATTTAGGCAGCTGATTGGTCGAATGTGGGTGCTATGAATGTTCAGCCAGTCACATCTTCTAAAATACAGTGTGCCCACGATAAGAATCAACAGCATGGGGATCTCGGAATTGAGCAAACCAGATAACTCCCCCTAAATCTGGAGATATTCGAAAAATCACGATGCTATCTAATACAGGTGTACTTTTTTACGGACCACTTTTATATCTTTCCGAGTAACTTCAGAAAAAAAAGGAATCGTAAGATTTCTGTTTTTTTCACAAGTTAACTTAACCGACCCTGTATCTCTCGTGGTTTCCGAGATCCCCATGCTGTTCATTCTTATCCTGAGCACACTGTAGACGTTCAAGGGTTTTACTTATGATGAATATGGAACCGTGATACGGATTTAAGAGAGTGTAAACAAAAAAAAAACACGCATGCATTTCAAAATAAAAACCATTTATCAGTAGGTAGAAATTGTAGATTTTTTAAAAGTGAAATCTGAACTTTTTTGATAAGATTATTATTATTAAAAATGATTTTTTTATTTTAATTTTTGCCCCCACTTTCAATACCTAATACCTATTAGTAATAGTAATAGTCTCATAACAAAATGAAACAATTTAACTACCTAGGCACTTAATTAATGAATTTTTCAGTAGAGTTTTACAACCTGGGTAAAAGTTGAACTAGATAACAATAACAGGAAATAATTAACAATGTAAAATTACCTGTAAACGAATAGATTTTTATATGTAGGTATTCAATATTATTATTTAGACTAAACAAAAAATCAAAAGTAATGAAACTTAGTTCACTCTTATAAATCAACTTCTATTACATCTTCGTAACTGAGTGAATAGATATCATGTGAAACTGACACTACAATGACTACAGCATCAGTACCAAATTCAAATTCTACTAAAGGCACTATTCGCCAACTCACGGAAAATGTAATTTCAAAAATCCAGACCATAACTGTGTGTATACTGTATACAATAAAATAAAACAAAACACTAGGCACAGATAGGAATTACCAACAATAAAATAAAAAGTAGGTTAGGTAGGTACCGGTACTACATTTCTTGACAACTTACTGTTATCATAAATGATAAATAAACATTAAAAGATAACTTCAACAAAGGCTTTTCAAATTTAGGTGGAATAATTGAATATAATTTTTTTTGAAAACCTGTAAAAGCTGAAAATACTCTTTTCACTGTTTTCAAAAATTCAAGCACCTAAACTATGGAATCAGATCGAAAGAAACATTTTTAGCTAGGCGGGCCTCTCTTTCCCATAAATCGTAATCTTACCAATATAAAAATGTATTAAGATAAGATAAAATCCTTTGCGCGCTATACAGAGGGGTGTAGAAAAAGTTCCGATACCATCCAATAAATTCTTAAATTTTGAGTTTTGAAAAAAAAACATGACAGTTATATTTACTTTCTATTAATTTTGAAATAGGACACCTTATTATTGTATCATAATCAGTAAAAATGGTTTTTACAGTTGCAGTGAAAAATGAATAGGTTGTGAATTATAAACAAATGAAAGATCGTCATTTTTCATTTTGAAAGTAGTGCAAAATAGGTCCAAATATCGCAAAACGGCTTACACGTCTCTATCTTAACTTTTCAAGTATTATAGCGTATTTGAAAATTTTATACAGGGTGATGAAAATGATCAGATTTTTCATCACCTTGTTTGTATAAAAATATCGTGTACATCATAGGAGATAGAACATAATATAAAGTTAAAATAGGGACCTGTAAGCCGTTTTCCGATATTTGGAGCTGTTTCCGATGTATGTACACTATGTACTTTCAAAATGAAAAATGGCGATTTTTCATTTGTTCATATGTAACTCATATCATAACCTACTCAATTTAAACTGGAACTGTAAAAATAAAAACCATTCTTAATGGATTTTCTCAGGAAATATTAGAATACAATAATATATAGGCTGTCCTATTTAAAAAAGTAAACAATCTAAGGAATTATTGACGTACTGGGTGTATCTAAAATGAACCGAGAAAATTCAGAGGGTGATTTATGAGATCATTTTAGGAAAAAATTAAGCATAAACGTATGTCCTAAGAGGACCAATAATTTCTTAACTACACGGTGTTCTTGAAGTTTCAAGAAAAAAATCGTTTTTAATAATAACTTTGAATCAAGATGTTTTCGTGAAAATTTGTGTACACCTTCCATGCATCAAGAGGCATTTCCCAACGTATAACATTTAGTTATTGTGGCAGTGACGTTCGTGCAAGTCGCGTTACACTTAATATTTTTGAAAAAAAAATAGTACGCCACTGCTTTTTTATGAAAATAAAATTATTTTTTAAATCCTCTTTCATTTCTGAGTAAATATGCTCTTTTGACTTTTTTTCAACCGATGCAAGGTTTCATGATAAAAAAAATAGAGTCCATTTTTAGGTTGCCTCTTTCCGAAACTGGTACACTACTGCAGAAGTTCGTTTCAATCTGTACTCCGATTGAAAAAATGTGTTCTCGTATTATCTGACTCTTCAAAAATTAGCCTGTAGATAGTAAACGTGATTTAACGTAAATAAAAGCGAAACTGTCGAATTTGTGAATTTATTTTTATTTGTAAAATACAAATCTCTACTCAAACACAGGTGTCTAAACATTTGATATTTATTTTTTTATCAGAAAACCTTGCGTTAGTTGAAAAAAAGTCAAGAGATCATATTTACTTAGACATGAAAGAGGATTTAAAAAATAATTTTATTTTCATAAAAAAGCAGTGACGTTCTATTTTTTTTCAAAAATATTAAGAGTAACGCGATTTGCACGAACGCCACTGCTACAATAACTAAAAGTTATACGTTGGGAAATGCCTCTTGATGCATGGAAGATGTACACAAATTTTCACGAAAATATCTTGATTGCTATCAAAGTTATTATTAAAAAACGATTTTTTTCATGAAATTTCAACACCCTGTAGTTAAAAAGTTGTGCCTCTTAAGGACATAACGATGTTCGTACTTACTTTTTTTCTTAAAATGATCTCATCAATCACCTCCTGAATTTTCTCGGTTTATTTTAGATACACCCTGTATAATGAGTAATTGAAAAATAACATAAATGAAATTATTATAGAATTGACCTGTTTCTTTTTTCAAAACTCAAAATTTAGTTATTGGGAGTACCGGGACTTTGAATAATCTGCTGTGTATTCTTCTTATTTTTTTTTTTTCTTATTTTCTTAAATAGATAAATAAATAAAAATAAAGTAGTAGGTAGGTAACATGAAAACTTCTTGATCAGTGAAGAGTCGCGAATTAAAACTGAACCAAAGCGTAAGGCTCTAAATTCATATTCTCAAAAAAAAAAGCTAAAAATTAGATAAACCAAAAACCAAAAGCAAAATCTGCAATAATAATTTAATTCGTAGAAGAATAGCCAATATTCTTGAACCAAACGAAACGATGAACTCGCGTTCAGGTTACTACAGCAAACCTTGCTTCAAAGTTGTTTTTTTGCTTTCCGCACGCCAAATACAAAGGTTCAAGAAACCTGAACAATGTGTACTGTAAATTATTATTACACGTGTTGAACATACCTACAGGGTGATAATTTTGAAAGTATCAATTGAAGATCTCTCTAAAACTAAAAAAAGAGGTAAAAAATACACAAAAATCCATCCACCCCAAAGTAAACATTTAAATATGTAGTAAAGCTCTATTGGTGATAGGTATGTATATCAATATCGTTTGGAAAAGTAATATTGAAAATAATATTTTTCACTATTCACTAGATTGGAAATTTTTTCGTCTGTACAAAAAAGATCAAATATTATGTGAAAGGGGAAGGGGAGGCCACGTTTTATATTATTTCGAAGTTCTATCAACTTGGAACATAAGTAAATTCAAAAAAGTTGCGGCATTTAAAACTTTCAAAAAAAAATATCGTGATGGTTTTTAAATTTAGGAATAAATGTGGAACTTTGGAGAAATGCCCTTCTTATAAGAAATAAGAAGACTTTCGAAGTGATGATTGATGAGAATTTTTTTCTTCACTTTTGTACACGAAAAAGTTCGAAATTTACCTGCAAATGTTCGATTTACATAAACCTTTCCAAGCATGTATCACAAATAGGAAATAGGGCATTGCCAATTCGGATTTTGTAATTGAGAAAGGTGAAGACGGGGGTGAGTCACTCATTTCAGTTCCCCCTCCCCACGTTACCAAAACGGGTTTTTATGATTTTTGTCACCTACATCTTCAATTATTATTGCAACTTCAAAATAAAGGACTCCCTAGGGATCAATGGAAATTAGCCCTCCGTTAAAATTGCTGAATTTGAAACTGTTTATGGTGATCAAAAGTCTCCATGGGCGTGAAGTGAATAAGTATACAGGGTGATGAAATATCCGCTATTTTCTTTTTTTTTTATGGTAACAATTATTGCTAACTTCGTTATTATTAGAGCTACGAAGTCGGTTAAATTAGCAAAAGAGCAGAATTTTTGACGCGTCTTCATTCATCATTCATTTCTAATTAAAATAATTTGTAGGGATTTTAATATTTTAAAATAAAACAAAAAAGCAGTGTAACTGAACAGAACACGTTTTCAAAGGCAATGTAAGTAGGTAATTATCATATATTTATAAATAAAATATAAGTTTAAGATAAGTATGGGTTTCTCATGACTCGCGATCTAAAGAAAATTTTGATATTCGAATATTTCATCCCCGTTAATGTGGTCCATCCAGCGGCCTCTGAGTCGCGAGTAATGGGACACCCGTGTATATATTATACATAAAGAAAACATGGTACACTTATTTTATGTCATCAGTTAAACATTGTGAGTTTCTCAAAAAGATACCAACCTGTGCTAGTTCTCTAGGTATGACGGGCTTGAAGCCAACACTAGCTTGGTCCCGGTTGACCGCCTTGACGCTGCCTGAGACCTTCTGGCCCATGCTCATGCCACGGGCGCGTCGGCGGCCCGTCGCTGGTTGCTTGCACGGCACGACGGCCGCCTTATAGCTCCGCCTAGTCACCTCGAACAGACGACTGCCGCCCCCACAAGTGCCCGCCGCCGGGCCTACCAGCACCCCGCCGCCGCCGCCGCCGCTAACCTGGTGATGGTGGTGACCGCTGATCGACCTGAGCTGACAACCGCCGCTGCTCGCTCCACTTCGCAAGTCGCCCTTATACCTGCCGACAAGGTATCGTGAGACGGGAGTACATCTATGGAGTAAGGGGACGTACCACTAATCAAATTTTTTTTTACCAAATTAATGACATTAACGACAAATTATTACGGAATGCATGCATGATAGTCACGTCAGTAGGGGCCAAAAAAGGTCTTCGTCTTGACAACAGTAGTACCTAGTGGTAGAGAAATTTTATCAATAGTTTTCGAACTTGGTTGGGTGGAGGGGGGATTAAGCTCGAGCAACCATCTTGAATGAAAAATGAAAGGTGAAAAAATTTATTTTACATTATCTGCGCTTAAAAAATCGTGTTGGGTTGAGAGCATCCTGTTTCTCCGTGCGTTTAGTGGCTGCGACACGAAAGAGTCCATCTTTAACCATGGAAAAACAAAATGTTGTTGGCTAGTTCAAATCAGTGGCGCGGCGGCATCACCAGAATCTTAAGATATCGGAATGGAACTTTAAACAAATCGCAAACGTTGGAGAACGCGTTTACCTTGCTTTGTATGACGATGGTAACATGAAAGAAGCCCGCAACCAACGTACCAACGTTTTGAAAAATATACTAAAAAAAAGCAAATTGAATCTTGCTTCTTAGCCATAAACGAAGAACTGCGCGGTATCAAGCATACAGGACGTTCTAGCAAGTCCAAAAATAGAAATCGATCAAAAAAAAAAACAAGACTGGGGCTGGAAACTTGGCAGCAACGGGCTCGCTCAGCACACAAGACTTTATTGACATTCATTTGATGCACTTGTTGGAAAGATGTGGTGGAGCTTGTCGCTGGGAAGTCGGATGAAAGTGCTCTGTTGTGTGTGGCTTCTGCTTCTGCAGTGACCAGTGGTCAGCCATGCGAAAATGTACCGGAGGTTCGCATCAACAACGAGGACGAAGATGAGGAAAATTCGTTAATGGAAGAACAATGGATTCTCAGCGGTACAGATAATGATAGCATCGAGGACGCAAATTATTGAAGACAATCAACTGAGTTGTACCAGAAAAAAAAGCGAAAAAAAGCTAATACATAATATAATGGCGTGTCACAACTGAAGCAACCGCTGGGCAGTAATTTTGGAAAAAAAACATTTTGAACGTTTCAGTCGAGATAGCTGCATGAACGGTCTCACCTCTTAGGTAGAAAAATAAAATTGTATTTTGGTCAAGACTGGGACCCGAACTATACTGGTGTCCCAGACTTAATTGACCAGGCCATATCTCATAGACAGGTTGAGATAAGCGAACCGAATAAAAGGGATTTTATTATAATAATTTGTGAAGCTTGTGAAGGCGGTATAAAAACCACCCCCACTTCAACATCCCCTGAGTTACAGACCCTACCTTTAAAAAAATTAATAGCACCCTTTAGGTATATGTTTATATATATTAAAAACAAGTTGTAGATCTATTCAGCTGTTTTTTTAGATTCAAAATTGGTTCAGAAATAACCAAGAAAAGGGTCATCAAAGTGGTTGTGACTTTTTATCTGAACTTTCTTTAAATGACTTTAGCTGTCAAAGTTTCCCACACATCAAAGTGGGGGTTGTTTTCATATCGCCATCTTATAGATCTTCAAAAATGATAAAAATATCACTTTTATTCTGTTCTATTATCTCAACCTGTCTATGACATATGGCCTGGTCAATTAAGGCTGGTCTGGGACACCCAGTATATTTACGTCTCCCTAACCTTTTGCAGTGCAAAACACCCTACAGACTAGACCATGATGTAGCATCACGTATTAATTTGTATTTTCGATGTTACCTTCTTTTACAGTAGCAATGAAAATGAAATTATGATTAATGTAATGTGGATGAATATAATTTACGTAATGTTGTTGATATTTTTTTGAGGATTTAGCAAATAAAATAATAATTTAACAATCATTTTATTACAAATAAAATTTAAAAAAGCACAACCTGAAAAATGAATTGCCTCAAGAAAATAATATTTCATCTCAAATCTTGCACCTCTGTTTACTTTTCCTGATGCTTCATATTACGCAATACTCCTCGAAAGAGGAGCTAGCACGTCACTGTTCTTCAAACATTTTTTACGTAGAGCATTGCCTCCATTCGCTTAGGTCTTCACGTTGTTGTGCCCTATGCCTATGAGTACCTACTTAATTAATACTCCGACTATTAATCAAAGCTCGTTCGGGCTAAAAATAAATTCCCTGCTATTAGAAGGCCTTCCTGTGGAGATCAAAATCGTCTAACTCATTGTCATGGAGTTTTAACGTTTCATATTTAAAGCGCATCCTGAACTAAAGGCGACATAAAATAGGAAATAATTATTTTAATTCAAGTTTCTTACTTTCATAGCAAGCAACAAAGTGAGCTATACAGATTTTATACAGGGAGCGGCAAAAGCAAGGAATAAATTCGATAAAACGGAAAGCGCGTTTTTTTTATAAAAAACAGGTCGATTTTGTTTTTAAGTTGTTCAACTTTTGACATAAAAATTCGGGTATACAGGGTGATGCGCGAAAAAGTCATTCAGGTGACGTCATCGACATTCTTTTTAAATGGCAACCCTTATTTTTTTGTTCCACTTTTTGATGCTCCATTCAATTGCCAATGTAATCAATTTGTAACCTTAAATAAGGAAATTTGTGAGAAAACAGCTTGTGAAGTCGAAAGTGTGCACTTTTTACTGTAATTAATCAGTCTAAATTAAGCTTTTTTCTCGAAAATTTCCTTGTTTAAGGTTACAAAATGATTCCATTACCACGTTTCCATTTAAAAAGAATGTCGATGATGTCACCACTTTTTCGCGCATCACCCTGTATACCCGAATTTTTATGTCAAAAGTTGAACAACTTGAAAACAAGGTCGACCTGTTTTTTTATTAAAAAAAAAAAAAACGGCGCTTGACTGTTTGAAGAAGACCATGGGCTTTCAGACATTCGACAACATCCTCCGGATACTCCGGATGCAGCACACTGATGAGCCCCAATAGGGCTAAACACGTGTCTGTGCTTGTCTGGTACTCTGGTGGCTCTGTTGTTGTTTGGATGGAAGCTCTCTTGATTTTGGGGGTTTCGGGCACTGCCAATATGACAAATGTTAGGGCGATGGAGGAATACTCCGACCCCATTTAACAGGCTAGTAATTGCACTGTATGTGCTTTATATACTCATACGATCTACATTCATTCCTTATGTATTTATTTACTACCCATTTTAAATCGTAGGTACCATTTTCCTGTAATATCATGTTTAATTATTACATAAAAAAAATGTTGATCAGTAGCCTGTTATCTAACATAGGACGAAGAATTTGTATAAAATTTTTGACAAACAACATCGAGTATTTGTTTCTAACACTGTCATTATGTTTTCATAACAAAGTTCATTATTCTCTGGGTCTGGAGTCTGGACTGGCATAGAACCTTGTCACTCTAGCCAACGTGTATATAAACCCCCAAACGTGATCTGAGACAAGAAAGGCTTCCAACAACACTTTATCAGTATAGACACATAGAGTGATTTTCCCGTGCGGTTGAGGTATACCCATCGAGCGCCTAAAGTCCATTGAGGACTTTGAGAGGATCAATGTCCGGTAGATCCCCTGCCCTGAGGTAGTGTGTTGACCCAGAGCGTTTCTTAGTTCCAATAGTAATTCTTCCCAATTTAGCAGCAGGTGACGAGGTTTCTCGTCTCCCTTTCTGCAAAATCTACCGAGGTCGTTCTCTTCTCGTCTATGCCAAACTTCCTCAGGAGTTTCTCGAGTTTACAACGTCCCGTCAGGAATTCCGTCAGCGTTCTGAGACGTTCCTTACTGAGGTTGAGGAGTCTCTTCGACCTCTTTCGGTCGAAGTTCCCGAGGAGTTCTTTGGCTTGTCTCAGCCATGAAAGGTTCCTCCAAAGAATTTATCTCATTTTTTCTTCTCCCTTGAAGAATCTTTTGAATGTTTCTGGTTCTTTAAGGAATGTTGATGCTTGTTTTCTTGCCAATGAGTGGACAAGTCAATTTCACTCAATTTGAGTTGAATTTTATTTTTCTTGTCTAATTCTTTTGAGTTTTTCTAAGCACTCCAAACCATTTTGGAACTGATGGTCGAAGAGCTCAGCGTCTTTCTGGCTGCTTGACTATATCTCAATATTTAAATTTCTCTGTTTTCGTACAATTTCGGTCGAGGTTTGTTTGGACACATACTTCTATTGCGTGTAGTTCCGCTTGAAGCATGGTTGGGGTTGATGCTATGGGTTTAGAGAACGTGGTGCGCGGCTCACAGACTCCTGCCCCGGTACCCCCGACGGTTTTAATTGTACCTTCTTTGAGAATAATTTCTTAATAAGTTCTGTCTTTTGGTAGTGTGAAAAGCTTCTCGCAGCCACTTAAGGATTGGTTCTCAATGGCTCGCTGTCCACTTCTGATTCCTGCTCTTGACATTCTAAGGGGAGTTTCTCCGGATCTTCTCTCTATTACCAAATGTAGTGGTGTCAGATCCAAGATTACTTCCAACGTCGCAGTTTGACAAGTTCTCATTGCACCTGTGATGCAAAGTGGCCTACCCGTAGATACTACCAAGAGCCAGGAATAGAAAAATGAATCCATCTGGTGGGTAAGGTAAGTAAGACAGATTGAAATGAACTGAACTAATAAGAACTTCTCCGTTTCAGAGTACAGCAACACCCAAGAAACATTATTCAGAAAAATAGGCTACAATTAACCAAAATGTTCAGGAATTGTAGAATGTAAAACTGGAATTCCAAGAGTAGCCACACTAATAAAACAACTTTCGAAGCCAAATTTAGATAAGCATCACAGAAGGAACGCGAAAGCTCACCAGCAACCGCATAGGCACGAAGATTCCAAATGCCATAACTGTTCAGAATTGGAGGCAACAATTTCGTGCAGAAGCTGCACGTAACTGGACAACCAGCTGTCTTCCACAATCAAATAACCACCACATGTAAGCCGGGAACGAATAAAAAAACAGCAGAATAATTAGGTACGATCACGATCGCCAAACCGGAGACTACCAACTTCCCTTCGAAAAAGTTTCAGCGCGCTTCTGAGCGTTTGCCATAAACTCTCCAGAAAGGATACACTCAGTCTTTGTGTAATGTTGGAACCAGCACACCTGTTGAAGAATATTTATTATTCATTGCTTCATTAACTCGGTAAGAAGCTGTTGCGACCAGGCATTCTTACAGCTTACATTGATAAAGGCGTTAGATAAAAGACTCGAAACAAAACTGTTGCCTTTATGGATCTCACTTCCGCTTACGATATAGTGTAGAAAGAGGACTAACTCATTCAGTGTAAAAAATTACTTGAACTAATCAACGAAATCCGAGTGATTGACTTGTTAGGTAAACCTGACTTTGAAAGACCAGACTATATCTCTTCGTAGGTGCCAAAATATCTCGGCATTACTATGGACAGATGAACTTAACAGGCAATACTATTAGAAAGTTTAAAGTGGGAGAAAACGAAAAAGTATTATCCAAGAAGCTGGCTAACACGTCTCATGAAAAACCACCTTTAAGGGTCTGGGAAAGTTGCAAGTTGAAAAGCTAAAAGTTCCATACCACTAGTAAACTTGGTATTTCCCACTTTTGAGCGAGATTTTATGTCCTTGGTGACATATGATAGCTGTCAAATCTCGAAATCACAAAAAGTAGATAATCGTCGGCTTACTTTCAAAACCTCCTAAGTCTGGTTTTCATCACTTATGAGGTTTTTATGAAATTGGTTTTGCCAATACTATATTTTATCACCCTACAAAAGCCCCTATGTCTTGAAAGCATACAGCGGCACCTAGCGAAAGATTATGAAACCTCCGAAGTCATTGCCAACTGATATGTTACTAACTCTGGGCATGTTTTTTGTACCTCTTGTAAAATTTGCCTGAAAAGACTTAAGAGGTTTTGAAAGTAAGCCGACGTAATGTACTTCAGAAAAACAACGAGGCCGGTGTTGGGAGAGCGGAAAGTTGAAGACGGCATTGTTTATTTTTTCACAGTATAGCGAAGAATTGTATACCTGATGAAACGTTTATAGGTAACTATAAAGTTTACTGTTTGAAATAGTTTAATAACAGGAAAGCCTTTCAGGGTTCTGAAGTTTCAGCAAGCATTCTATCAGTTGGAAAAATTTAACAAGACAAATTTTGTTTACTCTCATTAGGTACTCATTCGCCTGAAGTTGAAGGAACAAAACGTTTTGCAAAGGCACAAAGATTCACTTTTTAAAATAAATTATTCTCATTATTTCATAATGTACCTAACATGTTCTTTTTTGTGGTGAATGCGGAATGAAGGTGTAGGAGTTTCATGATTTCAAATGAAATACTTACATGAAGTAACCAGAGTCGCAAGCATACCTGAAACAAGCAAACAAAAATTAGCTCAGTTAAAAAATGGATCACATATCAAAAATACATACAAGTAGATAATTATTACGTAAAAAGTGGTTTGCAAAAAATAGGATTGCAACAGAGTGAGTTGTTGTTTCGTATCTTTTATTTAAAATTCTGGGTGTTGAGTACCCTTTGAATAGATCAAGTGCAATCTGATTCTAGAGCAGAGGTCCTTGGATAAAAAAAAAAACATGTAAACAGTTACTGAAGTTTTAAAATAAGTTAAACATAAATGTTCTATTTTGCTTATTTGTTTTATCTCGAAAAATACAAAACAATTATAATTGGGGGGGGGGGGATTACATTCCTTGGGGCTACCGTGACTTTTGTTAAAACTTAAAGAAATTAATTTCAGCAGTAAAGCTCAACCGGGGGTGGGGGGTCTGTTGACTCTGTTGGGTAGGAATAGTCCCCAAAGCAAAGGGGAGTCCTGGGAACGAATTTTTTTTTCAAATAGTCTAAAATTCTTGATTTAATCGCAATTGGCTTTGGCTGGGTTACAAAAACCAAAC
Source organism: Malachius bipustulatus (assembly GCA_910589415.1). Classification (NCBI taxonomy): domain Eukaryota; kingdom Metazoa; phylum Arthropoda; class Insecta; order Coleoptera; family Melyridae; genus Malachius; species Malachius bipustulatus. Next base: position 42,833,165 of record OU342636.1, read on the forward strand.
TCAACAACAGTCCGCCCCTGGTAAACTAAACAAGCTAATTTATGTTTTAGGGGCAGTATTTTAAGAGGTCTTTACTACTGTTTAATATATCAAATTTTCATTAAATTTACTCAAGTACATAGTTTAAAAGTTATTCGAGAAAAATTGATTTCCAGTGGCGTCCTTTAGGAGGCCGTATCTCCGTAGGGGGGAGCCGTTAAGAAAAAAAATTATGGGAACTTGTCATCTTTTTTTTTAATGTTCTATCTGATTCCGAGAGATTTCCTACATTTTCCCGGACACCCTGTATTTACGTGTCCTCAATTTTCTGTAAAAATATTGAAAATAGAAGATCCATCTATTGACAAAATAAGGTAGTGTCATTATATTCTTCATTAAAAGCTGCATTTTTGTTTAATTTGGATAAACATATTTCAATAATAATTATTTCTGTTGATAGTATTTGGTTATAATTGTTTACTTTCTTTTGAAATAAATTGACCTGCTTCAGAATTTTATTAATAATTTTGGATTTAATTCAGTCTGTCCTTGGCTACACGATGTCAATGAACCAGACAACCCTTCGGTCAGTTAAAGGTTTATACCTACCTATAAGGTATAATACCATCATGATAGATTTTAGCTCGAGATGTGATTTCCAGCGAAGGGGACAAACACATCGTTAGTTGAAACCGCACTTTTTTTGTGTATAATACACAATTTTTTTCTGTGAGAAGAAACCCCGGTCCTAGAAGATCAAAAAACGCAATTAGCTAACTGAAAATAATGTCTGAACGTTATGTTGAATTGGAATTTTCAAACTGGTCGACTTTGTAGTAATCGATGTTGCCTGGTATCCATTTTTTCCCTGTTAATTTACTTTTTTTTTTCAATAAAAAGCAGTTTATATAAAGTGGCATTTTTATACCTGCCTAAGGGGATAAAATGTCATACTTTTTGCTCGTCGCAGAAAGAAATATTTATTTTCAATAATTATTATTATCCAACGTTACTGAAAAATGAATTAAATAATCGTAGCTAGCTAATGCACAAAATAAATAGTCAATAAAATTTTTGCTTCATGATAGTATGTATGTCTATGTATTTGGCTATTTTCTCACAGATAAATTGGTAAGCAACTAGGACGCAGGAAAACCAGTTCTTTAGATCTGCCGAACCCTCCATACCTGGGTAGAAACATAATAATGGTAAGGGACCTTTGGTAAGGGACAGATAACACATCTGCCCAACGCTTATACATATTTCTAAACAATTTAACTGTGAATTTCATAGAGGGAAACAGATAACAGGTAAGTGAGTCTACCTGTTATTTATGTGAGCATTCAGGAGGGCAACAGTTTCTTACATGGGTAAGTCAAATCTCACAACACATTATAGGTAGAAAAGAATAATAAAATCATCATCATGATGGCATGGCCATGGCATGCACGTGAGATAACATTTTTACATTTTTTTAGTTTGATAATAACTAATTTATATCCAACTCTTTTAAAATGGAAAGGGAATTTAAAAATCGTTTCAATCAACGAAGGTTATAGGTGTTCGTAATAATTTGTATGTAGGTAGAGATAGCTAAATATTCATTAAAAATTAAATAGATTGCAGGAGGAAGTTTTTATAATCCAACCATTGTTGTTAAGCCATTTGCCAATAATAAAACATACATTCTAATATTGAAGAAACCATTCTGTAATTGTAAACATTGTGAAACTCATTTAATTAATGAGAAAACGATTCACTTTATTGAAGCATCTGCTCAAACGTTAAACCAATTCACGTAGATCGATTGTGTAACGGATTGCGACAAGTCAGTTCAAAATTTAACCGAAAAACTTAAATTTACAACTCTTTCCGAGCGCCTGAAAATATGAACCGAGCAGCTGCTGAAAGAAGAAAACCTTGTTGAATACATTACAGGATATTCAGCAGCTGTAAAAATTGCCCAACGTCTAATTACCTAACTTAAATTCTAATTCATACAGCAAAGGTCAGTCAAATAATTAAGAACTTCAATGATTTCATAACTGAATGAGAGAAACCCACCACACGCGGATATTTTCAGTTACGACCTTATACATTCTCATGGTAAGAGGAAGCAGAGCGGATCTTTTACAAAGGAACGCTGCCGGTTTCAACGAACGTTTCCCACATTGAAGCCACTGAAATACGACAGACAAGCGGTTGTGGGTGAAAAATGGAAAGGTGTGATGTGAACACTGTGACTGTGAGTGAACCTCGACATAACAATCGCAGTTGTTGGGAAAAGCAAGTTCGATTAAAAAAACGAAATTTTTTATTTGGTGGGCAAACTTGGTAAAATAATAATATCAGCATAATATCCCTTTAAATCGGTCAAATATCGATTACGATTACCCACTGGAATGCTCGATTCATCTCTCCAGACGCTCCTCAAATATCTAAAATCCTGCACCTATGGCTTTTAGCTTAACATCTTAAATTTACTCTCCATCATGATGTCTACAAACAAATTAAGAGAGTTTTTCGAAAACAATAAAATGTAACTCTTGTAATTATGTCAGATTGGCGTGAAAAGACATTAGCCAGGCTTCCTCAATACAGAACAGAAAAAGCCTTTCTCTATAATATGAGTATCGAATTCAAGCTCTATTTTTATCCTCCTCGACCTCGAGGTTAGGTACTTGCATTTTCCTTCAAATAAAGCTCAAGAAAGCAATAGATTGAAGTTGAAGACGATATTTAATCAATCGCCAAAAGTAAAAGATCGTTTGGTAGTTGAGAGAAAAATGTCGACTACGACCTTCGACCACAAGACAAAGTTTGTCGATGCTGTATATAAATCGTGAATAGGAGAAATGACTACTGACCATTGTCGAACTGACAATACCCAAAACTCTTCCAAAATTAAAACCTATTTGATTTACCAATAAAATGAAGCTCTTGCTGAGAAGTTGGCACCCCAGAAGTTGGCGCGAATTTTTATAAAATGCAAACGGTATTCGACTGGCCAAGGTTTGCACAACCAAAATTTTCGTTTGTCCACCCTTCAAAAAAAAAAAAAAAATTGCCGCCAAATTAAAACAACTGAAATCAGCACCATCGTGAACATATTTAATTAATTTTCAAACGGGATACGTTTATCCAGTCGAAATTTTCATTCGTTCCCCCCAGTAACTAAAAAATTTACATTAGAACCACTTTTCCGGACAAAATTTTTCTTAGTCCACTCTCCAAAATAAAAGTTACCTACGACCAAATTTGAAAACTTATTAAAACATCTCCAAATGGGATTTTTTTCTAAAATGCAAACGGCATTCTTTTGTCCACGATTTTGCAACGTTTGTCCAATCAAAAATTTCATTTGTTCATCCTTGAAAAAAGTTACGACCAAATTAAAAAAAAAAAACAAAAAAAAAAGAATTCATTAATAATTTACAAACGGCGTTCATTTGTCCACGATTTGTCCACGTTTGTCCACAAGAAATTTTCGTTTGTTCTCCCACACCTTTGAAAAATTCCCCAAATTTAAAAAATTTACTGGAAGACCAAACGCGACCTTTCATAAAATTCAAATGGCATTTGTTTATGTACGATTTCTCCACGTTTGTCCACCTTTCAAAATAAGTTAAGCAAAATTTAAAAACTGGACAACCGCACCCACATGAACAGCTTAATTAATTTTCAAACGGCACTCGTTTATCCACGATTGGTCCACATTCGTCCAACCAAAATTTTGTTTGTTCAACCTTTCAAAGAAAAGTTGGTTTCAAACCAGATGTAAGAAAAAACAAAAATTGAACTCCAGAGTTTCATTTGAAAATTTTGAAAAATATGAACGAATTGAGGCATTAACGTCATTACATTCAGTGATATCGTATGTGCCTATATGAAGTACCTAAACTATAAAAGGTTGGATCTCCCAGTAGTAATTTCCACAGGAAAAGTCTATTGACACACCAATTAATAGTATGTCGTAATAGTACGACGGTAGGTAGTTAGGTACCTACTCAAAAAGAGTTTCATGTAGCAGTTAAAGTGGAAAGATCATTGTCGAGGATAGTTTATACATACTAGTTACATGTTACCTTTTTTTTCTTTTTCAATTGAAATTTCGATAATAATTTTTTTTAGGTAAGTACTACTTTTACAGGGTTACCTAATTTAATATTATACATAGCTTTAGTTATATTTTTTTTTTGTATTTAAATAAGAATCCCAAATTAAAAAAATTCAAAAGCTCAATAAAAAAAAAGGTAGGTACCTATACCAATTTATTGTAGGTCATTTGAAGATCAAATTTTGTTTTATAATTGATTATTGATCGTCTTTTTTTGTCTTTGTAATGTATTTTATTATTTTCCTTGTAATAAGAGACCAAAAAATTAATCTCAGCTACCTACTTATTATTGACCATCACTAAAAGACCATCAAATAAATAAAAACTAATAATACCTTAAATTATTGGCGAAAAAAATAACAATTCACGATTTCAAGGCTGTACAAAGTAAAATTATTTTTTTCTACACAGGATGTCCCGATATGAATTTGTAATTTTAAATAGGAAACCGCATGTCTGAGAAATGTAAATCGGGATCCAAAATATTATGTACCACCCCAAAATTTTTACGCCACTGGTAAATGTTCGACATTTACAAAATCAAGTAGGTATGGTATATTATTTCAAGTCTATTCGGATCAAGTTGGCTTTGGATTATGAGAATGATGAACCCCATATCATAAATTTGACAGCAGACTGACAATTGGAAAGGTTCTAGTCTAGGTTATGAGTGTTTGTAGGTATCATATAATTTTTTTTTTTCTGTATAGGTAAGTCTTCCTACGCCTAGATACCTGCTTACCCCAATATAAATGTCTCCACTTGAATAATTAAATTACAGTGGAAACTTGACAACTTCCATAGATCAAATCGTTGCCTAAAGGTAACTTTTTTTACCGCTCTACCAATATTTATTCTATTACTGTTAATAAACAATTCATGTTAATATTTTCTTTAATTTTTGAAGCTGTTTTTTTTTTACTTGAAACCTACGCCTGTGACTAAATTTGTCCTCCCAGAGTTGCACTCACGCCCGAATTTTTCGTGCTAGTGGGATCTGGAGAAGAAGAAGCCCCACGTCATGTCTCTCTATTTTTCCAAAAATTGAACCACACTGACGATCTATAACTTTTCCTCTCGAATATCCCAACTGTAAATATCTCAAAAACTGTTGAAAATTGATTTAACAAACCATATGCAATTTTTGTACAGTTATTTTGAAAAAAATAAGTCAAAAATTTTCCAGTGGCGTAAAAATTTGGGGGTAGGTACACAAATTGGACCGGACTCCATCTATACCATATTTCCCTGATTCAAGTTACACGCACAGGTAATTTATTGCTGTCATATTTGACGAATCGATAGAAAAACGACAAATAATTTCATTAAAAATATTAAGACGTTTTGGAGTTATACAGGGTGATCAGTAACTCGCGCACTCAGAGCATGCTGCGGGTAAACTTCACTTTTTAAGAGTGGTAAATTTTCTTACTGCAGTGTTGTAAGTTCGTTTTTTCCATAATTTTATATTCTAAGTTAAGTTTCGGCGGTTGCCAAACTTCAAATTTCTTTCAGATTTAGGTATGGTACCAATTTACAACATTCTCAATTCCTCTGTAAAGAGGTTTTGTGGGAAAAAAATTGATGAATTATATGGTATCCGTTCCAGACATTACAGAGTAACCTGAATATTTCATTAATTTTTATCACGGTTATTGAAAAAATTACCTTTAAACTTGGATGAGGGAGACTCTGTACCTTGAAAACCAACCATTGGATTCAATTTCTTTGTTCAGAATATCCTTAATTTTAATGGGCCCTATACCGCCCTGTATTCGGAATGAGCGAATTACTGATCACCCTGTATATCTACAAACATAAAAAGTTACTTTTTTGCTCATTTAACACGATGTAACTTCGTTTTAAATACCTACTCAATTGAGAAAATGGGTTCATTAAGAGTTTTTGTTTAAAACTTAAGTAAAATAAATATTCCATACCGTCGAAATTTGTCCCCTTTATTCTGGGACACCCTGTATAAACAACTTACAAATTAAGAAAAAATTCTGAAACAAGAAGGTATTTCCTTGAAGGTGCATTGACCAGAAACGCTGCTTTAAACTGAGTAAACTATAAATAGGTGCATACCTACAAACAAATCTCATTCACTATATTCGAGGTGAGGTTACAAATGAATTGCTAAAAGAGACTTCGAATTTTGAAACTAGTCCCCGAATTATGAAACTCAAAGTCGAACATAAGGAAAGAATAAAAAGAAAAACACCAGACTTTCTCTTGTCGAGGTAAAACCCTCACATTATACCAAGAAGTCAAATAATCTGACTTTCGAGACCTTGCTTTGTCGTCTCGCACAAACATATGTAATTTTACAGCATAGCATATTATATTGGTACGATCTTAAATTAAACAACCTCTTGCTTTGAACGCTGCTGCGTCCCTGAAGAATGAAAAAATGCTCGCCACACACGTGTGTAGGGCAGTGAACGTAAACCGTCTTGCCTGCAGGAGACCGATCCAATCTATCTCTCATATATGCGGCGAATAAAAGCGCTAAGCGCTTCAAGAATGAGTTTTAGCTGCGGTTTTAGTCAGAACACAACAAAGAGAAACAGACGGCAAAAACCTGGGTTCAAACAATGATTATACCTATGAATTTTAATAACAATTTTAACAGATCTTTTGGAGCAGCTTTAATGTATCGGGAAATTATCGAAAACTTCAGGTAGGTATAGGTATTAAGCTTTCTCCCTCTGTATTTTTAATTGTTTTACTCCACCTGTGTTGTTTACACCAGTATTTCAAGGTATCTTCAATGGAGAACACTGTTGCCACATATTTTAAATTTTATTCATTTTTTTTTTTCAGTCAAGTAGGAACTCTACTCGTACCTATCCTTTGTTTTTCTGCTTAGTCGAATTTTAACTAAAAAAAAAAAAAATCTCCACATATTTTCTACAGGGTGATATGTGAAGGCGTGCAAACACCGTAGTTTTCGTACCCCCATTTTTCCAATAATTTTTTCTAGGAAGTTTTAATGAGTAAATTTTTCAGCTTGATGTTTCGATTTAACACCTGTTTTTAAAGGGTGATCTTGAAAAATCAACTGTTTGCTCTTGAAGCGCGTAACTGTTTTCCTCACCAACTGATTTTGGAAATTTAAGCCTCATATTGAATCTGAAACTTCGGGCAATAGTTGATTTTCATAGAATTACCCCCCAAAACCTGCTTCCAGAAGAAATTAAATTTTTAGAAATTTTTTATGTAATCTTTTGTTTTCAATGTTTGACCTAGGTCAATTTGGTCCCTAGATATTTCAGCTGGATTTTTCGTGCCTGAAGTTTCAGCTTCAATATGAGGCTTAAATTTCCAAAATCGGTTGGTGAGGAAAAAAGTTATGCACTTCAAGTGAAAACAGTGGATTTTTTTAGATCATCCTGTAAATACAGGAGTTAAATAGAAATTTTGAAAACCGTATGACAACAAGCTTCAAAACTTTTAATCAAAATTTTAAGAAAAATTTACTTGCAAAACGGGGGTACAAAAATCGAGGAGTGATTTTGAGAGCCTTCACAATTTGTTGACAGTTTTTTCGAGTTTTGATCCAATAATACAGAAAAATAAAGGATGGGGCTGCTAGCATGGAGAAAACAAAGTCGAAATTCCTTGGGAATATAGAAACTTATGTACCCAAATCAAATTCAGGGAAAATTTTGGGGTGCGACACTTTTATTTAGTGCAATTTTCCACCAACACACCTATACTATGTTGGAAAAAAATACAGACGAAGCTGTATTTTTGAAGCGGAGAGTCAAACCAAAATGAATGGCAAGGACACATTGCCATTAAATACGAATTGCATACACTGTTTTTTCTGCGACAACTTTCAATTTAAGAAAAAATCCTTCAGATATATTTTGTGAGTTGCTGAACGGAATAATTAAAAGCACCCTAAAATTTGCGACTTCTTAAACTACTGTGATTTGGCACTGTAAGGCATGGTGCATTAATGAAAATCTACACTAAAGTGTTACAAAAATGGAGGGGGTGCTTGGTCCACAAGGTTCACTGGCAACTGGCCCAAAGCCAAGGCGATTCCAGATCCAGACAAGATAGTGGGTACTGGGCAACGTGGTATCACTAGCACTACCACTACTTGTCAGTTGCCAGTCCCAGTACCACGCTTACGTTAAATAACTTGGATCTGGCTAAAAATGACGCAAACCGTAAAGCGCTTATTAATGGCGCACGATTCCTGAGGTATGCCACTACTGTGCTGGCCTTGGGGCAGCACCATCGAACATTATTACATACCTACATACATATTATGTATACAACTAAGTAGGTACATAATTATTAAAAGTAGTATGTAAATCTGTGTTGAAGACATGAGTAAATCATAATATGCAAAATTAGAGAGAAATGTTAGAGAGATCATATTTGTCAGGAAGAGAAAAGCTGCTTCTGGTGCTATTGTAACATTTTCAATCTGAGAGTTACGCCATTTTACAAAAAACGATTTTTTTTACAATTTGGCACAATGAAAAATGAAGCCAAAATGCCGCAAATAACGCCACTACGTGATGAAAACAACTAAAATGGCGACGCAAATTGAAAACTTATTCCAAATTTTCCCGGATTGTTGTCGCTATGCTTATTTCCGTATCAACATGACAACACGCAGATTCTCTATCCTCTTTTAATGCGCATCACCTATATAACTATCTTCCTCCTGTGTATTTCTTAAAGTCTAATTTTATCTGTTTTTAATAATTTGTGGACCGGAAACATGAGTATCTAGATGTATTAAGATCTAAATACCTACACCAACTATTAAAAAAAAATATAAAACAATAATAATAATTAGAAAAATGTTAATTTCAAAAACTAATCGACTAAATATTTCAATTATGAGGTATATCTACATATTTATATACAGGGTGAATCACATGTAACAAATAAAATAATAATTATTGTCTCAGTTAATATTTGTAGAATTTTTAAAAAACCCGAAACCTTTTTTATACAGGGTGTTTATTGGCTCAGTAATGACGACATTGTCTATTTTTTTAATAGGACACCTGTATACTATTACATTTTTATATAATATATTTGATGAATTTTTATTGGGATTTAGGTTCTAATTTAAATTTGCCACTAAAGATTCTTTACAGAACAAATTAGAAAAACTTTCGCACAGCATGCGAGGAGAAGACTGAAGACATGGACGGTACCGTTTCGTCCTTATTATGGACTCATCAGCATATCATATCAGTTAGCTCTAAACCACACATGCTACACGAAATTTGGAAGTTCTATCTATTCTATAACTGGTGTTTTCGTTTTGTAGTGACTTTTAATTTTCAAATGAGTGAGTAGGCAACCAGAGAAACGTGCGTGTCTTTATATAGTATTATCCTCGCTATAACAGTAGAGTTTTCATGGATTTATGAATTTTACACTACTAATGCAGAGGTTTCTATTAATTCAAGAACTACACATTGATTCTCATAAGTATATACCTACCCACATTCATTTTCAAGCTAATTTTATTGAATTTTTACTGATGTGTATTTATAAATTAGATTACTACACGAATTAAGATGTTATGGCACATTTTTTCACCCTGGCCTTTTTTTAGATTTATAATTATTTTTATTGAACCACTTATTTGATTATATAATATATTTGATGAATTTTTATTGGGATTTAGGTTCTAATTTAAATTTGCCACTAATTACATTTTTAGATTGTTTGAGAAAATCCAATAAGAATGTTTTTCACAGTTGTGTGAATTAGAAGTTATAAACAAATGAAAATCGCAACTTTCCTGGCTCTTTCCTACAAACGGTCCAAGATATCAGAAAACGGCTTAAAAAGTTAAGATAGATGAGATTATATACAGGGTGTATCAGAGATGTTAGGCCAAACTTGAAGGAATGGTGCCTCTCATAAATGTAAGTTAAAAAATAAATTTCAGCTCAAAATGATGCTTCGTTTAAAAGATACAGGGTGACAAACTTAAAAGAAAAAAAAACAGTTTTTGGTTGTAATTCGTGTAAATTTACGATTTTGATGAAACTCGGCACGACCGTTTGATAAGCAAACAAAGCTCTTTAATTTGGATATTTGAGATTTTGTAGATGTCTTCCAGTGGCATAGATAGATAGTCAGGATTGGAGCCACTTTTCCCTCCCCATATTTTACGCCACAATACAAAACCGTTGTGCAATAACCCAAGCAGTTTAGAATAAAAAACTATCCTTTAGGTTTTTCCATATTATGCCGCACCGTTTTTGAAATATTTTCATTTTTCTCAGGTAATGTTGGGTAATTTACATTACAAAATTGACGATTTCATAAAAATTTATATGGGAAAAGCTAAAGGATACTTTTTGGTTCTATAATCCATTGGCTAATAAACAACGTTTTTGTATTTGCAATAAAGTCAGTGGCGTGAAAGACAGGGAGAAAAAGTGGCTCCAACCCTGAATATTAGATTAGTGACATTTCTTGAGGAAACTTCAAGTATCTCAAAAACAGTGCGCCGCATGAAAGAAATTAAGATATACTTAATTTCTTAATTAAGATTAACTTTGGTATACAAAAAACTATAATATTTTTTTAAACTTAGACACCCTGTATCTTTTAAACGAAACGTCATTTTGAGCTGAAACTTTTTTTTTTAATTTACATTTATGAGAGGAACCACCCCTTCAAGTGGCCCAACATCTCTGATACACCCTGTATATCTATCCTAACTTTTTATGTAGGAACTATTTCTATGATGTTGATAAAATTTTTATACAGGGTGATAGAGATTATCAGATTTTTAATCACCCCGTATAAAAATTTTGCTTACATCATAAGAGAAGGACATGTAAGCCGTTTTCTGATATCATGCGCCGTTTTCAAAGCTTTGAAAATGAAAAATTGCTATTTTCATTATTTGTTTATAGCTCATATAGCTCACTTAATTTAAAATGCAACTGTAAAAACCATTCTAACTGCGATTTTCTCAGACAAATAGAACGTAAATTAAATTTAAAAATTTACCTGTTTCGTTTTTTTTTTTTAATAATTCTACAAATATTAATTGAGAATATGAATTTATTCGTTACATATGATTCACTCTGTATATTATGAATATAAAAGGTTGAAAAAACAATTAGGTATTATAAATGTTAGTCATCGTTATTTGTTATTTCAAAGAAATGATCAAGAAGGTTGCGTTTTGATCAGTACATAATTATTTATAAAAGCTACTGCTTGGATTTATGAAATAAAATAAAATACAGATTTTAGCGAAATTTCTGGGAACGACTGTACCTATTATTATAATACATATACGAACTTAATGGGTGGTAGTGTTAGTGTAGCAATAAAATAAAGTTATTGTAGGTTTAGGTACCTACGAAAGAGCAAAGAATTTCAGTAAAAGTAAACCATGAGGATAATAATAGTTTAGTCTTCATTCTACAACTCCAGCTCCACAACCATCAACCATCATATGAACCTACCTACTTCTACCTGAGAAAAGGACGGTCACATACGCGCAGGTATACCAACATATGTAGGTATAAGGCAAAAAAATATACCTTCGGGGATTTGTAGCATGAGAGCTTTCTATGTAAATATTAACTAACTGTGTTTCTTTGTTGTGTCTAGAAGTAGCAACAAGAGTAAACTTCATGCATACCTATGACTTTATCCAATCACAAGGAAAAAACACCCCTGAAAAGTAGGTAAGTACTGAAATTGGGCCTTTTCTGAATTAAAATTTTCCACCTAGGTATATTATTGCAAAGACGATTTATAACTGAACAAGTAATAAAAGTACTAAACATTTTTTGTACACTTGTGTATTATTGGGCGCGTAATGGGTACCAGTTACCATAGTGATTCATTCAAATATACGCCACTTTTCACACTGCTGCTTTGAAAATTATGAACTAAAATTTTAACCCCAAATTGAAATATTCACGGACGGCTATGATTGCTATCAGTGTTCAAGCGGTAGCACGGAACCCGCCTCCTTGGTTTCAAGCTACGCTGACGTTAACATGTTCTGTCTTTGTTTATCTCACTATCTTATCATCATCATCGGATGTCTGAGCCTCGTTAGACATGAGATACGTTTTACAAACATAAATGCGCTTTACCAATTCAATATTGAGCTGCATCTTTTCATTTGTCGTGGCGAATTTGGACACACGCAAAGATCTATCGAACAAACTATGCAATGGACAATGGATAAACTGACACTTAAAAATAAACAAAATTGTTTTTTGTCAACAGTTTTGTAATTTTCTTATTGTACTGTTTATTTTGCTACTGGTTTGTTTATATTTTTATGTGTTTCCAAAAATTTAAACCAAGCAAAATCTGATCGTAAACATGTGAATGTTTGGTGAAGCTTTAAGAAATTTCAGCTCTAAATGATTTCTACAAGGGCGTATAGAGCTGGAATAGAACAGTAGATAGCTTTTAACATTGTTTTGGCCCTTTTGCATGCGCTCGAACCAATTCTGGAAGCAGTTATTCCACTCTTTTGTTGGTACTGTAAAAATGACGTTTTTGATGGCGTCGACGCATTATCTGGCGACTGAAATCTTGTTGGACCACGCAGTGCGTTCTTTATTTTCGAAAAGGCAAAGAAATCATTGGGACTTAAGTCGGGACTGTAAGGGGAATGGTCTAACAAATCGATGTTTTGTTGCTTAAGAATTCCATTGTCTTTCGAGCTGTCTTCTTCTATTTCTATGGCTTGGGCACCCTTGTGCATACAGCCAGCTTCAAGTGTTTCTATGATTTGTAAGTCTTTCGTCGAGCTGTGTGCGAACTTGCATTGTCTTGGAGGAGGATGATTCGTCGTTCGGGAGTGGTTTTACGAATCTGAGCGATGACTTCTGGAAAAGGTTGTCTACCAATCGGCAGTCAGTAACATATCTTGCATAGGAAGTGTTGAGACCCGCTTTTGAGACAAATGTAGCGACCATCTTTTTGAACACACTTCGAGCACGGTTGACTTTTGTTAATTTTTGTACACCTTGTAAGCCAAATAGACGACTTCCATTTATTTACGGTTCATATAAACAAGTCGACGATTCATCACCACTGACGATGCTGTACACGTTTTTAGAGTTTCCTGCGTTGAAGCGGTCTTCTGCAGTTTCTTTACACCAATGATTCGATGATGACCAATGATGACCTGACCTGACCTGACCCTAGCTCCTTCTGTTATTCGGTCAAAAATGCGGTATCCAACGGGATTTTGATGTTTTTGAAATCCCCAATCATGCCGCAATCTCGCGACAAGACATGTCGATCTCACTTGGTAAGCTTGCGCACAGCAACGACGTTTCCCATTTTTTGAATTTGTGAAGTTGGCACCCCCATAAATTTGTGAAGTTGGCACCCCCAAATGCAAATTTAGAATTTTTTTCTCACGCATTCGTTTTTGTCCAGGCAAGATTCAAAAGATCTCTCAGACAGCCCGGAACTGCAAAAACTTGCAAAATCGCACAAACCGTTTTTCTAGCAAAGCTCCAAGTTTTTCCACTGAATGGTTTCGTTTTTGTTAAGGTTCCGTTCAGGCCAGGCTGTTTCTGGCCGGTCCGATCGGAAACAGATGGACCAGCATGTCCAGAATGAACCGGAAAGCACTCAGACTACTAGTCGGGGCTCTCACCGGTCACAGCAGTCTGAACAGGCACCTACAAGTGATGGGGGTCACTCGGGACCCGGTCTGCCCTAAATGCGGAGTGGATGACGAGGACTCCCACCATTATGTAGGCGTATGCGAGGTATACAGCAACCTCAGGCTCAACATCTTTGGGTCTGAGGAGCTACAAGAGGAAGAAATGAAACTCCTCTCATACAACAACCTTCTGGCCTTTATTAAAAGGTCGGGGAGGTTCGAGTAGGAGTTTCACCATGGTTCGGGTACGGCGAAAAGGGCCCTCGGTGGCCTAGTCGCTTGGGGTGCACCACCCCAACCCACCATACTACTACTACTAAGGTTCCGTTAAAAAAAAAAAGGAAAAAACAACAGTTTCTACCAATAAATCATCGATTTATCGAATCATCGATTTATTCATTTTTTCACTACCTACATCGAAAGCTAAGAAAAAATTGCCAGTGCTTTCATGCATGTGTTATACTTTTGGGCTCGCTTTTGGGATAGGGAATTTTAGAACGCAATTTTTTCAAATAGAATACCCACAATTTTGATTTTTTCTCAATTTTTTTTCTACCTTGAACGGTAAGGCCGCTATGGCGTCACCCAAAATTACAAGGTTGTGTCTTTTTATTTATTTTTTATTTTTATTTCTTTTTATTTTTTAGTTTTTTTAATTACAAAGTGGGTCCCGTGGCGCAGTGGATAGCGCGTTGTTGGTCCGCCGTGCCGATATACCTTGGTTCGAAACTCACCAGCAGACGACAATTATTATTTGTTGTGTTTCTCAAGCCAAGATCGGGATCCACCTTGCGGAAGGCAATGGCAAACCACCGCAAGTACCCTTGCCTAGTAAAACCTTTCAAACAGTGCCGTTCGGACTCCGGCAATAAAAAGGGAGGTCCCATATGTCTGTGTAAACTGATAGCTCGCGCACCACAGACATATGCGAGAGGTAGCCTACGCCCGATATGCGGGTAGGGCACTTTAAGAAGAAGAAGAAGTCTTGAAGAAATCCTTATTGGTATAACAAGATGATGTGGGTTGCTTTGGTATGTATCATAATGTAGATATAAGAAAATAGATGGTAGCACTTAGAATTCTCTTGATAAAGCTACTTTTACTTATACAGGGTGTATCAGAGATGTTGGGCCAAATTTGAAGGGTTGGTTCCTCTCATAAAAAAATTAAGTTAAAAAAATAAGTTTCAGCTCAAAATGACGTTTCGTTTAAAAGATACATGGTGTCAAGGTTTAAAAAAATATAACAATTTTTGGTTACCTATAACTCGTGTAAATTTAAACCGATTTTAATGAAACTTGACATGAACAATGAACAAGCTAAAATCTGTAATTTGGCTATTTCAGGTTTTGTAGATATCTCCCAGTGGCGTAGTTATTTAAGGGTGGAGCCCTTTTTCTCTCCCTATATTTTACGCAACTGACTATTTTAAATACAAAAACGTTACTCAATAGCCCATGCATTTTAGAACAAAAAAGTGTTCTTTAGTTTTTTTCATACGTCGTACCCTTGTTGAGGTATTTTAAATTATCTCAGGTAATGTTGGGCTCTTTACATTGCAAAATTATTAATTTCATCAAGAATTATGCGACTAGAATTTTTATGCGTAATGTTATTTTAACAGCTTAGTGACATTGCCTAAGAAAACCTAAAACATCTCGAAAACGGTACGCCGTATGGAAAAAAACTATAGAATAGTTTTTTATTCTAAAATCCATGAGCTACTGAATACCGCTGTGCTCCTTGCAATAAAGTCAGTGGCGTAAAAGATAGGGAGAGAAAATGGGCACCAACCCTGAATATCCATGCCAGGGAAGACTTCTACAACTGAAACAGCCAAATTAAACAACTTTGCTTGCTTATTGTGCATGCCAAGTTTCATCAAAGTCGGTTTTAATTTACAATAGTTATAACCAAAACCTGTTATATTTTTTAAAACTTTGACACCCTGTATCTTTTAAACGAAACTTCATTTTGAGCTGAAACTTATTTTTTTAACTTACATTTATAAGAGGAACTACCCCTTCAAGTTTGACCCAACATCTCTGATAAATTTTTCTATAGAGTAGCATTATTGTAGTTAGAGCCATGTAATTTTCGGGTGACGATGGGATAATTACGCTAAGATGACTCACACAGTACAACTTCTAAACAAAAACGAATCAGACCCATGTATGTGCATTAACAAAAAATGTTTAGAATTATATGGCATCAGGCTGTCATATCATCTGGCAAAATTTGTCATAAAGCTTGTAGAACACTTCGTATAGAATTAAAATTTTTTTCCAGAAAATGGACTATGTACTTACACTTACTGCCTAATAAATTAACGCATAAAAACAGCCTATATAGTCTAAAGCTGCGTTTATTATACTTGGCAATTGGAGAATGAATATATTCTTAATAATAGATATTTAAATCATGTAGCTAGGTCTCACGGTAGTGATTCACACCGGATTCATACATAAATTTTCAATGGATTATTGTATAAATACGTTTGAATCATTGAAGGTAGGTACAACTGAGGAGGTTTAAAAAAAATAACCATAAATGAATTAATGAAAATTATGTACCTATAAAATATGGACTACAACAGTTGTTAAATAGTCTCATTAGTTTTATTCTATTATCTGA
Organism: Malachius bipustulatus; assembly: GCA_910589415.1. NCBI lineage: Eukaryota > Metazoa > Arthropoda > Insecta > Coleoptera > Melyridae > Malachius > Malachius bipustulatus. Next base: position 42,849,553 of record OU342636.1, read on the forward strand.
AATTTTATTTGAGCAAATTTGACTAGTTTTTAGTAATAAAAATTTATCGCCACAATACTCGTAATTTATTATTAGATGGCAAGGGACATGCGTCACAATCACAAGTATTGGATATGAAGAATGGGCGTAACCAAAAGTCCCAAAACGCAACTTTCTATCATAGACAAAGGACTTACTGAAAGGTACATTTGATCTCCAATTACTTCAAAGCTATGATAATTGACCTATTAGGTGAAGTCTTAATTCCTAATTAAAAACAACTGTAATGATCAAAACAGGTAGGTAATAACAGTTAATACTAATTGTAATTACATTCATAATATTAAATAATTAGGTATTCACATTAATGTTTATCTATCCAACACTTGAAACATAAAATATTTGATTTGGGGTCTCAACTGAACTAGGTACATAGGTACTTTGTATCATTTTTTATAATCATTGGATCATACCTATACCTACTATAACTTTTTGAAAAATTAAGATACACCTATTAAACTAGGTAGGCGCTGGAAAAACCATGTTTGTTATAGGTAGATACGTTGATTCATTCCTTCATTCATAAATAGAATTATAACTATTTCTAGAGCCATACCTACGTGATTCATTCACGTTTTTTGCACAATTTCAACGAATTCTGAAATAATATTTTCCTATGAATTTTTATAGGAATAAATAATAAAATAATTCCACAAAACGTAGGTATTGCTTATACTCAGGTAGGTAACCTACTACCTACCTACAATAAATAATGGATTATTATTATTGTTGAAAATTTAATATTTTCGAAAGTCAAGGAAGATGTCCATTTTTGACAAAACCAAAGCGAAGAAAAAGAAAAAAATATTTAATGTAAACTACACACACAGGAATTGTGCCTTTTTCTAAAGCCAGATGGTTCGAGTTGTTTTGAAACAAACTCTATTCACGGTTTATAACATAAAAAAAAATAGTACCATATGTTGTAATAGTCCCATTAATAATTCATATACTGAATTACCACCCTGTCGAAAATTATTTTTAGCAATGGAATCTCTTCCGAGTTCCGAGTGAGTTCAGTGCTTTTAGGTTAGGGAATATCAATGTCCCTCCCCTAGCGTGCAACTCGGGTGAAATGTTTCCACGCAACTCCAATTTCGCTCCCAGTAGGGAAAAACACTTTCCCATATACCAACTATTTACTAATCTGAGAGTAAAATTACACGAAATTAACTTTTGGTATGTAATTTTTGCACAGATAAAAAGTACCTAAATTATAGCAAATATGTATACCTTCAAAAAAGCTTTAGCCATTACCTACAATAAACAAAATCCTGGTGCTAAATTAACGCTGCCTTTTATCTGATGATGACAAAAAAATTTCGACCACCTCCCCCCCCCAAAGGGGGGGCATAACCTTCTATCTTCTGTTAACCCTTGATCTGAGAACATTTGAGACATACTCGTACTAAATAGCTACCAAAATGTAAACCACCTAGTTTGTATTAAAAAAAAAGTATTCTTCCAAGTAACCCCTGATAAGAAAAAAACTTTTCTTTTGTTTCATTCTCACAATAATTAGTCTTTTAACTTTAACCTCCCGTCCTTTTTGGTGATTAATAGGCAATTAAAAAAACCTGACCAAACAATAAATAATCAAGTAATAATCGTCGATTTCAATGCCCCCAAAAGGACCTAAACTTGCAAAAACTCCCCCAATCAAAAAAAAAAAAAAAAAAAAACAGCGAGATATCGCTCCTGATTTTCTTTTACTAATCACAATAAACCGTTTTGGGAGCCCTTATCAGCCAATACCTCGTTTCCATGCTAGGTCGATTTGTGGTGGTGGTTGTGGTGGTTGATAGGGAAGCCTGCAGCCACGAAATCCCGTTCCAACCGACATACGGAGAGACTGCGTTCCCTACGGCGATGAGACAGCGATTATGCCAGACGAGCCGCACCTTCCCCTGCTGCACGCCGCTGCGGTGGTCGTAGATCGATGACGATGACGGCCCTACGTTGGTAGGTGATGGAAGCCAGCAGAACCCGAACACAGGAGACGCAGCAGCTATCATGTCCGCACGCGGCCTAACGAACCACTGAAGGTGGATGATGGCTGGATGCCGGCGAGGCCGCTCATGAGCACGCTCGTGGCCACGATTGGGGAGCCGAGGTTCGACAAACCGACGTTGCCGGATATGAGTAAATTTCCTGAGAGTTCACGAGCGAGGAGGACCAAAATTTAAAAAATATTACCGCTCACGATTGGCAATGAAAACTTGCCAAGGTAAATATGCGCGACCTCCTTTGTGATCAGATTAAGCAGCATTTGTATGTAAATGTCAATGCTCTAGATGAAGGCAAGGAAAAAGCTATGATGTAGACCGTCTGCTTAAACGTCACGCAGTGGGAGAAGCTGCTAAATCCTAAATCACAGAGTCGTTAAGAAAATATATCGCACCGATGGTCTTATCATCCACTTATTAAATTTTAAACAGATTTTCATCATCATCAGATGCCCGTCAAAACCGGCTACTTCACAATAACTGATGTAATCGCAGATCCTATCTTCGAAATGAGATCTGAAGGCACGAGTCCCAAAAGATAATTTTTGTAAAGCCATTCAAGGTCTTAATTGACTGGGAAGCATTGAAACAAATAAAACGCCAATGCCTTGTCCACAATGCCCAGAAAAGGGCTTGTCTGATACACAAAATGTTTCAAAGACACTAGAACAGGAGCTAACCCACACCATAGGCTGAAATAGATAAAATAAGCGATGTGGTCGTAAGAATATTATTAATAACTTCAATGAAAGATAGGGAAATATACATCAAGTCAGGGTAGCTCTGAGTTGCTACAAAATCAGATCAAAGTTGGTCTCCGACAGTTCAAGGTAATACTTTCACTAACGGGCCTGACCTGAATCACTGTTTGACATTCCAAGCAACATGGCACGTAACGCAGTGGTCCACTGGGAGAGACTCCAGTGTCCTCATACTGGAGCCATGCAGGTATCAAGAAACGAAATTCACGGCAAGTCAGTGACAGAAGAGGCATCTCAGTCTTCGATTGACGACCAAAAAGTCAATCGCGTCCAGGTTTATCAGGAACTGCTTGATCGTTCAGCAGAAGATGAAAACTTATTTCACAAGGATAATAACAAGTGACGTCATGGGTTTACAATACTGGCATTGAAATGAAGTCCAATCGTCCCAGTGGGTAGATGAAACGTTCCCCAAACCAGACCCAAAAAAAGCTCGCCAAATCCAATCCAATGTCAAGATAATGCAGACTTTTATATGCTAATGATCTTGTTCACCACGAGCATCTTCCCCAATGCTCCAACCACAGTGAACCAGATTTACTACATTGAAGTTCTGAAACGCCTGAAGGACGCAATTCGTCGCAAAAGGTCAAAACTGTAGTGAAGTGGTGACTAGTTTTTCCGTCACGACATCGCTCTAGAGTCTAGACCATTAAGCCCTCCTTGGCCAAACACTTTTGCTCCTTGTTCCCCAAACTCAACAAACCCTTGAAGGGAAAAAGATTCAAGGAACCAGGAATGTTTCAACAAATGGAATCAACATTAGGATATGTGAATGAGTTTGGGGAGGTGAGTACTTCGAAGGGAACTCAGACATGTGACTTCTATACTAAGTACATTTTCTTTTATGACATCGGCCCGCGTATTATTCGTATTCATTCATTTTCTAAATGATAGCTGTCGGACTCAAAAATTCAAGTCATAAAAATTTAAATCCCAACTGTTGAACATGAAGGCCTCAATCACAGAAACCTTCAAGTTATTGACCTGTAGCCCAGTCCAATTACACAGGCACACCAGAACTAACACTGACTTGATAGATGACAGCATTCTTCTCCGAACGGGCGATCAATTGACAGGAAGACTGCCTCATCAAGACTCATCAACTGCCAATAAGAATCCAAGAAAGAACAGAAAAACTTAAACTCGTTCAATTTTGCCCAAGACAAATCAGCGAATAGAAAATCTGTATCTGCTCCGTGAACTTACGATTCTGGTCCAGATTTTGGAGTTTCTTTTATGAACCTTCGTTCCATGCATTGAGCATGACCTACCGCTGCCCAAAGATTTCACCGCTTCTGAGCCAAACCAGGTTCCCATTAGCAATTTTGTGGTTTCTTTGGCAGTGACGCCGTTGAGTCAGACAGTTTAAATTTATCCTACCCTTCTTCTGCGGTATTTTCATATAGCTACCGGTACTAATCATGGTTCTACAATATTAAGATTACCAGTTCACCTCTTTGATGAGCTAAGAGATCAGCATCATTAACAGAGTGTCTTTTGATCCATTTTTTCGTAAAAGGCTTAGATCTACTCGACATATTTATTATTTCTTGAGCAACACCCGGGATTTCTCTAAGCAATACAAGATCGACAGGCAAGGGGTCGTAAACGATCTTGGACCGCCAAGGTTTTAAAGGGTAGCACCCTCATGTTGATAGTTCCCCCGTTTTAAATTACATGCTGAAGATTGTAGCTGTAGGATGCAATGCAATAATCATTCCCAGCCCTGACATAAGCAAAGATTCCAAAGCCTATGTTCATTACCTAACTCCATTTAATTGAAATCATTATCGATTGCCTCGGAAAAATTTACATAAGGGTAGTTTACTATGTATTAACAAAAAAATAAAAATAAAAATTTGTAGAATTTCTCGAAAACGCTCGTAAGGAGTATAAATTGAAGTGTCTTCAGAGAAAAATAATTCACCTTGAAGCACCACGCTATTTAATATTTCTGAAAGTTGTTTTCATCAAAAGATTTTCAAATTTGTCTTCTATAAAATTTTGAGACTAAACAATGCAAGATTTTCAATCACAAAGCATATACCTACAGGGTGACGTTAAAGTTTGGAACATAATTCAACACTGCGTTATTAAAAAAAAAAAAGAAAAACGCTGAGATAGGTTAATTTTATTTTTCAAATAGCCAACTTAATGACGTAAAAATTATGACTGATGACGTCTTTTTTCTTTTTCGATGGATCTTTTTACTACTTGAAAGATTATTAAAAAAATGGTACTTTACCTTACTTTGTCTGAGGAAATTTTATGATAAAACTTGCCGTTTTGCTGAAAATCGCAAAAAAAAACATTTTTTGACCTTTAGTAATTTTTTTCCACATATGGGTACCCTTAATTTTTAATTTTAATAATGTTTTGAACAATCTCACACATTTTCAGCTTGTTGGGAGTTTATGTATCTTTGAATGTCTAGATTGACCGGATACAATACAAAATATTTGGTGGTGTGGATGAAATTTGACTTTTGCCCTAAATGTTGTTGTTTTTTCGGGTTAAATAATAATTATTTATTCAAATTAAATTTACGTTTCCATTTCCTTTAAAAAAAATGGTGTGTCAGCGGGTACCAATTTTTTATCATCTTTCAAGTACATAGTATGAAAAACAATCGAAAACAAAAGAAAAAATAGGGGTTGTCATTTGAAAAAAGTTATGATGACGTCCACCTGTCAAAAAGAGGGACGTCATCAGTCAAATTTTGACGTCATAAGTTGGTTTTTTGAAAAAAAAATTTACCTGTACGAGCGTTTTTCTTTTTTTCTTTTTTTGTTTAAATAACGCAATAATTATGAATTATTATGTTCCAGCCTTTACCATCACCCCGAAAGTGCTTTAAAAAACAAATTAAACAATATGTCACAGTATAGGATTGAATTAATTATTGGTTTTCACTCAATTAGGTTCTTTTTAATTTAATATTGGTAATACAATTATATAGGGTGATTCATTAGTGAGGGATTGTTCTCTGGCAGCTTCACTTTTGAAGCAAGCAAAAAAGATAAGGGAAAAATTGTATGGTTTGAAGAGACCTACAACCTAAAATAATTTTTGGCGATACAGGGTGGCCCAATATCGCTGTATGCCTTACAACTTTGTTATTTTAAATAGAACACTCTTTATGTTATTACTTTTTTAGATTGTCTGAAAAAAAATTTAGTAAGAATGGTTCTCACAGTTCGAGTATAAATTGAAAAACTTTAAAGAAGACCAATTATTTGAAGACATATTGGTACCTACATTGGGCTTCAAAGTTGAGCTATGTTTCGCTGAAGAGGACTAATAAATTCGAAACAAGAGAGGAGACCTATTTATTTTGACATACATTATTATACCTACCTACTTATATTTCCCGACAGTTTTAGAAAAATGAAAAAAGTTATTTTCAGGTTCTTTCACAAGGAACAGGGACAATGTTATTTGAGACATCCTGTACCTACTGACTTATAAGAAGAAAAAAAACTGGCAGAAAAGACTGAAATATTTTCCAATAAAGGAAATATCTTGTATACTGTCTGGAGGTGAATTGACAACAGTGTCAGGGTCCCTCACTGGCAATGTATCATGATGCGCAGTGGTAGCACCAGCACGACAACGATAAGAGCGGTGTTGCCGAGAACTGTGCTGAAAAATGCGAAATTAGTAGCTTAGGAAAGGACTATTACTCGCCTCACCCTTGTATAATCCGGTATTTCAGTATTCAAAGGGTAACGACTCCGGCCGTCGATAGAACAAACAGCTGGTCAGTGGGAATGCCGTCAGGCACCGTTTACAGCTTTTAGACATGATCTAATTAAAAAACGCAAAAATAAAACAATAAAAATGCAGTCCGAGTCCGTTTTTGAAATTCGTAAATATTTTATGAAGCTCCACATCAGCTTCAAACTGATAACAACTAATAATAATACAACCAAATAATTTTAATCGGATCAAATTATTATTTTATATTGATTAAATTAAATTTTAAGAAGGTTAATTGTATTAAAAGAAGAACAAAAAATAGAAAGAGCCTAAACCGAATTAAGTAAACCGAAACAGCCTAAACTTCAGTTGTTTTTAATATAAAACATATTTCTTATACCTACCTACCGAGCGTTCAACTTTAGGGAAAAAAATAAAATCGAATTATTTTTTCATGTTACTTTATTAGTGGACAAATCAAGATAAATTTTCGTTTGCTCTGAAGTTGAAGAAATTGGTATCACCGCAACAAGAAATGAAAGATAAAACTCAGGTTCTTAGGATTGTACCTACTTACTTTTTCTCTGTTAAGTAAAATCCTCAATTAATTTTTAGACTTCTTAAGAAGCAACGCCACTTTAAATTCTTTCATAATACGGCATACCTACCTATTTCAACTTTCTACCGATATAACGGATCATTTTCGAAATTTTCGTATCCCAACTTTCTCTATCCAATGTCATAATACCTTAAACTAAACAAGATTAATTTGGACGCTTTCTCTTCAAGCAAACAATGCGTTAGTGCGTATACCTACTACCTACCTACCTACCTAAACCCGATTTGGAAACTAGAGAGTATCCATTCTTTGAGTAAGTGTATTTAGTATTTAGTGAACAGAATATTAATGTCAACGGATTGTTTCATGTTAAAGCCATAATAATAATTATATGGACGGCTTTCAAAACTTCATGACTGAAGACTCAATTTATTAAAACCCATTTTAATTCAACAGAGAAAGAACTCTTTAATTTATCCCTTCAGCTGACAGTGGTACAAGAAATTAAATAAAAAGCTGAAGGATTCAAGTAATCATAAATAATAGATTCAAGGTCTGGATACATTAGCAATAAATACTAACTGAAGCTTTTCAGCAACCCTCAATTAATTTAATTGATGCAATTAACGTGAAAAAATTATTCCATTCTTAAAGTCGCACCTAGGGTAGGTAACAAAAATTATAAATTACCCAGTCATACATTAAATATTGCAGCTATTAATAAAATTATTGTAAAGACAGCAGTTTTTTTTTTGGTGTAAGAATGAATAATAAAACAGTTAAGCACATATTGTTATTTCGACAAATAAAAGAAAAAAGTTACATTCAATAAAGTTAATTAGGTATACAACTCTCGCGTCATCGGAAAATCGCATGAAAATTTTCAGTCAGAAATGTTGGTTGCCTATACCTACTTGGTGTGTGATATAAAGTGATCTGTGATTTTATTTTCTCGAACAAGTCGCAACACTGTGTGAAAATGTAAATAATTACATTTCACAAGAACAAAAATAAAAAATTATAACTAGCAGTTTAACGAGAAACGTTGCATATATAACGCCCTACCATTGGAGTAAGCCCCATAATCAGCAAAACCAATAGTCGGTACACAGTATTGATCTTCCACTTTCGGGCGATTCCGACCTTTAGGGCCGACGCTTTAGAAATAGGTTTGCATTGACGCCCTTTCCTGCTTGAAACTTCGACTAGAGAGAAATTTTTGCCAACGAAATAACTTTGCAAGTACATATATACTCTCTTTATCAACGCGACTCTAATAGGTAGGTTGCTGTATTTAATACACCTAGCATCGTACCTTGCGTTGATTAAATAATTATTTCGACAAGTTTATATCAGTTATGATATGGCTTTGATAGTATGTACCTATTAGAAAATTATTTGACTTTACCTTTTTATAAACCTACCTAACCTATACCGTGTGTCGTGTCGGTAAAGAATGAATTGAAGAAAGTTAATATTTAGAAAATCCTCAATTTGATATCCATCATAATAATTTGTACCTTCGCCAGACTCTAGTTTTCTCATTAGGTACCTACATATTAAAATTTAAATTTGGTAATTTATAAAAAAAGCAAGTTTTTTGTAGGTGAATAAATATACCTATGCATAGAATACCCTATTCATAAAATCATAGATTAAGAAGGTAAAACGAATAAGCAAATCTGGCAACCAAGGCAATATGAAAATTTAATTTTTATACAGAGGATCTTTCTATTTAAAATTTTGTACGAAATCAAATCAAGAATTGATGGATGATAAATAAAACACTAATGTTTTAAAAAATTCTACTATACAGGGTGGAAATTTTTTTGTACTACCCTTCTCATTGGGATCTCCTAAACGCTAAGAGATACAGGGTTCGTTAAATTAGAGAAAAGCTACTCTATTTTGTGACCATCTCGAATCCGTCGAGACATACAAGATATCTGGGACCGTTACTGAAATATCCTGAAAAAACTGAAAAATCGAGATTTCTTGTTTTTGCCATATCTTTTTTATTATTGGAGATTAATAAATAATTTTTTGTAGGCTTACATAAGCCGTTAAGAGCTATCCATTTGATATTTCAAAAATTTTCAAAGCCAACTAGATCCCAGAGTATTCATAGTCAACTTTTGTTTTTCTTATGGCCGCCATATTGGATTTTCACGTCATTCTTATTAAAAAAATTAAGGAAACCAAAAATCTATCACATTCAAAAAAAATTCTTCAAAATTTTCAGTCTTTTTTAGAAAAAAAAAACCTTTCTTCAACCGAATGTCATGAATAACCAACCATAAGTCAAGCAATGTCACTTCATATTACGACGTCTCACGACGTCATTTGGTGACAAAATTTTCTTTTTGTTTTCGGAAAAAGAATAAGAAAATTTTGATTTTTTTTTTAATGTGATTTTCGGTTTTCTTAATTTTTTTTAATACAGAATGACATGAAAATCCAATATGGCAGCCATAAGAAATTTTGTAGGCTATGAATACTAGATCTAGTTGGCTTTGAAAATTTTTTAAATGTCAGATGGATGGCTCTTTAACGATTTATATAAGCCTACAAAAAATTATTTATTAATTTCCAATAATCAGAAAGATATGGCAAAAATAAGAAATCTCGATTTTTCAGTTTTTTCAGGATATTTCAGGAGCAGTCACAGATATCTTGTATGGCTTGACGGATTCGAGATAGCCACAAAACTGCGTATCTTTTCTCTAATTTAACCGACCCTGTATCTCTTAGCGTCCAGGAGAGAGCAATATAGCTTCCTATATTGCTACTTGATCAAAAATCAAGTAGTATAGAACGATACGTGTCTAGCTGTTTATTTACTACTGTGTATTGTTGATTATGTAAATGTCTATGGATCTCTAGAGATTCGAGAAAATTTAATTTAAAATAATGATCACAATGATGTAGTAATTCAATTTTCTTGTTTGCTGTTAGAGTGTGATTGTTTTCCAAAATTTTTATTTTCCAGTGTTCTGCAAAATTTGATCTTTCTGGATGTTTGAACAAGAGTTTAGGTGTTCGTTGTTGTATCTAAATTCCAGGTTTCTGTAATTCAGATAACTTTTTCTTTGCATTCAGCAATATAGAACCATTGCTCATAAAATATTTGAATTATCGAAAAACATTAATAGACAACTTATTACACAAAAAACAACACAAATTACCCATATCATTTATCCACAACAAAACAATGAAATCAGAAAATATTCATCACTAACGTACTTTGGAAACATTTCAACAAAAATATCAAGGGTAATTTCCAACACCACTACATTCAATATTTCATTCAAAACGATTTTTATCGTTTTTCGATTTCACAACAAAACGGTCAATCGGAGGTGCAGACTGGAAAAAGTTGCAGCTTATTAGTTATTAGTTTCTCTACATATTTTCAAAAATTCTTGGCCTGCTTGCTACGAATACAGAGGGCGCCAAAAGTCGACCGGCGCTAACATTTTTTAATATTAATTCCAGTAATCGTATTTTTACCAAATTCATAATCAGGGAATTTTCGGAAACGCTAATTATTAAGGTTTCGAATAACGTTTTTACAAAACAAAATCGGATCAAATATGGGCGACGACGTTCATTTAAATCCATCGCATATTCATATTCATCATTATCATTAAACGGTTTTCCAACTCGTTTCAAATTTTCAAAATTTTTGTAAACATATTGTAAAGAAACTCAAAAGCTACAACGTTTGTCGAGTCCATTTTTTACCCCTGATTTACCGTTTTGTTGTAAAATCGAAAAATCTGTTCCCACCCCAAAAAGTGTCATTTCCCAGAATTTATATCTTTTGAACAATAAGAAATTTAAAAAAAATTCCTCCTTATCAATTTTTGTAATTGTACTTTTTTACGTACAACGATATTGTCGGGATACATAATTTCATCCCTTAAATTCAAGATGGCCGGCACCCCTTACGGAATCCGAGGGGGAAACTTGCCTGGAATGCTCTAGTGACTAGTGGCGTCCCCTACCTATGATTCAAATTTCGTTGACTTCTAAATAACGCAATTTCGGTCCTTTTTTCTATTTCCCTGGACTAAAACTGTACTCGTAATTTGTTATTTTAGATTTGAATTTGAAAATTGTTGTAGTGACATAATTTTTTGACATTCCTCATCTATCGGTTATTTAATTGTTTTTACGCCTACTATAACAATTTCGACAGACAATTTGAATTTTTTTATGGACGCCATACTGAATTTTTCATTAGAATAATGATTCACCTTGCAGCTAGGTATACAGGATGAGTCATAATTATATCCTTTTATTGAGGGGCATCTTTGGTATTTGTAAAATTACAAGCTTTTTTTATATTTTTTCAGTTTCCATGGCATTTTTCAGCAACGATTGAAGTTATCTGAAATTTTGGTTCAGATTCTTTCTAAGTATAAAAAAGTGCAGTTTTTGTCTAATTTAACCAAGTTTGTAACTCTACAAAATAAGAAAGATACTTCTTTACTGGAATTTAAGTTCTAATAATAATTCAATCATTCTAGGTTCTTTGCAGAATAAATTAGAAATCATGGACTCATCTTGTTATGAACTCATCAGCATGTCATATCACTCAGACACACATTACACATGCCATACGAAATTTTGAAGTATTATTTATGTTCCTATAACGAGTGTCCGGTAATGGTAGTAACTTTTAACCTCAAATTAAATTTTATTAAGTAGGTAGGTACTTATGATCAACGTGACCAACGTTCTAGCATAAGTCAACATCAATCTTAAAGCTCAATAATTCGGAAAATTTGAAGAGAATGATGATGAGGAGTTTCAAAATCGAAAGACAATCGAATTTGGAAAAAGAACAAGCAGTAAGTATTAGAAATTTCGACCTGTGCGAAATTTATATTAGAAACTAAGCGAGAAAAGTTTTTTGGAGCGACGGATACCACCTTTACGAACCATGGTTCAACCGGGAGAACACACATCATTATGCGACCAAAAATGCTCACTTCTTTCAATGGAAATTAGGCCACTAGTGCGAATTTCCATCAAGATTTGGTGTTGACTACTCGATGACAGGATAATTGGACGCTTGTTCCTCCACGGGATCCTTAACGGCGAGCGGTACTTTTGTCTCTTCTTCTGTGATGACAAATTGCATACACGTGTCTCTAAAAACGTTGATTTCTTTCAACAGAACACACACAATAATTTTCTGTACAATTTTAAGACAAAAATTCAATATGGTGTACATAAGGAAACCAAAAGTGGACTATTATATCTTCAAAACTATAGTATAGGCGTAAAAAGAATAAAAGTGACATCAATTTGGGGACTGTCAAAAAATGTCAACTTTAAAATTAATAAGAGCTTTTAAGAAAAAAATGGTTTTTTAGTTTATTCAGGATATTTCAAGAACGGTCACAGATATCTTGTATGTCTTGACGGATTCGAGATGGCCACAAAATAGTTAATCTTTTCTGTAATTTATGTAACCCTGTATCGTTTCCGAGACATCATTATCGTGCATTAAAACAAGACCCACTAACTTTAATAAAACTAATTTTATTTTAGTTCAACGTAACAATTGGGAGATACCGGTGCTAAAACAATCATAAAACCTAATAGACTAATAATAAGAGCCCGCGTCTGGCAGACCTTCGTTCTTTATAAAACTGAAAATTTCTGTGCCCATGTCTCCAACACACGTATAATAGGACTAAAAAGTTGCAACGACTAAGAAGTTTGGTTCATCGTGGCTTTTGGCAACAGCTGAAGAAGGAAGAAGGTGTATAAAATTACTCCTCAAAGTCTTTGAAGTATAAAGTTTAATTTTTTTTTTAACTTAAAGGGCATGTAGGAAATGCAAAAATAGGCGAAAAATTTTCGATAGACATGGGAGTCGTTGGAGCTTTTGTGATCTTTTCGTGACTTTTTTGGACAATTAATTAGATCCCCCTGGGACCCTAAAAATATTTCTTGGTCGATCCTACTCTGTCTAGAGAACTACTTTTTCTGGGAGAGTTTTGTAAACTTATACCTATTGGAACTTTTTTTAAGAGACTCGCGGAAAACTGATTTTCACGACCAGGATACCAGGATTTCAGGTACCAGGACACGTTTCAACAAATAATTATCAAATCTTGGAAAAATGTAAATTTGTAATATTTCACGGCTGGCTTAAACTGAAATCATACTTGATTCCGAGTTGTTTTGCCGTGGTCCATGGAGATTTGCTCACAATGTTTCGTCTACAACGGCGGACGGATTTCGAGTTATACCACATCATAACTGCCGCCCAAAGACGGAATTTTAATTTTCACTGCAAATTATACGGCTCCATACAAAAATAACCTAATACAGATCTTAGAATTTTTCATTCCAAGTGTGAAATAAAACCTTCAGGAAAGCCGGTTTACGTTGAAAATCACAACTTTGGCAGCAGCTAAGTTTCATGAGGAAATATCCACAGGCGATATTGATTCTGACGTGGCGGAAGCATTGTCGTGATTGCTTTAGCGTTAGCATAATGTTAGGTATTATATTATAAGCAATGGAAAATTCAACAAAATTAAAACATTTTCTAAGGAAAAAGAAAAGAAGAGTATGTATCGTGAAACAAGTGCACTCGTAAAAGTGGATCGGATGCTGAACTACAAAAAGTGCATCCTTCAATTCAATATTTTCTACTTATTTAAAATATCAAAACGAATTTTGAAAATTCGGATATAGAGGGTGTTGTTTTACAAACACTGACATTTATTAATTTTCTGAAAGTAATGACCTGGATTTTTCTTCCAGCTATTATGTCAAACGTTTGTGCTGTGGAATGGAAACTATCTAATCAAATTTCTAAAAAAAATATACAGGGGGTGGTTCGTTCGTTATGGGCTTTTTAGAACCACCTCGGTGTCCTCTATCCACGGTTACCGTTTGTCCATTTACCAATGAAACACCCTGAATTACAATGAGAATTTGAACTACCAAATTTATTTTAAAATCATTTTCTTAAATGAGCTCAGACATTACTGGAATAGCCATCTGTCTCTTCCAAGGCACCAGTTGATGAAAAATTTTGTGGATCACACACACGATACAAAGACTTTGAATCTTGCAATAAAATTACCTATATCATTCATCATCTTAGTAAAGTAGTATCAGTATCGACCTTAAATCCGCGAATGTAGCAAAGTAAGTAGGTAGGTAGCTACTTGTTCATGATACATTGTAGGGAGCACGAACTTTCCAATTCGTGAATTTATCCTCATCATTCATTTATAGGTAGAAATTCAGGAGGAAAATAAAGCTTTCTGTTCCATTCATTGTTGGGACTTTGAACATCTGGTGGAATGCTCATACCTATATACGAGTACGAAGTTAACAATGGGTGGGTGGTTTCTCATAGAAATCTTGCTTTTATATAAAATTGAAAAGACTGTTTAGGGTGCTTTATTCGAATGAAAAACACACATCCTCATTTGGACACCTGAGCCAATTTGAAATTGTCGCAGGCCGTTCACAAAGATTTCCTATTTTTAAAGATAAATATTTTTGTAATACCTACCTATTTAATGAATTTTCACTTTTTTTTGACCTACTGACTGCTTTGAAAAAATGGTAAAAATTGAATTAAATTTTTGAACATCTACAGGTGTCCGGGAAAATGTGGGAAATCTCACGGAATCAGATAGAACTTAAAAAAAAAGATGACAAGTTCCCATAATTTTTTTTACTAGCGGCCCTCCCTACGGAGATACAGCCTCCTAAAGGACGCCACTGGAAATCAATTTTTCTTGAATAACTAACTTTTAAACTACTTGATTAAATTTAATGAAAATTTGATATGATAAACAGTAGTAAGGACCTCTTAAAACACTGCCCCTAAAACATAAATTAGCGTTTTCAGTTTACCAGGGGCGGACTATTAAATCCAAGGCACAAAATCTATCCAGTCTTATTTCTTCGAAAACTTCAATGAAATTTAGAAAGAAAAAAAAGTATCTTATTAAAATTAATTGGAAAAAAGCTGAAAAAATATTAAATTATTATAAATAATCCTTCCAGCTCCGGAAACAATTTGAACACCATGTGTGTCCGGTGCATCCGGTGCATGGCTTCCAAAGTGTAGTTTTTATATGTAGGGTTTCATTGGTCGACGTAGTCACACTTGAAACCGCTATGCTTTCCTTAGGTACTCTTACCAATATTCGAAAGATGCGGTTACACTCAATAGGCGCAAGTACGAATATTTTGCAACAAACAAACAAAAGACTTAAAACCTTGTACCTATTATAAAGGTTAACATGCGCCATTTAGACCAAGCAAATATAGAGGTTTTGTCTTGACAAAAACAGTAATGGAATATACCGCCGGTGCCATCACACGCGGAACAACCCCCATAGTTTTGCAGAAAACTGCTCAGTTTTCAACTCGAGTTTACCATTTTTTCCCTTTTATTAGCAATTTAGTGCAGCAAGTCGCTTTTTTTTTATTTTTGTCTATAATAGAAAAATTGATGGAGCAATGTAAATGTTCCCAATATACGAATTGTGGAGAATTAAAATGCGAAGAAAATGAGAGCTAAAACAGCTCGATCGGTTTATCAGGGAGAAAATCTCAAAAAACCTGAAAAAGGTTTTTTTAATTCGAAAAGTCCCCATTTTTTGAGTTGTAGTGCAGGCTCTTTGCAGGATAGTCGATATTGATAGGTACTTCCTGTGTGCAAAACCCAAACGCTGTCAGATCATTAGTTTTCGCGTAATTGCAATTATGTATAAGTTTTTCATATCATATTTTGCAGCTACGCTGGATACTCTGGAGGTCGTTCGAACCGAACTTGTCAAACGGTCTAGGGAAGTAAAAATGTTCCGCTATAAAACGTCTATCTTCGTTTTCCATTTGAATGCTGATAAATAGATAGAAAAAACCGCGCGCAAACATGAGCGAAAACGGCCGAGCGCGCGAGAATGGTCATGGAGTAGGAGCAGAACAGATATTGAGCTATTTCAGGTCTATTTTCTTCGTATTTTCATTCTTTACAATTGGTCCATTGCGACCATTTACATTGATCCATCAGTTTTTATTTTATGAGCAAAAAAACTATTAAAAAAAAAAATTAACTAAATTGTTAATAAAAAAAGGGAAAATGGTAAACTCGAGTTAGGAAAACTGATGTGCAGTTAGGATCTGGGATCTATTCATAAAAGGGTTTTGAAAATTAAAAAAAAAATGAGTATGATGTTAATAAAGCTCCAGCGTGTGTAAATAAAAAATTCCAACTGAGCTTGAAAACTTGGTTTCATTTCGCCTTTTGATGATTGGTGGATCGCCATCGTCATCACCAACGATCTCAAGAAAAATAAAGTTGCGCGGATGAGAATGCGTAGACGTACGAGTGGGGGTACCAGCCAAAAGGCAAGATGAGTTCATCATACATTGGAAAGGTGATGGAAAGGTGACATTCGATTTTCTCAGACAATCAAAATAAAAATTATTTATAGGTAAGAGTTACTTCTGGAATTCGCACTTAACGTAACCCTGTACTAACACAAGAAGGACCATGTGTTTTCCACATCTTTCTTATTGTCTTATGGTCCCTGTTCGGGCACCTGCACCATTTTTCATTCGTTTGGTTGATGTGCTCACTGTGGCCCATGGCGTTTGCAGCAACACTACGTAGTACCTGCTTAACCGAACTTTTAGAATTCGCACTTTTTTCAGTTAAAAAAAAATCAAACTTCAGAAGCCAATAAATTTCATTTTTGTCAGAAATGATCTCTCCTGTCAATGTAAGGAAGCCTTCAGCGCTTGAGCCTCATTACTTTGATGGGAGAGATGTTAGTGGCGTCTATGAGTCGGAAAACACCCGAATTTTTTCAGACGCAACGAAAACACTTTCCCTCCTATTGGCCAAAAACCACGCCCTTTTTCAAAATCTCCGTTCTAATGAGTAACAGAAACGTTGTGTCCATATTTTTTCCAATAGAAAGCACGGTAAATTATGATACAAAATAACATTGCCAACATTCCCGGCTAAAAAAATTTTCTACCCCCTTGGAGAGTGATTTTGTCAATTTAGGAGGGCGGTAGAGGTCTATGGTAGTGACCATCGTGTTCAGCACTCTTGAAAACGGGGGGAATGCTGCAGGTTGCCCAATTAATAAAAAAAACACATTTTCTGGTGAAAAACACCCTTGGAGGGTGTTTTCCTCGATTTGGGGGGATGAAAACGGGTGGTAGAAATGTAAAATGGTTACCATCGTGTTTAGCATCCTTGAAAATGGGAGAATGCAGAAATATTCAGGATTATAAGAAGAAAAAAACATTTTCAACCCCCTTGGAGGGTGGTCTTGACCAAGGGGGTGGACGTAGGGTGACGGGCAGTCGTCAGTAGATACAAGGCATCCCCAGAAGCGAGTTGCACGCCGTTTTTTTCCGACCCGGGGGCATTAGAACCGAGATTTTAAAAAAAGGGGGTGGTTTTTGGCCAATAGGGGGTGAACGCAACCAAAAGAAATTTGCCATACGCCATCGTGTTCAGCTCCCTCGAAAACAGGGGGGAAAGTGGTTTCCTTGCGTCTGAAAAAATTCGGAAAGTTCGGTGTTTTCCGACTCATAGGCGCCACTATGTTTACGGCTATGACGAATAGAGTACAGCTTAGTGAAGTTGGCACCCCTAAGTGCGAATTTTTGGAAAATTTTGACGGCATTCGTTTGTCCACGGTTTGTCGCCACGATCGTCCAACCAAAATTTTCGTTTGTCCACCCTTACAAAAAAAGTTTGCATGAAGTTTAAAAAATTGACATCAACACTCCCGTGAGTAAATTTCATTACGACAAACATGATCGAGGTAATGATGGAGAGTGAGAAAGACTGGAGAAGCTTGGAAGGTTTCATGGAGGTTGTGATGAAAATGAAGAAATCGAGACTCTAGCTCATTCATGCCCAACTATTCATTCAACTAACCTTCATAACTATTCATATCGAGGGTGTTCATAAGGACAACACCGTCTTAAAGAAGTAGTCTAAAAATACAAACTGAAAAGTGGTTTTTATTGTGGAATAGGGCTCAGATATGCTTATAAATTCAGTACCTTGAAAACGACCATTGCATGGGAGTTGGTGAGGTTAAACTTTAACCAATTATGGATATCAAGAAGCAAACAGCAAACTTTAAAAATCAGACGAGAACCGTTTGCGTATAGCGAATGAAAATGGCACTCAAAAAATTTATACTACGTATTATTAAAAATGTTTTATTGCCAACTTTTTTGAAACAAATTTTTGTGTTTTAGTAGGAGGTCAAGTTTAAGTTCAAGCCCCCATTATAATGCTATGGATCTAAACAAATTCTACACACGGATATCACGAAAATAGCTAGAAACTAATAGGTATCTGAGTATTTTTAGGTTTAATGACACTTTAGTTTAACGACATGATGTTAAAATATTTAAATAAAAAATTAAATAATTGGTAGGTAATACCCACCTACCTATTGAAATTCCAAAAAATTACAAAAAAGTTGCCCATTTCACTAAATTCATAAAATAAAAAAATGATTAATGTGAAGGGTGCATGAAGATGGTGAATTAAATCATGCACCAATGCTAGAAACTCGGGGAAGGCCCTGAAACTGGGTTCCGCTTGCGCCATAGGATACACCCTTTGAGAACCTTGAACTGAACTTACGAGAGAAGCAAGGAAGATTTGAATCCTTATAACATTCTACACGTTCTACAATAATTTCACATGTAATAATATTTGACAGGCAAAGACAATTTACTAGATATCGTCCTCAAAGTGAAAACAATACCTATAAAAAGTCGCACCTGCTCAACCGTTGCTGGTTTCAGTGACCTTGCAACTGCGTTAAATAGGTATTTGTCCTTAAAAAGCGGAATAGACAATGAACTTTATGATGTGAAATTAACGATAGGAATATATTTAAGCAGAGATAACAGTATGGTCGGATGAGAATGAAACATTCATAATACCTACAAGATTTACACTGAAGAATTGGACACAGAAGGCAAAGTTAGGACAGTGAATAGTGATTTAGTCTAGAGAAGAGCTCGGAACAAAACACACAGGTAAGCCAACCTTGGATACGGTCAACGTTCACTACTCTACCTGGCACAGTTGGCCAGCACAAGTTGAAGTCGTGCCTTCCACGCGATGCCCACAAGAAATTGTCTAAGCCGCCCAGACAGCACTTTTATAAGTCGATTTTTTTTTCATTGCCTATAATGTTTTTGTGACGGACTGTACTTTAATAAAACACTGAAACTGAAATCAGTGTGAGCAAGTTCGTCACGGAGTGGTTACTCTTCAGCAGGAGATCTGCTTTTAAATAAAGAAAGAGAAAGCTAATTTTTTTGTTTTTTGTTTTTTTTAAGCTGTGCTATACCTATCTGACCAATTTTCATTCGCACCAAGCTTAGGTGTGAAACCTGAAAACCTGAAGAAAATTCGAAACTTTTGTCATTCAGAAAAAAACCTTGGAAATATTTGATATACGAAAACCTACGTTTTTTTTTTCAATTCCAGCTAACAGCTATGCAGTACAATACATAGATTACTACTACCCTTAAATGATTTCTTGTTTTTAATGACAATTTCCAAGTTCTTCAATTACTTTTAAAAAAGAACTAGGTACCCCTACATAATACAAAAATTGGCAGTGACCCAATCTATTTTTCAAGTTTACGAATTTCACCACGTCTCGAAATAAAATGACCGGGGTCCGAATGATTGATTTTTTTTGTATTTCATCAACGTCCTTTTTGCCCAAACATAATATTATTCAATCAACTATGTATCTACTTTGTTGTATGATAAGTAATGACACAAACAAAAGTCTAATTATTAGTTTCATGAGTTTTACGTGCTATGCTAAAATGACATATTAATTGCTTGCTGAAGTCTTGTTAGCATGCAGAAGTGCCCATATTTCTCGAGACGATTTGCAATATTAAAATAATTATACAGGGTGTTTAATGTGTAATATTTTTGCAACGATTTGATGAAATCAAACAAAATTTAGCAGGAACACTCTTCTACCGATCCTCTTCGA
This sequence comes from Malachius bipustulatus, assembly GCA_910589415.1. Lineage (NCBI taxonomy): Eukaryota > Metazoa > Arthropoda > Insecta > Coleoptera > Melyridae > Malachius > Malachius bipustulatus. The sequence goes on from OU342636.1 coordinate 42,869,681, forward strand.
GACGATCTATCTGCAATTTGAAAATTCAGGACCGTACTTAAAAATAAATGAATAAATAAATAAATAAATAAATAAATAAATAAAAAGAAATAATAAATAAATATAATAAAAATAAACAAAAAAATAACGAAATAAATAAAAAAATAAAGAAATAAGTAAATTTCACAAAAACATATCAAACTAAGAACTTGTACCTGACTTAACTTCAATTTTCAATTTTACCATACAAATTGTTTCAAATGTTCCTCACAATTCATTGAAATCATTTCAAAAGCTGAAGTACTGCGAATTTACCAAAAAGCCTATTGCCAGAATTTGAAATCTAGAAACCAGAGCCGTACTTGAAGAAAAATTGCATTTTTTTTGCAAAAAAGGTAATTTTCCGATTGACTTTCGGAAAAACGGCATCGGACTCGGAAATTGCAGGGAAAATGCTATTAAATGAGCTTCTTAAATCGAACAGCACACTTTGACCAGCTTCGCAAAACAAAAACAGATTCTAAAATACAGTACAAGTTCTTATTTTGATCTATTTTTGTGAAGCTGGTCAAAGTGTGCTGTTCGATTTAAGAAGCTCATTTAATAGCATTTTCCCTGCAATTTCCGAGTCCGATGTCGTTTTTCCGAAAGTCTATCGGAAAATTAGGTCGCCTTGAAAAGCCTCGATAGAAGAGTGCGTTATCCTGCTATTTTTTTTTTTTTTTTTGGATTTCATCAAACTGTTGCAAAAATATCCCCATTTAAAATTGAGACCCAAACATAGAAAACAGCCTGTATCTTCGTACCTGTTGGCAAAAACAAAATTTTCATAAATTTAGACTTGCCTCGATGTCTCTACTTTGCATTTAACTAGGTCGCATTAGTCATTAATCCACCCATACTTTTTATTGTTGACAATTTGTTTGAAGATTGGATTTTAGAACAAAATAGTATAGTTTCGTGAAGTGAGCCGGAAAAATTCGGGAAAACCAGATTGCTATAGCGCATTAGATTGACCATCGTTTGACCACGTTTGACCACTCAATAATTTCGTTTGACCACCTTTTGTTTTTGTGTAATTGCAAACCGAAAAATTTCCGGCTAACTTCACAAAATTTTCAAATTGAGTAAATGGTGATGTTTAAATGGTAATTCGTTTGATCATCGTTTAACCACATTTGACCACCCAATAATTTCGTTTGACCACGTCCAGGAAAAAAGATTTGATTTTTTTTTATTTCCGATCCGGCCAAATTCACAATTTTACATTTCTCTCTGGAAGCTAAACGGTTTGATTTCGGGAGTCGTAGCTATAGCGCACCCCGTTTGACCAGGTGATCAAACGATGGTCAAACGGGGTGAGGTAGCCACGTTTTTTGTTCTGAAATACTTCAGCTATTGAATAACGCTTTTGTGTTTGCAATAAAGTCGGTGGCGTGAAAGATATGGAGAAATTTACAGGAGTTATAAACAAAAACTCTTATACTTCTTTAAACTTTGATACTATAGCGAAGGAAGGTTTGTTTACATCTAGTTGAATTGCTCGATGCTGACTTGCGACAGTGCTGACATGAGAGGAATGACAAAGTCACATTTGTGTCGTGACGGGTGACGAACAGATCATTCTGCTTGCAACTGGAGTCATCCGTATAAAACTACCAGGCATTTCTAGACTCCACGGCCAACGGGTATATAAGAGCTGTCGGCACTCTAAGAGTCAGTGGTAGTTTCGAAGTTGTAATTGTAAAATGCCCTATAAGTATATATAGTATATTATAGAGTAAAGAATAAGGAGAAATGATTGTGACAAGTGAAGTGAAAGAGTATAGTTCTTATATTAGTGGTGTCTTTGTATGTGTAAATAAGACAGCTGGTTATTTAGATTTGGAGATTATTTTTATAAGTTATTATAGTTGTGCTAAAGAATAAAGAATTTTGTAAGACTTTTAATTAGGAATTAATAAAGTGTAAAACCGTAACAATACCATGTATCCTTTAGATGAAACGTCATTTTCAGCTGAAATTTATTGTTTCTACATATACAGGGTGCACCATGTATCCTTCTCTATATTGCTATCTCCTAACGCTAACGGATACAGGGTCGGTTAAACAAGTCGAAAGGAGCGCAATTTTGTGGCTATCTCGATTCCGTCGAGACATACAAGATATCTGTGACCGTTCCTGAAATATCCTGAAAAAACTGAAAAATCGAGATTTCTTATTTTTGCCATATCTTTTTTATTATTGGAGATTAATGAATAATTTTTTGTGGGCTTACATAAGTCGTCAGGAGCTACCCATCTGACATTTCAAAAATTTGCAAAGCCGACTAGATCCCAGAATTTTCATAGTCAACTTTCGTTTTTCTTATGGCCACCATAGTGTTTTTTATGTTGTTCGGTATAAAAAAAAATCATAAAAACTAAAAATTGTTAGATAAACTTCAAAAAATAAATTAAAAAAATTTTTATTCTTCTTTTTTCTTTACAAAAAAGACACATTTTTAGACCGAATTTCATAGATAAATTAAAAAACCATAAGGCAAGCACCATTTCGGCGTATTTTACAAATGTTGACATTTTTCGACGATTTTTTATTAGATTTTTCTTTGAAAATTTTTGAAATGTCAGATGGATAGCTCTTAACGGCTTATGTAAGCCTACAAAAAATTATTTATTAATTTCAAATAATAAAAAAGATATGAGGAAAATAAGAAATCTCGATTTTTCAGTTTTTTCAGGATATTTCATGAACGGTCAGATATCTTGCATGTTTTGACGAATTCGAGATGGACACAAAACTGCGCATCTTTTCTCTAATTTAACCGACCCTGTATCTCTTAGCGTTCAGGAGATAGCAATATAGAGAAGGATACATGGTGCACCCTGTATTTATGAGAGAAACTACCCCTTTAACTCACTACCAAATATTCTTCCAAATGGTGTTGACATTTGGTAAGTCAGATCGAGAATTTTTCATCTTTTATAAAAGTCGTTTCACCAATCCGGAGACTCACTAACAGAGTTACCCTAAATATAAGTGCGAAAAATTACAGTAGGTGATACAGGGTGTTAAAAAAATATTATTTTTCAGTTTTTTGAAGCTATTATCTCGAGAACCGTTTGAGATATACATAACTGAGCTTTTGTACATGCCATTTTCATTGATATATCTAAACTACCTTTTTAATATTAATTCATTTTTTTATGTACTTTTTATGTTTGAAATTGACGGATTTAGCGACCTATTTTTGCTCTTCATTTTCCGACAAATATTTTGAAAGATCTATAACTAAAGCGAGTCTTTCATCTTAAATGCCAGTTTTTCTCGAAAATGGTTCACGTTAGCAATAATTACGAAGAGTACCTTTTTGTGTAGAAAATACTGGCAGTTTAAAATGAGCTTTTGAAATGTCAATTTACCTATTGACGTAGCTATCAGGGGCAAACACCCTTAAACTCGTAACCATAAACGTAACCCTAAAACCTCCGCCACTGGCATATGATAAAAAAATTGTTAGCAATAAAAAGTAGCTAATATCAATGGTAAGCTATGTACAAAAAATGAGCTATTAACTTATGGTTTATTGGGGTTTGGTTCTTGGTTAAAACTATTTAAAAATTCAATAGAAAGGAAGGTTCAATAAAAATTATCCAAAATTGAGCTCTCTAGGTACCTCAAACGGTTCCTGAACTGGAAAAAGTATTTTTTGACAACCTCTATCTCAAAAACGGAGCATTTGCGGATCCACGTTTGGAACTTTCTTCCTTAGTTTTCCCTAAAGCTAAAGAGAAATGTTAAATGGATCATTTGTTAACATTGAAAACTGCTTCTGTTGATATTGTCATATTTTAATGACCGAATTCACAAAGAATTATGGTCCTATAATAGCTCGTAAATAATTAAATAAATGAGATGGAGATATGCATTTTAAATGCAATACAATAATTAGATAGAGATAATTAATTACGTAATTACTTTGAAAAATATCGTTTGTGAATTCGGGCGTAAAGCTTGTTTAATACTTTCGAGAAAATCGGAAAAACGTTTTAAATTTGTGACGTAATTTTCGTCATAGCCTTGGCTTTCACAAATAACATTTAGGTATTCAATACGTCAGATTTTAAAGGACCCCCGGAGTGTTCTTATGGAAATAGGCTCCCGTTCAGAATTATTAAAACTTTGGGGATTGGTATATTTTATGTAGTATGAGTAGATGAGAAATCTCGAAATTTAAGAGTTTTCGTCTTGCCATTCATTTACTAATGTAATTAGAAGGAAATAATTTACACATTCTTCAAACACTTTTTTTTTATAAAAAAACTCAAAATTCGAGTAATGACAAAGTTTTTTATTTGTGCCCGTATACCTTTACAATGAACGCGCTGTATAAACTCTTCGATACAATAGAAAACTAGAAACAGAAAATTAAATTGCCGGTGGGTATATTACCAGAGTATTTGTTCAATTAAACAGATTTTTCATTAAAACAATTACTTCTTGAAAGTCTAGCACAAGGTAAAGATAAATAACAATGAGAATGTAACAATGACACCTCAACCAACAACTTCGGAACTGAATCTGAGTAAAAGTTAGAAAATCCTTAAAAAATACAAGGACAAGTTTAGTAACAATCTGGGCAAAAGATTTTAATGTTTCATTTCAAACCTAAAATTAAGATGAAACCTTTCACTTGAACAAGCAGAGGTCAAATGACAGAACTGAATGTTAATGGTGATTTGATAATGTAATAGCTTTTAAGTAATACTAGTACTGTTGCGTGCAAATACGTTTGTTTTAATGGCATTGATACCTACGATACCTACCTATAGACAATATCATATACCTACAATAACAATAATCTTCATTCACTCTTAATAATTCGCCTTTAATAATAATTATAAACACACGGTATTTTTAGCCTCAACTCATTTTATTGGTATGAATGAATGTTGAATTGAATATTGTGTACCTAAACATAATACCTACATTCGAGTATATCTTGTTATGCAGTGTCTTCCAAAAAGTATGCACCGCAGGTGGGGAAAACTTCATTTTTTTCTTCTCATTTTACTGGTAGTCGATATTATTGTCAAACGTATTAATTGTCAAACGTGCAAACAAACTACTCCAAACCACAAACACAAACCGAAGACCTTGTAAGATAGACAAAGTCAACAGCGCATTCTATTGACCATTGAGCGTACGTTTGCCCATCGCAAACAAATATTTGACCATCCCCTGAAAACGAATAACCAGACATTGACTTGACAGTCTCGGCTAACTTCACGTTCCTCTGAAAGGCAAAGGACTCATTTCCGGGGGTCGAAACTTGCTCACCCCATTTGACCGTCCCCTGAAAACGAATGACCAGCCGTGGAAATCGTTTGACCACCCCCTCGAAAGAAGAGTCAACCACCCCAAATTTGTAACGGTTAAAATTTGAGGTTAAACAAGATCGAAAATATATATAGCAAGGAATTTTTGCCGGTTCCGGCTAGCTTCACATTCCTCTGAAAGCCAAAGGGTTCACTTCCGGGAGTGCAAAAGTTACAATTATTGTGGATCCATTGTTAGGAACTTTTTTCTTAGAACGAGGCAGGGACACCTTTCATTTTCCAAAAAAAAAGCAGCGTTTTTTCACTTTTTTCGAGGAGTATAGGTCAAACGATTTCAACGGCCGGTGGTTCGTTTTCAGGGGATGGTTGAGGAAGTTTCGACCTTTGGAAACGAACTCTTTGGATTTCAGAGCGTCGTGAACTTAGCCAAGTAGGAAACAAGAAAAAGAATTCTGGGCATGGTCAAATATATCTTTGGGGATGTGGTCAAACGGATGGGCAATTTTTTGTTAAACTACGCAACTACACAACTTTTCAAACAAAATTAGGTAATCGGTGGTCAAACCAACCGAGCCTTTATTGACTGACATTTCTTTTACCACACTTTCATTTAACACTATACATTACAGGAAGCAATAATGTCGACAAAATGGTAATCGAGCCTGTTTAACAATACTGGCAAGACCACGCTTTGGCAGTATCTTTGCCAATAAAAGTTAAACAAGAAACAGAGATTCCATCTTTAGAAGTGAACTGCTAGTAGGAGATTTTGACAAAATGCATGGTCTGTTGGCCTTCAATAACGTTTTCACTAAGGAAGGAGTCGAAAAATATAAGAGAGGATTGTGGCATGGCAACAACAATAATTATTTTTCGACGAAGAAATTAGGATGGAAAACTTCATCTTTATAGTCCAAAAGAGATCGGGACGTTTGGGGACGAATTTCTAGCCAAGGCCTGGACGTTACGTTCAGTTCACGGGCTAATGTGCCAATTCTAGAAAACTACATGCTGACTTCTAATAGAAAATCTTTTGGGTAAAATTTTATTTTTCAGCAGTCAACAACTATGTTTTTATCAGACTAGGTAAATATAAAAATTCGTTAATATCATCTTAGGACAATGCACCTTATCATACTACAACGCATGGCATATATCACAATAAACTGGTTTGCTGACCACAATCGACGTCTTACCTTGGCCAGTTCGGAGTGCAGACAGGAACCTCTAACTGAAAATATTTGAGTTTTTTGTGAGGAAGAAATCTGCTATTCAGCAATCAAAGAAAACATGCACCTATAGACCCCGAACACGCAACACCTTCTCGAAAACCTTTCAAATAAATGGCAACATTTATACAGAGTGATCTCGAAATGGCGGACTATGACGAAATATTAACTCGGGTAGTATTTTCCAAAATCTAAATACCTATCCATAAAATTGATTAAATTCAGACATATTCTGTAAGCAGACACAATCTTTTCTCGTCAACATCCTTGATCAATTAAATATTTTCCCTTGGACTTTTGCAGGTAGGTATACCCATCAAAAAATTAATCCGTAGTAATTCAAAATTTTCAACAGCCCTGATGTAGACATGTTCTCTGAAATGTAAGCGGTCAACATATAAGGAGCGCGTTCGGCAAGGAGAGGAGAGTCGTGTTAGAGTACTACTAGAGAGAACAGTACAGTATCAGTAAAGTTTAATTATTGGTTAATAAGAGAAAAAGTGAAAGACAAAGACAAGTGAAGTTCAAGGAAATGTCATGATATTCAATGTGTATGCTACTTTGTGGCCATCTGGAATCCGTCAAGATATAAGTACAAGTATCTATGACCGTTCCTGAAATATCCTGAAAAAAACTGAAAAATCGCTTATGTTTAATATAAATTATCTTTACTATATTTTTTATTATTGGAAATAATTTTACTATTTTTTGTAGGTTAGCATATAAGTCGTCAAAAGTCATCAATTCGGCACTTCACAAATTTTCAAAGCCGACTAGATCCCAGAGTTTTCATAGCCAACTTTTGTCTTTCTTATCACCGCCGTTTTGTTTTTTATGTCATTCGGGATAAAAAGTCATGGAAAAATTAATAACATTTAAAAAAAAATTTATGCCGAATATAATAGAAAACTTAAAAAATCATAAAGCGAGTAACTCTAAATACAACTTCATTATTGACGTGATTCAGTGAAAAACAATTAAAAATTTATGAAAATTTTTTAAAGTGTCGAATTGATGGCTCTTGCCGACTTATGTTAACCTACAAAAAATGGATAATTAATTTCCAATTCATAATCAAAAAAATATGATAAAAATAAGAAATTTCGATTTTTCAGTTTTTTCAGGATATTTCAGGAACGGTCACATAGGTACAGGTGTCCCAGAATAATGGGGACAAACTTCTAAGGTAGAATTATACTTGATTTTAAGACAAAAAGTAAAAAATGCAGCTACCCTCTAAATTGAGTATTAACGAAGTGAATAACTCCGAAACGGCTGAATATTTTTTTTTATTTATTTTTTGTGTTGTTACTATTAATTTTTTTAAGTCTGTAACTTAACAGCAATTATTACCTCTGTGTAATTTGAACCAGGGACGTACGGTAGATAGTGGTTCAACTTTTTTAACTTGTAAAAATAAGTGAATTTTTACGCCACTGGATAAATTTTGGTTTTGACATATTTTTCCGAAAGCCATTTCTGGTTCAAAAAAGAGAAAGGCGCACATAAGATTTGGTAGGTAAATTCTTAACAGTTTTTGAGATAATATGTACAATTAAATAGGTGAAAGTTCAGTAATATTTACCTATAAAAATTAGAAAAAATTAAAATGAAACAAAAAAAAAAGTTGAGCTCATAGCGATAGGAAATGTGGTTAGGATTTTTTAAATTTTTTTCGTGGTCGGGGAATCTGGAGACAAAGGAGCCCAACGTCAAATTGATAAATTTTTCCAAAAAGTTGATAAATATTGAGGAAAATCTATAATTTTTTGACCTCAAAATGTCTAAATCGTATAATCCCAAAAACTGTTGAGAATTTACCTACCAAACCATGTGCATTTTTTATACCAGAAGTACCTTTTGTACCTTGTTCCTTTTTGTATAGCTTTTGGAAAAATATGTCAAAACAAAAATTTATCCAGCGGCGTAAAAAAATGGGGGGTAAAAAAGTTGGAACCCTATCTACCGTGAGTCCCTAGTTCAAATTACAAACATGTATGTAATTATTGCAGTAATATTTGATTATTGGATGAACGACAAAAAAAAAAATATATAAAAAAATATAAAGCCGCTTTGGAGTTATGTATTAAAAAAAAATTATTATTTTTTGGTACATTGAACACCCTGTACTTCGTTAATACTCAATTTAGAGAGTAAGTTCATTATGACTTTTTGTTTTAAAACCAAGTAAATATTCTACCTTAGAAGTTTGTCCCCCCCTCTGTATCTCTTAGCGTTTATCAATACCTATTATAGTGAGCTTTGAAAAAGCTCTATAATATAGATACAGATGATAATTATTATTACTGAACTATTATTGGGCGTGTAACTGAGATAGTATTGTAGAACAATAATTACCTTTATCTAATCTTATAATAGTGGTTCCCAAAATCTCACATTTCTAAGACAGTATAGGTACTTTATACCTCCTATTTACCTACCTACTGATAATAACAATAACATGTTAAAATGTTGAAATTAGTGTATATCATTATGATGACTCATCCAGCTACGGAAAATGGTGGGATCTAATATGAGAAATATGTTCCCTTTTGTGTTTACATTTTTTTGTGTTACAAAATAATATTTTCTTACTGGAATCTGTCCAATTAAACACAAACTATAAAACTTACTGCAATTTATTTAAGGAAATTTTTTTCTTATTTGTAATGAGAAATTTTAATCCTCGCAATTCGAATCTACCCGGTGTGTGAAAAAAATTCACGGAGATAAAACTTCTGTTATGGGTAGGTACTTAATTCAGATTAGTGTGGTGGATTGGTGCGCCAAAAAGTACGCGCACCATATTTATGGAATTTTTTTGTATTTCAAAAATGACGTTATCTAAACTTAAAAATGACAAAAAACGAGCGTTATGCGGAATTTTTGGGAAAAATTGGTTAGATTTTCATCAAATTGTCCAATTCTGAAATTGTTTTTTGACTTGTTTTTTGATTATAAAAACTAAAACTAAACCGCTGAAGCGTTTTTTTATGAAATTTGGTATGACGTTATGGTTTTACCGAGGATTTTACATAATGTACAAAAAATGGTTACAAAAAAAAAAATGAAATAAAAATTTTTAAAATATCTAGATACCGAATCTTCAACTCATTTTCTGCAAAAAAAAGGTATTTTTATAATATGTAGTCCTCTAACCTTATCATTTAGAAGATAATCGCATTTGAATGTTTATTTTTATAGGAAATTTCGTATTTTTTTCATGGGATTTTTTCTTGATCAACATAAAAAAATAAAATCAATTTTGAATGTTCAAATGTTCAAATGTAAATTAATTTTAATATTTCAAATGACACGCGAATAATTTTAGTACAGCTCTTTTTTGTCCCATGAAACCATAACGTCATACCAAATTTCATCAAAATCGCTTCAGCGATTTAGCTTTTTTAATAATCAAATAACAATATTAGAATTGATATTGATATTTTGACATCTCCCAGCGGCCAAACCAAGCAACTTTGGACTAAGATAAGTTGACTTGAATAGACTTAGTTTCTCATGAGGAACATTATTTGATAGAGAGCTGTAATGACATTTCAGGGACACCTGTAGATGTATTAGGTATCTTTTAGGTGAGCTTTTAGGTGAATGCTGAAAAAGTTAAAAGTAAAAAAATACATTTTGCAACTTTATCAGCATATTATTAAAGTTGGCCGAATTTTGTATATTTTTTCATATTTTCCTTAAAAATTAAAATAGAGACCAAAACAAATTGAAAATGTAGCTTTTTTTGATTTAAATATGTAATCACGAAATATTGTTATACGATAAGCGAGAGGATAAGTAGTGTACCTTCCTACTTTAAAAAATAAAAATTAGCTACATTTTCAATTTGTTTTGGTCGTTTTTTTGTTCAATTTTTAGGAAATAATAAAACATACAGGCTGAGGCGCGAGAACCTTAGGGCATTTTTTACTCCCAGGACTCCCAGGACTTACCATATAAAAATGCCCTAAGGTTCTCGCGCCTCACCCTGTATTTGCCAAAATCTGGCTGGTAAAATTTCAAAATGTAAGTTTTTTAGTTTTATGTTTTTCAGCCTTGACCTCAAAGATTTATAACATTATATTGATTTCAATTATTTTTATTGGGCCTGCAAACACTTAAAATAGCAGAAACCAGCAGACAATAATTATTATTTTACTACATTGTAATATTTATACAGGGTGTCCCAGCTCATTCGAAGCGGTCTCTGTACGCCAAACGATAGATTAAAAAAAAAAAATAAAAAAAAAAAGGCTTACATGTCCCTATTTTAACTTTTCATGTACTATCTTATTATGTAGATGAAATGTTTATAGAGGATGATAAAAAATCAGGAAAAATCTGAGATTTCTCGACGCGTCGTCAAAGTACAAATCGCTTCCAAATCGCGATTTTCTCTTGTTTATAATAACTCACAAACTTCTTAATTTATTAAACACCAACTGTAAAAACCCATTTTATTTTTTCTTCTAAGAGAATCTCAAAATGCAATAACATAGGAGCCTCGATAGGAGCATTCCATTAAAAAAAAAAAAAAAACGAGAAAAAAAAAACATAACTTTAATACGCCACTGTCATATGGGACACTCTGTATACTGCAACATAATTTTAAATTATGACTACATATTATGATCCTGTACTTGAATTTGCAATTTTTTTTTGAAAAAGTCCATCGCTTGGCCTACAGAGACCGCTTCGAATGAGCTGCGACACCCTATCTAGTGTATACTAAAAAAATTTCAAAATAAACCAGAATGGCAAAAAAGTTCAATTTTATGTCCCCTTCAAAACCCATTTTGATTTTTCTTCACAGGTTGCTTGGTTGTCGAGTAATTTAATTTTTTCTAGAATTCGCGCTAACCAAAAATACAACATTTATGAAAAAAATTGTTAAATATTGAAATCGAAAACTATCTATGACATATTTCATATTTTATGCGAAAAGGTTACAAGATACCTGTTTTTAGGAAATCACTCAAGCTTTCGCGTTTTTCTAATAAGTATATTTTTTAATAAATCCAACGGATAACCAGTTATTAGCAAAAATAGACTTTTTTCACCAAAGCGTCTTTTGGGGGATTAGTGCGGTTACCTATATTATTGTAATACATAGTTCGGATCAAAGAAGTTATATACTGTAGGTTTACACAACTGGCTGCTAAAAAAATAAAAGTAGCTGACAATAATTTTGAACGCGCTGTAACCTACCAATGTATGTATGAGTACTTGATACTTTTTTTCAAAATAGGAAAATTTTTGAAAAAAAAAATTTGAAAGACCACTAGGACCAGTAACTTACAAGCAGGAATGATTTCTTGCAAACAACTACAGGGGCGGGTATTTTAAATCATGTCTGTAATCCCCATTTTAAAATGAAAAATTAAAAAACTTGATTTACCAAAATATGAAAATTTAGAAAAAATTACAGAGCAGCACCAGAACGAGGTACACCAGAAACAATTTCTTGCAAACAACTACAGGGGCGGGTACTTTGAATCATGTGAAACATCACCATAAAAATGAAACAACAAAAAACCCGATTTGCCAAAATAGAAAAATTTTGAAAAAATTACGGAAGATCACCAAAACCGGTACCTACGAGGTACACCAGAAACTATTTCTTGCAAACAACTACTACAGGGACTGGTACTTTGAATCATGTCAAACATCCCCATTTTTATGAATTGACATAATTCAAAGTACCCGCCCCTGTAGTTGTTTGCAAGAAATTATTTTTGGTGTACCTACATAGGTACAGTGCGTTCAAAAATTGTCAGCTATCTTTTTAGCAGCTGTTTTCACGCCAGTGTAGTAGAATTAGACACTAGGTATAATAATAGGGGTTTACCCGAGGGGGTGTTCACTCGTGGAAATAACGTGGAAATAGTGAAAATAGTGGAAATAACGTGGAAATAACGGAAATAAAGTGGAAATAACGTGGAAATAACTGGAAATAAATGGAAATAAGCGTGTATATCTCCATCTCGAGCTCGATCCATAGGTATATAAGAAGCTTGTGTCTGCAGTCTGCACCTGCATCAAGTAGAAACTGCTAAAAAAAATCATGTTCTACGGCCCGATTGAGCTAATGGGTTCGCATCCATTCACACTAAGAAGAATCGACAAAATTGAAATAACAAGAAAGTATAAATATTTTAAGAAAAATTAAATGAATATCCTTTGCATGAATTTATTTTTCTATGTTTTTTCGGTTTTACTATATTCTTATACCGGGTGAGTCTTTAATGGTGCATTTCCTCAACGATACATTGTGGCGGGCAATTCGTGCAGCACAGGAAAAATGGTAAAAAAAATATTTCCACTAAATTGATCGAGATAATAAGAGGTAAAGTTGAGAACTCAACTTCTTCAATATTGACAGCTTTAAAGAATTTGTTTGCTTAAAATACCTAGAGATTACGGCCTCTTCTTTCAAATATCATAGAAAACTTTTTTTCCAAAATCGCGATTTAAATTTATATGAATGAAATTAACTTTAGTTTTATAGTATTCCACCAATGAAAAAAAAACTGGAAGTTAATTTAATTCATATAAATTTAAATCGCGATTTTGGAAAAAAAGTTTTCTATGATATTTGAAAGAAGCGGCCGTAATCTCTAGGTATTTTAAGCAAACAAATTCTTTAAAGCTGTCAATATTGAAGAAGCTGAGTTCTCAACTTTACCTCTTCATATCTCGATCAATCGACCAATTTAGTGGAAATATTTTTTTACCATATTTCCCGTGCTATATGAATTGCCACCTACAATGTGCCATTGAGGAAATGCGCCATTAAAGACTCACCCTGCATACTATTATAGTTTCATGAAATATGTATCCATGTATGTGTTAATTTAGATTTTTTAGAAATGCAGGGTGGTCAGTAACTGCTACATTTTCTAACATAGCGTTATCGAGGTCATTAAAATTAAATATAACCTGCAAAAATTAATCTAGTTTTCGAGTTACATAGAATTTTCATCGAGTTTCCCTCATTTAAGTTACAAGCTAATTAATGCTCATTTTATTTTAATAACCATGATAAAAAATGAAAAATTTGGTCTACTATAATATCTGGAACTATACTTTTTTAACAAAATCTCAATTACAAAAATTACCTAAATTACCTAAATCTGAAAGAAATTCAAAGTTTCTCCAAAAGACTCGACATGGAAAATACAAGAAGCGTTTAATGGGGTTACAATTGAGACGTTAATGGAAGTGAGAATGGCATTTAAAAGAAGACCTAAAAAGTATGTTGAGCAGACTGGTGGACAGTTTGACCATTTATTATAAATTTTTGTAATCTGTAAGGTAATGGAAGATTATGTTGGCAGTCTTTTGATGTTTTTGTTTGTTGTTGATTATCAATTTTTATTATTTTCCAATATTTTCCAAATAAATTTCTCTAACTTCTAAACTATAAGAGTTAGGTATAGGAAACCCTATAATAGGTTGAAGGAGGACTTCAATACCTAATTGATGACCTGATAATATACAGGGCGTTGTATTTAAAATAAGCAAGAAAAATCGACTCGAAATCTTCAAAGTTTGTAGCTGGCTTTTGAACACCCTGTATAAAAAATTAAACTTCCCAATAGGATATTTAAACACCTTCATGTGTCACCTTGTTGGTGCATGATGCGAGAATTTTTAATAATGAAAAACGAAATTGATTTTATTAGTTTTCTGGACGGTTACATTTGAATTATTTTTCAGAAAAATTGACATAGCGCATAAACCGGGAGGGTTGGTGAAGGTAACATTATGTCATTCAACTCAGAAATTAGATCTCAATCCAAAACTTGAAAAAAAATTATTGTACCCTCGTATTTAAAATAAGAAAGTTGATGTTGTGATTTTATAAAAGGATCACCCTGTATATTACAAAAATATTTTAAAAAAGTGGAGAAAATCGTACTTGATGGAGTGGCGTATGAGTGTTTTCAGAATTCTATAGAATTCTAGTATAAAAGCTACTTTGCCGCACTAATGAGCAACCGTGTATATTTTTTAATTTTTTTAGGGTAACTCCTAATTTCGCATAAAAAAAATATTTACACAAACAAAATGAGCTTAACATAAAAATTAAGTTATTTTGACCAAAAAAGGATTTATTAAGAGAGCTGCGAAATCGAGTGCGAAATATTTGTTTTAAAGAGTTTTGCAATTACGTGAAAACATCTTGGAAATAGTGGAAATATTTTGGCATGTGGAAATAATTGTACACTTTTCCATCGAGTGAACACCCCCTCGGGTTTACCGGTATGGTACTTATTACTCTACACTATCACTCGCTTCTTAACCTTGAATAATCTTTCTGCTTATATGCTTGTACATATCTATTATTATTATTATTGTCAAATGACGTCAGTAATATCAAGGGATTTTTTCAAAAACAAAAAATAAAAAGGTCAAGGCCTCCTATTCGGTTAATAAAAATTCAATAGTTCGGTATGTAGGTTCGACATTGTTTTAGAGGTAGGTATGTTAATATTAATTAATTTGGCAATTCTTTAACACCAGTTGTAACTAAACTTGAGTCATGTTATTAGAAACCCAACGTCCCCTGGCCTCGGACCCCACGGTATGTGTATTCATACAAGTCCTGGGACTCCTGGGTGGCAGAAACGTCAAAACATTAAACACAGTAATAGGTTAATTTCCACTGAAGATAAACATGCAAGAATCCAGATAACAGAGTGCAGTACACTCACTAAAGTAAGTTGTTACTTACTTTAAACTTCGATGAAGTAGGTACCTACCTACGAAGTACGAAAAGAGCAACTTATACCCTATCTAATACCCTAATAGACATGAGAAAAGTACCTTTATCAACCTACCTTAGGTATAGGTAACTTGAAAAACAACAAAAGGTGACTTGATTATATTTAAAGAAAAACGATAATCAAAAGTTAGTACATACATACAATATACATACATACCTACCTACCTATAATAATACACACAACAACGAAGCCCGAATACATAACTTAATTGCTAGTTTGTTTCACTGAAAAGGTCATCTACACATTTAATATATTCAGTAACCAAGAAAGCAAGGTTATGCATATAAATAGGCATTCTATAAACAAAAGCAATTGCTGTATAAATAATAATTTACCATGTATAAGTATTATGAATCGACTTTGATAAGACTAAATATGAAAGGTATATGACACTTACGCGTATCAATTTCAAAATATGAGTAGGTAGGTATAAAGGAGGTATGATGGATTGGAATGGAAAAGTAACGTAAATTTCATTTGGACCTATGTGATAAAAATTTAAGGCCCCCAAATACAAAATGGCGGAAAATCTGGCCACACGTCCAAGGAAATCTTCCTCACAGTCACACCACCTTTAAATGTTTCCAAACACTTTCCACTCTCGAAATCAACGAACTTGAATGTGCGATTAGCGATCAACAACATTAAACTGGCTATAAAAGTCCATTCTCATGCTACATTTTAATAATAATTACTGACAGCAGACTTTACTCACCGTTGAAACTGCGCCCCTACGAAGAGCTCTTTCACAATAAATAAACGTGCTAAATATTCACGCTCGATTAAAACAATAATAAGACCTTGTAACGGAAAGAAAGCACCCGAAGAACCAGAAGTTTTACAATAAAATATTTTGAATAAACAATTACTTCACTGTTGAAATTGACACATCCGATTATAAAAAAGATTACAAGGTAGAGATGTGTAGTTCATGAACGAACGAACTAAAAAGAACTATTCACCTACAGTGAACTGAACGAACTATTCACTGTCATCATAATTCATAGTTCGTTTTGAACTGTGAACTATTAGTTTAGTACAGAGTCGAGTAGCGACCGACCGGCGATAGAACTGAAGGAAGAACTATGAACTATGAACTGAACGAACTATTCAACTGAATATGTAGTAGGGGTAAGACGCTGAGCTGAAACTGAACTGACCCACGTTCCCAGTATGAGCAACACGTGGTATTGATTTGACTGTTATTATTATTGAATATTGATCACTTTGGGCTGAATAATAAGAATGAGGAACGAACGAACTATATAATTGTTTCTCTTTTTCAAGGAACTTGTCTTTATTCTATAAGTAATCGGACTTTCTCTTCTTTCCTTATTATATTAATGATGTAGGCATTCATTATTTTTTATTGGGAAATAGGAATAAAAAATAAAAATAACGAACCAGTGAATGATTGATAGGGATACCTATTTATAATAGAATTTATACTTACCTATTAATTACAAATAATGTAGGTATAACTTAAAATATTTGAAGAGGAATAGGCACAAAAATACCACACCACCTTTTAAAAATACACAGTGATTTTTATTCTTTTTTCTTATTACAGAGGGGATGCTGCGCTGCTATAGTTTTTCATTTTATTTATCTAGGTACCTTTTTATTCTGTTAATTTTATTATCATACCTATACCTACTAATTAATTACCTCTATACCTATTATAATCTTTTTACAGAAGTCCGCTAGATATTTATAATTGGGTATAACCTACCTAACTTATAGAGGTAGGTAGGTACCTAAATTAATTTACTACTTATTGATTAACTTTATTTCTAAAAGAGTTTTTTCTAATCACCGTATCATCAATTTATCAATTTTATAAACAATTATAATAATTTAATAGAATTCTGTTTACAAATAGTGAACTGAAACTGAAACAAAGAGGCACAATTAACTACTATTTAATTAATTATTTTATTTAATTATTTAATTAATTTTACTAGTTAATTAATTATTAACTGAAAGTAGGTATAATAAAGGAATAACATCGTTCTAGTTTATAAGTCTTCCCTCACAGTTCCCTAATAGCTAATAGCTTCCAGCCGAGCCAGCTATTGTTGCATTATTGTAATATGTTACGGGTTTCGGTCATCTGGAATGGTATCTGGTCTGGTGTATCTTAAGAAACGAACTATAGTTCATAATGAACTATGAAAAAGAACTATTCACTTGGGTGAACTAGTTCACTGCGAACTATTCATCAAAGTGAACTAAAATGCCCATCACTATTACAAGGTGATTGACGTATAGATTAGCACCAGCAAATCGAACTCTCAAATGTCACTAGTCAAAGTCACAACACACATTTCCACAACGAGGCTTAGAAGTTGCATAACCATGAATCTGTTCAATTTTTATTATAATAATTAATAAAGCGGATCTATTGCTGATCACTGATTACAATTATTATTGCATTACTCCGATTCGGGACTTTTCGAGGGTAAAAACAATGATAAATCTTTGTTTTTTTTTACAATTCAACTAGGTATTTAAAATGATTAGGTAGACTTCTCACTCAGAACAACAAAACTATTGCGCCATCTAGCGTAGCAGGTTTATACCTTTTTAGCCTTGAAGGGAGTTACTACCAGGTAGGAAGGTAAAATCAAATTTTACCTATTATCGTGTGAGCAAAATGTGAACAATAAACATTTTAATTTAGACATTTAGCGTCTAGGCAGCTTTGGAGCTTTGGAAAAAAATCATTTTACAGTTTTTGTTTTACAGATTCAATCCGAGATTTCTTTTTTCAAAGCCTGCTTATGCTTTGTGTATTTCTCATCATACGATAGATGTCACCCTTATTTTGGATGTCTCGTCCTGAAAGTCCAATACCTTGCCTTTGTCCTCTATCGATCACTGTCATAGTGGTGACTGGTGACACCTTGTTGACAGTAACCTCAAGTTCCTCTCACCCCACACGACAATAACCTTATAGACTAATAAGAAAGAGAGAATGCTATGTCTATTTTGGTCATTACTGCGCAATGACGTCATGCGGCTGGATTTTGACTCGAAGCATTAATCGCGGCGAGGTTGCACGAACATAATTAAAAATTTCTCAGATAATAACTAATTTTGAAATGTCCTGTATTACCAAAATATTGGTCTGATATTGCTGGAAATAAATTCTACTCCGTTTTAGGAATTATTTTTGAATAATTTAATAGCAATAATGAATAATAATAATAATAATAATTGAAAAGTAATATTATTTTAGAATTATTTACCGATAAAAAAATAAAAGATCATTAGAAATAATGTTCTTGTTCACCATATTTTCTAAATTTGCAATTAAAAATCAGTAATTATCATCTGAAAATTTTTTAATCACGACGTTAGTGCAACCGGCCCTAAATATCAAATTTGATTGCTTTCTCCCTTCTTTCTTGTGTTTTTCTTTGTGCTAGATCTACAGGTGTCCCAGCTTACTCGAAGCGGTCTCTGTAGGCCAAACGATGAATTTTTTCCGAAAAAAATTTGCAAATTCAAGTACAGGATCACAATGGCCATAATTTAAAATTATTTTGGAGTATACAGAGTGTCCCATATGACAGTGGCATATCAAAGTTATGTTTTTTTAAATGGAATGCTCCTATGTTATTGCATTTTTAGATTGTCTGAGAAGAGAAAATAAGATTGGCTTTTACAGTTGATGTTTAAATTCAGAAGTTTTTGAGTTATAAACAAGTGAAAATCGTCATTTTTCAAGTTCAAGGCCCTGTACAACGAAAACGGTTCAAGATAGAGAAAAACGGCTTACATGTCCCTATTTTACTTTTTCATGTACTATTCTATGGTATAGAAACATTTGTACTTTCTTTGATTTTTTTATTTGGCGACACGTGGAGAAATCTCAGAATTTTTCAAATTTTTTATCACCCTGTATAAACATTTTATCTACATCATGGGATAGTACATGAAAAGTTAAAATAGGGACATGTAAGCCGTTTTTCTATATCTTGAACCGTTTTCAATGTACAGGGCCTTGAACTTGAAAAATGACGATTTTCACTTGTTTATAACTCAAAAACTACTGAATTTAAACACCAACTGTGAAAGCCAATCTTATTTCCTCTTCTCAGATAATCTAAAACTGCAATAACATGGGAGCATTCCATTTAAAAAAACATAGCTTTGATATGTCACTGTCATATGGGACACTCCGTATACTCCAAAATAATTTTAAATTATTACGATTGTGATTCTGTACTTGAATTTTCAAAAAGTTTTTTGAAAAAGTCCATCGTTTGGCCTACAGAGACCGCTTCGAATGAGCTGGGACACCCTGTATATTATACATTTATGTTATGTGGTAGATTATTTATAAATACATATACGGTTTCACTATTGTGTTTAAAGTGTCATTACATGATTTACACGGGTCATTTAACAAGAACTAGGCACATATTTTATGGGCATCTCGGAAACGATTAGAGAGATACAGAGTCAGATAAATAATTAGAAAAAAAATTAAACAATTTCATGCTTATTAGGAATCTGAAACAAATTTATGAAAACTTCAGACGCTGCTGAAATATCGTGAAAACCATGCAAAATCGAGATTTCTTATTTTATGAAAGAAATTATTTTATTTCTTCATGTCTTTCGGTATTTAAAAAAATCATATTTAATCCAAAAAAATTAAAAAAAAAAAAAATCAAAATATTATTCTTCTTTTTCGAAAAAAAACCTTTCCCTAACCGAAAGTCATAAATAACCATAAAGCAAGCAATGTGGCGTCATATTATTGCGACATCATACGACATAATTTGGTGAAAAATCTTTAATTTTTTTTCGAAAAAAAAAAGAATGAAATTTTTGGTAATTTTTTTAAATGTTATTGATTTTTGGTTTCCTTTATTCCAAAAGACATAAAAAAAAACAATATGGTGGCCATAAAAAATCAAAAGTCGACCATGAAAACTCTGAGATTTAGTTGGCCGTGCAAATGTTTAAAACGTCAAATGGACAGCTGTTGACGATACTTATGCAAGCCTACAAAAATTATACTTTTATTTCTGACAATAAAAAAAGATATGAGCAATCTCAGGTGTAGTCTTCTAACCGCGTGACGTCAGAAGACCGGAACGCAGCCTGCGCAGTCACAGTCTATTGTGGACGCCGTCAGTGTGACGTCACTGGGGGGTCTGGGTGTACAAGGTTTCAAATAAACAAACCGTTGACCTGAGGACCTGACCATTGTTGTCAGTTGTGATTTAGTTGAAGTTTTAAGTTCACGTACTCCCGAAATTTGACTTACTGGGGTTGTTTTCAAATTTTATACAAATTTGGTTGGCAACCAATAGTTGCTATAATTAGGGACTGTCAATTATTGCAAATAATGTTCATTCTGAGTTTATTGCCATTATTCTATTCCAGCAAACAGTGAGCTGAATTAAGAATCAGTTCGGAACCCTAACAAAACAACATAACAGGCCTAAGGATTTTCCCAGAATTTTAAGTTTCAATATAAGTGATATGAAAAATGGATAGTGGGGTGTAGATCTAAATTTCAAGACACTGTTTTTTTTTTTCTTTCAGTCAACTAGGTGGACCACGGACCAGTCTTGTTGTGTTACCGATTTGGCGCAAGTCTCGAAGGCGGGCAGGGGGGAGAAAACTAGGTATGCAGGGAAAGTTAGGGGCCTTTTTTTCACGTACTGTATTGTATGTTTTATTATAGAGTCACTGTAGCTGTATAGCTGTATCTTGGGATTCTGCATTATCGACACTGGCCTTGATACGTTAGTGTCGGTAATACAGGTACCTTAGTTGTATCGCGACTAAAGCGCTAGAGCGGTGAGTAGGGTAGGTAAGAACAGATTTAGAGTGGGTCACTGTTTGATTAGTCCTATCGTGCAGATTAGTTTTAATAGATGGCGCCAGTTATAACAAACAATGTATAGGTATGATGTCACGTTGTCGCTGCTCGCCTCTATTATCAGAGAAACGCTGTAACAAGAGGTAGTCTGCAACGTTGCCAAATCCATAATTTATATTATTTTAAATTTAATTAAAAACAAAATATACAGTTATGGCCCAAAAAATTTATACAAATGGAGAAAAATTTATCTTACATTTCACAAAAACAAATATTTTTGTTAAAAAGCTTTTCATGCCTTGTAGATCCATAATCAAGCCGTACATTTTTTTTAAACATTGGCTGGAATACAGGGAAAATCAAAATTATGATTTGATGTGCGAGAGTAAAATATACCTTCAAACTGTCGTAGTGAGAGCAAAATGTTCAATGAAATTAGTATTACGAAGACAACGATGAAACTCCCCAAAGTCACGAGGAGCGAAACGCGAAACCATATCACTATAGGTACCATAAACTGTGATGACTTTGCTCCATTTTTAAATAGGTAGTAGATTTACATATTAACATTTTGAATAATGAGGTATATTTTGTTAATTCACTCCTCATTCTTCTTCTCGTAACGAGTAAATATGCGAAAGAAGTGAATCGTTTCCATATTCTTCAATCAACGATTGCCGGTAGGTCAACATGTCACGTATCTGAGTAGGTAACATCTTTTAATGTAGAACTTAAAACTGCAGAAGAAAAACGACTAATAAGACGATCCGGAATAAATATGAAGTCGCGTAATATTTGACCTCGATTTGTTACCAAACCCACTGATGTTATTGGTGGATGATAGGTAATAAGGGGCCCCCATTCATTGATTCATCTTCAAAATATTGAATCAATTTTGCTATCATCTGTTTGACTTCTTTACTTAAATAGGTACTTTATTTGGACGCCTCTTGACCATTCGATGCATTCGATAACATCCTCCGGATATTCCAGATGCAACACACTGATGAGCCCCAGTAGGGCGAAACACGTGTCTGTGCTTGTTCTGGTACTCTGGCTGGCTATGCTGTTGGATGTGGAAGCTCTCTTGATTGGAGTTTCGGGCACTGCCAGCATGACAACTGATGTTATGGGCGATGGAGGAATACTCCGACCCCGTTTAATAGGCTAGTAATTGCACTTTATGTGATTTATACTATACGACCTACCTTCATTCTTTCATTTAAAAATATTAGTACCTACCTACTTTGACTTGTCTGAAAGAATGTTTGATACCTATTTAGGAGAGCATTGCATTCGCAAGTTGATTTTAAACATTTATTTATGATCTCTACTTCGGTGACCAAACGATAAAGAATTAAACAATCAATAAATAATTATAATAAAATTAAAAATCTTTTAGATTCAAAGATTGCAATTTTTAAGACAGCATTTATTTATTTATCACAAATAATACGAACATAGGAGATAGTTTCCGCATTTTGTGCTCAATTTGCAATAATTCTAAAAACTGGATAGTGCCATACACGTTCAAAGTCTTGTCCTGAATGCTTGATTCCTCATATCAAACCAAGGTGCCCGGGCTCATTTACAACATTAATGTTCATTGTAGCATTAAGAAATCGCCTGACATTCCAGTGGCACTTATATTTATTTCTTAACATCGCAATTTTCGCGTTCACTAATCGATGATGCGGAGTTTTTCCCCTTCAAAGTCAAATCGTGTCGCGATTGTCACGAGAGAGGGCGTGGAAGTCGGTCATCAGTCATAAGCCTATGGATCGTATCTCTGTTGCGCGGTCGCGTGACATGCTCACTCTATCTACCGAATTATGCACACACCGACCTAGTGCAGGTCAATGGTATCTGAGTTCTTTCTTACTTCGACTTAAGCACTATTATAAGGTCCCTTGAGAGTTGTATGTATAATTAATTGACTTATTAATTTACAGAGTAAGTTCAAAAAAGGGGAATATTGAGTATGGGATGTATCTAAATAACACAGAAAAAAATTAAGAGCTGATTCTTTGGTCAAAAATAAACAAAAAATTCTATTAACGCGTGTCCGGAAATACATCGTTTTTGAGATACAGGGTGTCAAAAAAAAAGATATAAAATATCAATGCAGTATTTTCCATGTGCCATTTGCGGAGACCTTAGGATTGAGAGAAGTTTTGTACTTTATACTTTATTTTATGACAGATTTGTTGAAACATCCAAAGCGAGTTTTTCTTCGTAAATGAACGTTTTCTCAAAAAAGGCTAACAAAAAGTTATGACCAAGAGTATCTCTTTTGTGTAGAAAAGACTGGCGGTTAAAAGCACGCTTTTAAAATATAAATTGACCCATTCTTGTAGATATTAGGGGAAAAAATATACCCCCCCCCCCAACCCAAAAAATTTCCGCCATTGGCATATTTAAAAAAGTCAGTTAGCATTAGAATAGTTTCTAATATCAATGATAAAATCTGCACAAAATCTGAATTTTGTATTTTATACGGTTCCCGAGATATCGTCAAAAAACTGGAAAAATAATCTTTTTTGTGATGGTCGATAGTACCAAACTTCCTTCCAACCCATGTCTTATAATCACTGGTATCAGAGTTCAATTATTCATTCCCCTTTGGTGTTATCTTCTAAATGTTGTTGCCATCTATCCATTGCTTCTTTTCTAATATACACGACGCTCTCTGTCAGCTGTGAGTTTATCTGGAAGCACATCTCAGATCTTTATGGTGACTTCCTCTGTTATCGGGAACGTTCCCGTCATCACCTGCAGCGCTGATCTCCAGGAGCTGCATAAATCAGGATCGACTTCAAGGCGTTTGCTATGAGCTTCTCTTATCAGATCTTCTTCAGATCTCTTACCGTCTGGATCTGGAATTCATCCAGTACGACAGATCCAATGTGCTGAATGGATGAGTTACAGACTTGAACTAGACTTCGAACTTAAACCCCTGACGACCAAGATTTTGACCAAAGATGTTGAAAGATCTTCTAATTTTATTTATTGAAACCACAGTTATAGGTTATGGCCCACTGCAATTATTGTCATTTCCCCTTGATTTGTGTTGAGGTCTACCGGACTTCGGAGTGGTGGATATTGGACATGATTGGTGGATTGATCAGCTAGCTGCATAGAGGGTCTTTACTATCTTAAACCCAAAGAACCAAGTGGCAGTGGGCTGGTAGAGGTTAACACAATACGCAGAAATCAGAAGTATAAAACTGCACAGAGAGAAAAGAAAAAAAATGAAAAGAAAACTATTAGAATAATATTTAATTAGGTACATACAAACTTATAAATGTGTCTAAAATATAGGTATGGCTAGGTATTGCTCTAATATACTCTTAACACCGGTGGAACCCAGGGACATTCTTTTTCATCCATTGTTCGATCAGTGACTTTCTTGAATGTGAAGCAAATTTCTCCTGTGTCAACATCTAACCAGGTTAAGGTATGTTTTCTCCAATGTTTTTCCATTGGTAATTTCTCTTGCTGTTGTATTGGCTTACCATAATCATACTCGTCGATTCTCTTCTTATAATCGTCTCTAGCATGAGCTCCACGAGACTCTTTCCTATTTTCCATGGCAAAAATGGACTGAATAGCGGCGCTGAATAGGTTTTGTAGCTCTAAAGCCTCAACAAGGTCTGAATTCCAAATAAGAGTCTTATCTGCTACCTTTATATCGAGTCGAGATTTATAAAGTTCCAAAACCTTATTACAACCTTCTTCTAACAATTCTTGATTTCTGAACACTCCTGCATGTTTCTGCATTGTTCTCTGCAACATCAAACGAAGCTCTCCAACTCTGTAGCGCCCATTTAAATTTCTGATCTTCTCGAATCGTTCTAGACATTCCGATCCAAAAGTTGCTCCTAATTGAGGAATATGAGCTCCCGGCTTACTATTATCTCTTACATAATGCGCTATGGAGCGTCCGAAAATTACAGTTTCCAGCAAGGAGTTAGCTCCTAACCGATTAGCTCCGTGCACAGAAACGCAGGCGCATTCGCCTGCTGCATATAATCCAGGAACGATAGCGTCAGTATTTGGAGCACTTTGAGTAACAACTTGCCCTCGATAATTAGTTGGTATTCCTCCCATAGTGTAGTGAACGGTTGGTATTATGGGAATAGGTTCCTTAAAAACGTCTACATTAGCAAAGTCCTTGGCAGTCTTAGTGATCCCAGGCAATTGTTTTTTCAGTGTCTCTACAGGGAGGTGGTGAAGTTGCAGGTGTACGTAATCCTTCATTGGTCCACATCCACGTCCCCCAAGAATTTCCAATGTGATGCTTCTCGATACCACGTCCCTAGACGCTAAATCCAGTGCCTTCGGAGCATATTTTTTCATGAAACGTTCTCCTTGGCTATTAATTATGTAACCGCCTTCACCTCTAGCTCCTTCTGTTACTAATACACCGATTCCATATATTCCAGTTGGATGAAATTGAATAAACTCTGGATCTTCTAATGGAATTCCGGCTCTTGTAGTCATTCCACTACCATCTCCAGTAGCCGTATGAGCTGCGGTGCAGGAAAAATAAGCTCTTTCATACCCTCCAGTTGCTATAACAGTATGGTTAGCAGCAAATCTATGGAAGGTTCCATCTCCAAGATTCCACGCAATACACCCTCGACAAGTTCCTTCATCCATCAATAGATCAAGTACGTAGTAATCCACAAAGAATTGGCATTTATGACGAACTGCTTCTCCATATAACGTATGCAGCATATACGCACCAGTACTATCAGCAGCAGCACACGTTCTGTGAGCTTGCCCGCCTTTTCCAAAATCTAGTGATTGACCACCAAATGCTCTTTGATATATCTTACCGTTTTCGAATCTAGAAAAAGGCATGCCGGCATTTTCCAACTCCATTATAGATGATGGTGCCTCTCGAGTCATATAATGGATGGCGTCTTGATCACCAAGCCAATCAGATCCTTTTACTGTGTCGTAAAAGTGAAACTTCCAACAGTCTTTCTCATAATGACCCAAAGCTGCGTTGATTCCTCCTTGAGCTGAGACTGTGTGCGATCTTGTCGGGAAGAGTTTCGTAAGGCAAGCGACTTTGAAGCCATATTCCACCAGTCCGTATGAAGCTCGAAGTCCTGCTCCTCCACCCCCGATAACGATACAGTCGTAATAGTGGTCTTGCATGGCATGTTTTGCTGCGGCTGAGAAGAATTGTTTTTTGATTTCTTCTCTAAAGGCATGCTCATATGCGCAATGTAGGGCTCGACTTCTTAGGAGACCGTTTGATATCAAATTCATTAGTGGAAATATTTTTTCTAAGATTGATTTTTCTGTTTTGACTTTGACGTTCAAAAATATAGTTACAATTCTGACATAGTCATAATAATATTTTATTAACGTCATAATTTTACGTGATTAATAATAAGACTAGAGATTGCCATGTTTCTTGACGTCTGAAAGTGTTTAAAGAATGCAACTTTTTCGTATTCTGAATTACTTACCTAATAATAATTAGTTATTGAGGTATGTTTAAGCGCTTGCTAAAAATAGTTTTTATTCACTTGCATGATCGTTAAATTGATTACATTGACTGATTTGAAGGAATTGAAGATAAAATTTAATTTAACAAGCATTGCCAGAATAGGTAAAGTACGTTTACAGCGCCTCATTTGATATACTTTACGTGAAATTAATTTCTAATCGGTTGGTAGTTTTCAGGGTTTTTGACGTCGCCCTTTTTGAAAATAGGCTTAACTAACGCTGCCTTGAGATCTTCGGGGAATACACCACTCTGAAAGGAGCTGTTGTAAATTTCTGATAATGGCTGAGCAAGATCAGCAATGCAGTGCCTGGCAACAAAGGAGGGAATATCGTCCAAGCCCGAAGACTTCTTACTTTTAAACCTGGAAACTACTTCTATAATTTCCCGAGGTGACGTCGGAAAAAAAAAACACGAAGGAAGAGGAGGCGCATGTTGATATGTTGGATCCGTGGGTGTGACTATATGTGGGAAAGTCATTTGAAAGAAAGACGGAATTGAGCATCTCTGCCATTCCCTCAGGATCAGTCGTCACCTTGCATCGGTACTCAAGATTTTATGAGAACTGTTTATTGACTTGCATTGGTTTTTTATGAGGGTCCATCCCGCTTTGATGGGATTTTCAGATTCACTGATGAAGTGGTGAATCGAAGACAGCGGAATAATAGCCAGGGCAGAATCGATGGGAAGAAACTGGAAGTTGCTGTACAAAAAGTCTTAAGAAAGCTGTGGTGGAGCCCTGGATGAACAGGAAGCATAGGGAACTACAACAACCTGACACAAGTCCTTAACGGCCATGGAATCTTCAATCAGAACAGAAGTAAAATCTTTAAAGCACGAAACTCCTCGTGTTGGTTCTGTCACCAGCACGATAATCCTCAACACGCAGTTTTCAAGTGCAAACGTTTCAAAAACAGGAGAGATAAAACGCATAGGTATACATATTGGGATTGCTATCACGGTAGATAATGATAGAACGATGATAGCATCGGACAAGAATTTGACAAATGGATGCCTATATGTAAATGAAGCAATGAACACCAATAAGAGAAACTACCAGAGACGGCTAGAAGTAAACCCCGTATGAAACATAGATTTCGACCTCATAGGTGGACAATCTTTCTAATATTGATCAACGACATGCTTGAAACAACAAAAAATCCAATATATAGTTTTGCCCATGACAGTACACTCATATCTTCTTATACCTTAGATGCGCGAACATCTGCCATCGACGCACAGATTCGCGGGGAGCAAGAAGCTGCCATACTTAACTTCTAGCTTGGGGCGATAGAAACCAAGTTCAATTTAATGTTGGAAAAACCCAAGCAGTCATCTTCTCCAAAAAGGCCAACGTTTTGGAGCCAGATATGATGATGGCGGGACACTCTCTTACCCCAGCGTCATCTCTTCGTTTACTTGGAGTGAGCCTCGGAGCGATCATGTTGCAGGTCAGGCGAAGAGTGCGTCTCAAAAACTTAGAACGCTCTTCCGCACGAAGAAATTTTATACACCACAACAGCTTCTCCTTTTATACAAGGCTCAAATCCGACCATCCTTGGAGTACTGCTCACATGTAATAATACGCTGAGACTACTCGACTCTATCCAGAAAAAAGCCATACACTTGATTGGGGACCTAGATTTGACAAAAAAATTTAGACACTCTCGAACATCGAAGAAGAGTAGCTGACCAGAGTATGTTTTACAGATATTTTTATGGAAAGTGTTCAAAAGACGTGGCCCGCTTGATCCCACTTAGAAGAAGACCGGGCAGAAATACACGTCGAGCCGCAGACGCTCGTCCGTATAAGGTTCAGCTTGTTACACCTCGTACCACCCTATTTCAGACTTCATTCCAAAGGGCGTGTTTCCCGAAGTATACTGTAACGTACATTTTGTACGTACCGGCTAAATGCCAGCGACGCGGAGACAATGGCGGGCGCGCGCAGTAAGTGAGTGATGGTGGGTTTTAGTGCGACGCAAGCACGGCCGGCTGGCGGCCTCGAGTCTCGTCGACCTCGACTGTCCAGTTGAAATCAGGTGCGTTTCATCATCATACCTGCGTTTTCACTTGCTTTCTCTCCTGGTGATTCGCGGAAGAAGGTCCACGCAGATACCTGTTGCGAATAATAGACAATGGCGTCTTGAATTTACTGCTCATTATTATAACCATCCCTCACGTTTTTGGCTTGGTGAGTGTTGTAGAATGATTTTGTTAATTGTGCTAGAATTATACAGATCATATTTTCTTAATACCGTACGCTAATTTTAATTACAGCTTTTAAATCCGATCGAGTTTCGCTTCGCATGTAAAATTTGTCAGTCACATTTTTTGATCTCAACCTATCTTGAGGACGGGACATAATTCTATGTACCCTTGGCAAGCAGACTCGATCGGACCGTTCATTAATGCAAGAGTGTTTCTGATACCCATGAAATTACAGCTTTTTCCCTGGAGGCAATTTTTCCCTGGAGGCAATCTTTTTCTTGGAGGCAATCTTTATCTCTGGAGGCAATTTTTTCTCTCAAACAATAAGGCTGATGTTACCTGAGACACCTGAGAAGTTTACCACCAACTAAACTTCCACCCTCACACCGGAGACCCTACGAAGATAAGTGCCCTTGTGAACCATCAGTATCCGATCCATTCATTCGCCTAGCACCGCACGTTCTTGTTTTCTTATTATTTGTTAACCGTGCTCAAGAGTCTGTGATATTAACATCTGCGATTTTTTTAAAAATTAATAACTGTGATATATTTTAAATTTTTCAATAAAGAGTACCTGTTGTTCTGCTGACCTGCTTGTTATTGTTGACCCTCTTAGACTAGCGACTCAACCTACGACCCTTGTTTTCCTTGTCTCATGCTCTCAGCGACTATTTTTCCCCTCTAGGGGTTAAATAGTTCGTTTCAATACAACCTGCAGCGATTCAAGGCCAACGTGAATCGACATCTCCGCTCATAAACTGCTTCCGAAGCGTAATAGGGATTTCCTTGCAGTGCATGAGCATCTTCAATTAAAAAAAAAAGAAGAAAGAAACAAATAAAACAATAGTCGACCTAATGAAATGTCGGAAAACGGTAGGTACTAGCAGACTATGAAGCTTGGAGGGTTTAAGCACTTTTAGCCGGTAAAAGTGCGACTTTACCTTGGATCAAGCGAACAATATCCAAGCTGTCCATGAGGATTTCCACTCCACAAAAAAAGGTGTACTAATTGATATGCAGAGTCTTGGAACACGTCACTGCTTATACGCTTAGTTTGCTTTTGTTTTACATAATAAACTTTACAGTCGATTTTAAACTATTTTTATTTTGAGTAAGTATACCACACATAACCCACTACCGGCTTACCTAACCTACATAATATTTAAAAGAAAGGCGGCAAATATAAACATAGGTAAGGTTTTGTTGTTATTTCTCCAACTCAGATTTTTATGAGGAAATTATTTTTGAACGCAAAAAACTACAATCGACAGGTGAATCCGGCACCACTTCTACCGAACAAAGTGATTTATGACATGATTACGATCATTACATGATTTCTCATACAACGCCGCAACTTCTTCATATTTGATTCAGCTCATATGTTTGTCTGCACCATACGAAAGAATGTGAAAGTTGGAGTTATACGAACGTCGTATTTCATATGAGGCCAGTAGTTATATACATTTTGGCAAGAAGTTGGTGAATTTATGGTCGCAATCTAACTGGCGTCATTTGTGCCGCCTACAACGGACTATTTATTGCCTCGATGTCCGTTTAGTGCCTCAATCGATAACTTGGCAATCCACTTATACGTGATCTTGATATTTTAAAGCGAATTTCAAAAGAGCAAGCTGACTTTCATCCCCGTTTCTTTCAAAGTCCTGTAATTTGCTTTGTAATAATTATTTAGTTTATGATGAGTGTATGTTAACAAGAAGACTTAAAAGCTCTGGAATCTATTTCTGATTCAGAAAACTCAATATAAATTGTATAATGCCTACAGCACTATATATCTTAATTTCCAAAACATAATACCTAATTTCGATTGTCATTATAATTTACCCTCTTTTATTTGTTTTAGGTTTTGTTATTAGTGATATGGATCTCACTTTATTTGTAACAAATTAATTTACAATAGTCTATAATGATAATTTATCGAATTTCTTAGTTACAGTAACCTTCAATTAATTAACCGTCATATTGTCCTTCACTACTTGTCACTTCTCTATCTGAAACTTTACATCTGCATTCTTAATAATTACTCTTCTTCTGGTTCTACTTTCCTTTCTGATCTTACTATAATAATTTCCTACTAATTTCTGTTAACTTCTCTTAAAAGTAAACTTAAAGGATAACTTCCCTACTTAAAAGTAAAAAAGTGCCTTGTTCATAACTTCGTTTTTTCTGGGAATATTTACTTCAAATTTTCACATACTTTTTGCTTATGCCGGCACACTTTTTAGGAAATTTTGCTCTAGAGAATAGAATTTATTTTTCTCACTCTTTTAAATTCTAATTCGGGACGAGATGCTGCAACTTATTTTACTATGTGTCAGAAACTCATTATATTAGGCTGGTAGTCTTTGGTTTTTGGTTTTGTCCTCGGTTATGTGGCATAAAATCATGCAGCTTCAGAGTTTCGGGAATACATAATATAGGGAGACGTCCCTGGAACTTTTGACGTCTTTCTGGGAATCTCCTTTTACATATTCCTGAAAATCTTTGAACTGGAGGATTTAATACAGCTAAACCAACTATATTTGGTCTAATTTACCTAATAGGCTTAATATAGCGATGATCAATGACATATAGTCAAATCAGTTGCAACGTCTGGTAAACCAAGTGGTACGAGAGCCCACAACCAAAACTTTGTGTCATAGCAATATGACCAAAACCGCACCAAATTGATAAATTCGAATATCCTGAACCCGAAAATGTCAAAATCAGGCATTTTCCGTGTTATAGCGTCCGACCTGACCAAATTTTCAAAAATGCAAAAAAATTACCGCACTGCATCATAGTAATACGTCTGATTTTCAGAATGTAGTTTGAAAGCTCTAAGATACCGAAAACAGACGTCAGTAGCGTAACGCGTACCTACCTTTGAGACTACTAAAAACGTTTTAAATTAGACAAAAAAAGTAAGAAAACACGTCTGAAAATCTTCTTCACGAGTGAATTTGGGTCAGTTGACGCGAAAAAATATTTTTTCAGAAGAAAATGTGAGTATGCATTAAATTTTGAAACCGTTTTGAAAATGTTAAAAAATTATCAATCGGTAATATAGGAATTCGTCTGAAAATTGTTGGACCTGTTGGAGCTGAACTGGGATAAAGTTAAAAAAAAACTGCTGTTTATTGGAAGATACAAGATCTGAGATGCGTGAGTGTGTTTTTGGTCACTGTCACTCATAATAATCATCGTCGTCGTTATCGAAATCACTTTCCAGATCACGATCAAGATTGGAGCTGGGAAGAGGGGGGGGGGTTGATGGCGTAACAGGCGTTTGCCGGGTGACTCCGGCACGTTCTCTTCTTTTTTGGGATTATAGGCGACATCTAAAATGTCTGAAAACTATTTTGGTAATCTCGGTAGCCATAGAAAAAGTTAAAGACATTGAAAAGATTGAACCGGGTTGCTATGATACGAGAGATAGTTCGGCTAAAGTTTTTGACATTTTCAAAAATCGCCCAGGCCATGCTAAAAAAATTAAAAAAAAAGTTCTTCAAAATTTTGTATAAGGATCAAAATTCCTTTAATTTCAGAAGACAAAATTGAAGTCTATAGCCTACAAGCTTGTGTCTTATTCTATCTCATTCCTCCAAAACCCTCCCAAATCTGCCTTTACTGAAAAAGCGCGACATATTGATGATTCTGAACAGATTCTAGGTAGAGATTACAGCACACTTGTAATCGATATAGGACAGAAGATAAACTTTGCATTCTTAGTTGCTAGTTGAGGACATCTGTCACTAGATGGTGCGACAAGTACTATTGAAGTATTCCCTCTAACCAGATGTTAACACGAACACGTATTTCTAAAATATTGAGAGTTACCACCACCAGACATCACTAATTATTCAGGAGACGTCATAGGTTAATGCATGGGATACAATACAGGGTGCACCATATATCCTTCTCTATATTGCTATCTCGTAAACGCTAACATACAGCATATACAATAGTCTATAATGATAATTTACCGTATTTCTTACTTACATCAGTAACCTCCAATTAATTAACCGTCATATTGTCCTTCAGTACTTGTCACTTGTTACTCTTCTTCTGGTTCTACTTTCCTTTCTGATCTTACTATAATAACTTCCTACTAGTCTCTGCGACGACGCATCCAGGGAGAATGATATGAGGGTTCCAAAGTTAGACCCAAAAAAGTAAACCGCTGGGTAACCTGTTGCTCTCTGTATCCATTTAGGGGCACTTTTTTGAATTTTTTTCTATGATAAGTGAGGGTTCTCTTGATTTCCTCTGTATGCGCCCGAGAAATTAGGAGATAATTACCTGACCCCCATATATTTGTATTCAGATTACTGTGAAAACGTAAGTAAAATTCTTAGCCCCTGATTGTTTGTCAAAAATTTTTTCTCACGGAATTTTTCACACAGGAGTCTCTCTTATTTCAAGATACTGTTGTTGTTTCTGGGGATTTTCAGTTAAAATTTTCACATATTTTTGTTTATGCCGGCACACTTTTTACGAAATTTTGCTCTAGAGAATCGAATTTATTTTTCTCACTCTTTTAAATTTCAATTCAGACTCACTGTTTTAGGCTGGTAGTCCAAAAAGTTTTGGTTTTGTTCTCGGTTTTGCGGCATAACATCATGCAGCTTTAAGAGTTTCGGGAATATTTAGGGAGACGTTCCCTGGAACTTTTGGCGCCTTTCTGGGAATCTCCTTTTACGTACTCCTGAAAATCTTTGAACTGGAGGATTTAATACAGCTAAACCAACTATATTTGGCCTAATTTACCTAGGCTGCATAGAGCTATGGATCAATGACATCATATAATCAAATCAGTTGCAACGTCTGGTAAACCAAGTGGTACGAGAGCCCACAACCAAAACTTTGTGTCATAGCAATATGACCAAAACCGCACCAAATTGATAAATTCGAATATCCTGAACCCGAAAATGTCAAAATCAGACATTTTCCGTGTATAGAGTCCGTCCTGACCAAATTTTCAAAAATGCAAAAAAAATTACCGCACTGCATCATAGCAATACGTCTGATTTTCAGAATGTAGTTTGAAAGCTCTAAGATACCGAAAACAGACGTCAGTAGCGTAACGCGTAGGTATGGCCTTTTTTTTTGGAGATTTTGGCTATTTCGATGCTCGTAACTTTTTTACTGAGTGACTTCCGGTTCTCCGCTGGCTCACGAAGCCATAGATCGCGGGTTCGAAACTCACCTCGGCCCGCTTTACTTTTCAGATTCATTTTCGAATGTCTGTGAAAAGTAAAACAAGCGATCGAACGTTTAAATGGCAAATTATATAATTTAAAGTGTGTGTGGCTAAAGAGTTCGTCTCAAAGTCAAATTACCAGAGTGGAGCGACTATGTCTTACCTACACAGTTAAGACCGATGCTCCCTCTTTTCTTAAAAAAAAAAAAAAAAAACTTTTTTACTGTTCATCGTATCGTCAAACGGTTTTTACCATCGTGATCAGCGACTCAAAATCTAGAAGAAATGATTGATCGCAAGATGTCGCGGATAATCTTTAATTTTGGCTCTCCCCAAAATCGCCGGTTCTGAACATATATGAAACGTTGAATATCTTGGAAATCGAAATGTCTTCATAGAAGCTTGAAAATTTCCATATTTACTAACTCGAGGTCGAGGAATTCGGAAAAAATACTTAAAAAAATCCAGTATCGCGGAAAATTTAATTTTCCGTTATTAGCATGGCCTTTTTGGAGTTTTTTTTAAATTTTGGAAAACCAGCAGCACTCGTTTCCAATCCACTTGTATTGTAGAGTTAATGCCTTTGGGGAGTTGGTAGTCGACAGAGCTGTGACAATTAATGGAGTTCTATGCTTTTAGTCGAAAAAAAAGTAAGTACCTACCTTTGAGACTACTGAAAACGTTTTAAATTAGACAAAAAAAGTAAGAAAACACGACTGAAAATCTTCTTCACGAGTGAATTTGGGTCAGTTGATGCGAAAAAATCATTTTTCAGAAGAAAATGTGAGTATGCATTAAATTTTGAAACCGTTTTGAAAATGTTAAAAAATTATCAATCGGTAATATAGGAATTCATCTGAAAATTGTTGGACCTGTTGGAGCTGAACTGGGATAAAGTTAAAAAAAAACTGCTGTTTATTGGAAGATACAAGATCTGAGATGTGAGTGTGTTTTTGGTCACTGTCACTCATAATAATCATCGTCGTCGTTATCGAAATCACTTTCCAGATCACGATCAAGATTGGAGCTGGGAAGAGGGGGGGGGGTTGATGGCGTAACAGGCGTTTGCCGGGTGACTCCGGCACGTTCTCTTCTTTTTTGGGATTATAGGCGACATCTAAAATGTCTGAAAACTATTTTGGTAATCTCGGTAGCCATAGAAAAAGTTAAAGACATTGAAAAGATTGAACCGGGTTGCTAGCTATGATACGATAGTTCGGCTAAAGTTTTTGACATTTTCAAAAATCGCCCAGGCCATGCTAAAAAAATAAAAAAAAAAGTTCTTCAAATTTTTTGTATAAAGGATCAAAATTCCTTTAATTTCAGAAGACAAAATTGAAGTCTATAGCCTACAAGCTTGTGTCTTATTCTATCTCATTCCTCCAAAACCCTCCCAAGTCTGCCTTTACTGAGAAAGCGCGACATATTGATGATTTTGAACAGATTCTAGGTAGAGATTACAGCACACTTGTAATCGATATAGGACAGAAGATAAACTTTGCATTCTTAGTTGCTAGTTGAGGACATCTGTCACTAGATGGTGCGACAAGTACTATTGAAGTATTCCCTCTAACCAGATGTTAACACGAACACGTATTCCTAAAATATTGAGAGTTACCACCACCAGACATCACTAATTATTCAGGAGACGTCATAGGTTAATGCATGGGATACAATACAGGTGCACCATATATCCTTCTCTATATTGCTATCTCGTAAACGGTAACATACAGCATACAGGCTCAGTTAAATTAGAGTAGAAGATGCGCAATTTGATGATTGTGTAATAAGAATCTGAAAAAAAATTATTATTATATTTTCAGTCGGTGCTGAAATATCCTGAAAAAAACTGAAAAATCGAGATTTCTTATTTTTGCCATATTGTTCTTATCATTTGAAATTAATAATTTTTTGTAGGCTTACCTATATACATAAGTCGCCAAGAGCTACCCATCTAATGTTGCAAAAAATGAATCAACTTTCGTTTTTCTTATGGGCGCCATATTATTTTTTTATGTCGTTCGATATAAAAAAATGGAAACCAAAAATTAATAAAATTCGACAAAAAAAATTTCAAAATTTTCATTCTTCTTTTTTCGAAGAAAAACACAAAATTTTTCGCTGAAATACGTCAATATGAAATCATAGGTACTACTTGCCCTATGGTGTTTTTATTTCTCTATGATATTCGGTTTAAAAAGTTGTCTTTTTTCAAAAGAAAAAAGAACATAATTTTTTTTAAATTTATTTTTTGAAGTTTATTAATTTTTGGTTACTATTAATATATTTATGTACTTCAAAAAAAAATTTTTTTAATTTTTATTCTTCTTTTTTCAATGAAAAACCTAAAAAAATCATTGAAATACGTCAACATTTGTTCAAATACGCCGAAATAGTATGCTTGCCTTATGGTTTTTTATTTATCTATGAAATTCGGTCTAAAAAGTTGTATTTTTTGCAAAGAAAAAAGAAGAATAAAAATTTTTTTAATTTATTTTTTGAAGTTGACCAATTTTTGGTTTCCATTAGTTTTTTCATACCGAACGACATAAAAAAAATATGACGGCCATAAGAAAAACAAAAGTTGACTAAGAAAACTCTGGGATCTAGTCGGCCTTGAAAATTTTTCAAAATTCAGATGAGTAGCTCTTATTGCCGACTTATGTTAGCCTATAAAATTTTTTTTATTAATTTCCAAATAAAAAATATGGGTAAAATAAGAAATCTCGATTTTTCCGTTTTTTCAGGATATTTCACGAACGGTCAATATGAAAATATCTCCAGAGAATCCAGCGCTGATATAAGTATGAGTCTTGTAAGTATATATGGGTGTAGAAGTTGTTGAGCGAAAAAGGGAT
The DNA here is from genome assembly GCA_910589415.1 of Malachius bipustulatus. Classification (NCBI taxonomy): domain Eukaryota; kingdom Metazoa; phylum Arthropoda; class Insecta; order Coleoptera; family Melyridae; genus Malachius; species Malachius bipustulatus. The sequence continues at coordinate 42,906,661 of OU342636.1, forward strand.
CATTCCTCAGTATTTACGATGCTGATGATTTCTTTCACCCGTGTTTTTATTCGTTTTGTGTGCTCTAAATTATACCTAATAAATAACCTCTTGGTATAAAATAAAAATATTGAGAAATGCCCAAGTTATGCGGCGAAAAATGAATTTTTTTTCAACACCCTGTGTTTTATTTTCTAAGCTTTTCCGGATCGACATACGTTTATGGGACCTTTTATTCCTTAAAACAGGTCTTCTATAAACTTGTGACGCTAACCTGCTACAAAAAACTGACTTAACCTGTATTTACAGATTACTGCTCCCCATTCTATACCTACAGAGGGCTGAAAATGGCACCAAATGAAAGATAAAATAATTTTGCATATCTTATTGAGGTTAATTAATGCAGAATTCGGTGTGAAGATTTACTGTAAGATGTGTGACTATTGAGATCACAGCATGCTTTCTGGCATTCACAATTTTAATAAGAAAACGGTTGAATATGCAGCAATACCGTGCACGCATATATCTGTAGGTATTAACTTTTCTAGCTCTAATAGGTATCGCCTGGAAATAGAAAATTTATAATGCAGTGTAATATCGGTCATCTAATATCTAATACAGGTATTAGATTAGAAATATTGTAAATTTGACAAGACTGTAAAATCTATCGAATCTTGATTATAAAAAAAATGCACATTTTTTATAATGTAAACAAAATTTTATAAACAAATGCAAGCTGTAATCTGTATACCTAGTGATTTATCTATTTGAGATAATAAAGTATAACGCGAAAGGAGTTCCTGCAGATCTGTGGTATTTTGCAGAAAGACTAAATCGATGAGCGACGACGTCAATGCACTGAATGGTTGAGAGTCTGTTGTTATGGTTACCGCAGGGAGGATTTCCTTGGTCTCTGTATTACTTCACCTTGCTAAATTCTCATTGCAAAAGGCTTCGAGAAAGCTAATGTACCTACGATAGTTAGTAGTTATATTAGCAAATTTTAATTTTTGAGAAATATCTCCTCATTAACAAACTTTCAAATTTCCGATTAATTAATTATTATACATTAATTATGTAGGTACATATTCTTACCTATCTCAATTATTATTCAGTTGATAGGGTTTTCTCCTGTAATTTATTCTTCCATTTCAGTCATTAACCTGTGGGCTCAGTATAGATCATATTATTATTGGAAGTAAATATATTCAAAAACGCTCATTTTAATTGAAAATACAAAAAGGTCCATAAACACGGGCAGCTTATGTAAAATCCGTTCAATTTAAAAATAATCGAATAAGGCTCAAAATCGGCTATAAACTGACTGAAAATATAATTTTGTTGATCAAAATGCTTTCGACTTTACTTATCGCAAATACTCCCGAGTAAGGATTGTGAATTATTTTTCGGAAAATATGCATTTTTTTCACCTTATATTTTTCAAACATTCAAAAAAGCAATATATCTAATTAAATTTAAATTTTTACTTTTCAAAATAATTTTTTTCATCCAATTTTCTTCTTAAATTATTACCTGTTTAATTTTTTTTTTGTTCAAGAGCCGTGTGATTCGAGATTGCCGAAAGTACCTAATCGTCATGGGCTTATTGCATGTGCTTATCCCCTTTGCTTTACCCATTATACCTATATGTCAGTCTGGTTCCCTGAACTAATTTGCACAGCCCCATGACTGAATGAGTGATGTCATATTCTTCCAGACTCATTTTTGGTTGTCCGTATATTTCCTGTCTTCTGCGGTCCAGAGCTTCGCATTCGCACAGGAGTCACAGGACATGTTTACCTATCTGTATCTTGGGCCTTGCTGTATTCTCGGCAGCTTAGGCCCTACTAAGTGATAGTAGTTCTTCAGTTGTCTTCTTTATGGGTCCCTTGATGAAGGCTTTCCCATGTTGATGTTTGGTCCTTTTATCCCAATATTCTTTATATTTTTTCATAACCCATATATATTTAATAACTAGGCTCCGTGCTGTACTTTTTATTGGTACTCTCAGGGCCGGTTCTGGGACAATATATTCAGCCAAGGCTCACTTCTTGCTAGCTCGTATAGGCTTTTTCATTGCCTGTAATTCCGATGTGTTCTGACACTAACAAAAAGTATACTTTGTTGTGTCCCGCCAGGCTTTCTGTTGTGACCTGGTTCCGCGTACTTATCGCTTGGTTCTTCTGGCAACCCTAGGTGTGCCATTATTCTTGCCTCTTCTATTATCATTAAATGAAGAAGGGGGAGGTCTAGAAGGACTTCCAGCGTTGCTGCAGTTGGAGCTGTTTTCATTGCATCCGTTATTACCCTCTTCTTAATTCTATTTTGTTGGTTCCAGGTGGGCTGTGAGTCTAAGATTACCTTAAAATACTTCACCTCTCCCGTTATCATTCATTAACATTATCATTAATTAACGTTAAGTAGTTAATGACTTTAGATGTGCTTTGCGGGTCTGAGAGTATTTCTGGTAGGATGTTGGATAGTTGGCAGGTTCTTCTCTCTTCTGAGTTTTTATGACAATCGAATAGAAAATGGTAGAAAGTGATACGGATGTCGCATGTGTCTCACTGAGGAGGGTCTTGATTTTGCAGTAGGTGGAGGTGAGTTAGTTGAGTGTGGCCTATTCTGAATCTTCTATATGGTTGTTTGGTCGCGTCTTGAGATATTTGCTGGGAAGCTGTGTGATTCCTGGAGGGACGCGTCATGTATAGTTTATTAGTTCGCAGGCCGTTCCAGTGTAGCCAGTCACTTATCCTTTATACTGATGGATTCTATGAGTACTTTATATCGGAAACTTCGTTAGTTATATCGGCGATATCGGTCCAAGTGGTTGCTTCCCAAATTGCCGTATCAGCCTTTTCATTTCCTTGATTCCCAAGGGGCATTGCAAGCTCAAGAAATACCTGAGGAAGTTTGGCATAGAAGAGAAAGGCGTCTGCAGCTTCTGTGGGAAAGGAGACGAGACACCACGTCACCTGCTGCTCAACTGCGATGCGATAGAACTCAAAAGAAGTAATCACCAGCTAGAGACGGGGAACTTACCCGACCTTGATCCTCTCAAAATCCTGAAGTTTCTCAAGGAAACGGACCTGGAGAGGGTGCTTCACTAAAGGGATTCCACACCAGGCGAAGCACAGTAGAGGGGATACAATAGATCTTTTAGGTCGCAGTGACTTGATCACCCTCAAAGATACAAATACAAATACAATACCAAACAATTACACAAAATTTCTGGGATTAATCAGCTTGTATCACTCCCAAAGGTAATATAGACGTCATCATCAACATGAAACAAACTATGGTATATAGGAAACGAGAAAATGCCGAATCGTTGATTGGTTCCACTGCGTGCCATATAAAGAACATGCGGAAAAGTTTTTCAATTTTGTCGGTATCACAGATTGAAAAACAATAAGATCTCTAGAATAAAGATTACGAGAAACAGGTTGCTTAAATCCTTGGAAGAATGACCGAGTTTCGATCAAGGAGAGCCACTTCTTGATATTGTAAAAGCGGCATGAACTAGGTACGAACCTTAGGAATGTATCCTCTCGAACGCATGCCCAAAAAGACACAATACATAGGTTATTGTGGAGAAAAAATTTGCATCCATTTAGGCCCGAAAAAGTTCAAGCTTTTCATGACAGGATTAGGGAGCTTCGATTCAATTTTGTAGATGGTACCTAGTTGGACAGCGTAGGTAAATGATGATCCCCATTTCATTGGAATGATCCTGTGGAGTGCAGGTATTCTAGAAACAATCATACCCTGCATGAATGGAGGGATGAAAACCCTCATTCAATACGCCAAAGATCTAATCAAAGACGATGGTCAATTAACGACGCATGCGCTGGGATTTTGAATACTGGGGTTCTTGGCTCATACATTCTGCTTAACCGGCTCAAGTCAGCCTTGCACCTAAATTCTTTGATTACTTGATGAAGTTCCTTTGGTACTCCGATTAAAACTGTTGATTCAGCGTGATGATTTACCGGCGCATTATGAGTTCTAGCTCTTTTGAATTTTACTTTTAATTTTTTAAATTTTATTCCATCGTCGAATGGAATTCCATACGGTGATGCCATAAAGCTATAGGTTTAATCATGTGACATCCCCTGACAGTGAAAATAAGTTCACCTTTATACAAGAACTTCGCGATGAAACCTTGGCAGTATATTTTCCACTTAGACGATATTCATATCTAGAATCCATACCAGCCTATATTCGTAAGGTAGTAATTACTCAAACAGACCCTCTTCATACAAAGTGGAGTACATAACAGGACTCATTTACGAGCAGACGTCAACGTTGCTATCCCTCCGGATGTAATATTCATAGACAGTAAAAATGTCACGGCACATAACCCACCACTTGACCCAGATAGCACCCGCAACTCTAGCCCTTATCCGCTACCAATACAGAGGCGTCCAGGGTTGTAATCTGTTATGTAAATGGGACTCGATTAAAAATCACGACACGACAAAAATATGATGCACGGCAAGTTATGTGTTATCATCAATCTACCCCTGATAATGGGGTGGACAGTGGACGATAAGCGATCAGGAAAGAGTGACCCTTGGACACGTAATGACTTGGAGCATTATGCATACCTGAATTCCCTCGTAAAGGTAAGAGTTATGACACACGTCATCGGGACAACGGTTTCTGATTGGGATCTCATAATTTTGTGCGGTTTATGCTTGGTAACTCTCTAAATACGAAACTTCAAATTTAAAGGGTGGTCGGGTCGTTCGAAGCTAGTGACTTTTACATAAGGTACCTATGCAATAAGTAGATAAACTTACATAATTTAAACATACCAGATCCAAGGTGTGGATTCCCATTTTCTTGGAAAATGCCGCTTATCTAAACTTCAAAAGACTAGATATTTGAAGTTTTCTCAATATTGCAAAATTATTATTGAATTCATAATACAGGGTGTTTGCGGTAGCTGGACAGCCAAAATCAAACATCATGTTGAAAATCGTATTTTAAACACAAAAGATAGAATATTCACACGAGTGTGAAATTTCTTTTCCGCACGTGATACACACAGTACTTTTCCTACGACCACAATTTAACAGATTAATTATTTAAACAATTTAACACATAAATTATTTTTTCTGACAATGCTCTGCTTTTATGACCTTTTCTCCAATTTATGAAATGTTTATAAGGAGATTCGTATTTTTCTCTCGAAACTACAGGTAGCAAATTCAAAGAACATAAACCTGCTTGTTTTCTGACTTCAGGTGGTGTATTTTCTGCTTCAGATTCAGAGGAATCAAAATCCATTATAATGATAAGGTACCTAACTAAAGTTTATTTTTTCAGACTACCTATATAGGTAGGTATTATTTTCAATTCTACCGATGACTTTTTAATATTACTATTATATACTGTTAAATCATTGAATTCTACCGACAATATTATTATTATTTATTATTAGACTCCGTATCTAAACTAAAAATAAGTGACATGAGCGTGGAGACGTGGTAGATAATAACAATGATTTAAGAGAGGTTAGTATATCATTGATATGCAACTTCTACACAACGCAGGCGCTGTGCGTCGTCGATTGAAGTTAGTAGAGGCACGTAGAGATGTGCGAGTTATTTTCACGATCACGTTCGTGAATTTGATTTGAACGCTACCAATGCTGTTATTAGCGATCAACTCGTAAATTTTAATAATTACTGCCACAAGAGAATAATGAGTATATTTTATAGTCTTGTCGGGTTCTATATGTTATCCCATTTGTGTTTATTTTATTACCTTGAAGCTTTAAATGAATAGTTATTCCATTAACAATAAGTAACAGTTGAGTTCTCAGTTACCGCCCATCACTATTGTTTACATTAAAACTGTACGGAAACGATTTTTGGCTATGCGTTATGTCACTTTGTCGCACAGTTTTGGATACGTGAGAAATCTGCTAGTTTGCGCACAAAAAACGATGCGCAAAGTAGTGTTTTGTATAGTGGTCGTAGGAAAAATATTTTTTAGTAGGTACCTGAATGGACAGCCAAAATCGAATGTCACGTATAAAATTGTCCTTTAAGCATAAAAGAGAGAATCATTTTTTTCAAAATCAGGCCTCGTTTAGGAAATATTTCCAGAGATGTAAAGCTAAAGATGCTTTGTGAAATGTGATTTTTTAGTTACTTGGCAGCCAAAAAGTCATGTATAAAATCCAATTTTAAGCATAAAAGAGAGAGTTACTTTCAAAATCAGGCGTTTAAAAAATATTTCCAAAAATGTAAAATTTTAAGTTGGTACCAGCAACTTTTTATTATAGGTAGTTCTATACCTATGCAAATATTCCCTATAAACCATCAGGCCTGATTGAAAAATAATTAAACCCGGTCTTGGAAATAATACCTACAAAGTGCATGGCAGTAACGAGATGTAGTTAAAGCAATGCTTATTAGGCCGTACTATATAAGCTTAGTTAAAATATCTACCATTTATTACGTTTGTTTTATAAGTTAAGTATTACTTACAACAATATGAGGTATGGCTTGTCCAGTGAGTGTTGTCCGGTGAGATGCCACACTGATCCTGCCTATAAACGATTTGATTTTTTATGTTTTAATTGGTACTAATTCTAATTATTATAATTGTACGAATCAAATCAATTATTGTGTTATAATATTTATATTATATTAATAATAAATATTATAATTATTATATAAATCAATTATTATAATTGTACGAATTAAAACATAAAAAATGAAATCGTTTATAGTCAGGATCAGTGTAAAATCTCATCGGACAACACTCACTGGACAAACCATATAATATGATACGACATGGTAATTTTTCCGTCTTGGTCAGATTCTATCGTTTATAAAAAATGTCACGAAAATGTGACAACAATTTCACATAGTTTTCATTGTCAAATTTTGCACTTTAAAATCCATAATTACATTTTTTTAAATCGCATATATATATACGGGAGAACTTCTTAGTACGAACTCTCCCAATCAATTTTTCTTAAGTCGGTCCTGGAATTTCTAAATTTAGAGAACGCACATCGCATGTTAGATAATAGTGTTCAGTCTCTCCCAAAAATTATAAAATCCTAATGATCCGTGTAGATATTGATATTACAGCCTAATAAATATTTTTCAAAATTCACAAATCACCCTGTAGGTAGGTATATACCTATAACCAGAGAAAGGAGAGTTGACACTTTTTAAGGGTCATTATATTCTCCTTAAGGGACTCTATATATGGTAGAAGTTTGTAAAGTTCGTCATGATTCTACATGCATGCAGGTTGCCCTAAAAATGGCGGAAAAGCTTTGCAATACGTTATGCGGGGAAGCATCATCGGAGGTCAGAAAAAATAATAAAACAAAATCTATACTGGGTGTCCGTTTTTCTCGCTTTGGAGAGTTTTTGAAATGTCAGATAGATAGCTCTTAATATAACAGCTTATGTAAGCCTACAAAAAATTATTTATTAATTTCAAAAAATAAGAAAGATATGGTAAAAATTAGAAATCTCGATTTTTTAGTTTTTCAGGATATTTCAGCAACGACTGAAAATATCCTGATTTTTTTTTCTTCAGATTATTACTCGGAATAAAAATACGCAACTTTACCTCAATTTAACCGACCTCGTATCTCTACTGATAAGCGCGAGATTATGGTTACACCCTGTATACTTAGGTACTTTTTTCGAGCTTCAGATTTGACAGCTGTCAGATTTGACATTTGACAATAATAGTCAGATTTGACAGCTGTCATTGGCCAAAAACTAAATCGTAAATTTGGCAGCGTGAATAAAATAGATGCAGAGAATGGTGAATGGTGTGGGGTGTAGAGTTCATTTTAAAATTCTTTTCCGTGGAAACCTTCGATAAAAAAAGATTACATACCTGCAAATAAATGAGCATTGCTCTTTGTACCTATAAAATGCGTTGTCGTACCTATAGGTACAGGGTGTAAAGAAAATGACGGATAAACTCTTTAGTGGGTACATTGTAGTAGACACTCAGTAGAGTACAGGAAAAATAATTTAAAAAATTGTGGCCTTCAATTTGATATAGATAAAAAAAAATTCAATTAGATAAAAAATGCCAAAATTAACATTTTACTATCTTTGTTTTTCGGCATTTTTCGCTAAAAAAAACACTATCGAACTGTCAAAACAGAATCAGTAAGGTTAAAGCCATCTGACATTTAATTTTTTACTAGGGGCAACATAAATAATATATAAATTAAATAGTACAATACCAAATACCAGCAGATATCGTGTTAAACGTTGCCAAATTTATTGCTCAATATTTTGCTTATATTTTTTTAAATGTAGCTCAGGATTTTTTCTATTATTTTTCCCGTACTCTACTGAGTGTCCCCTACAATGTACTAAAGAGTTTATCCGTCATTTTCTTAACACCCTCTGTAGACGTCTTGAGAAGTTGGAAGTCTTTAAACGTTGGTGTATAGGCACTACCTCATTAGGAAATTCTTAAAAGTGATTTATATCATATAACAATTTCTTATTGTTACGAATGTTCATTAAAGTATTTGCTCAAAATTTTGTCCTTCCGCCTCCAAACAAATCTCACCTCAACGCACAATGTTGGCCTGTATATTATACTCGTTGTATAGGTACTCATAGTAGGATCAGTTGACTTGATGTGACCCCAAAAGAGAAAGTCGAGTGGGGTGAGATCTGATGGGAACTTCGCTGGCCAACGTATTGGTCCATGGCGACCTATCCATCATCTTCCTGGCTATTGTTCTAACCAAGTTTTATAACTAGACCAGAAAAATGAGTTGGGGCACCGTCCAATTGCATCCATACCTATCTCTTGTATTTCCGCCAGGGAAAGGTTGTCTAATCATTCCTGCCGTTCAGAGATTTCAGGAAATTATCTCCATTTAACCTTTTGCGGCAATATTATAGGTCCCACAAGCTTATTCCCCAGAATCCCAGCCCACGCATTAACGCCAAAACGATGTTGAATGTAATGTTTACATGCGGGCCTTCCAAAACATAATGATGGTTATTGTGCTCTGCTTCTACTTGTCGCAACAACCAATGGCAGTAGTTGACTCTCGGTTCAAAATCGCTGGCTAAAAGAGAACCAGCGACAAACTTATGAGTGATACCCCTACTTCCGCCACTGTACTCCGCTGCGTGTTGATGGATCCTCTAGCAAGATTTCCAACACACTTCTTCCTCTATATGAGGCGTCAAAGCAGAACAACAAATCTTTGAGCGTATATAGACCCTCGCGGCCTCATGTACACTCATGGCATTCACCCAAGATCAACACCATATCTGTGTAATCACGATTTGTGTACATTTTTTTCGTCAATATTAGGAAAATTACATAAAATTTGACGATTTTTCATTGAAAGCTGTTGACGCACATTTTACCAGTAATTTGACGTTCGAAAACATTCTGCCAAATGCATATTTTCACAGAATCTTGATAAAGCCATCAGATATTTGAATTAAAATTGAAGAGAAAATGTAAACGTTTGAACGATTTTCTAATCAAATTACCATTAAAGACGCCTTATTTTTTGTATAACATGATTCCCTTTTATTCAGTACTCATGAATAAAGAAGTTGAGTCCCCAAAACTTTGCCTCTTCATATCGCGTCAATTGACGACTTGGATTATTTTTTTCATTATTTTTTCTCGCTTTCGATGATGCTTCCCCACAACGTGCAGAGCTTTTCCGCCATTTTTAGGACTTGATAGAAATAGAAATCACACTTGTCTTAGAAAACATAAACATTACATAATTGCTCGTAATTTACGATCAACGTTATTACACACTGCGAAATGAAACGTCAATAAGTAAGTTCTAAAAACAGATGTATCTGTTTCAATTTTCAAAGCCCATGCAGACTTGATTTCACTTTCCGTTATGCTGCTTCTTTGTTTCTTAACTATCCATGTATAAATATCTCGGTGAAAATATTCTTGTCTTTGAATCTAAATCTGTAAATTGGTAAATATAAACTCTCTAATGTTTTGAAGATGAAGTTTCATACGGAGTTCAGCTGATCGAGTCCATCAGGCTTAAAATCGGTGAACAAATGCTAATGTGTACGTTATATTGATAATCGGTCGACTGATCGTCCCCGTACAATTTCGTTTTGGCATTGATAAGTCAGGCTGTTACAGAATGGACTTTGGAAGAATGAAGACAGAAAAATAAAATTACTATTTAAACACGTCGGTATCTATACGGGGTGTCCTGTATCTATATAATAGGTATGTCGAAATTATAGTAGCATATTAGCAGGCTTAATTCTGAGCCCCCCAAAAAACAAGTGCAGGTGTATCTTTATATATTAGTTACGAAGTTATATAAAAAACTTGACAACAAAGCCAGGGCGATGTTGTAATCGATTATTAAATTTATTGTTTTTGAATGTTCTTAATGTCAAAAATTTCCCTTTGATCCCTTTAATAACCTTCAAATTCTACTTGTCATTTTTAGTGTCTCGCAATGTTCGATGTTACAAAGTAGCATAAACAAATATGACCTTGACAGACTATTTAGAAATAAATCCACGTATAGTTATGCGACTTTACACTTTTCACAAACAACATTATGAATTTTTGTGACAAACGCCGCAGCGAGCCTGGTAAATAATCAAGTGGTCTGTCTAACCAATCATATCGCGAGTATATGGTTGTCTAAAGTTCGTAGTTTTTTTTTTTTTTATAAGATTCCATAATAATCCAGTTGCAATACTTCTCCGAAACGATAACTGATCAAGCTTTATTATTATCATCTTTTCGGCTAAGTTGCCAAGCATTCTGAACCACAGAATCTGAACTGCCATGTCGATGTAGTGCGCGGGCGATTAGTGGGAAGTAGGTACCACTTTTTTCCTCGTATGGAGATACGGGTTAGACTTATGTTTTGGTCAGATCTATCGACCCCTCCCATATTCTCGTTGTATAATTAGATTAGTTGTGGTTGATCAAGAAAAATATGTTTTCTTTCCACTCGTGAATATCGCTTGACCTTATTTAGGGGAAGGGAAGTACAGAGAGCACTTGTGAGGCAGCACATGCGACACTGTTTATTAAAGTTATACCTAAACTTAGTAACAAAGAAAATAAAAAATTTGATCTCTAAATTCTAAACTGTACGGTTTAGGTACACAAAGAACGAATAATGAACTGTATAAATTAATAGACACACATTAAATTAATCTTTTAATGCAAAACTAGTAATTTTACACAATGCTGTAGAACAACCAATCAATTTAAAGGTAATTTCTAATTATGTAGACGATTATAATATGATTAAACGATTTAGTAAGATGAATAATTTGAATTAAGTCGGAGTAGGTATGTAGGTATTTATTTAGTCTGACGAACGAACGATACGAAATAATACGAATATTAGAGACAGCAGGACTTCTGTCCTGGTCAACGAACGAAAAGCGAATCTTGCTTTGCACACCTGACGCAGGCAAGCAGGGGTTACATTTTTACTTTTTCCCTATTCCACGAAGACCACCTAAGAAGTGCATCTCCCGGATCGATATTTAACAGAAACTTCGACATTTCAGTTCTTCTTCATCCTAAACTGTGTCTAGATACACATAGACAGTGTCTACACGATTTAACTAATTTAAAAGCAGCTCAATCTGCAACATAAACAAAAAAACATAACTTCAGTCTTCCAAAAGTCCAACTCTCCTCCACTCTATATGGACCACTTATAGGAGGTTAGATGGCCCTTGTGTACTTGATGTGCGGTATCAATTATTTACACTCGTTTGAATGTTTCCCACACTGATGACACATATTATCATATGTTGTGCATCCTTCGTGTAGCCAAGGTCCACAAACGTTGATTGCAGCCAGCGCATGCCTTAATTTTCGTAATATGTATAACATCGCTTTCTTCTGAACTGTCATTCAGCACAATGTTGGTATCTGAATCTGTGGATGAAAATGGGGAAGCTTCCGGCATCTTTTTTGCCTTTCATTGCACTACTTTTTTAATTTTCAAATTTCCTCGTTCTTCTTTGAGTGACTTTCTTACTCATCTCTACTCTCTTTTTTATATTTTCTTCAGAAGCTAGAATTTCTGCAATATTTCTGCCACGTTTCTGTACACTAATGAATGATTGTTGTAGTTATTGGTAGAGTTTAGTTTAACAGTTTTCCTGGAGTGATTTTGGGCGAAGAATTGTTGATTAGAGGAAATGCTTGATGGATTCCCGTTGGTTGTTGATCAGAGGGTGGGCTCGGCTGTGGGCCTTGTGAAGTCCTAGTCTTGTATTTCCTTTTCTTGAATATGTATCAGGGCATTTCTGCAAGTAAACCATTATAACAAGGACCATCTATCCTCGAAATATGGTGGTCCATCATCTATCCTCTGACGGTAAGAGAGATGGTCCAGTTAAGCACGTGTATTAAACGGCAATGGTGCATATTTAGATGATAAAATATGTGTTTCTAAATGTATTCTCATATACGAGTATTATGCAGAAATATACCTAATGATTCACACTTACTTCATGCAGCGATCGCTTCGTGGGTCAGAAATAATGGTGCACAAATTTTCCATAGGACTTTGTTTAGTAAATAGTAGGTATAGCAAAATTTAGAGGTTAGAAAAAGTACGGCTGCAATGTCAGCACTGTAGCATATTTTATTTTAAAAGAATGTTTTTCAGAAATTAATGCCTGAAAATATATAGGTAGATAGGGTACCTACCTACCTAGGTAGATATAAGTACAGCATAAATTTTAGGTATAGGAAGGCGAGAGTTTGACGAGAATTGGTTAGTGCGCAGATACGCATCCGAATCCATAAAAGTTTGTTGTCCAATAACTCCAATGTTGAAACGAACTATTTAACCCTAGAGGGGAAAAATAGTCGCTGAGAGCATGAGACAAGAGAAACAAGGGTCGTAGGTTGAGTCGCTAGTCTAAGAGGGTCAACAATAACAAGCGGGTCAGCAGAATAACAGGTTCTCTTTATTAAAATATAAAATATCACAATTATTATGAATACTATTAACTTGGTCACGGTTAACAGATAGTAAAAAGAATAACAAGAGCGTGCGGTGCTAGTCGAATGAATTGGTAGGATGGTTAAAAGGCACTTAGCTTCGTCTGGCTCTTCAGAGGTCTAGCTGGAAGTGGCCTGGGTCTTCTTGCTTGGCTCCGGACAATCGGCCTGGCACGGAAAAGGCAGGTGCCTCCGGGAATAATGTGCCTCCAAGTAAAAATGTGATCCGTAGAAAAAAATGTGCCTCCAGGTAAAAATGCAATCCGCAGGAAAAAGCTGCAATTTCATGTGTATCAGAAACACTCTTGCAATAATAAATGATCCGATCGAGTCTGCTTGCCAAGGTACATAGAATTATTCCCGTCCTCAAGATAGGTTGGGATAAAAAGGTGACTGACAAAATTTTGCATGCGAACGAACTCGATCGGGTTAAAAGCTATAATTAAAATTAGCATACGGTATCAGGAAAAATAAATATGATCGGTATAATTCTAGCACAATTAATAACATCATTTTACGACACTTACCAAGCCAAAAACGTGGGCGATGTTTAGAATAATTAAAAATAAATAACGTGAAAGTTCACGACGCCATTTCAGGAACCTCAGGTGTTTTGCGGAACCGACCTTCCTTTAGCGAATTCCAGGAGAGAAAGAAAGTGAAAACGCAGGTATGATGCTGAAACGCACCTCATTGCAACTTGACAGTCGAGGTTACGACTCGAGTTGGTCGATGCACTAACAACCACTGTCACTCACGAACTGCGCACGCCCGCCGTTGTCTCTGTTTTACCGGCTATGTTACCGGCATCTAGCCGGTACGTACGAAATGTACGTTACATTTCAACCCAAACAATGGTAGTCGGTGTCCACGTTAAAAAAACAACCAACCAGATAAGGCTGATGAGAGTATATAGGTATCTCCGCCGTTAATCGAACAAATAAATTCTTAGTAGATCCATCATGGTCTCACCCACCAACGACGAGGTTTTCTTTTTCCTGTTTCTGATTACGTTTTTCAAGTAGGAGTACCTATTCACACACAATACGAACTCCAGCACGCACAATTTTCTTCTTTGAAGCCATTTTTAAAATTGACGCTTTCTAGACTGAATATTCAACTTCCTTGAATTAATATGAACGAATTTCACATTGAAATCTATGCTCAATTGAATCAAATGAAGTTGACTAATGAGAACCCGCCTTTTAGTGGTGGTGAGTAGGTAAATAAAGCTCGCAAGATGCGTAGTTCACGCCCAGCTTTCGTCTTCTTATAAAAATCAGACAATTGGGTAATTTTAAAACACCTAAAATTTTTGTGTTTGAAAACTCGTAAATTAGGCACACCTCTTTCCGTAAATTGTTAAAAATTATGAATTAAAAATGATAAAAATAAATGAGTTTTTCTTTTTCTGTGGTTGATAAGATATACGTTTTCATCGTGAGGCAGTGAAAATTTCACCAAGCTTTATCATAGCAGGCACTAGGAAACTGTTTGGTAAAAACTGCATTAAGAAATAATCACTTTTTCATTAGGTACTTTTTTATGCAGTTGAAATTAGAAAATGTCCGAAAACTGGCGCATATACTTAGGTGCATTAGGTGCATGCATGCATGATACCAAATTAATTATTATCATTTATAATCGGAATTTTTTAAGCAAGAAAATAATTTATTTAAAATATTTTACAATAATAATTACTACAATACATTATTATTATTCTCTTCCTGTTTCAGGATTGTCCTCCATTTCGACAATTCAGAGGCGTGGTACATTATTTCACTATCTATCCGTGCTCATCCCACAACGCATCTCGGGGCGAATCACGCGGCTCACTGTCCGGACACATGCGCTTTGATGCGCTCGTCTGACTCATCCTACTGTCTCTCCGATTTGCTCCAACACGTGCCAACACCGCAGAATAAACGGCGCATCGCAGGCGGAAGGGGTGATAAGAACTAAACAACTCCCGTCATTGTTGTTCGTAAAAGTGATGTAATATCAAAACCACAGTTAGGTACCTACTATACCTACCAGTGGCGTAGCTTCAGATTTGGGGCCCCCCCGCCAAATATCTTTGACGGGCCCCTACTTAAAGTTTTCTTCATTGGTGGTTCGTGATTTCAAAAATTAAATTTTACTAGCATATTGTATATAATCAATAAGGTGGACCTCCGGGAGGTTTGGGGGGTATGGAGTATCCCCCAAGAGTAAAGGGGGGTTCGGGGAAAATTTTTCCAGAAAAGTTATGTAAAATACTTAATGTAGTCGCAATTTTGTATCGATATCGATACTATAACAGCTGCTAATTGCTTGTTTGATTATTACTTGATTACTTTCGCATGTACCGCATAATAGGTACATTGTACATATTCGTGAAAATTTGATTTATGAAGTAAATTTTACATCAGAAGCAATTAAATGAAACCAGTCATTAGAAGCTTTAAGAAAATATTAAAATCATTGAAAAACTATACCTTTTCACGCCTTTTCAACATCAATTTCAGAAAAAGTAACACTTATTTCAGAAACAGTAAAATCAAATTCAGTAAAAGGGACTTCAATTTCAGAATAGTAAATCCAGATTTAGAAAAAGTAATTTAAATTTCAGAAAAGTAAACTCAGATTCAGAATAGGTAAAGTCAATTTCAGAAAAAGTACAAACAATTTCAGAATAAGTAATTCCAATTTAGGAAAAAGTAAGTACTAATTTTTTACAAGCTTACTAATATATTAGCTTTTAGAATTTTTGTCTTTTAATTTTTAGGATTTAGGTTCTTTGATGAAAGTATTATTTTTTTAAAGATTTTTATAAAAAAAAAGAAACGTTTTTTTGTTGTACCTTGTTGTACCTAATGAAATTTATGAACGCATATTGAATCAAGTTGAAACAGAACAAAGTGTGATGGTATGGGAGGAAGTGTTATGCATACCAAACGGCTACATCCCAAAAGGCTCTTTCGGCGGGCTCAGTCCCACTGGCCACCACCCCCAATCGATCGCATATTATATTTTTCATAAACATTCGAAAATGAATCTGAAAAAAGTGATGTCGTCCTCAATGGTGTATTGTTTTACACTAATAGTGTGATTTTTGATGATCGAACCCACGATCTTGGGCTCCATCGCCAGAGGTCTTGCACCCATGCACCAGGAGCCCTTTGTGGGGTGCCCTACAAAACAGCTAATACATCACAGTAAATAAACACCATACAGCACACCGAAAAAATTATCAAATTTTAAAAATAAAAAGCATTATTATGCACCTATAGTATAATAAATGCATTCATAAAAGAATAACAATAACATTTTTCATTTATAAAAGATAATTTATTCACAGGGAGACCTTCAAGTCTAAATTGCAAGTCTTGAAATTACCTTTTGTGTATTTGATTTTACTTTTTCTGAATTTGAATTAACTTTTTCTGAAATAGAGGTATTTTTTTCCCGAATTTGACATTGAAAAGGTATAGAATAGCTAGATACTATAATATTGCTAAAATAATTTTATTTATACAGTGCGCGAGAAAAGTAAGGAATCAATTCGATAAAACGGAGAGGGCTGTTTTTTTGAAAATATAAAAAAAAAGGTCGATTTTGTTTTTGAGTTGTTCAACTTTTGACATAATATTGGGGTATACAGGGTGATGCGCGAAAAAGTGGTGACGTCATCGGTATTTTTTTTAAATGGCAACCCTTATTTTTTATTCCATTTTTTAATACTTCATTCAATTGCCAGTATGGTAATGTAATCAATTTGTAACCTTAAATAAGGAAAATTCTGAGAAAACAGCTTGTGAGTCGAATTGTGCACTTTTTACTGATATGAAAATAGGAGCATTAGCGATAAAAATAAAAAAATATCAAATAAAAATGACTGTTTCCATGGCAATTTTATAAGATCTATCTATTAAATTAAGTCTATTAAATTAAATCTGTTAAATTAAATTAATTTAAATCTATTAAATCTGTCTATTGAATTGAATGTCTCCAAATTAAGTTATTTTCACAGAAATTTCGTCGTTTAAGGTAACAAAATAATTACATTACCATATTGGCAATTGAATGAAGTATCAAAAAATTGAATAAAAAATAAGGGTTGCCATTTAAAAAAAATACCGATGACGTCACCACTTTTTCGCGCATCACCCTGTATATCCCAATATTATGTCAAAAGTTGAACAACTCAAAAACAAAATCGACCTGTTTTTTATTTTTTCAAAAAAACAGCCCTCTCCGGTTTATCGAATTTATTCCTTACTTTTCTCGCGCACTGTATAAGCACAAAAGTAAGATTAATATCAAGTCGTAATATGAATATAATAATTTGACACATGAATAAATATTTATAGTAAATACATAACCTAAATAATTAATTAACTATTCACGATTCTTCACAAATAATTAAGTGTCTTTTAAAAAAAAAAAAAAACGTAACACAAAAGCGCACGAAGTAGCCACTTCACTATATAGGTACTATGTAAATAACAAAAAATAAACTTTGAAATGTATAATAAAAATAATATAGAAAATAATTTAAAATGCATAAAAAAAATGTTAGGCACTTTACCATCATCTTTCAGTCTATAATAGCTATTTTTATTAGGTACTTTGTTTTTTGTTTGCTATGCACCCTTGTCCTTAATCGGGAACAGGTTTAAATTGTATGATTGGTTTCGTATTATACTCTACATATTTGTGTTGTGGGCTTTTGTGGTGGTGAGGTGACTGAAAGAAAGCGAAAGCACTGAAAGCAGAAAGCCATTCACATCACATTCCATTGCCGCTCTTAGTTAGCCCATGCTGGAGTAATAAAATAACACGGATGATTTCATATAATATAATCATTTTTTGTATTATATTATCCTATTATAATCATCCTGAGATTACAATAGGACCAGAATAACTTTGCCTCTGGTTCTGAGAATAATTACTGTTGAAGATGGGTTATATTAGAAATGTACTGTATTCGTCATTACTGGCATAATTTCAAGCTTTATTTATTATTTATTGTTGTTTCTCAATTCGTAATATTAATTAATGTCGTCACTCGTCAGTTGTCAGTTTAAATATGCTTAATGCTTAAGAGTAATACTTATTTGATTTTTTTATTTGGGGCTCTTTTGTGGGCCAAGCCGGGTTCCAGAGCTCAGGGCCCCCTTGACGTCGGGCCCCCCCGCGGCCGCGGGGTTTGGCGGTACTGTAGCTACGCCACTGATACCTACCTATCTACCTACTTTTTACTTTATAAAGTTAAAAGTTGAACGAAGTTATTAAAGATAGGTACTGTCTGATTTTTATAGGAAGGCGAAGGCTGGGCGTGAACTAAGTACGCATCTTGCGAGCTTTGTTCACCGCCACTAAGTATTTACACGTTGGATGAACGGCGGCGATATACAGGGTGGTTAACAATTCGATGCTCACCATTGGGATCTCGGAAACGGTAAAAGATACAGGGTGGGTTAAATTAGATAAAAAATGCATAATTTTATGCTTATTAAGAATCTGAAAGAAAATTTATGGAAACTTCAGGCGTTGCTGAAATATCCTGAAAAAACTTGAAAATTAAGATTTTAATTCTTACTTCAATCATATCTTTTTTACTATTATTGAAAGTAAATTGAAATATTTTTATGGGTTTACATAAGTTATCAAAAGGTATATCATCTGTCATTTCCAAAATTTTCAAGGACTACTAGATCGCAGAGTTTTCATAGTCAACTTTTGTTTTTCTTATGGCCGCCATATTGGATTTTTTATGTCGTTCGGTATGAAAAAATAATGGAAACCAAAAATTAAAAAAACTTTCAAAAAAAAAATTCTAAAATTTTTATTCTTCTTTTTTCAAAGAAAACCCTAAAGAAATCATCGAAATACGTCAACATTTTTCAAATAGGTACGCCGAAATAGTGTTTGTCTTATGGTTTTTTAATTTATATCTTATGAAATTCTTTCTAAAAAGTTGTATTTTTTGTAAAGAAAAAAGAAGAATAAAAATTTTTAAATTTTTTTTTGAAGTTTAACAATTTTTAGTTTTTATGATTTTTTTATAGCGAACAACATAAAAAAACAATATGGCGGCTATAAGAAAAACAAAAGTTGACTATGAAAACTCTGCGATCTAGTAGTCCTTGAAAATTTTGGAAATGACAGATGATATACCTTTTGATGACTTATGTAAACCCACAAAAATATTTCAATTTATTTTCAATAATAGTAAAAAAGATTGAAGTAAGAATTAAAATCTCCATTTTCAAGTTTTTTCATATATTTCAGCAACGCCTGTAGTTTCCATAAATTTCCTTTCAGATTCTTAATAAGCATAAAATTGTGCATCTTTTCTCTAATTTAACCCACCCTGTATAGGTAGGTACCTACCTACCTACATTAAATGTTTCTCACCATGCACGAATAGTAATTTGAGTCATTAGATCTTGCTGAACGTGATCAAGTAACCTAACTTATTATAGTCTGCTGCGTAGGTATAGAAAAACTTCCCCATTCCACGGAAGATTGAAAGGATTCTCACTGACATTGTCCACTACGACGATCCGGCATCGCCGCCAGCTATCCGCATCATCGTGGCGCAGAGACCAAGCGCACGGGGTCACGCCCCCGAGGATGCCACGCCGCCGACAGAGGGGCAGACAGGAGAGCATCCGTCGCCGCCGTCGGTCGATATCCTCACCCAGGACATCCCCGCTGCAGGTACGGGACCGACACCACCACTCGGCCCCCGCCTCGCGGCCTAGCCCGGATGCGGTAGGGATGAAGTGCTTATGTCCTTGAAGTCCTGAAAGTGTAAGTCGATAATATATGGATAGAAAGAAGACGTGTCTAAAGCCTTGTGTGTGTTGATTTTAGTTGGGTATACATCTACCTATACTTAGGTGATATTAGGAATTATTTAGGAATGCAGTCGTTTTAAGAAAAGAACACTCTTTTTTCATATGCCATATCAAGCTTTCGAATTTTATTTTAATTCTTCATCCGAGCTATCTACAAAAATGATTAATAGTATTGAAATTTAGTACCTACATTAGGTCTTATATAATGATGTAGGTAAATTTTATACTTACAGAAGTTGAGATTAAAATCTAAGTTTTTGTTAATTGTTAATCATAAAATTTGTAAATTCAACAGCAATAAAAACTTCGGTTTCGGTGAGGTAGCCTTCAGAGTGATGGGAGGAAAAACGCACCCTGCAATGCTGCGGGCTCTCTAGATCAACCTGCAGCATAGAAAAGCTGCCTCCGCATCTCTGTGCATACGGTAATAGCAGAACATGCATTACGTGAAAAACAAACTGAAAGTACTGGTTATAACACAATTAGGTATGTTTCAGGGACTTAACCACAGTAATATACTGAAATATCCTATGGATGGGGCAGCCAAGGAGTTTGTAGTAGCTTCATTATACCTATACCATTTATGACTCCACCCAGTCCTCCTCTGTCACAGGAAATGGAACTACTTACTGGTTAAGTACTGCGAGGACCATATAACCTCCGGGTCATTATTGTCCCGGGTCATATTGTGTCGAATGCAAACTTTCATCACACGGTGTGGGGCAGCAGCGACACAAAAAACAGAGGTGAGTCACTGTTACAGTTTATGGTATCCAGGAAACTGGAACTTCTGAATAGGGACAGGGAACCAACTTTTGTATAACATTGAGACGGAAAGAAATAATTGACATCACCTTAGCTTCTCCTCGTATCGGTGCCTGGGTATAGTCAAGTGGCGTGTATCTGATGAACCGTCTCACTCAGATCACAGATACATTCAGCTGGAAATCAACTCCGTTATAATAAGACAGCAGAGCTGTATCGCAATCCATGAAAAACTGACTGGACGAAATACAGGAGGAGTTGAGGGCAAATCTAACCAATGTCAAAAGCAATAAGTATTGCATGAATATACGATATCGAGGTACCTATAGCGGCAGAACAACTCCAAGTAGCCATTACAACCTCATATCACAACAACTGTAGGTACCTACTCAAACACTCCGTCGGAAAGGTGGAGATGTCATCAGTTGGTGGAACCCCAAACTGGCGGAAATGAGACAGAAAACACGTATGCTTTTTAACAAAGCCAAGAAAACAGGAAAGTGCATGCGGGACGAATATAAGACCACCATTACTGAACAAGGAGATCAGATTTGCAAGAAGAGCTGCATGAAGAAAGCTCTGTCAGGATGTGGAAACGACATCCGAAGGAGCAATAAGAATCTGCAAGCTCATGGCAAAAGATCCCCTGAACCCCATTGGTAATGGTACCTTAAAAAATAGCAACGGTATTACACTGAAACCGGGAGGGAAACTCTTAAGGTACTCCTCAGAGCACACTTTCCGGACTGTATATAGTGTAATTGATGTGGAAGATGGCCTACCCTGGAAAACACCCTGGAAAACCTGAATCACAGGGTCACCATCAGGGAAGACTGGAGGACATCAAGACACATAATTACATATGAAAAAGTTGAATGGGCCATAAACTCATTCGAGCCTTACAAAGCCACCTGACCCGGACGGGATATATCCTGCCCTGTTAGAGCAGGCGAGTTAAGATCTCACGCCGGTGCTTTGTATATAGGATATACAGATCCAGTTTGGCACTTGGTTACCTTCCACTGGCCCGGAGAGAAATAAAAGAGGTCTTTGTACCGAAACCTGGACGTAATGACTAGCACGAGGCCAATATGCTTAATATAGACCGATTATTCGAACATCCTTTTTACTAAAAGCAAAAAACTGGTTGAGAAGCATCTCAGGCAAACCTTTCTTACAGAGAGAACTAGAAAAATCACTAGACAACAAAGAAATTTCCTTCTGGGCTTTTCTAGATATAGAGGAGGCGTTTGACAACACCTCCTTCAGCTGCATGGTATCGGCCGCTAGAAGACATTAAGAAAAATCTTAATTCGGACGGCTATGACGTCACATACCTATGACTTTTTAAACTTAATTGAACTATATAGGTACACCTACTTATAAGTATGTAGCTCCATTCTCGTAATTTGGCATGGAGTCGAGCTTATTTAGCCAGACCCAAATTTACCATTTATAAATCCAACGAGCACAAACAACCATGCCGAGCTGCGGGATTCGAACCCAGACGGTGACTGCGTCAACGGCTAAACAGTCAGCGACATAAACCACTGCGCCACCGCACGCGCAATGTTCAGACTTCTAGGTATAGTTCGATCACTTTCAATCACACCAGAGAAGATCCCCATTAGAAGTTTTCATATACAGGGTGGGAAATTTTTGTACTACCCATCATTGGGATCTCGTAAACCGTAAGAGATACAGGGTCGGTTAAATTAGAGAAAAGTTGCACTATTTTATGCTCTCCCATAATCTGATTAGAAATAAAAAATATCTACAGGGGTTTTCAAAATATAGGCTAAAAACTAAAAAACACTCTTTTTGAAAAATCGTTGTATTTTCTACACGGCATAAGGGAATTGAATGAAACGTGGTACTTTTGTCTTACCATCTATTTTCAATCAAATGTGGTTAACAAAAAAATTCCAACCCTTCTAGATTTAGAGCAACCATGGCCAACTTTGTTATTTCTTATGGCCGCTATATTGGATTTTCAAACCATTAAATAAAGCAAAAATTTCCCAGTTCAGCGATACCACACAAGACATGAAAATTCAAACATTTTCTTAAAAACTTAGCGCATCAAAAAAACATATCGACAGCTCCAGAGTCTAATTTAATTTAAGAGTAATCCAGAATGAGTACAACCGATGTCATAAGGATATTCGGCCAGAAAACGATTGCTTTTTCATATGTCTTGTGAGGTATCGCTGAACTGGGAAATTTTTGCTTTATTTAATGGTTTGAAAATCCAATATGGCGGCCATAAGAAATAACAAAGTTGGCCATGGTTGCTCTAAATCTAGAAGGGTTGGAATTTTTTTGTTAACCACATTTGATTGAAAATAGATGGTAAAGACAAAAGTAGGTATACCACGTTTCATTCAATTCCCTTATTCCGTGTAGAAAATACAACGGTTTTTCAAAAAGAGTGTTTTTTAGTTTTTAGCCGATATTTTGAAAACCCCTGTAGATATTTTTGATTTCTAATCAGATTATGGGAGAGCATAAAATAGTGCAGCTTTTCTCTAATTTAACCGACCCTGTATCTCTTACGGCTTACGAGATCCCAATGATGGGTAGTACAAAAATTTCCCACCCTGTATACCTAGTCAAATTTTGTTTTTCTATTCGCTGTCATATTGTTTTCTCGCGTCATTCGGTATTACCTAAAAAATCTAATTTTACAAAAAGTCTATCAAATCAAAAAGAACCACCAAAATTTTATTCTTATTTTTTCGAAAAAGAATAAGGGATGATGTTTTTCCTGGAATGACGTCAAAAACGAAGTCATATATTGCTTGCCATATGGTTTTTCCGTGAATCGTTTTTGATTATGACGCCATATCTACCTATGGGAAAACACATTTTTTTTCTTTTTTTAGAAAATTAAAATGTTTTTTATTTTTAATAATTAGGTATCTACGTAGGTATAAGTATAGATACTTATAGATTTTTGTTTATTTTTTTTTAATCTACCGAATGAGATAAAAAATATGGCGGCCATGCAAAAGTAAATCAAAAGTTGACTACCTATAAAGCTCTGGGATCTAGTCGGCTTTGAAAATTTTTGAAATGTCCAACAGTTAGTTTTTGATGACTTATGTAAACCTACAAAAAATAAATCATTTATTTCCATCAATAATAAAACAAGATACCTATTATGGCTAAATTAAGAAGTATGCATTGAGTTTTCAGTTTTTTTCAGTAACGATGACAGCTATATCCTAATTTTTTTCAGATTACATGCGCATAAGCATTTTAAACTCTCCCCAACTTTGTCCAATCATCAATAGTCTTGCAGTAACAATTGAAATAACCAATATACTTTGTGCATGTGTTATAGTCAAACATTATTGTAACCATAGGTACAATCAGATAGATTATTATCACCCTGTACTTATTACTCTTTGTTACACACCCTGGTATTTCACCTAAGTATAATTCTTCTATCTCGTAATGTGCATGTCTCTTAGATGTAGGTAGGTAAAGTATCTCTTATAGGTATACGTATACCTATAGCTACCCTGCTGTGTTTTAACTACTTAGGTAGGTATATGAACTTTATATTTTACGCCTCAAATGTGTAACCTGAAAGGTAGTAAACAGGGAGATAGAAAATGCTGGACAAAATAAATTAAAATACACAATGTTGCAAGATTAGTTTTAACTAGAATTTAGACAGCCGCAATATCCACCTAAATAGATCCAAAATAAAATAATTTCAGCTTTATAAACAGTACCTATACCTACCTACACCTAACTAACTGACAACAATATTATATCCCACGGGAAATACGCCGGTTATAACCGTTAAATAAATCTAAAGAAATTTGAAATGCTCCTTTCCGTGAAACATATCTCGTGAATTTTCCATGGAAATTTTATTTGAGCATTTTTAGACAATTATGACCAATTTGGCAACTCCGCTCGCTGATCCACTCGCCTGCACTCACAGGTGTCCTCCGTCAGACAGAAACAAAACACAGGACAGCCGTCTTTTACTAAGGATCTAACCGCGACTGAAAAATTACGGCACAGTCGCCTCATGCAGTGATAAACATGACAGCGAATAGTGGCCTGTGATTGGCGGATGAAAAGACGATCGGACCAGTGATTGTCGGTCGGAAGTGTGACAATCGAGCGGGCTATGAGGACTATCGCGACAGTTCTAACAGTGATTCCTCGACTCGAAATTCGACGCTGGAAAGCTGGATCTCTCATCCTTTCCCAGGGTCAATACCATGAGATCCAAGTCTGTGGCTCGAAGGATCACTTCTCAAGGTATTTAATTACCCCACGCTTTTTATTACCTTCATTGCGAAATTACCGATTAAGGAGGAAGGATTAATGTTTTTTCTGCTCTTGACTTTCTCTGTTAATTTTTCTCTCTGTGTCTACTTACCTGTTTAAACCTTGAAATTTTCGTTCAATCCCAGCAAAGGAAATATTTACTTTGGAAAATGAAAGGGGCTTTCTAGACATAATATTGTTTTTGTTTACATACCTATACGAGCATAAGCGCTGAGTTCCTATTGTTTGTGGGAAAGTGTTTTTTAATATCTACTAATTATGTATCCAATAGTTTTTCATATAGTAATGTGGAAATGAAGCCACGCCTTCTGTGAATATGAAGCATATGTTATTGGATCTTCTTTTTCCTGTCTTTTAAATTGAGTGTGTCTTCCAAGTATCATCTTTTCTTTTTCTAGCTTATATGTATATGATGAAAATATTAAACGTGGCTCTATTTTTACTGTTTACTAGATAAATACCTACCTATAAGCTTTAGATGCATTATTCATTATATTACCTATATAAATTAAATTTGAAAATTTTATTCTACTTAAGTAGGTAGGTACAATAATAATTATATAAGGAGTTATATCTAAGATATTAAAACATGCAGTATAGATAGGTACTATCCTAAATAAGTGGGTAAAGTTTTTGGAGACGATTCCTTTATTGCTCATTCTGCATGAGAAAAAAGTTCCAATTAAAACGAGTTCGTAAATGCACCGTTTTTGAGATAGGTATGTACAGGCGGGTGTAAAAAAATATTTTTTTTTCAGTTTTTTTGTGTTTTTGATATCTCGGGAACTGTTTGAGATACCTACAGAAGTCGAATTTTGGTACAAGCCATATCATTGATATCAGCTATTTCTTTTTATTACCAAGTCATTTTTTTTTCATGTGTCATTAGCTGAGATTTTAGGCTTGAGCGAAATCTCTATATGCCTTCCGAATTTCCGACTTACCATACTTATTAAAGGGAACAAAAAGTAGGCGAATAAAACAAAAATATAGGCGGGCATGGGTAGGTTGGTACTTTATTGACTTTTTTCATTGAATATATTATAGAATTCATTGTACTTATTAAGAAATAAGTCAGTATGCAATCCTGTCAAGCAAAAAAACTAGGGGAGTAATTAAAAAAAACAAAAAACAAGTAGGGGATGCTTCTTGGGGGTTGAAGAGCTTATAGGTGCATGTATTTTAAGGATGCAGCTGCGAAACCACAGAGGTATTATTTAAGATTTCCCAAATTTCAAATACTTCTGTTTTGAAATAACGCGATAGTACGTCCAAAAAAATTCAAAATTTTTTTTTAAACATACCTACCCTTTAAGATGCACCGTTTTTGAGATATTCAGGGTGCTTAAGTTGAAAAAATTAATTCGTTTTTTGCGGATAACTTGGGAACCGCTTGTCGCACGGATACCAGCTTTTGTACAAATAGGAACCTTAAAAAAGTAATAATTTCTAATGCCAAATGATTGGCTTTGCATAAAGCAGTGGCGGAGATTTTGGGGTTGACAAGGTTTTTTCGCCCCTATTTTCTACGCCACTGGGAAGATAGCTGCTTTGGAAACATTTTATAAAATTTTAGAGTTTTTTATGCAAAAAATTATTCTTTGTAATTTTTTGTGAAACTAACCATTTTGGAAAAAAAGGGCATTTTATGATCAAAAAATTAAACTCAAAGACACAAAATTTTAATGAATTGGAAAACCATTGACACCATAACGAAAGATAAATTGAATTTTAATGATTGTTGTTAACAAGATTCAATTTAACAAAACTCTAAGTACCTATTAACAATTTTACAATTTTTAACATTGTTTAGTGGTTATAATTTGTTTTCAAAAGATGTTCGAAATGTCCGCCTTGTGCATTGATGCAAGCGCGCAGTCTTTTTATAAAATTTGTTCTAGTTTTTTGAAAAACTTGGGGAGAGTTTCGAATTGTCCCAAATGCTTCCGTTATGTATATACCTATACCTATATGTATAGCGCATGATATAGTCTTGAACGTCTTAAAAATCTTGAACATTGAAGAAAAGTAGCTGACCTTAGCCTTTTTTGCAAATATTTTTATGAGAAATGTTTAAAAGATTTTTATCCTGTTTGATCCCATCTACAACAAGGCCCGGCAGAAATACACGTCGAGCCGCAACGATTCATATCACTATCAGGTTCAGCTTGTTACATCTCGCACTACCTTATTTCAGACTTTTTTCATGAATTGAACCACATCACTTTGGAATAGAAAGTGATGAATCAACTAGGAACGATTCAAAGCCATCATATCAACGGGTATCGATATCTTCACTTATGCACCACTTGCAAAGCGTCATAGGATTCCCCTGCATTTTCATGTACTTTCAATAAAAAAATTGTAGCAAAACGAAGCCACCATATGAGAAAATTTCTCAAGGACTTTTTTTGTAGACATAATTACCTAGGGCGATCCATACCTATAATAATATAAAGTCAAGCAAAAGGTCAGATCACGGTTCGGTCGCGATAAAAAAAATCTTACAAGGGTTTTAGATGTACATCTGACCGTTCCTCATATGTAGGTATAATATGAATAATTTTGCTTTTGATCTAATTTGATCTAATCGTGACCGTGTCGTAACCTGACTGTTGCTTGACTTACAGTTGGACGGAAACGGCCTTAAATTCACTATAAAAAAGTATGTGAGGCCATAATAGTTAATGGTTTATAGTTTATGGTTTGTCGAATAATTTTCATCGAAGTTTTACATCATTCATGACCTTTAGGATTTTTTCTTGATGATTTAATAATTGTCTACAACAAAGATTCTGCGGGTAGGTACCTATTCAAATTTCCTGCGGTGGCTTCATTTTGTCACAAATACCTAAGACGTTTATGCGGGAAATTCAGATTTTTCGTAGTTTTGCAAATTATTTTTTAAAATAAATTATAAATGCCACAAATCTGAACTCCACAAAATGGAGTGTGCATGCATTATTCGGATGCTGTTTTGCGCTGATTTCATTAAGCTTCAATTGCTTTGTTTATTTAACTAACTATATAATTATAAAATTATTGTACTAATAAATAATTTTGAATATTTAATATAAGTAACTCATTTACAAGACTATATGCGTATAGGTACCGTGTACCTAATATGTTGTGTCAACCCCGCTTCGTGTAAAAAATTGTAAACGTGCAAAATCTATTATTAGGAATACGCTACGTTTAAATTCCGAGCTTTCATGCTGCTCTGTTCCTCCTCATCTAAATTAATAAGCTGTATTTAGTCTACAATATATCCTTAATTGCACATACCTGCCAAGTTTAAGAATAATATTACGGTTCGTCCATTATCTGGAGATCCTTAAAAATAATTATAACCACGGCGCAGATTGGCGTAGATTGCAAATAATTATACTACCTAATGGTATAACAGAGGCAACCACTTTCTTTACAAGAATTGGATATCTTGAATAAATTTACATTTATGATGCTTTTGTTCATTTTACAACTTGAAAGAAATCTCAGAATGTGATAATTAACTATTTATATTTTGATTTTAAGCATTTATTTTGTTACTTGTGTTGTATGTAATTTTAATTTCAAATTCTTACCAATTCATTACATATTAGGTATGTCAGCATTTTTTTAAGTAGGTATTTTGGAATCTCTTATATCTTGCGTCTTAGATCTGTTGATTACATCCCGCACAGTTGCGTTTTTTATTGTCTAGCTCTAGCAGATAGCTTACAGTACAATGTACCATTCAAATACTATAAAGTGAAAAAATGCATCAGCCAGTGAACCCTACATCAGAGGTAAACGCATTAACAAATAACGTAAAGTTATCTGTAAATATTAAAATATACTAGGTAGGTATACAGAGGGCTATTCTAAATGGGTGCAAAAAAATTTAAGAGGTGATTCCTTGGCTCCAAGGAAAAAAGTTACTATCAATGTGTGTCCGAAAATGCACCGATTTTTAAATTTTTCAAAAAAAGATTATTTTTAGATTGTTTTTTTGAAGATATCATGGGAAAGCGTCGTTTGAGATAGAGAACATATATGTTTCATCATTGATATTAGCTATAAGTACCTTTTTAATATCAATTCAGTTTTTTTTTGTGCTATTTTAGGATTTTTTTTGCTCTTCAATTTCCGACACATGTTTGGAAGCATCCAAATTCCGACCGAAGCGAGTTTTATATCGTAAATGGCCGTTTTTCTCGTAAACGATTCACCTTAGCAAGTATGACTATATGACTATATGAGCACCTTTTTTATGTACCTATACCTATACAGGGTGTCCCAGCTTATTCGAAGCGGTCTCTGTAGGTCAAACGAATTATTTTTTCCAAAAACTTTTTGCAAATTCAAGTACAGGATCACAATGGCCATAATTTAAAATTATTTTGGAGTATACAGAGTGTCCCATATGACAGTGGCATATCAAAGTTATGTTTTTTTAAATGGAATGCTCCTATGTTATTGCATTTTTAGATTGTCTGAGAAGAGAAAATAGGATTGGCTTTTACAGTTGGTGTTTAAATTCAGAAGTTTTTGAGTTATAAACAAGTGAAAATCGTCATTTTTCAAGTTCAAGGCCCTGTACAATGAAAACGGTTCAAGATAGAGAAAAACGGCTTACATGTCCCTATTTTAACTTTTTATGTACTATCCTATGGTATAGAAAAATTTTTACTTTCTTTGATTTTTTTATTTGGCGACGCGTGGAGAAATCTCAGAATTTTTCAAATTTTTTATCACCCTGTATAAACATTTTATCTACATGGTAGGATAGTACATGAAAAAGTAAAATAGGGACATGTAAGCCGTTTTTCTCTATCTTCAGCCGTTTTCATTGTACAGGGCTTTGAACTTGAAAAATGACGATTTTCACTTGTTTATAACTCAAAAACTTCTGAATTTAAACACCAACTGTAAAAGCCAATCCTATTTTCTCTTCTCAGACAATCTAAAAATGCAATAACATAGGAGCATTCCATTTAAAAAAACATAACTTTGATATGCCACTGTCATATGGGACACTCTGTATACTCCAAAATAATTTTAAATTATGGCCATTGTGATTCTGTACTTGAATTATCAAAAAGTTTTTTGAAAAAGTCCATCGTTTGGCCTACAAAGACCGCTTCGAATAAGCTGGGACACCCTGTATAGAACATATTGACGGTTTGAAATTCGCTTTTAAAAAATGTCACTTCGCCCACTGTCGTAGAAATTGAGGACAAAAACCTCGCGCAATCCTAAATTCTTCGCCAATGTCACATGAAAAAAAATGAATTGATATTAAAAAGTTAACTAATATCAACGGTAAGATATGTACAAAAGTTGAGCTCTGTATAGCTCAAACGGTTCCTGAGATATTATCAAAAATCTGTAAAAAGTTTTTCTTTGACGCCCTGTTATTATAGGTACCTCAAAAACGCTGCATTTGCGTATACTTGGGTATAGGTAGGTACGTTAATATAAACTGTGTTCCTTAGGTACAGAATGAGCCAAGGAATCACCCCCTAAAATGTCTCGCACTTATTTTTAGGATAACCCCGTAATATACCTACCGCTAGGTCTTAAAAAATTAATTTGACTCCATTATTGAATAATTTTTATCAAATAAGTGCCCAATTTGAAAGATGTAAATTATATTGGGGTTAAAGACCTAATCAAAAAGCTAGATTTAACCCTATAGGTAGGTATAATTATGTATTCCTTGTTAGAAGTACCCCTATAACTAGATAAAGTTATTATTTAAGATATGAGTATTAGATATAATAGGGGTTCAGCGGTATAATGTAAATTTATAGCGATTTTACCCTAAGCTTATACCTACCTAGTGAAAGTTGTAGGTATAATAGGTGAGTCAAATTTCACACAACAGATAGCCATAAATATAAATAATAATCATTCTCTTATAGAGTATCTCAACACTACAGTGTCAAGATTATACAGGGTGCACTGAAAAAAAATTCGTTCATTATATCAATGAACGACAAGTATTAACTCATATTTCATTAAAACAATGAATTTCTTCATAGATGCAATGAAATGGTGTTCATAGATTAATAACGTCGTTCATGTATATTATGAATTCATATTCATCGATATAATGAATCAGAAATATCCGAAAATGAATGTAAAATGTTCGTTGTTACAAATAAGTCTTCATTAAAATGAGGAACCGTTTCATTGATTTCATGAATTATTTACATAGTTTGACTTCTTCAATTTTAATGAACAGTATTCATTGTATTAATGTACCACTAATGTGTTTATGAAGTGAACATTGTATACATGTACAATAATCATTAACTAGATGAACAATGTTACATTATATTAATGTATGACTTCATTAATATAAGGAATAGAAAATCAAGAGCGAATTGTACATTGTATTGATGTATTAGTTTCATCAAATTGATGAAAAGAAAAGTGCATGAGCCTGTCTTCCCGCGTCTTGTCACAAACGGCCTAGGTACTACGTCGCAGAATCGCAAACGCATTTTCATTTTCATTTCAGTAGCATGGCAGGAAACAAGCAAGCACCCATCAGAATTCAGTTTACTATTAGTAGTGTATTGCCTATATTAAAAGTTATGTGAGTCGAGTTACCACCTTCATATATACCTATAGGTAAGTGCACAACTATATATAAAATTATGTTTCGATTATTTTGCATCGGTATGTATACCTTACAAATAAATGTTTTTTTGATTTTTAGTTTATCCATCGTCGAATGCTATACTTATATGCGCAATTCAACAGTACGTGGAAAGCATGTTGCCAATTCCGACTGCAGTTCATTAACTCCAACGACATAGCCCAAATAATGGACAAATGGCCATTTTATAAAATGCCTTCTGGATATCGACTGGTAAATTTGCTTATATCCTTAAAAATCTGTTCTGTTTCTCAAGCTATGTTTTCTAGATTGACATGGATTTTAAGGCTTTCAAAAAAGAGGACGGTTCGTTGACTAAATGGGAGCAGACGCACGAGAAAATCCTTTGTTTTTTAAAGAACGACAACCACATCAAAGATCGCAATGTTGGTAGACGAACTAATTGGTAGCGCGACATCAGTGACCCAGAGTAAGCATCTTAAAAATTTTGATTTTGGTTGATTATTTTTTTTTCAGGAATTATTAATGCACTCATTAATACCTATATTATACATTGAAAGACGTACACACATCACACATAAATATATAGAATATATATCCATAGTACCTATCTAAATATGTAATTTTTTTTGATAGATGGTCGTGATGCTGCGTTATTTTGGGCCCTTCACGGATACCTGGTACCCACTAACAAAGTCGTAAGAAAAGATATTATATCCGGAAATAAAACCACTACAAAATTCATTATAAAAGACTCTCAGGAATCAGCATTCTTGATTTGGAAAAATCAGCAGGAAATCGAAGGCAGAATCAATCATCTAAAAAACACAAGAATTCAAATTCAACCTTCTATTTACTGTGCTGGAAAAGATATTTTATCAATAGAAGAAATATTCCTTAATTTTGACGACATCAGATATAAGTTTTCAAATGTTTTACGAGCCCTGGTTGTCTGTTTTAAAATTATATATTTATTTGATTTAGAATTTTCCAGTGAATCAACAATGTTTTATTCTTTTATAGAGACATTTTTTTTTAAATTGTCATCAAAAAATATAAATCGTAAAGTTCTATTTTATGTGAATATTTAAAACAAATTTCAACAGAATAAAAAAATAACTCTTAAATATCATTGTTTTATTAGGTACCTATATTACCCTTTTTACCAAACTCAAAAATTAATTTTCCTCCAAAAGATTATTGATTAGATTACTAAGGATTATTATTAGTATGATTTTGTATACATTGAATAAATGAAAACTGTTCCTTGAAACAATGAATAACGAACATTATATAAATGTTATTTGTTCCTTATAACAATGAAAGCGTTCATTAAATTGATGTTTTAAGTTTATTGAAATAATGAAAGTATTCCTCAATGCAATAAAGTGAATACATGGTATCCATAAAGTTATTCCTAAAGTTAATGAACAGGGTTCATCGATATGATGAGATTAGATTCCTACCTTAAATGAACCACTTTTCTTTGTATTGATGAACTAGTTCATCGGTTCAAAATTAATGTACTCGTTCATTAATTCAATGAACTTTTTCATTGTATATATGTCAACTTTTGGTTCAGTGTGGTCCAACTTAAAACGTCAGGACTTTACCAAACGATAGATAACGTTAAAATAATGCCAGTTTCTCTAATACACTTATAGCCGGGACAGCTTTCTTTTCAAGATACAGGGCGTTGAAGTTTTGGGGAAAAAAAATTGTTTTGTGAATATTGTCAAAACGGCTGCTTTAAAAAAATTGAAATTTGGCACGCAGCATGAGCTAGTATCTTTCATGATTTACGGCTTATGGTGATAAATTGCGAAAACCAGCGGCGGAGATATGGGTGTGCCATCGCCTCTTTTCAAAAAAAAAATTGACGCCACTGACTATATGGCAAATTTAATAATACTATTCAATGCTGCGTGCCAAATTTCAATTTTTTTAAAGCAGCCGTTTTGACAATATTCGCAAAACATTATTTTTTTCCCAAAACTTCCACGCCCTGTATCTTGAAAAGGAAGCTTTCCCGGCTATAAGTGTATTAGAGAAACTGGCATTATTTTAACGTTATCTATCGTTTGGTAAAGTCCTGACGTTTTAAGTTGGACCACTCTGTATAATAACACCTAAGCTCTTTATAGATACATAGAACATAAGCAAATAGGTACAATGAGAATTAATATTTTATACAGAAGTTTAAAACTAAAATACACATAGAAATTACCTAACAGGTATACCGGGTGTCCCAGTAGTAGTGTCCACCCCCTAAATAGAGCTTAATTTAAAGATAAAATATTGAAACTTTGAGGATTTGTGTAGGTACCTACTTGACATACCTAGGATCACGGAATGGCATAATCAGTTTAATTAAAAAAAAAAATTAGCTCGGGCGCCAGCGACAAAAAACGCAGATTTTTTAAAGATATCTCGGGAACTATTTGAGAAGATGATGCTGCTTTGAAAGTGACGAAACATGTGCAACATCGTTAATATCAACCAATATAGAGGGTGCTTTAAACTTTTGAAAATAATAACCAACAACACACTATATGAGCAGGTGTTGTGGCATTTCAAAAGTCAAAACAAAAAATGTTTACTTCATTTTTGTTTTCGAGCTATTGAAACTTTTTTTTTTAATTATGGCAACACAGCATTGAAGTTTCAGGTAAGAGAATGTAGCCTGCAATCTCTTTCTGATATTACGATTCTATGTCAAAATTTAGCTGCCTTTAAAATTTGAAACTGATGTTATTACCTACCTACATCATTATGAAATGTCAAATTCTGCAATAAATATTAGAAATGATTTTTTTTTAGAGTAAACCTACCTGTAATTTCTTGCATGCTATTAATACTTTTAGAAAATGGAGTTTGTTTGTAACGAAATCCAATTTGCTGTGATGGGCAGTTTTTACTCAACTTCAAAATCAATCATCACTTTAGTACGACCCATCTTTCCAAATATTGCGGATAATTCTATTTTGTTCTTCGAGCTTCGATGTTGTAACAGACTTCAGGTAGCCCTCAAAGTAATTTTATCTCATACAGGATGCACCATTTATATCCTTCTCTATATTGCTGTCTCCTGAACGCTAAGAGATACAGGGTCAGTTAAATTAGAGAAAAAATGCGCAGTTTTGTGGCCATCTCGCGAATTCATCAAATCAAACAAGATATCTGTGACTGTTCCTGAAGTATCCTGAGAAAACAAAAAAATCGAGATTTCTTATTTTTGTCATATCTTGCTTATTATTGGAAGTTAATAAATAATATTTTGTAGGCTTACATAAGCCATTAAGAGCTGTCCATCTGACATTTCCAAAATTTTCAAGGCCGACTAGATCCAAGAGTTTTCACAGTCAACTTTCGTTTTTCTTATGGACGCCATATTATTTTTTAGGTATGTCGTTCGATATGTAAAAAAAAATAATGGACGCAAAAAGCAATAAATGTTTTTAAAATTTTTATTCTTCTTTTTTCACAGAAACACCTAAAAAAATCGTTGAAATACGTCAACATTGTTAAAATACGCCGAAATAGTGCTTGTCTTATGGCTTTTTAATTTATCTATGAAATTCGGTCTAAAAAGTTGTAGGTACCTATTTTTTGTAAAAAAAAGAAGAATAAAAATCTTTTAAATTTATTTTTTGAAGTTTAATAATTTTTTGTTTTTATTACTTTTTATAGGTACCGAACAACATAAAAAAACAATATGGCGGCCATAAGAAAAACGAAAGTTGACTATGAAAACTCCGGGATCTAGTCGGCTTTGAAAATTTTTGGAACGCCACATAGGTAGCTCTTGCCGACTAATGGAAGCCCACAAAAAATTATTTATTTATCTCCAATAATAAAAAAGATATGGCAAAAATTAGAAATCTCGATTTTTCATTTTTTTTTAGGATATTTCAGGAACGGTCACAGATATCTTGCATGTTTTGACTGATTCCAAATGGCCACAAAATTGCGCATCTTTTGTCGAGTTTAACCGACCCTGTATCTGTTAGCGTTAGGAGATAGCAATATATAGAGAAGTATATATGGTGCACCCTGTATACTTACAGGCTGACCGATTTTCTAATTGATGGTTGGAGGAGATAAATAAATTTTGCGAGTACGATAAGCACACCTTCGTCAATGTAGGTTATAAGGTATACACTGCACGGATCAAAATAAGGCCAACTTTTTTATTTAAAATAGGACACTGCATATTAGTAAATTTTACGATTGTCTGAGAAAATTCACTAATTCAGACCGTTGGCAGATTTTTGCCACGCACTCTGTATACCTAACCTGAGTTTTTATAATAATATATAGGTACTGAGAACTTACATACTAAGAAAAACATCTTATCAGGTGATGTAAGCAAAGATGTGATTATTCAAACTCGCAAATTATGTATGTACTTTCCTAATAAATAAATATTACTCATATGTAGGTATAGATAGGTAAAGATTGCTTCTATTATTTATTAAATTTAATTTTTATCACCCTGTATTATGTGAGTTTTATCCTTGAGTCAAGTACATTACAGACGATAATGAATTAAATTTCAAGTACATCACATCTGATTATCAGCGGCATCAAGTACGCTATTATGTACACCATCAGACTGCACAGCTGCTGTAGACAATAAATATTTCATGATGTACAAGAGGATAAAAGATTCTAAAACAAAGATTAGAGTTGTACGTTAATCGAATATAAAAGCAGTGCAGATTACTATTACAAAAGTGCCCTATATGTAATCGGTTCAAATACATTTTAAAGGCATCTAACAATTGATTTATTAGATTCATTATGACTTGTAAACTGCTTCTTTATTATTCAAGAATTTTTAAGAGCTTGTTTCGTTCAATGATTTTTTCGTTTGAACTTGCAAGAGATGTGGTTCTGCATTTATCTTAGAAATCGTATTAATATCGATGGCAATTGAGACTAACGCAAGGAAAAATAAAACCTCTTTGAAAAAAAAACTATTAACTAAGTTACGTGTGCTATACTTGGGTAGATTCAGCAATTAATTTTAACCATTTGATTTACATAGGTATCTGAAAGTTACTTCAAGAAAAAGTAAATTTGAAAATCAGGAAAATTAGTCCTTAGAAAATAGAAAATTAGTAGTAAAGATTATTGTATCTTCAAGCGTTCAGCCGCGCCTAATCTTCCTTAATCTTCAATCATTTTCTTTTTTATTTTTATTTCAAAAGTTATTTTTTGTTTAAACAATGTACCGGGTGGGCATTTAAGAATGAACCAGCGGCCATATCTGGGGAAATATTGATCCTACAGTTTCAAAATGAAAATTTTCCTGACATAAGTGACTATGCGAAATGCAATGAAAATATTTTCAAGATGGTCGCACTTCCGGAAATACCGGAAGTTGACACCTACTTCGTTATTTTAACGGGGACACCCTGTAAAACTATTAATTATATTTTTTAAATGTCTGAAGAAATCGAATATAGGTGGTTTTCACCATTGGAATTTAGATTGAGCGGTTTATGAGTTATAAACAAGTGAAAATCGCAATTTTCCAACTTCAAAGCAGTGTAGAACTAGAACGGCTCAATATATCTAAAAATGGCTTACATGTCCCTATCTTAACTTTTTACAAGGTATCATACCATGTGGTTTGAAGTTTTATACAGGGTGATGAAAATTACCAGATTTTTCATCACCCTGTAGAAAAATCTAAACTACATAATATAATAATACCTTGTAAAAAGTTAAGATAGGGACATGTAAGCCGTTTTTAGATATATTGAGCTGTTCTAGTTCTACACTACTTTGAAGTTGGAAAATTGCGATTTTCACTTGTTTATAACTCATAAACCGCTCAATCTAAATTCCTGTGGTGATAACCACCTGTATTCGATTTCTTCAGACATTTAAAAAATATAATATTTTACTGGGTGTCCCCGTTAAAATAACGAAGTAGGTGTCAACTTCCGGTATTTCCGGAAGTGCGACCATCTTGAAAATATTTTCATTGCATTTCGCATAGTCACTTATGTCAGAAAAATTTTCATTTTGAAACTGTAGGATCAATATTTCCCAAGATATGGCCGCTGTTCATTCTTAAATGCCCACCCGGTACCTATACCTACTGTCTGATTTTTATAGGAAGGCGAAGGCTGGGCGTGAACTACGCATCTTGCGAGCTTTGCTCACCGCCACTAAGAATTTACACGTTCGATTAACGGCGGAGATATTGTTATCAGCCTTATCTGGTTGGTTGTTTTTCGAAAGAATTTATTCTCCTTCCTATAGTAACAGGACTATAGTTTGTTATTTTTAAGTTTTACCATATCTTTTTTTTTTGTTAATTTTCCATAACAAATCAAAGCTGTTGCAATAATTCTTATAGGTAGAAAGCTATATAGGTATGTGTTAACTGTGTTTTCTCTTTAATTTAATTTTTATTTTTATTACATAAAATTCATTACTTTTTCTCTAACTTTTTTTTACAATTATTATTATTGTCATGACAACATAATTATTTTTTGTCAGCATAGGTCACTAAAATAATCAAATGTAGGTATATAGTAAT
The DNA here is from genome assembly GCA_910589415.1 of Malachius bipustulatus. Taxonomy (NCBI): domain Eukaryota; kingdom Metazoa; phylum Arthropoda; class Insecta; order Coleoptera; family Melyridae; genus Malachius; species Malachius bipustulatus. The sequence continues at coordinate 42,944,747 of OU342636.1, forward strand.
AGGTGTCCCTAAAAGGGGATGCTACAACTGTTCCAAAATCATAATCGCTAAAAAGAAATACCAAAACACTGATTATATAGGGCCATAATTGGATAAAATATAAATATGATACAGTGCCCGCCAAAAAGCTCTATCTTTTCGGAAAAATTATTTTCGTCAAAAGTTTGTGCTTTTCAAAAGATTAAGTTTGAGCCAACTAGAAACTAAAATTGGGAAAAATTCGTTAGATATTCACCCAATGTAATGTCAGTTATGAAAGAAATTATATTTTTCCATACAGGTGGCCAAAAAGTGGCAACTTTTGAAATTTCAACTTTATGATAATTTTTCTCAGCGTGATAATTTTGAATTTCAATCCGAAGAGGGTAGATCTCATAAATTCTTTAGCAAACTTGATATAAGTAGTTGTAACTGAAAATGCATCATAAAATGCATGCAAATTTAATGACAAGACAATTTTTTTGAAATTGAAAAATTTAATGCAGTTCATTGAGCAAGTTCTTTACTTGTGACATTAACCAAATTTTTACCTAATTTTTAAAAGCAATTAAATATTTTTTTATAAAATAAATTTTGTCTGCTTACTTGTGCTTTTCACATAGCCACCTTAATACGCGCACATATTTATATAAAACTGACAAGAGCAAAAAGCACCTTATTCTTTCACAGATCTTCAATGTCTTATTTGTAAAGAAGGAAATAGTAGATTTTAACGGGATGCGAGTTCAGCTTCAACCATTGATAGAGAGACAGGATGTTCCTTTCAAGCAGTCCCCAACAGACAAGTAAATGAATACCGAGTCGTATGAAAAATAATACGATCCTCCTCAAATAATGGATGATTAAATGAAAGGCCAGACGCGTATCTTCAACATCAGAATAAGGATACAGGAAATGCGCAAACTGTGAAAAACGGGCGGGATACTTCACATGTTGGCCTCTTTATAGAACGATTTGTATTATGCATTCATTATTCTTTGTTCGCTTTTGTTTTATAATATTGTCTTCATTTAGTACTTAGTACTACTCTAAAATTCATACACTGTAGGTATATATATGTGCTACACTTGCAATAATAATTAAATTTACAAGCCGCAAATTCGTTACTAAAGAATACATTGTTGTAAACAAAAAGGTAGGTAGAAATCTTCTTGTTGTTTATTCGACAAGTCTTCAATGATGATGACTGAATGCTATAGGTACTTTTGTATGAAGCTTTGATGAAACATTGTAGGTACTAAAAATATTATGAGTGACGTAAATGTTGATCATAAAATCGACTCACCCACATTTAAAGATCTTTTTTTTCCATCCAATCAACTCAAAAGGCCCAAAAGGAAGTGTATAGGGTGCGTGAGCAGGTTAGCTATTCCTTCAGAAAATTATACACTTCAGGGTGCTTAGGGTGTGACATACCAACAGTCCTGACGTATATATAAATGGCAAGCCAGGGGGAGGGGGAGGGGGAATTGAGAGACAAAATGTCTCAATTTTTGGGTTTCCGCTTACCTATATCTCGAAAACGGTGCATCGCTACGGAAAATTTTCTGGTAATAAATATAAAAGCTTATAAAATGATCTAAAGCTTTTATTTTTTAAAGGCTTTTTCGAGTTCTTAACCGTTTCCTAGAAAATTTTCTTCCATTTTGTAATAACTTTATCAATTTTTGCGCATAAGCTTTGAAAAATTGGTATTTGACGATGCCATTATAGTTAGGGCCGCGGTGACAAAAGTGCCTTGCAACTCCCAAACGGATGAGAAGCACGGTTTTGTATAGTTCGAGTGTCGTTCTCGAAATCCGTGTTGTCGAGTAGGGGTCTGGCGTTCGGCGTTGGGCGGCTATAGTATTTTTTCCGAATTTTGCCCAGCGGTTCCAAAAATTATTTCCCAAACGGATGAAAATTACTGGAGGGCATCTACGCAAACAACCCCCAATTACCGGAAAAATATTTTCATCCGATTTGATATTTGCAAAGAGCTCTTCCAGAAGCTCTAAAAAAAATTGAAAAAAGGGGGGGAAAAAATTTCCTCATTTGAACTTGAAATTTGGCAGTGAGATATAGTTCGTGTCTGAGAATATGTAAAAAAATTCTTTTTGCTCTATGTATCGCGATCGCTTTGTAACAATTTTCCAAAATTTAAATGGGCCAAATTTGATAAAGTAATTCCAAATTGAGTCTGGGTCAATTTAATTGTACTGCAGGCTACGGCAAGGATCAAATCGGATGAAAATATTTTTCCGGTAATTGGGGGTTTGCGTAGATGCCCTCCAGTAATTTTCATCCGTTTGGGAAATAATTTTTGTAACCGCTGGGCATAATTCGTAAAAAATACTACAGCCGCCCAACGCCGAACGCCAGACCCCTACTCGACAACACGGATTTCGAGAACGACACTCGAACTATACAAAACCGTGCTTCTCATCCGTTTGGGAGTTGCAAGGCACTTTTGTCACCGCGGCCCTAACTATTACCTACATGGAGCGTTTTTTTTTATATATATTTTCAATCACGAACTTGACATTCCTGTCAGTTATCAAGTTCAGATTCGCAATTTTTTTAGGTAATTTTTTGGTTTTTAATTCTCCTGGTAGATTCTTGCAAAAGCTGCAAAGGGCAGATTTAAGAAAATATTTTTCCCTCAATTGGGTGTTGCCTAGATGTTCCCCAGTAAAGTTTCTTCCATGTGGTAGATATATCTACCATTTTATTATTAAATGGTAAACAATAATTCTCTCTTTTATGAGATTCTACATATCCAATTTAGCAGTATATAGGTGTATAAGAACAATCGTCATAAATATGTTATGTCCATTCAATACTTACGAGTCTTATCTTCAGTAAAATGACAGGTTCTCCTTGCAATATCTATAATCACTGTCAATAAAATTTCCCAGAATGCAGCCTCCATAAAATTTTAATGGTAATAACAGTGATACATGGGAGATAAGAAAATAATGATTATGAAAAGTGCATATGGTATTCATAACGAAATGCACATTTATTTATTATTATCCGTGATAGTTCCGAACAAATAGTCTGACTTTAGTTTTATGTGAATCTTACTTCGCGCTCTTATCAAAAAGTACTGAAAACAATTAGCAATTCTGAATGATCTGTTTTCGTTATTGCGCAAAAACAATACGTTGAAATGATACCGTAGAGCAATATAACACATGTGTATTGATATTTTGTCATTCGTTGCACATTAAAATAAGAAACATTTGTTTGCCATATAAGCACTGCATCATTAAATGCAGGATTCAATCAATCTGGCGTCGTGATTAATCACGTATTGTTACTGGTTTAGAGTTTAAACTTACCTAGAATAATCGTAATTTAGTCATAGCAAGATGGGAAAAAAACTACCAGGATGGGAGGAGCTTTTTTCGAACTTTATGCTAGGATAAAAAAATATTTGTTTCTATTAATAATCTAGTGGCATGGGTAGGAAGAAGGTAAAAATGGGTAACTAAATTTACCAGACTAGACAGATATACCTACTAATAACCTTTAAACCATCCAAAATTTTAGACAACAAATAATTAAAATGGTTGAGCTCTTAGAAATTTTTTACACATGTTTAATTCTCCAAAATTTTCGATTTCACATTTCAAAAACGCCCGTGATCCCGTGAATTAAATCTTTAAAGCTTTAAGCACAAAATTTCAAATCTTTGTAAAACCTATACGGAGGATTGTGGCTTTTTCTTAAAAGCTTTCTAAAAAAGCGTTGTTTGTACAGAGCGTTCCTTGAAATTTTGAAAAAAAGTTCTTATCACACCAGTTCAGGTCGTAGTTTTCAATCAAGGGAACTGAAATTTTTGTAATAGTCTGGAGGGACCTGTCTGGTATGAAATTTGAGAAGAACTTAGTATCGGTCACGTCGTTTCAAAATGACGGCCATTTGAACGTTTGTAAAATCTGCTATTTTTTTGAACCTGATGTATGCAAAGCTGAACATAATTTTTCAATAAAATAAAAGAATTATCAAGTTATACACTTGCGCCAAAAAATTGCGTTTTAGTCATTATTAGTTTACCAGTGGCGTAGGTAGAAAATGGGTCAATATTGCTCATATTTTATATCACTTTAGGGCACGTTTTTAAAGGAATTGAGCTGAATTTTTTTGATAAACAACTAAGTACACTAATATGATATATGGCCTTGAAAATTTTCAACAACCCAATTTGCAAAATGGCGAAAATATTCATAATTCAATCAAAGCATAAAAATTCACTTTACATAATTATGCGATTGATGCGCAAGAAGTTTGTTTAATGATTTTATTCGAGAATCTGAATTTTTAAGATTTTTTTTTCAAGATCATCAACACAGGGTGTTCGTAAATGAATGGGGCATAGCTTTGCAGCTTTGTGACCTCAAATAAAACCGATTAAACGAAACATATCTCAGTACAAAAGTGCTTCCTTAAGATGTTCTGGCACCTTGAAGAAAGAAGACAATTTGAAATTTACCACTGTGTACAACTCAGTAATCAAAACTTCATAAGAACAAGGTTAAAATTGACATACATCAATTATAAAAAGTGTAATTTTTTGCAAAAAAACCTCTAAAAATCAAGAATATAATTTTGGAATTTTTTTGAAGCTGATTTTTGGGTTCTCTATTTTTTATTTTAGACCAAATGACATATGAAAAGCCATATCTCATCCAGCTATAAGGAAAACAAAAGTTGCCTCAAGAAACCCTCAGATCTAGTTGCCTTTGAATATTTTTTAAATGCATGTGAAAGAATAGCTAATTAATTAATTAATTGTGAACCTTTTAGTGTATTTTTTAATAAAAAAATACACTATTGAGGACGACATCACTTTTCGAAAATCACCCAAACTCATCAAATGTCCACCGATCATGACCCCCAGATCACGAAAAAGTGGTTTTCCAAAATTCACCTGTATATTTCTCCAAAAACGCGAAATTTCGATTTACAAAACGCTCCTGTAGCTTTATCTTTGAAGATTAGTGAAAGAAATTTTGGATCCTTATAAAACTTTGGAATGATGTTAGATTTTCGTTGAAAAAATTTCCAAAAGTCGATACACTTCTACAGGGTGTCCCTTCAAAATTCCAGAAATCCGGTTCTTGTGGTATCATTTCAGGTCGCAGTTTTCAATCTAGGAGGCTGAAATTTTTGTGGGAGTAAGATATCCACAAGGAGTGGTCTGGTATTGCACTTGAGAAAAATCGGCCAAGCCGTTTCAAAATGGCAGCCATGTGAATTTTTTGAAAATTTTTTTTTTTTTGAGTCCCTGTATGAGCAAGATGGCAATAAAACTTTAAAATAAAATTAACAAGATTGGAAGAAAACTATTTGAAATTTGAATTAAAGCAATAAAATTGGCATTATTTATATTAATAAGCCAGTGGCGTGGGTAGGAAAAGCGTGAAAATGTCTAAATTTCTATAACCGTTTATGAGTTCATTTTTAAAGAAATTGAACTGAAATTTTCACAGTAGGCAAGTACACTAATATCCTTTAACCCTTAAAAGTTTCAAGAAGTAAATAAGAAAAATGGCGGAGATACTAATATTTTTTTCATATGATGTTTATTTCTCTAAAATTTTAAAACCGCTGCTGTAGCTTCATATTTAAGGATTAGTCAACGAAATTTTTTTGCCCTTGTGAAACTTCGAAATGACATTTGATTTTCGTAAAAAATTTTTCCTAAGGCTGCGTTATTTCTACAGGGTGTCCCTCCAAATTAAAAACAAAAACCGTCTATGAGGCACGGCTTCTGGTCGCAGTTTTCAATCTAGGGGGCTGAAATTTTTTTTACGAGTAAGATAGCCGCAAGAAGTCGTCTGGTACTGTATTTGAGTAAAATCGAACCGTTTAAAAATGGCGGCCTTTTCAATTTTAGAAAAAATTGCCAGATTTTGAACCCCTATACCTACCTACCTATAAGCAAGTTAGAAAAACAAATTTAAGCCAAATTAACACGATTGGAAGAAAATTATTTTAAATTTGAGTTAATGCAGTAAAATTAGCATATTTTTCATTAATAAGCCAGTGGCGTGGTTAGGAAAAGGGTAAAAATGGCTAAATTTCTATAACCGTTTATGAGCCTTTTTTGAAGGAATTGAGCTGAAGTTTTTCCAGTAGACAACTATACGAATAACCCCCAACTCTGAAAAATTTCAAGAAGCAAATAAGAAAAATGGCGGAAATATTCGAATATTTTTACATGATGTTTATTCCTCTAAAATAATTTCAAATTTTCGGTTTTCAAAATTCCCCTTTCACTTTTTGCAAATTTATTAAAGGTAGTGTAAAGGATAGTATTTTTTAAGTAAAGTTAGCCAGTGGCGGACACAGGAAAAGGATTTTTTTTTTATTTGCCAATTTTTTTTTTATTTTGTTAAATTTAAAAATCCATTCAAGGCACGTTTTCAAACTAAATGACATGAAATTTTCTCAGTAAACCACTACGCTAATATGACCTGACTATGGAAAATTTCAGAAATCCAATTTAAAATGCGGTGAAAATATTCATAATTGAAATCGCATAAAAAATACACTATTTCTGCGATTGATGCGCAAGAAGGTTTTTTTGTAATACAACCAACCCTGTATATTTTACTCTTTCCGATATCCCTATATACTGAAGCCACAAAATAATCAAGACCCTGTATAATTAAGATAAACAAGGTCCGATTTTTCTGACAGGTTATATTGTGAACTAGATGACATGTACCATTATTGATGAAAATTAAAAACGACTTCTAAGTTGCAAGAAATTTTTAACATGCAATTCCCTATAGCAATACTTAAAAAATTCACCGTATATAGCTTATCAAGACGTTGCCGTGCTGAATACAATCAAACGCCCTACTTAAATCACAGAATATGGAAACAGGACACTTTCTACCTTCATACTCTTCAACATACTGCATCATAAAAATATAGCCGAGCAGAAGCAATGGAATAACCCTTACGAAAGCCATTAACGCTGTCTATCACTAATAATATTATGACACTTTAAAACACTTTCCACTGAAATAAAGTCTCACATTATTCTACAAAGGTACTCAAACACATTTGTACCTAAAACTTTCTTTTTTAAACAAAAATTTACTACCTACCTATCTTCTAGATACAGTCGACTGTGAACGATGATACAGTTTGGGAAAGTTTGCATTTGTTCTATCCTTTCTGAAAGCCCATTCGCAAAATATTCTTCTCGTTTTAGGGGTGTGTTCTAACTTTTTGTTTTTAATAATTTTGCGTACGGTAAATATACCGAGTTGCCTTGAGATCGCAATTAAACCAATTGCGGAAAGGAATTTTTAAGGTCAATCACAGAATAAGTAAGATAAGAAGGACCTTGGCGTCCACCAGTATTCAAATACTTTATATAGACGAAAACGCGTAGATAAAATAGAGATGTTTGTGAAATCACGACAGAGTTTCTTTAATCTTAAATATTGATCTTTTATAGGATTGTTTAATTCATAGTGTGTTCTAAAGGAATAAAACATCTGGAACAATGGAATAAATATTTGGTAGGCAAATGTATTATGAACACTAATGATGAATAAATTTCTTGTACCTATAGATTTATTTCAGATTTACACCACACTATTATTTCGTAGTCTTTTCCATGCAATAGGATATCTGGTTTATAGGGACATTACATGAGGTCCTTTAGTGGAAAGCGTCGTCGTCGGGCATCGCAGGCGTGAAAAGCACAAGAGGCAAGCTTTAGCTTGGCGCATTGTGCTGGAGTTTTGGACGACACGCAATCTGGCCATCGCAGGAAAGCACGCGAGATCGCCGCAGGCACACAGCCATATTGTCCTTTCTGTCGCCGATAAGATTGTCCGGTCGCATGTCCGGAGATTTACTACCCCCTTACTCACCCCTTGCTTGCACAGGAACGGACTAAGCTATAAATCGGTAGACTTTGTGAAGTGCTTTGAAGATAATATTTCTGCGGTTTCATCGCTACTTATAAATGAGATAATTACCAAAGGATCAAAATGAAAAAAGAAGAGAACGTCAGTTTCTTTTGAAAACATATTTTATATAAAAAAACAAATAGGTTATCAACGTCTTTAAAAATGAATGACTAAATAAATTAATGATCTTCAATCCAATTCACCAAAAATTATGGTCTTCCTAAGATACATAAAGTGGTATTAAAATTGAGGCCAATCATTTCTTCAATAGATTGTCAAAACAGTAAGATATTAAACTACGTAACAAATATGTACAAAACAACATTAACTACCTATATAAATAATGTATACAGGGTATTCAAGCGTAAGCTACTCACAAATTACGCTGAAATATTCGTTGTACGAGGCCTGTTCAGAAATAACGCGGTTTGTTTGAACGGTAAGGCTCCATAGTAGGCTCCACAGGAATACGCTTGGTATCCCTTCGTTTGGACAGATCAGTTGCTTCCTGGTTGTTGAGGTTTTCGTGCGCCACTCCCGACATGGCTACATTGCCAACACTGCATGGGTAGTAGTGAAGCCCATCTAACCGGGAGACCCTATCCAAGGGGGGGGGGGGGGAGAGTACGTACGGAGAGCCGAACAAAACGAAAAAAGATCAAGCAAGAGCAACAGCTCTCTTCAATTCTAAATTCACGTTTCACACATTCTTATAAATGGAGTGAAGACCTTTGAAATGTGGTGTGAGAGAGCAACAGCTTTCTTAAGTTGTCATTTTTTGGCACTGTGTAATATAGACATTTAATCGAAATCTTTACGGTGACCGATCAGGGTCGCATTAAACTATAATTGCGTATGAGCTAAAACATTGGCCGTGATCCGGGCAACTCATATCATCAGCAATTCGAACAACGGTTCGTTCAAACACTGGTTTCAAGTAGAAAATAAATATCTACCCTCATATTAGCATCGAATCGATAGCACAAACATATCGCCAGACAAACTCTAGGACAAAATTCATGCTAAATAGTAATTTTAGCTCAGTTTCTTAATTTTCAGAGATTCCAGACGACGGTAAAAGTAGTCGTCATTATGATCTTTTTACGATGTAAATTATGTTTGATGTTCGAAAAATCGTTGATTATACTTCTCTCAGCTATCTACCAGGTTCAGCTCTCAGTTAATAACGTCTCAGAAAGTGAGAATTCGGACGCAATTTGAAGTATTGGATACTAAGACCAGACGGGAGACTACTACACAGGTCAAGATCCTACAATTTGGAAACTCAGTTCATGAAGAAACTACCAAGAAATTGGATTCACTGGGATTCTGCAGCTTAAACTTACGTGAATACATACGTAAGGTGCATATTATCAGTCTGCTACGACTAAGAAATACCAGAATAATAGTTTCAGCTCTTCAGAGATGAAGAAAACATCAATGAAAGGATCGGGTTGCTGATGCAACGAATCAAGCTAAGGATGCTGAACCTTGAAGATGACGTCGCTCGTGAAACATGGGAGCAATAATCTAGACAAATGTTATTTGAGAGATGTGTATAATATTATTGAACATCGCTTTTAAATGTGTAGGTAAGACATAGTCTTATAAGATATAGATAATACATAGACACACTAATAATTTTGGATTTGAGAACTATAGCGTATTCAGTCACAAATAAATTTAAAGTTTATAAATAGTTAAATAGACAAACACAAACATCCGTATATCTATTACGCGACCAACAATACACAAAAGTAAAAATTTTTACGTACTTTTAATACTCGTTCAATTACAAAAATACAACATCGGAACGCCACTGTCTTATGAAAGCGGAAATTCTGAATTGATTTGGTTCATACAAATGACAATTGAGCACGCAAAGATCCATCAAACAAAGTAAACCAAATTCAAGACTGAAAATGATTCCAAAAAGGTCGAGTGATTCTTTGTTCTATAGAGCCAGGCCATCAGTGGCATTTGGATGAGTTAAACTGAACAGGACTCTTTTGGAGCTCCAGTTCAAAATTATTTAATATCTTGCGAGAGGACAAGAGGGGGAGATGTGCAAGAAATAAAAGCATCGTTTATTATCCTGACTATATGGAATGTATCCATGTACTCCAGTGTGAGATAGATAGATAGAAGGTTTGTAGTCTGGTCTTTCCTAAAGCGGGACACTCGCATAGGATGCGTTTTCCTGTTTCGTCATCCTCCAAGCACAGGTGCATTCAGCGTTGGTCGCTAAACCCAGTCTGTTCAGCTTGCTCTGCCCAGAATATAAGCCTATCAAGGGTTTCAGGGCTTTCCTGTCAAGCTCCAAGTTCTTTGTTCTCTTTTTTTTCCGACGTGCTCTGTGTAAAGACCAATATTAATAGGTTTTGCCAGTGCTGAAGGACTTTTCTCTCAGCCTAATTGTGTATTGTTTGTTTTGACAATATTCAGTGATATGCCAACGGCTGGTTCTGGTCCCATAAACTCGGATTCGACACTTTTTCTAGCTAGAGTGTCGACAAGTTGCTACTTGTTAGTGCATGCAGAGATAATTGACAGTTCCAGACCAACTTGGACTTGCAGTGGCTGCAGCTTACGGCTTTCAAAGCCGATTGGCGGTATGAATATATTTTTATTGATCTGCTTTGGTAGTGCTAGTGCTAGTGCATCTTTCCCGGCATACACGCACAGAGCCCTAATATGGCATAGATTTCAGCCTGGAAAGTTGTTGCGTAAACGGGCTCAAGAAGAAGGCAATCAAAAAGCCCGTTGTAGAAGTTGTCATAAGTGGATTGCAACATGCAGCAAATGAACTTGATCGAGGATTTAATAGAAAGATTTAGCCGATAAGAATGTGGGATCTATACGATGATGCCGGAATCGGCTACTAGAGGGAAGTGAAACGATGAAAGTAGTTCCATACCCTGATGGAACAGAAGATGGCTGGTGGGAGATTTTAAGACTTAATTGGGTTTGTTTGAAAAAAAGTGGTTTGGACTACTTTAGAAAGTGATAGGCGGAGTTCAGGTCAGAACTAAACAAGCCAGTAGACGTTGTTAAATACAATCACTTACTCCGCTGGTGAGATCCAGGGACACATTTCGCCCTGACTTCAGAAAACAGGGACGGAGTTATCTGCCTTTGCGAACTCCATCATCATTATCACTAATGTACACATACGATGTAGGCTGATGTAAATAAGGAAGGAGTTACAATAAACAGTGAAATAGAAATTTATTGCAACATAATCATAGTACCAAGAAATTAATTTTCACGTAGATATTTGAAATTTATTAACAATTATTTTTAATTTACTCACGTTTACTTGACAATACTCACAAACTTATTTATGGGGTGATTTTTCAAGATTTTTAATACCCAAGTCCAATCCTGGTGATTTCCAGCTGAACCCGCCTGCCTTGCCTGTCGTTCCTTACATGCTGTCCTTACTAAAATCGCTGTGACACATCTTGCTATAATGACTCCAGAAACCCTTTAGTCTTACGCAGTTCTTAACTCGGCTTGAAATCATTGAATTATATGAATATTAATAAACACAAGGCAAGGTTACATAATGTGTAAAATTCATAGACTTCATTCTTTATATTTTTATAACAATCTAGAGCAATTAATTACAATTTTTCTCCGTAATGCGACTATTATGGTTTTACTTCATCATTATTCATATTCCCCAGTTTTAAATCATAAATCATTAAAAAGACACTTACATATTGACTAATTGTATAGGATCTAATTTAGTATGTTTATACCTACCAGGGGCGTAGAATAATATGACGAAATCGTTCGACCCAGAACCACTCGTAGGTACTTATAATTTTCTTATTATCGAAATTAAAAAATCAGTTTACTGGCGAAATTGTAGCACTTTTTTAGCTAATTATGACACTGAAAACAGAAAAAGAATAGCTACCTAATATGGAATAGGGTAAAACAACAGAAATGAAAATGAAAGGTACCTTCAATACACAAATAATAAAAAAATCAACAATAATAGATACATATTTGTAATAAAAAACAAAATAAAAAATATCCGATGAACATAAAGGTAACATACTGAACAAATTAACTTATAATAGACAACTATCTTTTGAAGACATCTTCAACGTAACACAAATAAGAAACAATACATGGAAAAAGGCCAAAATTACTGCCTGCAAAAAGGCTGATGTGATGTAAAATTCGCCAACCTACAGAAATCGCAAATGAAGGTTTCGGAATCTGCATCAGAATAGTTTTCATGAGCCCACAGTTTACAAAGCACGCACAGTCTTCAGATTTCGCCTCTTGTGTCATCTATTTTGAGTCGCAGAAAATGCACGTTGCTTCGTAGTGAGGGTTGTCTTCTACCTTAACAGTCCCATTGTTATCGTCTCGATGAATCATCTTACTATGCAGAGAAACTGGAGGACTCCTCAGACGATGAAGACCCTATTTTTGGCGTTTTACCTTTGTTTTTCCCACTGGTTTGGCAAGCCCGTTTGTGCTAGGTAGATACAGAATTAAGTGAGTTTCATATCTCAGAGCTTACACGTTTTGCCCTTTTTAGTTTTTTCTCTGACGCCCGTAGAGACACTTTTTATACCTTAATATTAGGAGAAGCTTTAATTACTTTAAATTTTGATGTTTTCCTACCTCTCAAACCTTTTTTTACGACAGGCAATGGGACGGTATCTGCATTTTTTTTGTCCCTTGTTCTAAATGAGCAGTATTTGAACGTACATCTTTTCCACGTTCCATTTCATAATCGGATCCGAATGATGCCTCTTGCTGGCTTCTAGGAAATCTGTTTCATCGAAGACATGTCTCTTAACAGGAAATATCCCTGTAGTTTGAAAACTTTCCACGGAATTTGAATCAGATTGAATTTTCAAATAGCTTCTTCCAAGCAGTTCTGAGATATTAAACTGAGTGGTTGCTATTACTGGCTCTGAGTAACACACCAATCTTTTGCTTGGCTAGCTTTGAAAAGTTCAAATTTCTAGGTCAGCGTGTGAGCATCCAATATCAAAAAGATAGGATCTTATTCACTAGGTTCTACTTTTGCTAGGAAATGTTGAAATCATTCAGTGAAAAGAGATATTATGTTTGAATCCACCCTGATAGATGGCTCTTGAACAGCGTACCTGGCGGTGTACTTTTTCCAACTGGACATTCCAATGTTCCCCAGCAACAATCATCATTGGTGGTACAAATGTTCCACCTTCGCTCATACAGATGATAACTATCACAAGAGAGCCACAGCTGATGTCATGAACCCCACTTGCCGTTTTCTCTTGAGTGATATGACTCCGCTCTGCATCTTGACTGCACCACAGCGAGATCTGTCCCATCGACGTTAAAAATTCTGGCCACCAAATCATTGTGTTTTGCCAGCTCTGCTTCAAGTCGATCAAAAAATTCATCAAATTTTTTCTTCGTTGCTCTGTCAAAAGAGGTTCCTGTAGGCTTTCTAATCGTTAAAGTGAGATGACTTTTGAGCAAGCGCTCTAGCCACCTTCTTCCAGAAATTTGTAACGGCTTATAAAAATTGTTTCCAATGTTATTCGCCGTAGCCTACTGATATGCCATCATACCTACGAACCTGTTCCCTGCGTAAGTCCAAAGTAACGATTATCAACATCAAGAAGCTATTGTACAAGTTCTTTTTCTAGGCCTAGAGGCAAAATATGAGGTAACATTTCTTCCCAGTTTTGTAGGTATCTGTACCCGGATAATACTTATCTTTGCTCAGTCTGAAAAGAGTTGTTCGTGAAACGTGGAACGTTTTTGCTGCTTTTATATAATCCATCTCTTGTGCTGCTCTCACAGCTGCCACTGCATTATCTCATTTCTTCACTTTGCTACTCCTTCCTCTTGCCCTCTACTCTCTTTTTCTTGGCATTCTCCATTCTGAAATAAATGGAAAGGCTTATTAGGTCGAGAAAAGTCCCGAAAACTTTTAGTAGCAGTTTGATTGAGCACATACTTCTTAATATGGAATACTATTCCATATAAGAATTGAGGTATTCCATATTAGAACCACTTCACAGTGTAAAGTGTTTTACAATCTACCGATTAAAAAAATATGCGATCTAGCATGAATATACAATAAAGTACTACAAACTAGTATTTCTACACACCACAATTATTATTAAAATGAACAGTTCTCGTTCTTGACAGCAGTAGAACTTACCTGATAAAATATACTTCAACAAAAGTTAGCGGAAATTAACTGTAATGTATTTTTGTGTATAGTAGCTTGATATGTTTCATTGACATGTAATTGGTGTCCGAAATTATAGAAGTCGCTAGAGACAGTGAAAATAAAGGGGTAGTTATTCCATATTAGGCTACTTTAGTCTACCAACGTTTTATTTTGAAGCGGGACGCCTGTATATTATTGAATTTGTTTACGAGTTCTGTTATAAACAAGTAAAAATCGCCTTGTTCAAACTTTGAAGAAGTTTTCGTCAAAAACGGCTCGTGATAAGGGAAAAAGGCTTACATGTCCCTATGATAAGGCCTTGGGCCGTTTTCGACCTAAATAATTGTTTTCCCGTGTGAAATCCATCACTTGTTTATAACTCATAAACTAGCTACTCCACACTGAGAAAAATTTTTCATTGGCGTAAGTAAATTTGCAATTCCGCCAATTAAATTATTTAATTGATAACGAGCAATTAAATATTTAGTTGCGTCAACTAAATTATTTAGTTCCAGAATTTGAGATATCCAACCAAGAATTAGTTGCCATAAGATACTGTAATGTGATTGCAAATAAAACTTTCTGCTGTGAACTAAATAATAATTCAGTGAACCACACTAAGCTTTCTTATGTCAATTTAATAAAACTGCGCAGAACTATTATCAGGTTCTCTCAATATTACTTTGAGTTCTCTCAACTAAATGAAACTCTTCTCCGAATCCAATCTTAGTTTGGATTTTTCCTACCTACCTTATCTAACCTACCTAACCTAAAAATTTGGTAATATTTTATTGAACTTTTCGTTTTGAAATTTTTTATTTATTGCTTGGGATTTCGGTTCTGGTGAAATAATAATACATGGTGTCCAGGTATGAGTGTAAGAGCTACACGTGGCGACCTTCCTTGGACTATTTTGAGTAAAAAATCTTAATACAAAAATGCTCTAAATGTCTTCACGGTGCCACAGGAGGTCATCAAAGTTAGAAATTCTGCGGGTCACAAAATATGCATATTATTGAACTTCTATTTCCTTTTGCAGTTACGGTTAACATTTTCAAAGACTTTTGCAAAGTCTTATTTCATTTAATTTTCGTAAAAGTGCAATTATTAACTTTTTTAACATTTCTAAAAAAAAAAAAATTAGGAAATGTTAAAAAAGTTAATAATTGCACTGTTACGAAAATTAAAAGAAATAAGACTTTGCAAAAGTCTTTGAAAATGTTAACCGTAACTGCAAAAGGAAACAGAAGTTCAATAATATGCATATTTGTGACCCAGAATTTCTAACTTTGATGACCTCGTGTGGCACCGTGAAGAGGTTTAGAGCATTATTGTATTAAGATTTTTTACTCAAAATAGTCCAAGGAAGGTCGCCACGTGTAGCTCTTACACTCATACCTGGACACCCTGTATTATCAAATTATCAAGAATCGAAATCCCAAGCAATAAATAAAAAATTTCTACCCAATAAAGGTACAAAATGCGCAGTGCCACGGCTCTCCTCATCCCGATCAACAATATAACAATAAAAAGTATCTGCACATTTTGCTGTCCATATTTGAGCTCCAACTGTTAAAACTATTCTTATTTAATTTTCCCAGGAAATGTAAAAATTTAATAATATTCAGGCCGGGCTATTTAAAATGAAAAGTTCGATTACTTCAGGAAAAACTGGATGTCACTTATCTGTCAAAAAACTCCTTGTCGGGTATATGAAACGTACCAAATTTCAAAAATATACCCAAAAACTGTAGGAAAAAATGGGGGTGTACCGTGCCTGTGTAACACTCTGATTTTGTTTTCCAATGCCTGCCTAAATAATGTTTTTCTTCATTCACGCGACAGAGAATCAAACTAGAAAGTAAATACCGAATTATTAAACTCGAAACTTTCTTCATTCAAGTGTGTTACTTGTGTTGCAATTCAGAGAAAGATCATTTTCCATTGGATCTGCTTATTATTATCATCCAGTCCAGAGTAGCGGTGGAAATGACTTGAAACCGAACCGAGCTATTACGGCGTGTCGGTTTTTATTATTTCATGTCCGGCTATGTTAATGTGTTTGCGGCAGAAAAGTACATCGTGAACGGTGATTTCTGCACAGGTGTCAAGCAGTTCATTGGAAGCATAAAGTCATGTTCAATATTCTGGAAGATACGTGCATGACGATCAATAAGGTCACCGACCTGTCCCAACAATAACACAATATAGTCCAAGATTTCCAAGAGCACCGCGTATGTGTACTCTGTACTATCTAAGTTGCAAGAATAATAATAATAATAGTATTCAGTCTTATCTGCTTAAGCTATAATATTATGTAAGCATATAAACATATTATAGTAAATTAAATAACTTACAGGGATACTGCATGGGTATCCTAAACCATTGAAGATATGTGTATGTAATAACAGTATTTATGTAAACATTTTGGAAATTTTTGTATATTGCTGCTAGCGTAATAGGTATAGAGGTATGACTTACCAATGATTCAGATGTATGCAACTGGTTGTGATACTTCTGAGGGGAAGTTACCCTCAAATTAAAATATTCTCGGATGGTTATGAGTCCACAAGCGGTAGCAACCGAACAATTCTGTCTTTGTTTCTCTCACTCTCTTAACATCATCGAATGTGTGAGCCTCAATATGGACATACGTTTTATGAACAACTGCGCATCAGAGCTGCGCAAAAGAGCTGCATATTTTCGTTTGTCGTAGTGAATTTGAACATACGCAAAGAACCATTGAACAAAGTATAAGCAGATTGATTTTCACATATGAATTCAGCTTTGAGGGGTTACAGATTCAGACCCTCGTACGTCTCGTGAAGAGGCATTGTACATTTTTTTGTCTGCATACACATTGTACACAGCGGTCGCGCCGAAAATATTTGGGACCCCGAAGATCCACAAGCCGAACATACCATTGAGACCCATTGTATCAACTGTCAACTCGGCTACCTCAAAAATCATCAGCTATATGGCCAAGATCCTGAAGCAAGAATTTCTAGAACATTCAATACAAGACATTGGGCATTCGTGGAGAAGATGAAAAATATTACAATACCAAATGGTTACGTCATAATTTCCCTAGACGTAGTGTCCCTATTTACGAACATCTCTCTAGATTTAACGAAGAAAATAATTGAAGAAAACTGGCAACTGATAACACTCAACACCGACATCCCGATACAAGAGTTCCTGGAGACTTTGACATTCGTTTTTGAGAGTAAAAATTTCTCTTTTAATGACTTTTGGCTGTCATATGGGTAGCACTCTAAGTCCTATTTGGGCAAAAATTGTTAGATTCTCTTTAATAAAAAACTATATTCCGAAGCTCTCATACAGATTGGCTTTCATTTTCCAATACGTTGACGAACTCATCCTGGCCCTCCCACAAAACGGTATATGTACAAGAAATACAGGAAACCTTCAACAGCTACGATCAACACATTTAGTTCACGATATAAGAAGAAGAAAACAACAGCGTTCCATTTCTGAACACAAAAGTGATATGAACATCCACAAATGAGATAATTCTGGTACCAAAAACCTACAAGTTCAGGCAGATACATCAACTTCCACTCTTACCATTCCATGAAAATGAAACAAAACGTAGCTATGGGACTAAAGAAGAGAGTACAGACCATCGCCCACAACATTCTGAAGAAGAAGGCTGTGAACAAATGGGTATCCCGCACAATTACTGAAGAAATGGCTGTACAACACTCCAACACGAGAAAATGAAAACAGGACCAGAACCAGAACAGACAAGACAACGGTACCAGAGAGGAAGGTGAACTAGGGGGAGGGAACCACACTAATCAAACAATGGAGAGAAACGAAAGAGATCTTGGTGAGGTGACCGAAGCCAATTACAGATCAATAACATGGAAAACCTCACAAATAAAATAATAAAGATGTTCCAACAATATCAAGTAAAAATAACGACATACAACATCCTCACTAACAGACAACACCAACTTTAGATAGGGCAAACGTATAGTATACACAGTGACATGTGAATGCGGGGGGAAATGTATAGCCCAAACTTCACAGACTCTTGAAAAAAGATTGAACTTACACCACAGCGACACTAGACTACACCCAGAACGATGCGCCTTGGCAAAACACGTCAACACTAACAAACACGAAATGAATTATCAAAACGTTAAAACACTCTGCACTGAAAGTAAATATGAGAAAAGCTTGTTCCTAGAAAATGTGTTAGATTAATAAAGACGACAAAACAATCAATAACAGATCTGACATTAATAACTTGAGTAACATTTATTATAATTACATCTTACAATTTGTAAAGAAGACAAGTAGAGATAATAGAACAAACTAAACATTGTCAATAAGAGTTCACAGAGGGGGTGTTTAATTAAAGTGATTTGGAAACTCGAGAGTTTGAAACTTATTTTAATGAAAATCACTTTCTTCATCACACTATATTACTCTTCTTTTTTGGTGCTGATCAATTCTATTTCTAACATTATTTAATTTATAGAATATAGACTTTGCGATATTATAATTTTATTTTTTTTTTAATTAAAAAGGACCGCATCGACCATTGAGATCATTAGCGGTAAATTACAGTTTTTACAGTTTATAGAATAGACACAATATGATACATTGGCAGATATTCAGTAGTATATTAATCACTAAATTAAAGTGTCTAGTTTGTTAGCTTTTAAGAAATTCACTATGTCACTGATGTTTCTTGAGTGGGCCAGGAGAGATCGTATGTTTTCTTCTTTAAAAGTCCGGGTGCGACTGTATTTACTGCACTCAATTAGCAAATGTTTGACGGTTATTCTTACATTGCATACATCACAGACGGGTGGGTGTTCCTTGGCTATGAGGTAGGAGAGGGTGGAGTCTAGTGTGCCCTATACGCAGTCTTGAAATGATAACTTGTGATCTTCGTTGTGAGGGGGCTGGGAGAGAGTGCTGTGGCGTTGTGGTGATTTCCTGTAGCTTGGACTCCTTGCTATTCCAGTTGTTTTCCCAGAGTTTGGTGATGAGTTGCGTGAGATGGTTTATTAGGTCCGAGGCTATGGTTTTCGTTTCAGCGAAGCAGTTGTGGGTTTTGTTCGCTGCTGTTTTGGCTTCTTTGTCTGCTCGTTCGTTCCCAGTAATTCCAACATGAGATGGGGTATAAATAAATATAAATTGCTTGGGCGTTATAGATAGATTTTGTCTTATAGCCTGTACCAGTGGGTGATCGACAAGCAATTTCTTTACAAGCTTGGATTGAGCTCAGTGAGTCTGTGCAGATGGCGAGATTAGCTTCTGGACATTCTATTGAGTACTCCACTGCTTTTAGGAGGGCATATAGCTCTCCAGTGTAAGTGCTGGTGACGTCGGGTAGATGAAAACGTTGGGTTTCGTTTCCTGTGGTGAAGGCACATCCTACCCCACTATTTGTTTTAGATGCGTCGGTATAAATAAATTCGTATTTTTTGTATTTTTCACGGAGTTGTTTGAATTCAAGTGATAATATCTCCGGATGTGTGTCTGTTTTTGGGTATTTACTGAGTGTTGTGTGTCACTGTTGAATTGGGGGGAAAGCCAGGGGTAGAATTGACGGTGGGTAGGGAAGCTATGTTTTGGGAGAGAGAAAGAAATTTCCGATAAAATTCTAGTTACTCTTTCGTAAAGTGGTGGTTTGCAGTTTTTTTGTGTGTAGAGGGTCTTGTATCTGGTGGAGAACGTCTTGTTATAATTTGGGTGATCTTGCCTATGTAAGATTTTGCTGGTGTAGGATAGGGTGAGTTTCTTGACTCTGAGGTTGAGCGGTAATTCGTTGGCAAGGACATGCAGGCTGTCAGTTGGGCTTGTTCTGTATACACCGATGGCGATCCGTAGACTTTCTATAGAAGTGACTATCTTTAAAAGGCTATTAGAGGCTGTAGTGTATGCAATTAGCCCATAATCTATCCGTGATCGTATCAGTGATCGGTAGATATGTAACAATGTTTTTGTGTCTGCACCCCAGTAAGTATTCGCTAGTGTTTTTAGTAGTCCCAAAGCTTTGTTACATATAAATTTAAGGTTCATTATAATATGTGGTTTCCAGGTTAACCGTTTGTCGAAGATTACTCCTAAATACCTGATACTATCAGCATATTCTAGCGGTTCGTCATTTATAGACAGTCTGGGGTATAGTGTATTTCTTTTAGAGAAGAGAATGGCTTTCGATTTGCTTGCCGAGAGGGTGAAGCCGGAGGATATCGTCCAGGTGTTGATTTTTTGTAGAGCATTTTGCATAGAGTTTTCCATGAGAGGTTTTTCTTTTCCTTTTATGTATAGTAAGAGGTCATCAGCATACATGGTTTCTTTAACAGGGCTTTAGACGTTGGTTAGAACCTCGTTGATGGCGATAGTGAATAGTGTCACACTCAATATAGATCCTTGAGGCACTCCGTTTTGCAATTTTCTCTCTGTCGAAACTGTGTCATTAACTCTTGTTTTGAAGCTTCGATCTTTTAAAAAGTTTTGAACAAAGGCAAAGATGTTTCCCTCCAAACTTAAACTTTTTAGTTTATCTAAGACCAAGCGTTGCCAAACCATATATCGTATGCTTTTTCCAGGTCAAGAAAGACCGCTAGTATAGTTGTTGTTGATTTGCGAAAGCTTAATGTATTTCTGATTCAAGGTCGACGATGTTGTCTATAGTGGATCTAGATTTACGGAAGCCGGACTGTCTCTCATCTATAAAATGGTTGTTCTCTAGGAAGGTTACTAATCTTTTGTTGATGATTTTTTCTAATAGTTTGCACATGGTGCATGTGAGGGATATTGGTCTATATGATGTGGTTAAACGTTTGGATTTATCTGCTTTTAGGATGGGTATGACTACAGCTTGTAACCACTGTTTTGGAAAGGTCTGGTTTATATTATAATTTGTAATGAGATATCAAATGTTAACAGCTTGAGTGGGAGCAAAGAGAACAAACAGCTGATCTAACTCCAAAGAGAGGGCATAAATTGAAAGAAAAACGACATTTTATTCTCGAATTTCGGTCTAAGGGGCCATGCCGGTTCAAACAAAGTAAGTTTAACTTAAAATTTTATTCTTCACAGGAAAATGGGAAAATATCAATATTTCAAAAATGTTAAACAATAAATGTAATTTTGAAACCTGTGAAATGTCCCAAAAATGGCAGAAAAATCTAGTTTTTAAACACGTGACTCATGGTAGTATAAATGTTGAGGGAATGAGCCCCCAGAGCTCCTGTCTCCAAGCTTGTAGACCTTATACTATATTATCACTTGCGTAAGTACAGAACTAAATGTATTTTTAACATCCTGTCCCCTGGACATAGTCTTATTATGAAAGAAAATTTTTGTACATTTTATTTTAGTATCCAGATGAAGTCAAAATTTATTGGCGAAAGCTTGACGCTAGCATAAATGATGTACACTGAATAAAGAGACCAAATAACTACTTGAAACCGCAAGGCCTTTATCTCCTCCTTCAACGTAGTAACACGTCGGTGGTTACTTCTTGTACAGATTTATTTGTATATATCTATCTGGTGTCCAGCTGTTTATGAATTTGCGATAAAAAAAAATGTTAGAGCCAAATATTCGCCAAAGGGCGAATGTGAAATAAGTCTGATTAAAGTGAAAAAGTAGATGAAATTGGATCCGTATAGTCAGAAGAATTACACGAAATAAGCACGAATAAATTACCAAAATATTCCACCGCCGATTGTAGCTTATTACTTATTATTGTTCTATAAATCAATAAATATTTGGAGCGAAGTCAAACCTTTGAGTGACTTACTTTAAATCGCAATGTATATAAATAAACATACCGGAGGAACAACCTAACAACCGCCAGAGTTAATTTTGGATTGAGTTGATGAGTCGTGGCAAGCGTTCTCCGATCATCGATCTGTTATGGCTTTTCAGTTCCAACGTAACATCGCAGAGGTCGGAGAATATCTGGCTTCTCCGAACATTCAAAGTGAATATTACTGAAAAATTCCAGGATGGAAATTGTCTTCAAAGTCTAAGTTTAAATAATATTATATAACTTTGCTTATTCATTGCTTATCTCTCCAAATTGTCTAAAATAAGGAAAGAGTTGTATTATTTGATTAATTGTAGAAGGTTCCAAATAAAATGGGTCAGATTTAGTAGGTACATGTTAGGGCTATTTGTCAGTAGAACAAAATTTGTTTGAAAATTGATTATACTTTTTGAAAGCGTCTGCATTCCTGAATTTCTCGTTAATCTGTCAACACAACTAAATCGAAAATACATTTCCATATTTATATCTGCGTTTCAACACCTAGTAAATACTAAAAAATCCAGACTCTAGCTTATCAGGTCTTCCTCTTACCTGCTACTTCCTCCCTTAGTTACCTACTTTAAATAACTCGTGAACATCCACCACCATCTTTACAGATAACGCATCTGTCAAGTTGTTGACCTTAACGGCTTCTTCGCTGCATGAGCATTTCGGAGACCATGTTGCCGACAAGGCGAATCTCGAGTCCAAAAGGGAGCTTTCAAAACCCTACAAAAACAACATATTTACCTTTCACAAGAAGGATCAAGCTTCCAGAAATCAAGATCTTAGGCGCTGTTGTTTTATAATGGAAGGAAGAAGCTAAATTTCTAGTAGTACCCAACACTAGAAAAAAACCTGAATTTGAATAATAAAGTAGCTAAAGCCGCCACCGTACCTACTAATGGTGTGCAGAAGAATGACGGGCAGAACATGGGGTTTTAATTTAACTCCTCTATTCTGTGATGGATGTACACCATGCTAAAAAGACCTATAGGTAATCACCTACGGAGCGTTTGCCTGGTATAAGTCTACCAAGCTAGTAACAGCAAGGACACGAGAAGATTCAGAATTTCGCATGTCTTTGCATCACAAGACAGGAGCAATGAGAACTTTTCCAATTGCGGCGTTTGATGTAATCTTGGATGTGACACCACCATATTTCAGAGTCGGAGAAGCTCGCCTTAGAAAGTCAAGAGCAGGAAATGGGAGCGAACAGCCATTGGAGGCCAGAAGAGCCATTGGGGACCGATCCATAAGTGGCTGCGAGAAGCTTCTGACACTGCCAAAAAACAGAACTATTGAGACATTCGTTTCAAGAGGAACTTCATCACGGAACTGCACTCTCAAATATGGGTACGATTAAAGGGTACACAGACGGCTCCAAAACCGTCGAGGGAACCGGGGCAGGAGTCTTTCCCGAAAGATGATAGTCGTAGGTTATTTGTTTCTTAAAGTTTTCCCAAACAGTCTTCCGAGATCTTGATGAACTGTCATTCCATTGGATGGTGGACCTAGCGAAGTTATGCTCGTCTTCTTACTAACTGCCCATACAAACGATTTGGAAATACTTGGAAAAAGTTTTATTGAAAGCAAGTTTTTGATGGAAATGAAAATTTAGAGAGAAAAGGCAAACATGTTGTAACTGTTATCTACCAGAGCTTTCGCAATGGTGGTGTCTCCTGGCTTGGAATCATGGAAGTTATACTGTCCAGGTTTTTCAAACCATCGTGGTATCTTTTCATTACACAATAGTTTTGTTTTGGTTTTGTTAGGGCATGATTGTTAACTCTGTCTGCGTCATATTTTACTGGACAGAACCGCAGCTACTGCATGTCTTGTTTTGAAATTCCAAAATGGTGGTAGAGTGCTGATTTTACTGATAACTTAAGAAGAATCTCCATACTTCATACTTTGTCTATGAATCGTCATATTAAGAGATCCGTCGTGAATGAAATTTAGAGAACCCAAGGACTTTTGAAGTATGGGGATGATATTTCAACAGGCTATTAAAAAAATACATCCTGTTGGGTAATTTTAATTAAAATAAAAAATTTTATTCCTTTTATCTTGGGCCACAAAGGTCATATTAAAGTACAGAAATGAGTACCTACCTTTTTCTTAGTACAACATGCATCGCAGCGCCATAGTTGGAGGATATTCTGGATTCTGGATCACTGGGAGGGCAGAACAGGTCCGCTGCACTGAGACCTCAGGTGGCCCATTGTGCTTCCTCCTCTCCCTAGTGGCTTCTCTCCTTAAGCCATTCCAGGCTCAGAAAGAACTGAACCAGGGCGCTCAGAAATAAAAAGATGTGTGATGAAAATCTGATTTTTCATCACCCTATATAACAATTTCATCTTCACGATAGGATACCACGTGAAAAATTAAGATAGGGACATGTAAACTGTTTTCTGCTGTCTTGAGCCGTTTTCATGGTAAAATGCTTTGAAAATGACGATTTTCACTTGTTTATAACTCAGAAGCTATTCCGTTTAAACTCTGAAAACTAAACTGTGAAAACCATTCTTACTGGATTTTCTCAGACAATCTAAAAATGTAATAACATACAGGGTGTCTCATTTAAAATATCAACGTTGTTGCAATTTTTCGAAATAAGTGGCAACGTCGCAATGTCGAAAATATTTTAGATCGATAGTTCAGAGCCAATTATACAAGGGACTATATATTTTCAGAAAAATCCAATGACCCATTTCCCGTAAACGTTTAAGGTACCATCGACTGTGAATCACCCTGTATGCCTACTAAGTTATTGGCATTATTGCAAATAATCCCATTGAAACAGTTTATTATAGCAACTAATAATCCAAATTAGTCGATATACAGGTTGGCCCAAAGAACACGTATATCGGACCTAATAACTTGGAAACTGAAGATGTACGCGAAAAACGCTGAAACACGTAATTTTGTTATTGAGGGGGACATCTTTCGGTAACAAACTTAAACATCCAAATTCATTCCCTTGGCAGGGGTGGCTACCCCTTCGCTTATCATCTTAGGGAATAGATTTCGAGTGATACATCATTTGAAAGCTACTTGAATTCTCTTTACAACGACATCTCACTTTTTAAACTTTGCCTAAATTACAAGGCGAATCGAGGAAACAAGTTTTTTAACAATAATTAATCCCTTTTCTTCGGAAATGTGCCGAGTGAATAATTTTTACCAAAATATCGCACTTCACTGGTTATTATCACGGTAACTAGTGAAGTGCGACGTTGAATTTAAAAAATTCTATTTACAAATTTCCAAAAAAAGGAAGTAATTATGAAGTAGATCTTTTTATTCGAGTCGCCCTCAAATCTTCAGGTGAAACCCAAAAAGTGAGATGACCTTTTTCGGCGTTTTTCACAGACAGCTTCAGTATCCAAGTTATTAAGGCAAGTTTCGTTTTAGTTGGGCCACCCTGTATTTAAGCGAAACTCAAAAATGAGAAATGGCTGTGAAGAGAATTGATATCTGTTCCTTATGATGATAAGCAAAGGGGTCGCAGCCCCTGCCAAGAAAATGAACTTGGATAGTTAAATTTGTCACCGAGATACGTCTCCCTCGATAACAAAATGGACCTCTTTCGGCTTTTTTCTCGTACATATTCAGTTTTCAAAGTTACTAGGCCTGGTACGTTTTCTTTAGGCCACCCTGTATAAAGGCTACTCGCACGGTATGTCGAAAGTCATAGAATTTTGCTAGAAAAAGAACTACTGCTAGATAATTGAACGCTGTATACTTACAAAAAACTACTGGTGCCCAGATATATGGTGATTATTATTTAATTCACGATTATATAAATGTATTAATTAATAGGTTGATGTAGAGGTTGAAAACATAAATTTTAATAAATAGGTGTAAAATACAGGGTGGGAAATTTTTGTACTACCCATCATTAGGATCTCGTAAACCGTAAGAGATACAGGGTCGGTTAAATTAGAGAAAAGTTGCGCTATTTTATGGCCATCTCGAATCCGTCAAAACATGCAAGATATCTGTGACCGTTCCTGAAATATCCTGAAAACACTGAAAAATCGAGAAATCTTATTTTTGGAATATCTTTCTTACCATTGGAAATTAATAAATAATTTTTTGTAGCCTTACATAAGCCGTTATAAGCTATTTATCTGACGTTTCAAAAATTTTCACAGCCGACTAGATCCCAGAGTTTTCATAGTCAACTTTCGTTTTTCTTATGGCCGCCATATTATTTTTTTATGTCGTTCGATAAGAAAAAAATAATGTAAACCAAAAATTAATAAATTTTAGAAAAAAAAATTGGAAAATTTTTATTCTTCTTTTTTCAAAGAAAAACAGATAGTTCTTAACTGGAATAGGCCAGTATGAAGTCATACTGCTTGCCTTATAGGTTGTTAATTTCTCTATGATATTCGATCTAAAAAGTTGTCTTTTTTAGAAAAAAAAGAACAAAAATTTTTGAAAGTTATTTTTTGAAGTTTATTAGTTTTTGGTTTCCATTATTTTTTTCTTATCGAACGACATAAAAAAATAATATGGCGGCCATAAGAAAAACGAAAGTTGACTATGAAAACTCTGGGATCTAGTCGGCTGTGAAAATTTTTGAAACGTGCAGATAAATAGCTTATAACGGCTTATGTAAGGCTACAAAAAATTATTTATTAATTTCCAATGGTAAGAAAGATATTCCAAAAATAAGATTTCTCGATTTTTCAGTTTTTTCAGGATATTTCAGGAACGGTCACAGATATCTTGCATGTTTTGACGGATTCGAGATGGCCATAAAATAGCGCAACTTTTCTCTAATTTAACCGATCCTGTATCTCTTACGGTTTACGAGATCCTAATGATGGGTAGTACAAAAATTTCCCACCCTGTATACCTATCTATGACTTATGCTCTTCCAGTAAATACAAATACAATATACCTACCGTGTAAAATTTTCAGGGCAGATACTATACGGGAATATGCATTCGATAGCAGTAATATACCGCTGCCAATTCCAGTGATAAACCTAATTTTCCACATATCTACTGGTCCGTTATATACGCATTCTGATTTGAATGCAAATCTACGAGCAATTGAAAGTTTATAGAGTGACCATTGGCCGCGCGGACAGTTGAATGTGTATGCACAGCTAACTTGGCGCTTTGTGTGGCCACGGTTGGTAACTCTGTTTGTGACAGGGGGAGCTTTTCACTCCTCGCTTTGAACGCTACACACCGAACTGAAGCTTAGCCAGTCAGTCCATATCCATCTCCACTGGACCGCTTCATCACAATAGACAGCCCCGTTTGTGATCTGGAATCAAAAATCCTACACTTATAAGTTCCCAGTAAATATATTTCAACCCGATATGACATCAGATTGCGAATATTTTATATCGGCTTATCTTAAATGTCGATTGGTGATGATTTTTTAAACAGTTTAGCGTATAAAATGTGTTATTTTGCTTCTAAAACAAAAATTAAAAAAAAAACAAGCTTCTAATAATTGAGGCTATTAAACCACGTAATTAAGCTACGAAGAATTAAGTCTTTAGATTAAGGTCTTTATCCGGATGAATCCTCATTTAGGTACTTCAAGGATGGTTGGCACTCGAGTATTCTGCCTATATTATGCTTTTTTGAAACGTGTGCTATTTTGATGTGTCTATATTCCAGGGCCTTGGTAATCTCTCCTACGGCATGCTGTAGGTTTTCTGTAGAATGTCTCCTTGTCCGTATACTGATATCTAAAACACACCCGTCTGTGAGGTAAGATTGACTAATCTCTAACAAGTAGTCGCTGATATTTTTTTCTTTCAAGGCTCTGATGAATGTTTCCCCAGGGTGCAGAGTTGAAGGCATTTTTTATATCTATTGTAATCGGGGCTCAAAAGTCTTGATTTTTAAAGGCGTTTTTGCTTATACCCTGTTGTATCCTTTCTAAACTCAAATTGTTATCGCGTATTTCCGCTATTTCCAAGTTCCATTGCATTTTTTTTTTATAGTATCCATCAGTTTACCCATAACGTTGATGAGACAGATAGGTCTCTAGCCTGCCTCTTTTGCTGGTTCTTCTCGTGGTTTCCTTACCGTGGACGAGCCGTACCTCTTTCCAATCTGTGGGAAATTTACCCTCTATTAACAGTTTATTCATGCACGATGTTCCTGACGGTATCTGTGCTACTAAGCGCTGACCACCTCTGGTAGGATGTTGTCTGGGCCGGCGGTTTTTCTGGTTTTATAATTTGAGTTTGAAGTCATCTCTTCTTCTGTGAACTGTTTTATCTTTTTTTGGTCCACCTTCAACGGCGGCCGCTCTACTATCGGGTGAGATGGAAACAGTCGGTAAATCTGTGTCCCCACTTATGAGCATTTTTGTGCAGTATCTATTTTTCTGGGCAATTTATTCCGTTCACCAATACCGCTACTACTTCGCGGTTGCATCGTGGATACTTTTTTTTTGGGAGGGGGGGAGTATTCATCGACTCTTACTTGCGTCAGCTTTCGCGTTTCGTTCTTATCTTCCATCTCCTCCCTTCTTGTTGTAGTATACTTTTAACTTACAAATTATGCAAAATTCCTTGAGTTCTTAAGTTCTGGTCCCTCGATTATCTTAAATTCTACATTAATTCTAAGTTCTCAAGAAAAGAGTTTTGCTTCTACAATTTTCAATTCACCCCCGAATTCAAAATATCCTTGCGTATAGATCCGCCCTAATTCATCCTGTGTCTGTTTTGAACATACATAAATTCAATGTAGGTTACATAGGTACATGGCAGTGACACGATTCCGATTTCTATGCAGTTCCAATAATGAGAGCATTGAAGTGCTTAAATTGGGGAGAAGTCACCGATAAATTAACACACGTTTCTAGGATTAGAATAGATATTAAATTAGTGGAAATTGCTTCTAGTAAGATTGAACTAAATCAGTAATTAGTTTTCCAGTATCCTCAACGAGTGGATGTCACGCGATCTAACCATCTAAATGAATTCCCCGGATCTTCGTGAGTTGACTTCGAAGTTACGGCTTCCTCCTTAATTCCCTCTTCTATAATAACATACAGGGAATATAACAACTCGATGGCAAATTATGTTGTAGTCGCATATCATTTTTGTACTACCTCGATCCCCCTTAATCTGCTGATTTCATACGAATAAGTGGAACCAGTTAGGTATATCGTCAAAAATACTTGAAATTTATGAGTATATAGGTAATCTAGAACAGGATTGGTATTGTTAAAGCATGTGTCTCACCTGTTACTGGGAAGCGCTATTTATTCCAGTAATTTTTTATGTTTCTCACCATTGAGAACCATCGAATGAAGGACAAAACAAGTTAAAAAAGTTCACAGCAGAAGAGATGACTTCGGCCGCAAAACCTATAAAAACAAGAAAAGCCGCCGATCCGGAAAAATCCTATACCAGAGGTGGTCAAAGGCGTCCCTTAGTAGCACAGATACTACCAGGAACATGGTGAATAAACTGCTAATAGAGGAGGAATTACTCTACGGATTGGAAAGAGGCAAAGCCCTTATACCTATAGCAGACATAAGAAAATGGTTCCAACTCTGCATCCTGGGAGGCATTATCAGTGCCTTGAATGAAAAAAATTACAGAAATTATCAGCGACTACTTGATACAGATTATACAATTTAACCCCTCAGACGGGTATGTTGTACAAGAAGAAAGATCCTGCGGAGTCCCACAGAGATAAGTGCTGGGGAGTCCTTTGTGGGTTCCATTTTACGATCAGATTCTGGAGAGAGAGATGGGAAGGAACACTACTTTAGTAGATCATGCGGACGACCTGAAATGATTAATAACTGCCTGAAAAAACGAAGGAAGAACTCTAAACTAGCCGAAAATCGAAGATATGGCATAGGAAAGATCACCAAAGCCCTGGAGGATACACGTATCAAAAAAGCACCCCCAAAAACGGAGGAGATGCTCCTGTCAGGCAGAAGGAAGATGTCCAGCGTAAAAGTAGAGATACTATGAAGGACACTTAAGAGCCAACCATCCTTGAGGTAAACGGGGATTCATCTAGATAAAGACGACATTCACGTAAAAAGCACCTGCGAGAGAGCAAACAACTCATATAATGCTTTGGAAAGAGTTATGGTCAACATCGAAGGACCAAAAGCTCGTATAAATATTGCGAAGGAATGTTTAATCGAGGATAATACACAGGAAGATGGCCTGAGAGTGACCTTATAGCCTATCGAAATGTTTCGACCAGTGCTATAATGACAATAGCCAATATACCCACAATGAGACTATAGGTCGATGCAAGATTAGAATTATACGGGCAAGGCAGACCCAACAGAGCATTAACACGACAAAGATTCAGAAAGGAATGACAGGAAACATGGAGAGGGTTTAAATGAATGGACGAAGGTGTTGATTCCCGACATTAGAAAATGGACTGAATGTCACATGGAGGAGGTGGGCTATTACGTGACCTAAACACTCATGGTCCATGGAATCTTTACTTGCAAATAGGATACTCCTCAACAGACCATTTTCGAATGCCCAAGATGTGCAAGACAGAGTAACAGAATGAACCGCTAGTGCAAAGAGCAGATCACCTCTCAAAACTTTTGAGAGACACAGATAAATGTAGCAAAACTCTCAAAATCTTCGGGAGATTAACTTGAGAGTCACCTAAAACCACTAAAAAATCACACTGGATATAATATTACATAGGTATCGTGATTCAATCGTATTATGTCTTAAACCTTGTTCAAACTGTTAATCAATGTCAGAATGTCAAAATTAATAAACTAATTACAAATTATACAGAGTGTCCCACGACCTGACTGCCATAGCTTAAGGGTAGATGTAGTTTTTCAAGGCGATTCAGGATCTGATTTTGAAATTTTCCTGAGGCCCTTCGTTTCGAGTATACAAGGTGATTTGTGCAATTTGCCGAAATCTTTGATGAGCGATATCTTTTGAACGAATGGATCGAATTTAACGAAATTTGGTAGATATGCTCTACTAATGACACTTAATACCTCGCATTTTTCGCCGATTTGAAAACTGCAGGACCGTACTTATTTTTTTGGATATCTTTCGATTTTGTCGAAAAGTTCACCCTGTATGCATTTTATTCAAAGTTTGGTGCCTTTTTTTAAAACTACGTGAAAAATTCTACAATTGTGGTAAAAAAATACTTGGCATCATTAAACTGAATCGAGAAGAAAATTCAGTTTTTTAGTTTTTTATTCGGAATTTCAATTCATGTGTTGTTAATAATTTAAGAAAAATCAAATGTGGTTTTTTAAAACTTGCGTATTTTGTAGTTATTTTAAATAAATTTACTTTATCTACAGATTTAGCTAAGATTGGGGACCCTTCTACAGATTGTTTCGAGCTAAGAATAAGTTTTAACAGCAAAATAAACAACACATTTAACACATTACCACATAGACAAATAAGTATCCACATAAACGAAACAGGAAGAAAAATATCAACACAAATGTTGGGAAGAAAAACTACAATTCAGTGCAGGTAATGGTCAAGGAGACCACCATCAAACTCAACACATTTCCTTGACCTTGAAATTAATCTAAAAACCATTTAAAAATTTTTTTTAGCTCGAAACAATCTGTAGAAGGGTCCCCAATCTTGGCTAAATCTGTAGATAAAGTAAATTTATTTGAAATAACTACAAAATACGCAAGTTTTAAAAAACCACATTTGATTTTTCTTCAATAATTATGAACAACACATGAATTGAAATTCCGAATAAAAAACTAAAAAACTGAATTTTCTTATCGATTCAGTTGCCAAGTATTTTTCTACCATAATTGTAGCATGTTTCACGTAGTTTTAGAAAATTGCATCAAACTTTGAATAAAATGTATACAGGGTGAACTTTTCGACAAAGCCGAAAGATATCAAAAAAAATTAGTACGACCCTGCAGTTTTCGAATCGGCGAAAAATTCGAGGTTTAAGTGTCATTAGTAGAGCATATCTACCAAATTTCGTTAAATTCGATCCATTCGTTCAAAAGATATCGCTCATCAAAGATTTAGGCAAATTGCACAAATCACCCTGTATAATCGAAACGAAGGGCCTCAGGAAAATTTCAAAACCAGATCCTGAATCGCCTTGAAAAACTACACCTACCCTTAAGCTATGGCAGTCAGATCGTGGGACACCCTGTATAAAAAAGTAATATGTATAACTAATAATAAAGAAAAAACATGTTTTGATGATGATCATTCCGATTAACCGAAACGTGGAAATAAAAATCAGACTGATAAAAAGGCATGAAAATTGCCCCAAAAGCAGCTTTTGTTTTTTTTTTTCAAAAATAATTACAAATTTAAGAGTTAGGGGTATTATTTAGAACATGCAGCATCTTATAGTGTATCAAAAAATCGGAAAACCTTCGATAGCCAAAACTAATTATTTGGCGAGGGGTTTCAGGTATAAATCATCAAATTAACTGAAACTTTCCCCAGTTAAAAACCAGTTCCTCCTATCTCCTGCAGCAGCTGATATCGCAATATTTATGGTATGTGCATGTAACACCAATTTGGGACACACTGTATAAGAATATAAGAAATATAATATACCTACTTACTACTATAAAATATGTTACCACTATGTAAGTATTTTCAATTCCTATTTGAGTGAGTTGTTCTTTTAGTCACCCGTTATTAGACAAAAATATTTAATTATTGGACATGTCAGCTATAAAAAGCATTCCGTGAATCCATTCTTGCAGGATTTATGATTTTCCTTTCTCCCGACTTCCGGATATAAAATACGCGACAAGTAATTGACCGTATCTTCAGCAGATTTTAATTAATAAGACGCTAAAACGACTTCGTCGTGTTCGTGTTATAAAGAGGACTAATTTTGGCATTCCCATTACTGCAGCTCCGATTGCGTAAGCTCGCTTCTGCTCGATTCTCTACAATTCACAAAACTAATTTGAAGGGAACTCATTGCAAGTGTCATAATTATGTGCAAATTATGTCACTGAGGACGCCTTAAATTGTCGAAATTTTAATTTCTGTCATGACATTAAGTGTATCAACATTTAGCTTATTTTAAATAAAACGTTAAATGAATCTTTGATGGTATTAATTAAGAAACGCTGCTACCAAAATTATTGATGAAGTTCCGAGAAACAATAATGACAATAAAATTTATAGGCAGCTTTGCTCTACGGTAATAAGAATAAGATCTCCACACGAAATAGGTATAGTTCATTAATCCCATTAATCCCAATATATATACAATATTCCAACTTTATTTGGATCAAGTTGGCTATGGATTATGAGAATAATCAACCACGACGTATATATCATACATTATTTGACAGCACACTGACAAATGTACAGGTGCTAGGTTATGAGTGTTTGTGATAATGTCATTCTAAGATTAAAGCAATATTGCCGAACGTAACTTGAAAATCTCCAATTAATCATACTACATTTTTTCTATAGACTATACAAATAGGTAAGTCTTCCTTGATCACTCCCAATAATGTTTCAAATTTGAACCATTTCCAGTCACATCTGTTTCTAGTGTATACTACAATTATTATTGTTATTACTTCTAGGGTAGGTTCAAAGCCCTTGTACTGAAACTTGCGCTTATTGTACCCCTTTGGATAATTATCTCATCGGTCCTATCTCCCGAAAGTATTTCAGTATGAGTCCAATGGGTGGCTTGTTAGGTGGTATGGGGTTTCCTCCCCCTCCCCGCATCTCCTGTAATCCGGGATATTTTTCACTCCTATTATTGAGAGGTGTAATTAGTGGGCAGTGTCCTGTTAGAAGTCCAATTGCCCATCTCAGCTGGTGCTTACTCAGCTTTTTCAGTTACATCTTCTCTGCTCCCTCTTCCCTTTCCCCACCTAGTCGCTTGAACAGCTCCCCAGTTAGGCCTAGGCAAAGTCTGCATTGAAGTTGCTCATTTACATATTCTCTGCTCCCTCTGCCCTTTACCCACCTAGTCGCTTGAACAGCACCCCAGTTAGGCCTAGGTAAGGTCTGCATTGAAGTTGCTCTATTTTCTCCCTTAGGTTTTCTCCCATGAGGAAAATTGGTTATTGGCCTTTTGTGTCAGGTTTTCTGTCCAAAAGAATCCACGTTTTATTAGCGGGCAGTGTCCTGTTAGAAGTCCAACTGTCCATCTCAGCCGGTGTTTACTCAGCTTTTTCAGTTACATCTTCTCTGCTCCCTCTGCCCTTTACCCACCTAGTCGCTTAACAGCGCCCCAGTTAGGCCTAGCCTATAGGTAAAGGTCTGCATTGAAGCTGCTCTATTTTCTCCCTTAGGTTTTCTCCCATGAGGAAAATTGGTTATTGGCCTTTTGTGTCAGGTTTTCTGTCCAAAAGAATCCACGTTTTATTAGTGGGCAGTGTCCTCTTAGAAGTCCAACTGCCCATCTCAGCCGGTGTTTACTCAGCTTTTTCAGTTACATCTTCTCTGCTCCCTCTGCCCTTTACCCACCTAGTCGCTTAACAGCGCCCCAGTTAGGCCTAGCCTATAGGTAAGGTCTGCATTGAAGCTGCTCTATTTTCTCCCTTAGGTTTTCTCCCATGAGGAAAATTGGTTATTGGCCTTTTGTGTCAGGTTTTCTGTCCAAAAGAATCCACGTTTTATTAGTGGGCAGTGTCCTCTTAGAAGTCCAACTGCCCATCCCAGCCGGTGTTTACTCAGCTTTTTCAGTTACATCTTCTCTGCTCCCTCTGCCCTTTACCCACCTAGTCGCTTGTATACAATTATGGTTTGTCCAGTTAGTGTTGTCCGGTGAGATTCAACACTGATCCTGACTATAAACGATTTGATTTTATGAGATTTAATTCGTACAAGTATAATAATTAGAATTAAAACGTATAAAATCAAATCGTTTATAGTCAGGATCAGTGTGGCTTCTCACCGGACAACATTCACTGAACAAACCATATTAACACACCTGAACGTTCCCGTATTAATAATGTTTAATAATAATTTATTTTTATGAGCATTACGCATAAGTAAGTACTTATAGTTGTCTAAAGTGTTTTTTTTTAATCGGGCCACATTTAGAATTGAACACATCCATATACTTAATCATAGAATTTCCATTCAATAATAATAATTATTTCATGATTACCTACTTACCCCAATAAATGTCTCCAAAACCTGTAAAATTATTGCTGTAGACAGATAATTTACCGCATTATGGCTATATTCAAACAAAGAAGGCATTTTCTAAACAAATTTCTGTTTTTTTTTGGTAAATATTTCTGTTATTTTTGTGTAGGTATGATAATTATTTATGATATTTTGAATAATTAGATTTATGGTAACTTGACAACTTCCACATTTATCAAATCGGTCAAAAGGAAGTTAAAAAGAGAAAGCCTGGCTGACATTCACTGTCAAAATTAATTTTTATAGTTTATTGACAAAAACTTCAAGAAAAACCAGCCGAAATCAGTTGATTTTTCATCCTAATAACGCTGGAATACAGTGTAAATCTAAGTTGGCGTTTTGTTAATAAAAAAAATGTCACAGTGTTAGTGTTTTTCTTTTGCTTTTCGTCTTTTGTCAATTATTGTGTTTTACAATTTGTTATATTTGCGTATTTGTCAAACGCTAGTGTTCTTTTTCAAACTAAAATCATCTTTTGTCAAACAAGATATTTTTAATGCCAATCTTGAAGTTAAAACTTACGATAAAAAAAATCGTAAAAAACGAATTAGTTTAGTTTAGTTTGAATTTTTTGGTTTTGGTCGGACTGGGACCCTTATATCTCCTTATCTGGCAAAATAGGGATTTAATTTGATAAACAGCATTGCTACTTGATAAATGCAAAAGCGCTTTGGAAAATTGTGGAACAGTCAAAAACCCCTAGTTAGCACGGAAAGGCCAACGTTGGCAGCCATCGTGAAATACACCGCTAACCAAGATTAGTGAAAATAGAATTGGTGGGTCCATCTACTTGGGACAAGCTTCTATAACAATTTCGCGTCTTATTAAAAAAAATCGTGTCTTATTTGACTAATAAGACACTTACCTAGTACTACACTTTATCTACTCCCAATAGGCTAAATAAGTAACTATTGGCGCCACCAGGTAGGCAAACTTGACAATTCGATGCGTCAAACACCGCGTACACGCTATTCATAAATGATCAGCTGTTTCTCTTATTTATTTTCATACAGATATTACACAACTAATGCTCTTTCACTAATACTACCTCTGGCTACAACTGACTACTCTATGTTTTCCTTACTCGATGATGCTTCAGCTTTCATGTTTAGAACTGTCAGTTACACTCTCACACTGGCCTGGCAATATGTCATTCCTGCCATCTCACTAGAATCATTTCAGATCGAATTGTTTAAAAATAACCACAATTGGAAAAAGGTAAACAAATACAAAAAATACGAATTATCAATCTAGAATTCTTCGCGAGCGATGCCTCGTTATAGTATATAGTTGACTTTTACTGTTACTTAACTCAAACTTGAATCCTGATGTGTTTCATAAACAGACAGAGAGCCATGTAGCTTTTTGAATTATTACATTTAGGCACATGAAGTCCATTTTTTGGATCCACATAACCCATAAAAGGAAAAGCGACAAGTTGACAATCCCCAATATATTTCCGAAATTATTATTTTGACAATTAGAGATTTTTGTTATTTTACTTGTAACATGTGGGTATGTTACGACATAAGTACTTACTTGACATCAAGTAGTAGGTTGACAAATATAATATATAGGAGTTCACAAATCAACGATCTAAGTTCAAAAGAAACTTAATTACGTACGTTATCGCAGATATTACGCTCTGCAGACAGTTAGGGAGCGATTTGTAGGACATCAGTGATGCAGATTGCCTTTGTTCAACTTGGGGAAGCCTTCCATCACAAATTCAGGTAACTTGGTAACAAATACATTGCGTCAGCTCGAGATAATAGCGTTAATTACTCCCGCGAACTCCGCCACTTTACATCTACATTGACACAATGACTTGCAGGATTCTACAAGGCTTCTCATCTCATTTCAGTCGACAATAATTGAAACAGGAATTGATGACTTTATTCTCAACTCTGGGCTTAAAGTGATAAATATTGTCATTTCCTTTTGTATAAAGAAAATTATATCGCGGAAATATATTATGACAACCAGCTTTTGAAATATCTGTTCCTCTTTAATTATCAAGAAAGGGGGTCGTCAAAAGAGTTATTATCGCATGTCCAAAATCTTTGAATTGAAAATGATACTTACATGCATGAAAAGCTGAGAGTGAAATTGTCCTGGGTGTATATTGTGGCAGTTTTCTGGTGAAATAGGTCTTTTAATGTAAAAAAAATGTAAAAAATGCCATTACAATAACATAAATTAAGAAAGTTAATTATTTTCTGCAATTTGACGAAATCATTTAAAATTACATCAAGTGACTAAGTTCCTCTGCATTTCATCTAATGCTGCTCGATCCACTTATCCAATAAAATACAACATATTTAGCTTTTTATGAAATTTGTGAAAGTCCGGTCAGCTCGAAAAAATTATTTTTTGAAAATCCGGTCAGCTCCATTTCTTGCAAGATCCGGTTTGGCACGGTCCGGTCAGCTCGATTTTTTTCAGCTCAAAATAATTTATCTGCAAAATTCAATTAGGCAAAATCCGGTCAGTTCGAAAATTAAATTTTTGCGAGGTCCAGTCAACTCATTTTTGTTACAATTCCGGCGATTCAGGATTATCTCAAATAAGTGTGAAAAATTAAAGAGGGTTTTTCTTGGCTCATTCTAAGAATTTTTTTATTATTGCGCCGGGTCCACAAATGCACCGTTTTTAGATACATGAAGAAGACTACATCAAAAAAGGCTTTTTTCCAGTTTTTTGATGATATCTCAGGAATCGTTGAGATACACAGAATTCAACTTTTGTTACATAATATTTCACCATTGATAAGTATTATAGCTACTTTTTTAAGTATAACCTTTTTTTTCATATGACCAGTGACAGAGATTTTAGGGTTGCATTAGGTTTTTTGTCCTCAATTTCTATACGACACTGGGAAAATTGACATTTTGAAACCGCGCCATTTTAAGTTGCCAAATATTTACCTATTATTACACACAAAAAAGTTTATACCTGCTAACATGAACCGTTTTCAAGCAACACGACGACTTACCATGAAATACTCACTTTGGATGTTTCAAAACATGCGTCGGTGAATGAAGGCAAAATACTTCAATCCCAAGATCTCCGCCATGTAATGACACATACGTGACAAAAAATGAATTGGTACTAAAAAGGTATAGGTAAGCTAATATCAATGATATGAGATACCTATGTATACAAAACTGAGCTCTGTATCTCAAACGGTTCGCGAGATATCTTCAAAAGACTGGAAAAAAATTAATTTTTTGTCACCCTGTATCTCAAAAACGGACGGTGCACTTGCGGACCTACGTTAACGGGTACTTTTTACCTTAGAATGAGATAAAAGAATCACTCCCTAAAAGTTTTCGCACTTTCTTTAGGATAATTCTGTATAGACAAACTCGGCCAGCTCTAAAATTTTAAGTCCGGTTAGCTCCATTTTTTTTTGGCAGGATGCGGTCACTCGAACATTCGATTTTTGCAAAGTTCGGTCAGCCTTTTTTTCACAAAATCCGGTTGGATAAGATTAAAAAAAAAGTTAAAATTTCTGAGCTGACCGAACCTTGTCAATAAATCAGATGTTGCAAAACCTCACTGATCGAACCTTGACAAACTGATGACCTTGCAAGAAAAATTATTTTTTAGGACGGTTGAGAAATGCTCGAAAAAAGCTTCGAATAAAAAAGTCGAACTGACAGGATCTTTAAAACGGGGCCTTGAAAAAAAAAAAAGAAAAAAAAAACGAAATCAACTAACCGGACTGTCGATTTTTAAAAAAATATATATTTTTTAACGTGGTTTGAAGGTGCTGAAGAATAGTTGGAATTAGCGAGCTAACATGACCTTTAAAAAAAATTCGTGTTGACAGGACCTTGTTCAACTGGACCTTGTCAAAAAAATCGATCTGACTGGATCTGGGAAAAAATCGCACCTCAAAAAAAATAGACCTGACCGGACTTTGCAAGAAAAAAAATAGAGCTAATCAGACCTTGCAAAAAAAATTATGCTGTATTTAGGGAGAGCATTTTTTTAATTTAGGAACAGTTCAAGCGGCTTTTACTTCATCTGAAAAGCCGCCACTCCATTAACCGCTCCATTTCCTCTGACTGGAAAAAAAACTTCTATATTTTTGCAGGGAGTCGTGCACCCGTCAATAAGCAGTAGTAGTTCTCTATTTTGGGAAGAACGAACAATCTACTTTTCTCTCATGTACTCAATTCGGCAATTTTCCTTTATTTTCCTTTAAAAATATTTTTTCATGACACAAGCTTCTGCTGCACTTACGCAACAGATCGTTGCGTAGTAAAAAAACCGTATTCTATCTACGCCACTTGCCTATGAGCAACAGCCTTAGAAGACAATAAAAGATTAAATTTCTCAAGTGTTCAATTTATAAACCCTTGTAAGTTTCGCGCCATCTTGATTTTGGGGGTGACTTAGTTTTTTTTCACCATCAAGTTTTTACATAATTTTACCTATCGTTGATATGTTCCCTCGAGTCCATGGGTTATTTGAGGGCTGTTGAGCTCCTGAAATGTAGATGTCACCATATTTTCATAAATTCTAAGACAACACAGGGTGTTCAGTTTAGATACCAGTTCAACAAGGGCGTCTTCGCGAAACACATGAAGACATAAAAAATTCTTATACTTTGAGCTTGAACTCACTAAATACAACTCGGTTCCAGGTTTTTACTTTGTTTTAAGTTACTTTGGTTGTTGTAGATTTGCTCCTTATTGCACCAAGGCAAAAAAAACCTGAATCAATTATGATTCCAGATGAAGCCAGCCGAGGAAAGCCTATTGACATCTATGCAATTTATTCATAAAAAACATTTCTCCCACTCGCTTATTAGTTGTTATCCTTGAGCATGTTTTTCCCTTCTTGTCTCTTGGACAATAAGCTACATCAAGAGGAATATAATGAAGAGAAGGACCTAGGTATAAATAAGTGTACACGTCGTATTGATGATATTTAAATTTTATGTTGATAGTAAAAAAAAGAAAACAATAATAATTATGTTAAAATATTTCCATTAAATTTCTCCAAT
Organism: Malachius bipustulatus; assembly: GCA_910589415.1. Taxonomy (NCBI): domain Eukaryota; kingdom Metazoa; phylum Arthropoda; class Insecta; order Coleoptera; family Melyridae; genus Malachius; species Malachius bipustulatus. The sequence continues at coordinate 42,984,830 of OU342636.1, forward strand.
AAAAGAAACCACGTTTTCATGTATTAGGTACCTATATCATATATTATATTTGAACCAACATCCCTACCATTCCAATGGAAGATCGTCCCTCTTTATAGAACTTCAATAAGTCCAGCCATTTCTGTTGTCGACGCTGTCATTGTTTTATCGCTGAAAGCTGTTAGCTCCCATAAACACCTTATATCTGTCACATAATCGTTATAGATAAGTTGATCCTATCTATTATCTGGCGAGTACTCATCGCTCCAGGGCGCTAAGTAGCATTATATGGTCCTCACAGCGGGATTTCCATAAGTCACCCCTGCTTTAGGCCCTTCAAGTTATATCCATTGCTACAGGGTGATTAAATCGTGCTGTTCATTAAATCAGTATATTATTTCATGAAATATCATTTTGTGCTTTAAAACTAATTGTATACAATTAGTTTTATATTAGTTGTACCTTATTATTATAATGTTGAAAAATATAATATTGAGTGATAGTACCTATATACAGTGTGTCCCGTATAAAATTTTCCCATACCTTAATTATTACGTTGAAGTTCAAAAATTTTTCGGGAAACTTCAAGACGAATCAAAGTTTGTTTAGGTAATACCAAGGTAGAAGTTGAAAAAAATGGTATCTAATGCATTTTAAGTCTCACGATCTTACCACCAGCTATCGACTACTTAGGAGTTTAGAGCTTTCTTAGAGCACTTTTTTATTCGCCCCGAGGCAATCCGAAGAAACACTGAAGCCAGAGTGCTAGGGAAGTTATCTAAACCAATTTATTCATTTATTTATTTACAAAAACATGTGGTATTGAAATAAATAAACTTATAATAATAAATCTTGAAGAGTCTTGACTGGACTATAAATTATTATTAGGTACTTATATAGTACAATCAGTAAAATATTTTCATTTATATACAGGGTGTCCCACCACCTGACTGCCATAGCTCAAGGGTAGGTGTAGTTTTTCAAGGCGATTCAGGATCTGGTTTTGAAATTTTTCTGAGGCCCTTCGTTTCGACTATACAGGGTGATTTGTTGTGCAATTTGCCGAAATCTTTGATGAGCGATATCTTTTGAACGAATTGATCGAATTTAACGAAATTTGGTAGATATGCTCTACTAATGACACTTAATACCTCGCATTTTTCGCCGATTTGAAAACTGCAGGGCCGTACTTATTTTTTTGATATCTTTCGGTTTTGTCGAAAAGTTCACCCTGTATGCATTTTATTCAAAGTTTGGTGCCATTTTCTAAAACTACTTGAAAAATGCTACAATTGTGGTAAAAAAAATACTTGGCATCATTGAACTGAATCGAGAAGAAAATTCAGTTTTTTAGTTTTTTATTCGGAATTTCGATTCATGTGTTGTTAATAATTTAAGAAAAATCAAATGTGGTTTTTTAAAACTTGCGTATTTTGTAGTTATTTCAAATAAATTTACTTTATCTACAGATTTAGCCAAGATTGGGGACCCTTCTACGGATTGTTTCGAGCTAAGAATAAGTTTTAACAGCAAAATAAATAACAAAATTTAACACATTACCACATAGACAAATAAGTATCCATACATAAACGAAACAGGAAGAAAAATATCAACACAAATGTTGGGAAGAAAAACTACAATTCAGTGCAGGTAATGGTCAAGGAGACCACCATCAAACTCAACACATTTCCTTGACCTTGAAATTAATCTAAAAACCATTTAAAATTTTTTTTAGCTCGAAACAATCTGTAGAAGGGTCCCCAATCTTGGCTAAATCTGTAGATAAAGTAAATCTATTTGAAATAACTATACAAAATACGCAAGTTTAAAAAAACCACATTTGATTTTTCTTCAATTATGAACAACACATGAATTGAAATTCCGAATAAAAAACAAAAAAACTGAATTTTCTTCTCGATTCAGTTTAATGATGCCAAGTATTTTTCTACCATAATTGTAGCATTTTTCACGTAGTTTTAGAAAATGGCACCAAACTTTGAATAAAATGCATACAGGATGAACTTTTCGACAAAGCCGAAAGATATCAAAAAAAAAATTAGTACGGCCCTGCAGTTTTCGAATCGGCGAAAAATGCTAGGTATTAAGTGTCATTAGTAGAGCATAGCTACCAAATTTCGTTAAATTCGATCAATTCGTTCAAAAGATATCGCTCATCAAAGATTTCGGCAAATTGCACAAATCACCCTGTATAATCGAAACGAAGGGCCTCAGGAAAATTTCAAAACCAGATCCTGAATCGCATTGAAAAACTACATCTACCCTTAAGCTATGGCAGTCAGGTGGTGGGACAGCATGTATTTTGAATTTTTTTTGAAATAAGTATAAAAAGAGTAACACATATTATAAGTAGCCATTGGATAAAGATCTCATACTAGATTCACTACATAAAAAAACACCCCTTAGAATAGGTAGGTAATATATTTAATTATTGACGGCAATAAAATCCACAGTTTATGTTTCTATATTTCCTCTATCAGTTTAGAGCTCACGTTACATTTAATAAACAAATGTTAATCTGTCCATGTCTTTACACGTGTCCAACAGTGGAGTCCTTTGACGGCATTCGGCGTACCAAGAGCGTGTTTGGGAATCCTTTACACTAGTTTACAGCTATTACATGCCTGATCAAATCTGCGGCGTTCTCGACCGCAAACAGTATCCAGTTACCTACCACCACCTTCCTTGAGGGGATTGACTTATTAGCAGATAATCGGCGCATTAATTAACATCTGCTTAAGAATGGACATCTGGAGAATCCTGTATATAACTTCCAAACTGTGAATGGTCAAGGGTGATGTGAATATTTGCGTGGTAAAAATAAGGTAAAATTACTATTACTACGCAGAGTCGGTTTAAATTAGAGAAAAGTTGCACAATTTGATGCTAAAAAGGAATCTGAAAAAAAGGGAAACTTCAGGTGTTGCTGAAATAGGTACCTATACTGAAAAAAAAACTAAATTTTTATGAAGTTTTTCACAAGTCATCAAAGGCTATCCATTTAATATCACAAAAATGTTCAAATCCGACTAGATCATAGAGTTTTCATACTCAACTTTTATTATTATTTTTTTAATTGCCGTCATATTATTTTCCATTTTATTTGTGATTAAAAAATGATTTGAACCAAAAATCTATAAAAATAAAGAAAATACCTATCTTAATCGAAGAACGTCATAAGCAAAAACCAAATCATCGGAAAACCAATGCGAGCAATATGACGTCATTCTAAGAAAAATATTTTCATTTTTTGTTTCGAAAAAAGAAGAATGAAATTTTGGAAAAAAAAATTGTTTTTTGCAGATTTTAGTTAAATATAATTTTTTTAATGCCGAATGGCATGAAAAACCGATATGGCGGCCATAAGAAAAACAAAAGTTGACTATGAATACTCTGGGATCTAAACCATGTTTATGGGACTTATGTTAACCTAAAAAAATAATTAATTCATTTTCTATAATAAAAAAATATGTCAAAAATTAGAAATCTTGCATTTTCAGTTTTATCAGCATATTTTATCATCGACTGCAGTAAGCTTTTTTTTTTGAGATTCTTATTGAAATAAAATTGTGCCACTTTTCTCTAATTTAACCGACTTTTTATCTCCTGTGGTTTATGAAAAATGACCACAGGGTGTTACTTATGGGTACCTAAGCACTAAATTTAAGGACATATTTAATTTAAGGTCAACAAACGTTTTGGAACATCAGTAACAAGAACATGTACATAACCTGGAGCCGACGTCCCATCGGATCATGTCCTTCTCACAACAGAAATAAAGATAAAGATCAAGATCACTAATATTAGAAAACAAAAACAGGAACCTTACTAGAGACGAGAGCGTCAAAAGAGTCAAAACAACCGGCTGAGGCAAATGAATCTTGATGACGCATGGAATGACATGGAGGAGATAATGATGGGTACTGCAAGAAAGGAAATAGGATACAAACAAGGGATAAAAAGGAAGAAAGATTGGATGACAGACGAGATACTAGCAATGTTTGAGGAGAGAAGAAAACACAAGAACCAAGGCAGTCGAGACAAATATGTAGTGTTGCAGCGTACTATACGAAGAGCAATAAGAGCGGCAAAGAATAAATAGCTGAAGGAACAGTGCGAAGAAATGGAACGCTTACAGGAGCAGCACGATGAGTTTAACCTACACAAGAAAATAAAAGAAACATCGGGAGTATATAGAAGGAAGACTTTCTCTAACCTACAAAAAGAACAAGGGGAAATGGCACAAGACAACGCACAGAGAAAAGCTATATGGGAGCGATATATTGGCGACCTCTTTGTGGATGAGAGACCCCACTTGGACGATAACCTGGATGGTGATTTGTCTGGACCATCAATTACAATAGAAGAAATTACTAGAGCAATAAATAACTCGAAAGATAAGAAAGCGGTTGGGCCAGATCTATAGTGTATGTCGAACTGCTCAAACTATTAGACAACGATGGTATTAAGGTACTTCAAAGGCTTTTCAACCAAATTTATGACACAGGAAAATTCCCAACCAAATGGCTTACGTCGCTTTTCATCCCACTCCCAAAAAAAGAACAACGCAACAAGATGTGAAGACCACAGATTAATTAGTTTGATGAGTCACACTCTGAAAATATTTCTGAAGGTCATTCACTACAGAATTTCCACAAGATGCGAAAGTGCTATGGGATCCTCTCAATTCGGATTTAAAAGAGGTCTAGGTACGAGAGAGGCACTGGTCGCAACCCAGGTGTTAGTTCAGAACTGCTACGACCAGAGAAAAGATATAGTGATGTGTTTCATTGATTACGAAAAGGCTTTTGACAGAGTGCAACATCATAAACTCATTCAAATATTGAGGCGACTTGACATAGATCAGAAGGATATACGTTGTATTGAAAACTTGTACTGGAACCAACCAGCTGCAGTTCCACTAAACGGCGAAGTTACAAAGGCACAGAAAATCCTTAGAGGTGTAAGGCAGGGATGTGTCCTCTCCCCACTCCTGTTTAACGTTTACTCTGAAAGAATTTTCCAGGAAGCTCTCGAAGGGCAACAATTGGGCATCAGAGTGAATGACACATGGATCAACAATGTACGGTACGCAGATGACACAGTCCTAATGGCCGATAACATGAATGACCTACAAAGACTCCTGGATGTTGAAATACATAGCCGACTTATGGGAATTAACATCAACACAAAAAAGACAAAATTCCTAATGATAACCCGCAAATTAGATGAGTTCAATAATGAAAAACTAATTATGCAACAATGAGGACATAGAACGGCTAAAAAAGTGGAATGGTCTTCAAACGCAGAAATCAAGTGCCAGATAGGAAAAGCGAGGAACTCATTCATGAGATTTAAAAGCGTCCTTACGAACTCTGACTTTGAACTCAACCTCAGAATAAGATTCACAAAATGTTATATATGGTCCGTGCTACTGTATGGCATGGAAGGATGGACAATGAAAGTTAATACCATGAACAGGTTGGAAGCCTTTGAAATGTGGATCTACCGAAGAATCTTAAAGGTTCCCTGGACAGCAAGGAAAACTAACGAAGAAGTTCTAAGGATGATAGGAAGGGAGCGTGAATTGCTGGGCAGGATAAAACACAGGAAAACAGCATACCTCGGACATGTGATACGAAACGAGAGATATCATCTGCTCCAGCTATTAATAGAAGGAAAAATAGAGGGAAGAAGGGGAATAGGAAGGAAGAAGATGTCATGGCTCCGAAATATCAAACATTGGACAGGGATAAGAACCACAGAAAAGTTAATTCACACCACCAGAGACAAGAAAAATGGTCGAAAATGACCGCAAACATCCATTAATGGATAGCAGCATAAGAAGAAGAAGATTCCTAGTACAATTTTAAGTCGAAATCATATAAACATGGATACAGGGTTAACAATTTTTTTTTTTAAATCAATTGTTAAAAAAAAATACTACTACAAAAAAGAGTAAGTACTTTTTAACAGGTAAAATCAAGGTAAAATTAAATAAAAATCCCTAAATTGGCGTCCTAATGCAGAAAACTTTGAAAACGTTGAGGTCATGTAACTCCTTAAATAAATAAAATCGGACATACTATATACGAAGTTTTTTAAAACTACTTCACCTTTCATTTGTCACAATACATTCTAATGATGAGCTAATAAATTACCTTTTACAAGAAATAAGAAAAAAGGTAAATCAGGGCAGCATTACATATATTACTCCTGAAATATTCATATCCTAAAACAGCTGATTCCAACCCTTGTATTTCGGGAAAAAAGCTTTTGAAAAACACTGAATGGAATCGCTGCATATCTATTGACTCTTACTCTTCATAGTGTCCAAAGAGATATCTGAAGACATTTTCAACAATTTCCAAAAATCATGATAGTTTCTTAACTACTTACTTATTACCTAATCTACATGCATCTATAAATTTGTGGATCTCTTCCTCTGTCTACATCAATTCCTGTGTCGGAATAACATAGGTTATAATTTATCTCTTTGTATATACCTGCATATTACCTGCGGACACGTTAGCTTGCACCCGTGCAGGATAAAGCCAATATCCACCCTCCTATTGTGCAAGGGCATGTAGCGAATCTGATGACACCCCTGAGCACAGATAGAGAGCATGTGGGCACACTGAATGCTGTTAACTCAAACCATTATCTCTTTTATAACATCTATATCTCTGCTGGCACAGAGACGTTCACACCTGGTCACAGTTTATTATCTGTTCACCATGTATCTAATCAATGATTTAGGGTGTGCATTTCAGTAATAATAATAATAATTGTAAGAGTATTTTATGTTGTTTGAGAAAGTTCTCTTCGCCTCAGAAATCCAAATTTGAAGCCATTAATGTTTTATATTTTTGTGGTGCTATCTAGATAGTAAAGTAACAAAATTAGGAAGGGTGATAGAATTTTTTGAATCCAATAATTTCCACTACCTTTTATTACTTTTATTGCTTTATATTTATTACGTTTTAATGCCAACTAAATTTATGTTTTCTGTTAACTGACATAAATTCGAAATGGTTTAGTTTTTTCAAATTAATTGAACTGAATTTGAACGCTATAAAGAAGTCAGAGTATCGATGCATTGTGAACAGACTATACATGTATAAGCGCCCTAATGGCGTGAAGAGTGCGGCCTGGCTTTTTATACGTCACTGATTTGGTATAAGCTGGTTATGGTGCAAATTAACCATGTGTGTTTTGTTAATAGGGAAGTGGATTCATGCCTGTCTATCCAACGAACATGAATTTATTAGCTCCAAGATTTTTCATCTTCAAAAAAACCGATTTTTTGTTACCTTCATCATAAGTTAGATAGTCATATTATAAAAGTAAATGAGGCAGTGTTTTTAAATTATTTTAATTAATGGTTTTCATCTTATTAACCTAGATCCTTGTTATATAAGGACTAGATCCTTGTTGCAAAATAACAACTTGAAAATTAGATGAGTTTAACAATAGCTGTAAATTCCGAAAAGGTAACTTAAGGAAAACAAGTTATGTAAACGCAAAAAATTAGAAATGATACAAGATATGAACAGTTTTTAATTTAAATATTAAGAAATTGAGCTAAAAAGAAGGCTCCTTCTTCTGTGTAATGCCTATTAATTAATCATAGAGAGTGCAGTATGGAGATGATAATACCAGAGGATGTTTCCTAACTGGAGGTTAACATTTCATAACAGCTTAACTTTTCAACTTCAGGGTGCTGAAGTTTTAAGAAAAAAATCGTTTTTTAATAATAACATAAGTATATGTACTTTTATACCAACCTAGAACCTTCTTGAAATTTGGTAAACATTCTGCTCTATGCATCAAGATACTTTTAGTGGAAACAATTTTGATTCTGAGCTCAACAGTTCAAGATGTTCGTGCAAGATTTGCACAAAATATAAAAAAAAATTATGTCATGATACGTCTCTGCATGAACTTTAATTGAATTGAGATTTATTCACTATTTTATTCCTTCATTTATAAAATACACTGTGGTATTAATACTTGATAGATTAGGAGGATTTGAAGGATACAGATTGTCCCGGAAATGGGACTGTCATGGATCGGAAGAGATCCGGAAGAACCTCTTACGGTCTGTCTGTAGGGAAGACACGCATGTCTGATAACGAACGACCCTTCTTCATTTATTCTCACTATCTGCACGAAACTCCTGTCGTTTAATCAGAACGTTAAATGGTTCCTAAATATAGTTCTTGATATAGTCTGCCATCATTCCATTATAGCTGCAATGTTTAATGTTGATAGACGTAAATTTGAAAATTAATTTGTTTGTTTTGTTGATACTTTCGCATACTTACCAAGTTTAGAAGTATCATGAATTGACATTTCTTTTGAACAATTATGAATTTAATTCTACACTTTGTAATTTTATTTTATTTTAAAGTTTTTATATTCTAAAGTTTTCATTTTTTATTTTCCAGTTTAACATAAATAAGTTACTCAAAATAATTCACTTAAAACTTATCAAGGTCACTCTTTTATTTATTAATCGTTGAGTATACTTGCCTTTTCTCTCTTGTTCATGATTGTCAATCGTCTGGCATTGATGGTGTCTGAAACTGCAATAAATCTTGAAGTGAATTCACGATTAGTTCTTTAGACTGATCGCTAGATGTCGCTCTACTTAAACCACACTGAGAAGCGATGGACCACTGTTAGGGTGATGGAGGAATACTCCGACCCCATTTAACAGGCTAGTAATTGCACTTTATGTGCTTTATACTCATACGACCTACATTCACTCTTTTATTTAAGTATACTAAACTCACATCGTTGAAAAAATATTTTTGTTTCCTTCCTTGACTAAAGTGGTTTGAAACTATTCCCATGATAATGCTCCTGCATGCTCCGATTCTATGAAATTGGACAATTTCAGGAAGGAAAGGAAGCCCGAAAGGAAAGAAGGTTGTGAAAGATTCGCTTGCATGTCACAGAAAAGCAGTCTCGCCAATTTTCACAAACATGATAGTTTCCAAGTTGAATAGAAATGGTAATAAACATCACATTATGCATATCCACATTAGATTATAGTCCGCCTTAAAAAGGAAAGTAACTCTACTACATTAGACTAACTAATCTTCTAATCAGATAAAAAAATTATGATTATCCGTCGTATTTTAGTCCGATATCGATCTAGCCGCTAAAGTGGATAATATGTTAATGACTAGTGTGATGGCTTGACAAATGGAAGACCGTATAATATCTGTTTATAAACACAAAGCCAATATTTAACCATGCCAGCTATGCATTCTTCAGTGGTTGTTATAACTGGTCTGCAAATATCGACATTTCGTGATAAGGGAAGTGTCTGATACGAGCGTAACCGTTGATTAGTGACGACTGGGGTGCTTGTTTTGTAATTTAGATAGGATCGAAGTTGTCTGTTACCAACCCCCTAGTTCAAACAAGCTCGTTACTTCTACTGCAACTCGTACCTATACTACTTGATAATTCGGTCCTTCGAGTCGGATATTATCTTATCTAGTCACGGGTGTGGCGTGTCTTGAAGAAATCATGTGGTTCGGAGTTTTCTGTTTGATTTTTTTAGGAAAGGGTTTCATTTCATATTTAGGTATAATCTAGTAGGTACATAATTCAAATTATTCACATTTTTTTACGTAGTCGACGTTGTTAGTTTATCCAAGAGTTGCACACCTCCAATTTTAATTTCTTCAACATGTCAATAATTCTCATAACGCTAAAAAAACTCCACAACTCCAATATATCTACGATACGATAAACGTTTAATTTTTGGAAATGTGTTTTTGAAATTTTTCATCATCATAAATGTGATGTTTCAGCACAATCAACACAAAAATATGCAATTTTGACCTAATTCAACCAACTTCGAATCTGTGCATATAATCGAGGTCCGTATACATACAGGTTGCTCGGTAACGGGCTAGCCAAAATCAAACGTCATGTATAAAATCGTATTTCAAGCATAAAAAAAAGAATATTCTTTTTTTCAGATCGAGCTTTTCATTTTGCCCCACTCTCCTCTGCAGCAAATTATATTCCTAAGACAAACCTTCGAACTACCCCTTTGAGACAAAACCAAACTGCCTTACACTAGACACTTGTATAATATAACATTATAGGTATCGATCGTTGTAACGTTATTGGGACCCTGATCTAGTTTATTTGAATGTCGTTTCCATACTCGCTTCTCTTAATAGATACTGAGATTAAAAACAACAACTGACTGAACTATTTTAAATTTAAAATATGCAATATTGTAGGTACTGTACCTGACAGATAATCTGGGGTTCTAGTTCCTTTTGACACCTTAGTTATTAGAAAATATTCCAATATAATTGTTATTCATAAGTTTCTTATTGACAGGGTGTTTTGAGGTCGTCTTCAGACTTGTTTCGATCATTTAAATTTGTTTAAGAATTATTATTCATATGTGTACCTATATGAATATTATATGATGTATTTGTTGTATAATTGTGAGATGCATATTATTGTTTGCATGCAAATTTCGTTTTTAATTTATTAAAAATACACTGGAGGATTTAACATTAATTATTTATGTAGAGGCTTCCTACATGGAATAAATCGGTACAATTTTAAAACCTGCTAATACTGTTTAACAATGATGCAACTCTACATAGTGTATCTAGTGCCCTACACCTATCCTATTTATCCTATACAGGGTGCACCATGTATTCTTCTCTATATTGCTATCTCCTGAACGCTAACAGATACAGGGTCGGTTAAATTAGACAAAAGATGCGCAGTTTTGTGGCCATCTCGAATTCGTCAAAACATGCAAGATATCTGTGACCGTTCCTGAAATATCCTGAAAAAACTGAAAAATCGAGATTTCTTATTTTCCTCATATCTTTTTTATTATTGGAAATTAATAAATAATTTTTTGTAGGCTTACATAAGCCGTTAAGAGCTATCCATCTGACATTTCAAAAATTTTCAAGGCCTACTAGATCCAAGAGTTTTCACAGTCAACTTTCGTTTTTCTTATGGCCGCCATATTATTTTTTTATGTCGTTCGATATGAAAAAAATAATGGAAACCAAAAATTAATAAATTAAAAAAAAAATTGGAAAGTTTTTATTCTTCTTTTTTCAAAGAAAAACCTAATAAAAAATCGTCGAAAAACGTCAACATTTGTAAAATACGCCGAAATAGTGCTTGCCTTATTGTTTTTTAATTTATCTATGAAATTCGGTCTAAAAATGTGTATTTTTTGTAAAGAAAAAAGAAGAATAAAATTTTTTTTAAATTTATTTTTTGAAGTTTAACAATTTTTTGTTTTTATGATTTTTTTTATACCGAACAACATAAAAAACACTATGGTGGCCATAAAAAAAACGAAAGTTGACTATGAAAATTCTGGGATCTGGTCGGCTTTGAAAATTTTTGAAATGTCAGATGGATAGCTCTTGCCGACTTATGTAAGACCACAAAAAATTATTCATTAATCTCCAATAATAAAAAAGATATGGAAAAAATAAGAAATGTCGATTTTTCAGTTTTTTCAGGATATTTCAGGAACGGTCACAGATATCTTGTATGTCTCGACGGAATCGAGATGGCCACAAAATTGCGCTCCTTTGGATTTGTTTAACCGACCCTGTATCCGTTAGCGTTAGGAGCAATATAGAGAAGGATACATGGTGCACCCTGTATATCAATCAGATGAAGACGGGAAACTATTTTATTCTTGTGATAAGTTAATAACATATATACCTACGTACATATTGACAAATGCAAGTATATATATACAGAGTGCTTCATTTTTAAAAAGTACTTATAATCAGTACCGCTCAAAATTTAGAGTGGAAATGTTCAAGAGTAGCAATTGGACATTTCAAAAATTTTCAAAGCGAACTCCATCCTTTAGGGTTTTCATAAACAACTTTTATTTTTCTTATGACAGCTATATTGTTTTTTTTTAATGTCATTTGTAATAAAAAAATTAGGAAACAAAAAATCTAGAACATTCAAAAAAGCATTTTTCATAATAATTGAACATTTAAAGATTTTGCCTCTAGAGCAATTCTTAAATAGTATAAATACATCTATTTAGGTACGCAATAAGGGGGAATTGCGACTATTACTGAGTTGGTATAGTAACATAGTAACAATATTTGTCTGATGTTTAGTTCGAAAAGGCAACATATTATCCTATTGCCATAAGTCGAAAAGGTTTATGTGACCTTTTCGAACCGAATGAATCAACCGTAGTGACAGTGTCATCGTTAATTTCCACATTTCTATAAAATGCTGTTCAAGGAAGAAAAAATCTAATTGAAAGGATGAGAAAATTTTCATTTTGAATATCGTCATCTAATCTTTTTTGAGTTCTTATTCTACGTACAAATCTGAGCTGAGAGTAAAGTCTGCAGCGCTAACAAAACCAAGATTGGACCATTCGGAGGCCTTTATACGGGGTACTTCGAAAAAAGGACCAAAGAACTGTTGGAGCTTAAGAGGAAAGAACTGAAAGCCCTTTAATAGGCCTATAAACAGGGTGTTACTTAATGATAGGCCGTAATTTCAACGGCGAGTTCCTGAACCAAATTCAAGTAAGTAGAAAAGTTCATATTAAAAACATATTGTATCCTAAAATGTCTGGTTTTCAAGATACAGGGTGTCAAAGTTAAAAAAAAAAGTTTTTTATTAATATCTTTAAATAATTCTTTTGTCCATTTTGTTGAAATCTAGCAGGGTTAAGGGTCAGGTGATCTAGGTGGCCAGAATTGTGGTCCTCCACGACCTATCCAACGAGAGCAGAAGCTTGCATAGAAGCGGGAGGTAGTCAATTCCAAAATTTTTTGTAAATAGTTCTTTCATTTCTTAGATTTAAAAAATGGCTCAAAATAAATAAATATACCGAGCATTCAAAATTAACGTGATTTTATTTTAACAATTTTTCGACTTGCAATAATGAATTTTTTTCCTTGAAAAGGAAGTAATATACGAAAAGATATAAAGAGAACAACGATATTAATAAAAACAATTTTTTTTGACACCCTGTATCTTGAAAACCAGACACTTCAGGACACATGCATGTTTATATGAATTTTTCTACTTGAATTTAGTTCAGGAGCTCGCCCTTGAAATTACGGCCTATCATTATGTAACACCCTGTATAATGTGCATTGCAAGCTGAATCAGCGTCTGTACAGGATGGGTTTAGCGATCAGCGCTCAATACCGCCTATGCTCGGAGGACGACGAAACAGAAAAACACATCCCATGCGAGTGGCCCGCTTTATAACAATAACACTCAAGAAGGCTTCCTTAAAGAGACTGACCTGATGGGGTAGATGTATCACGACTAGATGTGAGCCACAATAGACCTTCGGTCGCAGTGGAGATGTCACAATGGCCCACTCACGATAAATCTAATCTAATAATCAAAAATCCGCCATTTTCGGTTTTTGGCCGATATTTCCAAAACCAATTGACCGATCGTAAATCTGAAACCGGTTATCGAATGCACAATGTTTCCCCTAAAACTTTCCCCATTTAACCTTTGCTGTAAGTGTAATAGGAGCTGAGATCCCTGTATAGAGACGCGAATCTGGGACACATTGTATAGTAAAAAATAATAATAATATATTTTCGTATTATAACGCATCAGTATCGTGGGCTAATTATTTAAGTATCATCCTAATTAGAGACCTTTCGATAACCGAAGACATCCCGCGATCGGGAAGTTCTGCGGTAATTACATGACTAACATCGACGCCGCTACAATAGACAAACACAGGGCGGATAGATAATATTTCACGGCGTCGTTGTTTGATCGTGGCAGCAGACAGTTTAGACACGTTGCGCCAGTAATTTAGGGAATAAGGGCACGTGCCGAGGGAATTACAAAGCCCAGTTCGCTTCCCGTCATTTCACACAGGATGCCAAATTGTTTGATGGATGTTATAATAGGCAGTAGGCGATGTACTGTCTCTCAACCTATAACTATCAGCAATTGTTCGAGCTTCAGATTCAGAGCAGGAGTGTCTTCAAAACCCCGGCTTAGATGTGATCTTTGATGCTTGACATTTAAATAAAACGATATGTTATCCTTTTTATATTAAGATGACAGCAGAAATTCATATACCCAGTGACAGTACCTATACCTACTAATAAAAAACTGAAAATTATGTTTAGTTTGTAGGTGTATAGGTATAGTTTAGGTATAATGCACAAATAGTCGCGACAATGAAGCCTTTTACTCAGAAGTCCTCAGAAACAGCACCGATTACACATGAGTGTAATATTACTTAAATAACTTAATAAATAAAGTGGTGGGTGAACGTCAAAACTTTGTTTATTCAAATGTCGATTATATTCCAGGTAACAAACTCAGTTTTCCTTTTTTTTGTCAATTTCATTTTACGAATTTTCTATTTTGTTATCACCGCAACCGCTAGAGTGCATTATCTATTTTTCTAAAAAAAAAAACTCAAATATAGAATGTTATATTTATTTTTTCATAGTCAAAAAGAGAATTACATTTTTAAGGTGTCTTTGAAAACCTCAGCTGGGATATCTTTCGCCCAACTGTAGATATCTGTCAGCATTTCAGCAAAGTTGAATTTACGAAGTTTCAGACTTTGGACCCAGCACTGATCAAATAGAAATCATACCTCCGTTAAAATTGCTGAAACTCAAATATGTTTATGACGATCAAAAGTCTCCATGGGCGTGAAAGTGACTATAATGTATACATCAGCGTGATAATAATAATAATAATAATAATAATAACAGAATTTATTTCCAACAGGTACAAAAACCTAATAACAGGAAACATTCACACAATCAAAAACTAAAATAAGCTAATAAGTCAGTTTGTATGCCTAGATACATTAATAACAAATCACCCAGAAAACTTAAAGATAAACTAAATATACAATACAAAGTAGACAATGAGGGAGCAGAGCTCGAGCTATACCAATAATGAATACGAGCAATTTGCCCTCTTATGCATACTATTCCTCCCCATCTTTACCCCACAGCAAGATACGTTGTACACCCTCAACCATCCAGCAGGATTCGGAGTTACTCCCCACTAAAGCAATCAACAACTTGTTTTTTGATCTCTCTGAAAGAGTCAACACTGATGTCACACCGATCAGCAACTACGTTGAAAGACACGATAACACAATAGACTTGGAGCGATGTTCCACTGCCTCACAGGCGACACCGTCTTCTCGCAATCTGTCGGAAACAATTAGTTTTTTTGCCAGCGAAGGAGCATCCGATCTGATAGAAATGAATGGAATGTTGTCTTTGTATCGAAGCAAGATGTTACTTTCGCCGCTCTCTCTCCTAGTCTTAAATTCCCTAATGACTTCTCTGTAGGTTTTTCTCTGCCTCACAGTCAAGTCCGAACGAAAATGATATTTGCGAACCGAATTTGTTTTGTTAGACTTCAAGTATGTCCTGGCCGCCTCCTCGTCGCTGCAGGTAATTTTCACAGGCCGAACCTTTTGTGGGTTGTAGATGCCTAATCGAGATATACTCACTGGTTTGGGAAGTGACCCAATAGAGCGGAGAATTATATTGATCTGCTTTACATCTTCCGAGATCCTCGCTTCAGAACTATCACCCACAGCCTCATTGATTCCAAAAATCAACACGTTCCTGGCACGCCTACTTCTATCCTCCAGCTCATTCATCATGCTGTTCATGTCTTGCGTTGGGACCATAATACTCTTGTTCGATGATTCAAGTGCAGTCAACCTGTTGCTCAGTCCCTCAACGTCACTCTCGAGGGCCAGAACTCGATCATTGATCTTCTCGGCAAAACTATCAAAGGAGGACTTCAGATCGGCCCTCATGGACGCGAATTGCTCGGCGATAAAGTGTTGCAACTGCTGGACCATCTGATGAGAGTTGCCAACGACGCCCATGCATTTGACACACGTCCAGACAAGAGCGCCATCAGCCAGTCCCGCACATTTGAGATGAGCGTGCTTTCTACATGTTCCCGCACATCTAACCGACGGTGTGGTGGGCGTAACCGCACCATCACATATTAGACAGATGATTGGCATAGTAGCAACAAGGTAAAATGAAGGTAAAAAAAATGTAAATAGAGAACAGCTGATCAGGAAATAAATTTAAATTTAAATATCCAACTATATTTTTTGTGATTAACGGTTTGCGATAATGATAATACTCGATATGACTGGGTACAGAATTTATGAAGATAACAAGAATATCAAGGGAACAAGTGGTCTTCTTTAAGAAAAACAACCACCAATAGGCAACTTCCAGCACTAGTCACTTAGTTGCTATTACATCAGGGGGTACTCAGTGATGTCACAAAATAATGTTCAAAATGCCACACGAAAAAAACACTCGAAAACCGGTTAAACAAACCACAAAGCGGAGCAAGAAAAATCGAGCTGCACACCGATTCTCAATTCGATTAAAGACGATTAAAGTGATGAAAAATTTGCTATATTTTCTCTTTTTTCTGTTCATCGTTGGTAATTTCGTAATTATTGGAGCTATGAAGTCGTTTCAATTAGCAAACATGGAGAATTTTTATCGCGTATTACAGTGGTGGAAACTGAAAAATAAATTGAAAGTTCACGTCGTGAGATATTCCTATTTTTATGTCAAAAAATTGCGCTTTTAGACAAAAATTCTTCATGTTTGCTAACTGAAACCGCTTCATAGCTCCAATGATAACGAAGTTACCAATAATGAACAAAAAAAAAGGAAATGGCCGATTTTTCTCTTCACGCCTATATGGATACTTTTGATCGCTATAAACATATTTTAATTTCAGCAATTTTAACCGTGGGATGATTAACTGGATGATTAAGACGACTAGTTACGGCTTTCAATGACACCTTAAGAATTTGATTCTCTCTTTCACTATACAGGGTGTCCGGAAATTATGAGCAAAAAATTAAGGGGGTGATTCTTCTTGATGAAATATTGCCAAAAGTATTCATAATTTTTTTTCGAAAACTCAAAAAGAAGAAAGTTATAAGCCTCCAAAGTTGATTTTTTTAAATTAATATTTTTTTATAAGTTTTTTTCTAGTGTACAGATTTTCTTAAAATTTGACACACTTGCCACTGATGAGTTTCTTTACATCCTTGGTCCAAATTAGACTTGAATCCCTCGAAATCAAAAGGCCTTAACTGCCCTTGACCTTCAAAAAAGGCTTATAACTTTTTTCGTAATATTTTTTTCTTGAGTTTTGAAGACTCACAATTAAAGAACTTGAAGAAATATTCGGAAAAGGTCCTCTTTGTCTATCACGATAGAATAACCTGTTTCAGTGTAAAACTGTAAAAACTCTCAAAAAGTGAAGTTTACCAAAGCATGCTCCAAGTGCGCGAGTTACTGATCACCCTGCTAAATGTGGACATTTAAAAAGGTATATATTAAGTAATTCTATGTTTATAATAATTATGAATTATTACAATAGTTGATCCTAAATCAGAGTATCTCATACCTCTTCTTATAAGTAAGAACCTACATTATATTAGCGCCGCTAATTGAAGTGTCCAATTGAAAGGTTAATTGTATATTTATCCTATCCCTATAAAACTTCTTCAAGCCTAGTCGAGATATGAATATTAATTACATACGAGTAATTCAGAAACTGTTAGTTAAAGACTGTTGTTGTCGTAACTTATCATTAGGATGGAGAGTGAAGATTCCCAGGCATGGTAGATAAGAACTGTGGGAAAGCACTAGTCATTATCACTGAAGAGGTTTTATCAAGTATCTGGAGTGATCCATTTAAGCAATGACTGACATGCATTAGTCAGTCTGAACCATCTTCCCACAAAGTAAGTTCGGTGTTTGATCATTACCTAATTATTATTTTATGATACCCCTTCTAATTTCTTTAAAAGGATTTAATTACCATACATTATAAACATATTTCTACTTAGTGCTTATAAATTTAACAAAAACATAATATGATGATGATATTTATCAATAAAAACTATCTTTTTAAAAATTTTTAAATAAATTTTGGATTCAAGATTAATATTATCTACAGAGTGGCGTGCGATAGGTTTCAAAAAATTAAGAATATTTTTTAAAACCACTTAATATCAGAATTACCAACAAAGTTACCTGAAGACTATGACGTTGAATCTCACATGGAATAATCTAGCCTTAAGGTAAGCTGGGGCAACTAGGCCCAGGAGGTAAGTGGGCCATATGGGTCTGTCATTTTCTAATCTGCTGCCACGAAATATTAAAACAGTTGACTACAGTATATCAACCTGTTGACTTGTCAGAACAATGAATATCAACATTGCAACACCTCTAATAAGTAGAGTAAATTGAAACAAAATCTGAAATCTTTGACATGGTACCGGACTTAGCGACAGCCTAAAACAGGCCCAGATACCTCAGATTGAATTCAATTATCTTGTCTACAAAATAGACAAAAGAGGTCCAGTTGCCCCACTCTACTGAGGTAACTGGACCCAGGAGCGCCAAAATAAAAAATAAAAAAAATATTTTATTTATTACCATATTGCATTATAAATTTATGGTACTCTATCTTAGGTAATCTCTTACAGGTAGAATTGTTTAAGATCCCTACACATTCAAAAGTTCATTTTAACAAATCTTATTCGAATTAAATGAGTCCAAATTCATCAACCACATCAGCTGTTGTAAAATCATGACCCAGTTGCCCCAGCTTACCTTATCGGTATCAGCAGCTTATCGCTCTCATTTTGACATAGCAAACGTTATCCTGCGCTGCAGTCTGGATGTCGAAGTTTTATCCTTTATCTCATGGATTTAATTTTTCATTCAAACCTTACATGCTGACAGGCAGAGAGCTGAAAAAAGAACGTTGTCTGGTGATGACAAAATAAAAGAATGCTCATCTGTTAATATGTGACAAGAAAGATATAAGTGAAACGAAGTTTTTTTAATAAAAAAAATTACTTCTTTACATATAATAGTCCTCAGGGCATTTAGGAGTTGATTTTTGACTTAAAAATTTCAGATGCATGTTTTCGTTTGTTGCTGATTCGGAGAATCTGTGATGGAGTCCAAATTACTCCGGCCGCCCCCATCTTGGATTTTTTTAACTGCTCCTATATCGAGTTTTAATAATTCCACAGCAATCGTTTCGTTGTCGTTGGAATCACCAAGGTTTACCTCAATTACTCCTCAATTGAGTCTATAGCAAATAAAACTCCCCAATACACTGGCAAAAAGTTTTAACATCCAAAGTTTAAAGTGCTAATATTTTGAACAGTTTTTTGGAGTTTAAGGTTCAGAAGACTTTACTTTTATTTTACTTTATTTTATTACTATATCTGATCAATAAATTGTGATCAAGAGACTAACCAGTCCAGAAACGATAAAATACAGGGTGTCCAGAAATTATGAGCAAAAAATTAAGGGGGTGATTCTTCTTGATGAAATATTGCCAAAAGTACCTATATTTTTTTTCGAAAACTCAAAAATAAGAAAGTTATAAGCCTCCAAAGTTGATTCTTTTAAATCAATATTTTTTTACTTAAGTTTTTTTCTAGTGAACGGATTTTCTTAAAATTTGACACACTTGCCACTGATGTTGCTTTACATCCTTGGCCCAAATTAGACTTGAATCCCTCGAAATCAAGAGGCCTTAACTGCCCTTGACCTTCAAAAAAGGCCTATAACTTTTTTCGTAATATTTTTTTCTGAGTTTTAAAGACGCACAATTGAAGAACATGAAGAAATATTCGGAAAAGGTCCTCTTTGTCTATCACGATAAAATGACCTGTTTCTGAGTAAAACTGTTTTAAAAATTTGCTTGCACTAAAATTGGTCACCATAAATTATTATGATCATTTTGCAACAACACCAAAGCATGCTTTGGAAACAGCTGCAGGATTGCCTAGTTATGTACAAAACAGAGACATTCGTATATAAATAGACTTGGAAATGATTTTTTTTTGAAAATGAAACAAAAAATTTAATCATTTTTTTTTAAATAAAATAATAAAATAATTTAAATGAAAAAAAATTGCTGTCAAAATGAAATGCAAAGCAAACGTCTTGTTTCCTAGGCAACACTGCAGCTGTTTCCAAAGCATGCTTTGGTATTGTTGCAGAATGATCATAGTTTATGGTGATCAATTTTAGGGCAAGCAAATCTTTAAAACAGTTTCACTCGGAAACAGGTCATTTTATCATGATAGACAAAGAGGACCTTTTCCGAGTGTGAAAACTGAGTCTTCAAAACTCAGAAAAAAATATTACGAAAAAAGTTATAGGCCTTTTTTGAAGGTCAAGGGCAGTTAAGGCCTTTTGATTTCAAGGGATTCAAGTATATTTTGGACCAAGTGTGTCAAATTTTAAGAAAATCCGTATACTAGAAAAAAACTTATAAAAAATATTGATTTAAAAAAATCAACTTTGGAGGCTTATAACTTTCTTATTTTTGAGTTTTCGAAAAAAAAATTATTGATACTTTTGGGAATATTTCATCAAGAAGAATCACCCTCTTAATTTTTTGCTCATAATTTCCGGACACCCTGTATAATAGCTTTTAACAATAAAAGTAAATCCTGAACCTAAAACCGCGAAAAACCGTTCAAAATATTAGTACACTTTATCGGTTATCGGCAGATGGTTCAATATTATACAATTCTCTAGTTAGATGTGCTCTGCCAAAAGCTCTTTCGTCTGGGGTCTCCGCGTATAGTTCTTTTACAGTGTGTCTGAGACCCTCAACAACATCAGTTTCCTACTCTAAACTAGACTCAATTTCCAGTATTTAAAAAAATCATCCCTGTTGGTTGATTTTTCTCCCGCCTATTCACGGTCTAAGTTGCGCTTGCGCTGCTTATTAGCGTGCAACTTTGAAGCATGTAATACATGCGCATCTGCGTCTTAATTAGACGCATCTTATCGGGTAATCTACGCTATAAGAACACGCGTTTTAATTTAATTTCAAGATTTTAAGGAAGACGCTATTTGACTGGCACCACCGTATAAGGCACCCCGTTATTAGAGTTAGACGCGCGGGCCCGATCCCCGCTTAGCTTTTGTTGTTGCTTTGGGCGCTTGTCTGGCGCTGTGAGCAGCTACTGGATCCCCGGCAGCCGGTTCCGCGGCGTCACTGCAGGGCAGTGTCGAACAAAAAGTTAAAACAAGACTTCAGTCAAGTACCATTGTGTTGTTCGTTTGCTGTTCGAAGGTGTTCTACTATAAGAAATCTAATAAAAACTTATCAGGCTCAAACTATTGATTGGGCTGCTGATAAATTCTTGTGATTATTTTTGCATCAAAATTTCGCCTCAGGTTCTTTGTTTTGTATGATGTAGTCAAATATAACACAAAGATGATAAAATTTGTTGTTTACCAATTATATACCTGTGTTAATTGATAATCAATAGTTGAAGTCAGTCGTTTATGCCTACACACATCAATGGTTTCTATTACATACTTATAATATAAATCGTTTATAGGAAACAAGAATTAAATTATCTATCTAATAGCAAAATTGTAAAATAATTTTTTTTTTTAAATCCTTAATTCTCTTTTCTTTTTTACAGGTATGGTATAAAGAAGATTTTTCAAAATTTCGTAATAAAGAAATAAATCAGATGTGAATGAACAAACAGATGACTGTCACAAAAACTGGAAATCCGGTGAGAAAACTACCCTAGGCTCTGAAGGTATACCTATACAGAGTGATCTGAAATTTGGAACTTAGGCAACATACCTAATAACGAGTCAAAATGAAATATTACCAAGATGACAGCACATTTAAAAATAGCGAAAGCAATGGCCATCTTTGTTTTTTTAAATGGGACACCCCATATATTATTGAATTTTCAGATTGTCTGAGAAAATGTAATACCTAACAATGGTGTTTATAGTTGCATTTTAAATTGAGTAGGCCATGAGTTATAAACAAGTGAAAATCGCAATTTTCCAACTTTAAACCCATTTACCACAAAAACGGCTCATAATATTAAAAAACGGCTTACATGTTCCTATCGGCATGACCATATCTTAAAGAATTTAACCAAACAAACCTGAATCACTTATTGGGTGTCTCTATAAGTGATGCCATGTAGTCAATTCTACAATTTGTTATTTATATAAAAAACTTAAACCGTTGCTGAAGCAATTTCGATGAAATTTGGTATAACGTTATAATTTTATGGGACAAAAAGTTGAATACTACGCAATTACTCATGACCTTATTAATTAATTGGCGTATACTCATGGATTTTTATGGTATGACACCCTTTGTACCTCTACGCCAATGGAATGAGTTCTTACATATTGTGGCAGAGCCAGGATAGTCGCGGTATTTTTTGGCATAGTTACTTAGTTTTAAAAAGAAAATAAATTATAATTAAATTACATATTTTACTTAATCAGGAATCAATGAAATTGCACAATTTCGAAATACTGCATATTTAATTTTTAAGCAATATTAAGCGTTATGAACGAAAAGCAAAAACAATTTAACTAGGCCAAGAAACAACCACCGCGGCAAAAATTTAATGACGCTAGCTGAATTTTTTAATGTAACGCTGACTGCAGAAGGATTGGTAAACTGGAACAACTCGCATGGTTGTCATTTTCCTATCAGAATGCACCTAGCTTTTATTTACCTACGTCAAGTAACCGGACGACCGGTAAATAAAAGTCAAAGTGGCAACACTCCAGTGAAAATCACATTTCGAAACCCGAGAAAGAGTAACTGATTTGGAAAGGGGTTTAGAATGAGTGTAGATTGATTTCCTACAAAGGAAGGTACTCTTGATAAAAGTAGCCCAACCTAATATAGCTTAGAAGAAAATCGTACTTGAATTTTGATTTTTATAGAAAGTTCATCATTTATTTTCATGGGATTTTTCTTAACTTGACAGTTGAGAGCTCAGCTCATTTAACTTTAAAAAAAAAGTAATATGCACATTATGTCCGATTTCACTTATTCAAGTAATTAGAAGATTTTAAAATTATCATTCTATAATGTTAATTTTAATATTTAAAAATCCCTTAAATATTTAAGATTTTTTTTTCTTAAAATTTCAAAAGCTCTCATCTGTCACAGTTTGTCGGTGAGCTTGTAAAGCACCCTTTGTAAACTGTAATTTTTTTTTAAGAAATAATAATTGTGAAAAAAATATCTCCAAGTGATAGGTAGGTATACAGATTTGGTTAGAAGTTTCAATTCTCCCATTTCCCATGCTTTTTTGATCTCCCTTGAAGTTAAAACTGCTCAAAACTAATTTGTATTTTAAAAACACATCTTTTCTCCAGCGAACGGGAGCGAAACGATTAGTGGTATATTGTGGAAGTAAAATGAGTGGATGCAGTGGTAAGTAAGCTATGGAACGTTCATTTGTCTGCCGTTCAAAGCACACTCGGCGAGTGCACTCGTCTAACCGCGCTGTTGCTGGAGTGGATGGCAAATTGTTAATAATTGAGGGAGTTTGAGTCGCGGCTTTGTTAGATCGCCCCTGATGTTTTAGGATAACTTGAGGGCTCCCATCGAGTCAGACGACGCGCCCTCTGATGTGATTATTGTTCATGAGATGTTTGTCAATTAAGACATGAACGAACGTTATAACATTCCCTTGATTCAAATTTAATGGACTTTTTTCATGCAATAGTGCTTTGTCAAATTTTATATGACGTTAAATTGTGCCACTTAAATAAGTCCACGAAAAGTTGAAACATTGATTAAGTATGGTTTTCTAATGACAAATGAGACTGATGGCAATAAACAAGATGAGTAGGTATCTTCAACTCTATAAGTTTTTTTTATCAAAAACTGCTAAATTGTTACGAAATATTTAATTATCAACCGATTAGGAATGTTGTTATAGGTTCAGTTTGGTATCATTACCATTCATGTACGTTGGAATAACCAGCAGGAGTGTTAAAAAAAATCCTTCAATGTGGAAATTCCCTTCGGACACCTTTGAAAGTTGACACCACACTAATGGATCCTGAATGTGTAAATTTCTTAATAAATATATGGGGATAGATAGATGTGCGTAAATTAGACTATCCGGGGCGCCAATTTATACACCAGATTGATAAAATGTTTTTAAAGACAGATATTAAATTTTAGAACATCTCAAGAAAGAAGAATAAGAAGGATAAATCACAATTTTTTAAATCAAATAGCTATTAACCAATGTAATTTAACGAACTTGTGAAAATTTACAGCGCAAAAAATTTAATCATGACGTGATATCTCTGCCATGAATAATTTATGGTGGTCGTTCCCCTTACTACTTGTTCCTCTCGAAGATCTCCAGCAGGATCACATCTGCGCGTGGCACTCCAGATCCGGGGCAAGGATTTATTATTATACATTGTCTACTCGTGTTTTACTGATTAAACATGGGCACTTTTAAATAAAAATTATTGTTTTTTGAGCACCTATTGATAGATTTCATTTCGTTTGCATTCAATTATAACAATGAAATAAATATACCGTATACACAGTAGCAGATGTGAAAATCCGACCAGAAATAGCAAATCACGTGAGTGGCAGTAATTAAAAGGTTTATTAAACACAGTTCAAAAAAGTTCAGTTAAAGATTATCTACATCATAGGTGTCCCTTTTTTGAATTGATTATGTTGTGAGCTAATATAGAGTTGGTTAAATAACAGAAACGATGCGCTATTTTGTGGTCATCTCGAATCCGTTAAGATATATACAATATATCTGAGGCCGTTCCTGAAACATTCTGAAAAAACTGAAAACCACAAAACCTCTTTATACAGAGGAATTGAGAATGTTGGAAAATGATACCATGCCTAAATCTGAACGAAAGTTGAAGTTCTGCAACAGCCTAAACTCAACTTAGAATAAGAAATATCAAAATGCCTTCGTTGCTATGGAAATAAAAATAACAACAATACCATCCAACCGGAACTTATTCACATGTTCAGTGCAGTGTTGCCACCTTTTTTTTACAAAAATGGTCATCTCTTTGGAAGAAAAGAACTTACAACACTAACACTGCAGTAAGAAAATTTACCACTCTTAAAAAGTGAAGTTTACCGCAGCATGCTCTGAGTGCGCGAGATAATGATCACCCTTTATATTACTTTTCTATTGATATTTCATATTTCTGCTGTAGGTATAGTACAAAATAATTGTAAATGCACTAAGGGCTTGATGTATTTGATAGAACTTAAAAAAAAATAATACGTCAAGTATTAATATTATTTATTTATTTTATTCAATTTTATTTAATGTAGAAAATCGGAATTTCTGTAAAATCTGGCAACGTAACCATACGCATGAAAATAACTCGGATAATAATCAAGCAAGTCTCCAATGGCTTCAACGGTATCTAGAAACTCCTTGGCCCAGCTCCAGGATTATAAGGCCACCCGTAGAGTCGAAGGGTCACTCAGATAATTTGGCCCAACTCGGAAATGCCGATTTGTTAATATTGGAAAGCTGCTTTTATTGCTGTAGTTTCTATATACATTTTAGGTCCGTCCATCTTCGAGAAAAACAGGAAAAAGTTTCATTTTGTGTTTAATTTTCGTAGTTGCTTGCATTGACTTTAACAATAAAAATTACAACAAACAAAAACGTCAAGAATAAAAAAAATCAAATCTTAAAGTCACAGCCAATGCTATTACGAAAATGATACTACAAATTGAAGATTTTCCCCCGATTTTCTGGAAAATGGCGCAACTTAAGTCTGTTACCATCATTATGTAACCATAGCAATAGAAGCAGTTTTTCAATCTTAGCAAGTAATATATCTAACATTTCTCTCTAAAACAAGTATAGGGTGGTCAACATTTAAAAAAATATGCGTGACTGTCTTGATCTAAAAATCTATCTTTAGAGGTGAATATCTCGAAAACTGGAGTTTTTGGGGGGTTCCCAAAATTACACCACACCAAATCCCATCGCAATTTTTGCATCTCGACGGAGAGCCGAGTTATTGCAAATAAAAACAAAATTTAAACTTTTTTCAAGATGGCGGAGAATGCACCTTTCTGACTTGGAACTTGGATCTTTGGTGACTGAAAGCTTTCTAGGCTAGATTGTTTTGAAAAATCGATTATGAGGCGCTGATATATCTAAACTTGACCTGCTCGATTATATTCCTGATGTGGACCAAATAAGGCAACAAATGTGGTTTCAACTTAGAATGCCGTTAGAGAGAGTTTACACGAAGAATTTTCATGTCGATGCATAGGGCGGATCTGCATCGTGACCTATAAGATCCCCTGATTTAAGCCACTTCGTTTCTTTCTTTGGGGATCTTCTTAAAACGTTTAGTTATTGTACCTACGGTATTCCTGTAAAGATCGCGAAGATCTGCGGCAACGAACTAATCAAGGATGTCACCAAACACGAGCTAATGAGAGAGTTTTAGAGAGAGTTCCGCTAGATCCTTCTGGCGGAGATATCGTGCATGCTTGGAAATGGGAGAAGGACCTTTTGAAGTCTTACTTTTGGTTTCGTTCTTATGTTTAATAAACCAATAGAATCTTCAAAAGAAAGGATTTGCGGCACATCCAAGTTCGACATCACGCGACTGTAATAATTTTTTGATGTATAGATAGCACATCTCCGCGAAGACAGCCAATCCTTGGTGTTGTTCGACAATAAGAACAACCTTGTAATTGAGAGATCGAGTCTCCCAATGGAGTGATCTTATAATCCCAACAGCGGGACAAAGTCACTTTTTTATTGTAGAGTCAACCTTAAGCCAAGACCATGATGTTTTGCGATCCAGGTTATCTATAGCCCCTTATCACTTCATGACTCCATGGAACATCTTATTATCATAATAGTCCTCTATAAGAAACGTACCGATCAAAGAGGTAGGATGTTTCAGTAGGAAAATGAACTCGGTATGACTTTGACTGCTCTCGAATGGGCTTCGTTCTCCCTTGACAGTGTTCTGCATTTGCTGATAAAAAGAAGCGAGCTTTTGTTGTTTCAGACCTCCGTCATAAACTACTCGTAGTTCGGTCATATTTTCATGTCGGTTGAAGTTTATTTTTAATTTACATATCGGGTGCGTGAGCTCTAGTCTTCCTTTCATGTTTATTTGAATTGCTGCGATGCGGTTGCTCAGCTGGCTTCGGCCAAAGCCACAAAACCGGTTGCTAAGTAAATAGAGCAATGGTACGTTGACATTCCACATCTCACATGCCCATTACCATTGTAATGCCCAGCAAAAATTAACTGTGGAATGGACCAAAATGAAGCGGGACATAAGTATTGTTGCTTTGAGTTAAATTGATCATAGACACCCGAGAAACTGCCTCGCAATGGTGCAAATAAAGGTTTCGACCGTGATCTGAGAACGTTCTGTGTTTTTTTTTTTTTTGGCTAGTAAAGAGTTTTGATCTACCTTCAAACAATTAAAAAAATTGTAAAAAATTTGCAAAATTGATCTTTCGATTACAAGACAATGGTTGGTTTCTTAGATCTAAGATAAATAAAATAACCTATTTTCATGCAGAAACTATTTTTTTTTCCATTCTTGCAAGAGGAGGTAAAAACAGGTTGTAGATGATTTAATAGGGCGACTAGAGCTCGAAGAATGGCTTCAACTGGTACCAGAGACTTCAATGAACCTGAATGTGCCATAAAAATGTTTTTAAATACGATCTAATGGTAAAAAAAAAGTGGTAAGAACAATCCTCCACCAAATAAAGAGGTTACAAAGACTTTATTGCAAATACTTCGAATAATCTACAATAATAATTGATGAGAACAACCGATTTGCCTCACACTTGAGCTATCCTTTGAACAGCTTGTGGAAGGTTTTGCAGGATTTCGAAGAAGGAACTATCTCTTCACAACGAATGACAATATAGGTAAACATTTGGTACAGAGAGTGCATGTGCAGGTAGTTTGAGTCAATCACTCAAGTCAGTGACAGGATCATTAAAATTCTGACAGATTAGGACAGGCTCAAAATTTCAATTAAGAATTCTGCAAAGTCGATTTTGGTACATGGGTGCATTCCACGTCATGTCACTCCTTAATGCCGGCATATATAAACCTGGCTGTTGAAGAACTTAGTACCATTGTGCTTGCTTCATGTATATACAATTTTGAGAAAATTTAGTGACTGGTTTGTCGGCGTGAGGACTGGTGTCTTGAAAACCAGACTCCTTAGGACATGTTTATATGAATTTTTCTGCTTGAAATTGGTTTAGGGATGCGCCCTATTATTTAGTAACACCCTGTATAAATACTACCATTGTTATCAAATTATTCTCGGTTGTATTAGCAAATTATTCTTAACATGGAAAACAAATTATATTATAGGTACTAAAAGTAGCTACCAGGTTTCCTGTAAGTTTTTCTGTTTGACATTAATCCGTCAAACTATTAGGTACCTACTAATCCAGTAAAATTACCAAGTACATAACATAATAATAATGTCATTAAAAGTGGACAAATTACTTTCGAAAGACCTCGAAAAGAGTAGATTAATACCGAGCAAAAGATGAACCGAACTAGCAAAGCAAGTTCAGTATGTAAGAAGCATATGCTCCCAGGACGAAACAAAAATTATTTCATGTAACAAGATATCTTACACCATAATATTCTAACACGCATGCTATATTGTTTTAAGTGCTCTCTGCCAGGAATGCCAGACTGTATTCTTACTGAAAGATCGTAAATTCAGTTGTAACCAGTCTGGGATGACGATGAACGTGACTTCTGCCAAATTCTTCATTTTCACTTCTTTGTCTCCCAGAGACTGCCAATGGCTTGTCTTGGAAATCGAACACTCTATGTGTGTTCAATGAATGTTTTAAAGGTCCATCAATCATGTCATGTTATTGCCTTGGTACATAACATTATATTGTGTCACAGTCAATTTTTAATAATCACCGAATTGGATTATTTGTTTACTTGCCAGGAAATTAATTCTCATGTTTTAAACAATGACTTCAGTCATGAAATTGTTTGATATTTTTGAAATTCTTTTACCGAAGTCAAGTTAGCCACGCTTCGGCCAGCCACGCTTTCGGCCAGGAAGAGGAACTTTGTTTAATGTCCAGCAAAATTTTTTATTTTCGTTATTGGCGGCTTGAATGAAAAATATTTGTTTTCTTGTTGATAATAATAAATATTATTATAACATTTCGGACCTTTTTCAGTAAATTTTCAGTAAAAGAGTTTGTTTTTTCAATTTATAAAGTCCGTGGTCGAAAGCTTGGCTGGCCATTGTTATGAATTTTTGGACTTTTTGAGAAAAATTACACCAATCGTGGCCGAAAGCGGGGTTGGCCATTATGTTAAAATTTCGAGCACTTTTCGGCAAGATTTCTGCCAGATTTTTTTTTCAGTTTCCTAAGTTCGTGGCTGAAAGCGTGGCTGGCCATTATTATGAATTTTTTGAATTTTTTTGAGCAAAATTACAGCAAAAATTACATTTTTCAGTTTCTCAAGACCGTGGCCGAAGACGTGGTTGACCATTATTATGAATTTTTTGAATTTTTTTGAGCAAAATTACAGCAAAAATTACATTTTTCAGTTTCTCAAGACCGTGGCCGAAGACGTGGTTGACCATTATCATTTTTTTTTACTTTTTTGAGCAAAATTACAGCAAAAATTACATTTTTCAGGTTATCAAGTCGTGGCTGAAAGCGAGGTTGGCCAATGGTAAAATTTCGGGCTTTTTTTAGCAAAATTTATTATGAATTTGTCGACTTTTTGAGCAAAATTACAGCAAAAACCATTTTTCAGTTTATTAAGTAGTGGCCGAAATCGAGGTTGGCCATTATTTTAACATTTTTGCGCTTCTTTCAGCAAGATTTCTGCCAGAATCTTATTTCAGTTTCTTGAGTCCGTGGCCGAAAGCCTGCGGCTGGCCAATATTATTAATTTTTTGAAAAAAATACAGCAAAAATTATTTATTCAGTTTCATATGTCGTGGCTGAAAGCGTGGCTGGCCATTATTATAAATTGTTGTACTTTTTCAACAAAATTTCAGCTTAAATCATTTTTTTAGATTATTAAGTCCGTTGCTGGTCATTATGATGAATTTTTTGATTTTTTTAAGTCAAATTTCAGCAAAAATGATTTTCTCAGTTTATTCAGTCCGTGGCCAAAAACTCGGTTGTCCATTATTATGATTTTTTTTTTAGCAAAATTACAGTAAAAATATTTTTTTTTCAGTTTGTTAAGTAAGCGTGGCTGGCCATTATTATGAATTTTTGGAATATTTTGAGCCAAATTTCAGCAAAAAGGATTTTTTCAGTTTCTCAAGAAGGCCGCGGCCGAAAGTCTAGCCGGCAATAGGTATTATAAGATTATGGACTTTTTTGAGCATACTTTCAGCAAAAATTATTTTTTACAATTTCTCAAGTCCATAGCTGAAAGCGTGGTTGGTTATTATTATAAAATGTCGGATTAAAAAAAAATTCAGCAAATATGATTTTTTCGAAAGTGGACGAAAGCGTGGCTGGCCGAAGCGTGGCTAACTTGACTTGGGTAATTCTTTTGCATGGTCTGCTAGCGAGAGAAAGGAATATCAAACCGTGAAAATTCAAAATGCGCCCCTCATATACCGGGTGACTTTTTGAAAACTATCCAC
The DNA here is from genome assembly GCA_910589415.1 of Malachius bipustulatus. Classification (NCBI taxonomy): domain Eukaryota; kingdom Metazoa; phylum Arthropoda; class Insecta; order Coleoptera; family Melyridae; genus Malachius; species Malachius bipustulatus. Next base: position 43,015,399 of record OU342636.1, read on the forward strand.
TGCCTGAGTAATTTGTTTTGAGGAAAATCCTGAGGCAGGTCAATTTTTGTTTCCCGAGGGGACACCTTTTGACACCAAATTTAACCTTGACGCAACAAAGCCCTAGCAGAGCTGGGAAAGATACAAAAAGTAACTATGATACGAGATACTGATACTGAAATTAAGGGATCGTCGCCTTAGGTTTGGGGACAAGAAATCAAATGTTCTGTAGTGCAAAGAGTTATAATTTAAACTAAATTTAATTTCCTACATTCAGATGAGAAGTAAGTACCTAATCCAAAAATAAAATTATTGGTACAATCACGTGGTGAAATCCACGGACTGCAAGCAACATAATCAACAACGGGCAACGCTGGAACGCATAAAATGTATCTATTTCACAAAGTATCTTAGAGGGCTGCTGAGTTTTGCTTCCCCGGGACACAAAAATGTTGACCTATCTCAGGATTTTCCTCAAAATAACACGGCGCCAACAGATTTATTCATGGTGCATGGATATTTTTCAAAAACGTGGTATTTATGTAAATAAAAAAGAAGGAATTCCATCATTTATTTATATTAAAAGTGCGATTAATTTTTGTTCCGAATCAGCCTTTCACCACGCAACTTCCTAGACATAAGAGAAACATGAAAAATATTTTTTTAATTTCCCAAATGTATTATCTTCAATACTTCTTCTTTCTAAATTTATAACAAATGGCCATAAGTAAGAGATAAATGCTTGTCAAAGTCTGTTAACTTGTTCTATACAAGAGGTCGCTCACGATTAATGAAGTGACGACGACAGCTTGATTTTATTAAACATGTGTGATAGGACTCCAGCGTTTCTGCGTGTGCTACTGCTATAGTGTCAGTGTCACTAGATTCAAGGGTAGGCGAGAGACGATCATTATCTGAATAGCTGTGTGAATAACTGTAATGGATTTACATCATTTGTCTCCTCCGGTGACAGTCCGGAGGGGTAGTTACTGGAGAGTTAACTCATCAGCCTCGCGAAATCGCGGACAGAAGTGACAGAACAGGCTAGCTTTGGAGAATTGAAATTCTTCACAGAATGTGAATGATTGAATCCTTTTGAATTTTTTTACCTCTTTTTTTTTTAATTGAGCTACTTATTTGTTATTTACCTAGTGAGCTAAGATCAATGGGTCATTTACTCATACATCAGTGACTCTTCTTTGGTTCCCTAAATTTCTGAAAATTGATATAACATTCCCATATGTTTACACTAAAAAAAAATAGCCACCCCTTTCACCACCCCTTGCATTTAGATCTTTAACTCTGATATGAAACTTGGGATCTACGTTTTATTTCAGAAAATTAGCAACTAAAAAATTTTGCAAATAAAGCAACTAAAAAAAATTTAAACGCAAGTCTGACTGCTTAAATTAGGTTCAGACGCTTTAACGACTCTTCATCTCTTCGGCAATTAGGGATTTTCTTTTATTCGGTACCATTATGTCAACCTGTATATGAGGTCAATTAAGTCTGGGACTTTTTAAGGAGGATTTATATCGTATTATTGCACACTTGTTAAGAATTGGAACTCTCCTGGCAACGAGGCTTTTTAGAGGGGCTTTACCGATTTTTCTAAAGCCTTGACCACCGACCATTGCTATTATCAAAAGATCAGAGCTTCTCTGGCGCTCGGTCAGTTTTTTCACGGACTACTTTTCTGATTGAACATCTTATATCTATGCAATTCATATCTCATAGCTATAGGTAAATCAAATTCCTATTCAGTTACGTCTGGTGTACCTATTCCAATAAGGTTCTAAATTAGGTCCGCTTATCTTTAGCCTATGTATATTAACGACATTATCTGAAATTTCTGAGCTTCCTTAAGTGCATTTCGCAGTTATACCTGCGCATGTCCTCCTATTATAGTTTTCGTCAGAATCTGTTATCAAGTCAGTTCAATAATGAAACTTTGCTGTCCCTCTCAGGTCTCCCTGATCCATCATAATATTCTGTACACTGACATCTGCGCATTACTTCTCCCAACTACGTCTGATCTGCGACACTTATAACCACATCTTACATGATTTATAGTAGGATTAACTTTAAAAAGTCAGATGTGACGTCTTACTAACCGTCCGAATTAATATTTTTAATTTCACCAGAAAATGTCAAACAGTTAATTAATTGTCAAGTTGTGAACGAGCGTAATTATTGAAGGAATCATTCAAAAAATGAATTGAACCGCTTACGTCAGTTTGAGAGCCACTGACAACTACATAAAATTTATTCACGTCATGACATTCTATCCTCTGTGTTGTGCATTTAATTCTCATTCAAAACCAATGTTGACGTATACTTATTTATGCGGGATGGAGTGTTTAGACAAACTGGACGGTTACTATAAAAACACGTACATGAAACAAAATAAATCGAACTATCAAAAGGATGTGTATTCTTAATCGATACGTATGACTTTTTAGACTTTATTGGACTATATATACATTTTCTGCTGTTCAATTAGACATACGTTGGCAATTCCTCTGTACATGACCTACAGCTACTCTGCGCGCTATACAGGGTGTAAATCTTTTATTACAAAAAAATTAAAAACCGGATTCATTGATCAAAAATAAACAAAAAGTTTACCACTAATAACATGCGTCCGGAAATGCACCGTTTATGAGATACCGGGTGACAAGGAAAGTTGATATTTTTCCAGTTTTTTGAAGATATCTCCGGAGCCGTATATACAGGGTGCATCATGTATCCTTCTCTATATTGGCTATCTCCTGAACGCTAAGAGTTACAGGGTCGGTTAAATTAGAGAAAAGATGCGCAGTTTTGTGGTCATATCGAATTCGTCAAAACATGCAAGATATCCGTGACCGTTCCTGAATTATCCTGAAAAAAACTGAAAAATCGAGATTTCTTATTTTCGTCATATCTTTTTTATTATTGGAAATTAATAAATAATTTTTTGGAGGCTTATACATAAGCCGTTAAGAGCTATCCATCTGACATTTCAAAAATTTTCAAGGCCTACTAGATCCAAGAGTTTTCACAGTCAACTTTCGTTTTTCTTATGGCCGCCATATTGTTTTTTTATGTCGTTCGATATGAAAAAAATAATGGAAACCAAAAATTAATAAACTTCAAAAAATTTTTTTTTTCAATTTTTATTCTTCTTTTTTCAAAGAAAAATCTAAAAAAAATCGTAGAAAAACGTCAACATTTGTAAAATACGCCGAAATAGAGCTTGCCTTATGGTTTTTTAATTTATCTATGAAATTCGGTCCAAAAATGTGTCTTTTTTGTAAAGAAAATAGAAGAATAAAAAATTTTTAAATTTATTTTTAAAAGTTTAACAATTTTTAGTTTTTATGATTTTTTTATACCGAACAATATAAAAAAAACACTATGGTGGCCATAAGAAAAACGAAAGTTGACTATGAAAATTCTGGGATCTAGTCGGCTTTGAAAATTTTTGAAATGTCAGATGGGTAGCTCTTCACGACTTATGTAAGCCAACAAAAAAATTATTTATAAATCTCCAATAATAAAAAAGATAATACGAAAAAAATAAGAAATCTCGATTTTTCAGTTTTTTCATGATATTTCAGGAACGGTCACAGATATCTTGTATGTCTCGACGGAATCGAGATGGCCACAAAATTGCGCTCCTTTGGATTTGTTTAACCGACCCTGTATCTGTTAGCGTTAGGAGATAGAAATATAGAGAAGGATACATAGTGCACCCTGTATATGATACAGAATTCAGTTTTTGTACATGTCTTATATCGATATTATCTACTTTCTTAATCGTATTTAATTTTTTTCATATGCCATAGTGGTGGAAATTTCAGGGTTGCATGCTTTTGTTTTGCCCCTAATCTCTACGACATTATGTAAATTGACATTTTAGAACCACATGTTAAACCACCAATATGTTCTACTGAAAATTAAAGTGACAAAATCTCGCGCATCCCAGAAATGTCCACAATAATGGCACATTAAAATTAATTTTTCTCAAAAACGATGCATTTCTGGACACACATTAATGGAATTTTTTTATTTATTTTTGATCAAAGAATCTGTATTTAATTTTTTTCTGCAAAAGTTAAGATACATCTTGTTATGTATTGATTTTATTATAATAAGACTTTTGTCATTTGCTTATGGAATAAATAAATCAATAAAATAAATAATTAATCATGAAAATCACGAATAAACCCATCGATAATCAAAGGAACAATAATAATTATTATTGTGCAAGTTTGCACTTCAATATCCTCTGGAAATCTTTGATTTGCGCACGAACATGACATTTTATATATCAAAACATACAACTAGTTACCAAAAGTTTTTACCTAAACAGTAAACGAAAATTAGATTTGAAAAATCAGGGCTGCCGGTAAGTACCTCCTAATTTCTCGGCAGCATAAAAGGGAGGTCAAAAAAACCCTAATGGTATGTCATAAAAAATCCTAAAATGGCCCTAAACGGAGAAACAGAGGCCCAAAAGGGTACCCAGCGATTTACTTTTTTGGCTCTAGCTATTGAACCCTTATATAATTAGTCATTAAGCTATATCAGAGATGATGTTTAACGTAGTCAGGCAAGTCAGAACGGACTCACTACCATACTCGTTAGGTCAAAGTTTTGACAGTTGTCATTTTACAGAGCTGAAAACTTGAGTTTTTTTAATACTCTGGTCATTCATCTTTGATCTGGTACCTAGGTCTTAATTTATTTCGATAATACTGGCGGTTTTCGTGATAAAAATCTGTTTAGGTATGCTAAACTCTTAAAAGTTACTAATAATTATAAACACAAACAGGCATAAAAATAATGTTTTTGTTGTTAATAACTACCTACGTTATTTAATTGACGGAACTTGGTTAAAATTCGCATAAAAGTCAATGTATCTCGAAAACCGCCAGTTTTATCGGAATAAATAATTAAGAGTACCTACCTTTTTTAAAGATGACATACCAAAGTATTAAAAAAGTTAGTTTTCTCAGCTCTGTAAAATTACACCTGTCAAAACTTTGACTAAACGAGTGTTGTGGCAAGTCCATTCCTGACTACCCTGACGACGTATACAGGGTGATCCCAAAATGGTGAACTCAGTCTGTATACAGGGTGTTGTGGAGGATGTTCAGAAGGACTGTGAATTTATAGTGTTTGTCATTTATTTTTTATTTATTTACGGTTTCGGAATTACAGGCACTCATATTCTACCTATTCCTGGAATTCAATGAAATTTGTCAATGCGGAATCATTATGCAAAATTGGTAGGTTCATAATAATGGATCTAAAACATATTTTGAATAATATTATCGGATATGTATCCCCGCAACGATGATTGTCAGACACAATATTTGTCTATATACCTGCAGAAGTATATCGAGTGAAGTGTTGTGATTTTTTTTTCACAAACTTGGTCATATCTTCTTAAGGAAGCCATACTGAAGAAAAATGTAAATAAACTTAGAATTCATAATCCACAATGGATGTTGTGGTACTATCCGTGTCCGCCATTTCGGGATAGCCTGTATAGTCCTAGACCTTCAGTCGCATGCAGTGGAGGTGTCACAATGGCCCACTCACAATCTCTGACGACGTCAAACATCTAGGTACTGTAATATAGCTTAATGTGGCCAGTATAATAGAATATTGAAATTTCATCGAATTATACAGGTCGTTTCAAGAGTTAGAGCAAAAAAAGTTAATCGTTTAGGGCTCTGAATCTCCGTTTTGTGACCATGTAGGATTTTTTTTTATGATAGACTAGGTTTCTTTCGACCTCCCCTTTATGCTCCCGATAAATTAGGACGTACTTTACTAACACCGCCTGTGTGAAAATTTATCATAATTATTAAGAAATAATATATTTTTTTTAATTGGTAACTCAACTATAAGAAGGAAAGTGGAGTGGCTATACCATGATGTAAGTATTATTACGTTATTATAATACTCGCATACTCAAAGGACCTACAAAGTCACATAATGTCACCGCACGAAAAAGAGCCATCACGATGATATTATAGCCTACTGGTATGATATTCACGAAACGTTTTATTTAAACTTATTAATTGCAAACTCTCATCAACCGATGTGTTAACAGTTCGTTGGCAGCAGTACATCAGAAAGTGAATTTTCATGTTACCTCTCAACTTTGTTTATACGAGTAGTTTTACTAGTTTTTCTAGTAGCTCTACATACTGTTGGTTTGCAACAATAATTTTATTTATATTAATAATTTTTGATTATTAAATTATCATATTAAATTTAATTATAATTTAATAGAATTAAAAGATTATGTTCCAAGCTTCGAATCGCTTGTTTAACGGTCATAAGAAGAACACTGATGAGATCAATTTCTTATGTTCGTGATGGTCCTTGATTCATTTTAGTAACCGAAATGGGTTTGAATCTGAACTGACCTTACTTCGTTTCAGTCAAATCTTCATAGTCTTCAAACTAGATTGTAATTGAGTACCTATAGAGGTATGAGGTATAAGATTTAATTAAAGCGAATTCAAATAAATAATTTATTGTCGCAGTTAAAATCGCTATGCAATCTCTATTTAAAAGTACACAGGGTGGGGGAATAGTATATTGTGAAACAAGTGCGGAAAAGAGAAATTTCTTTTCCGCACGTGCTTCACACAGTACTTTTCCTACGACCAGAATTTAACAGATTAATTATTTAACAAATTTAACACATAAATTATTTTTTCTGACAATGCTCTGCTTTTATGACCTTTTCTCCAATTTATGAAATGTTTATAAGCAGATTCGTATTTTCTCTCGAAACTATACCTAGGTAGCAAATTCAAAGAACACAAACCTGCTTGTTTTCTGACTTCAGCAGGTGGTGTATTTTCTGCTTCAGATTCAGAGGAATCACAATCCATTATAATATGATAGGTAACTAAAGTTTATTTTTTCAGACTACCTAGGTAGGTATTATTTTCAATTCTACCAATGACTTTTTAATATTACTATTATACAGGGTGTATCTAAATAACACCGAAAAAATTTAAGAGTTGATTCTTTGGTCAAAAATAAACAAAAAATTACGTATAAACGTGTGTCTAGAAATGCACCCTTTTTGAGATACAGGGTGTCAAAAAAAGATTATTTTACCAGTTTTTTGAAGATATTTGGGGAACCGTTTGAGATATGAAACTCATCTTTTGTAAATGTCATATCATTGATATTTATAGCTACTTTTTTAATACTGAGTTTTTTCATGTGTCATTATAGCGGAGATCTCAGAAATGAGCGAAGTTTTTTTGCCCTTAATTTTTCGACACTTGTCTTGAAACATCCAAAGCGAGTTTTTCATCGTAAATGCCCGTTTTTCTCGAAAATGGCTCACGTTAGCAGTTATAACCAAAAGTATCTTTTTGTGTAGAAAACATTGACGGTTAAAAGTGTGCTTTTAAAATATCAATTTGCCCAGTGTCGTAGATATTAGGGGCAAAAAAATCCCCCCAACCCTAAAAATCTCCGGCACTGGCATACTTAAAGAAGGTAGTTAGCATTAAAATAGTTGCTAATATCAATGATAAGATCTGTACAAAAGCTCAATTCTGTGTCTTATACGGTTCCCGAGACATCTTAAAAAAACTCGAAAAACCATTTTTTTTTGACACCCTGTATCTCAAAAAGGGTGCATATCCAGACACACTTTAATAGGAAATTTTTTGTTTATTTTTTATCAAAGAATCGTCCCCTAAATTTTTTTGGTGTTATTTAGATACACCCTGTATACTGTTAAATCATTGAATTCTACCGACGATATTATTATTATTTATTATTAGACTCCGTATAAATTAAAAATAAGTAACGTGAGCGTAGAGACATGGTAGATATGCAACTTCCACACAACGCAGGCGCTGTGCGTCGTCGATTGAAGTTAGTAGAGGTGTGCGAGTTATTTTCACGTTCGTGAATTTGATTTGAAAGCTACCAATGCTGTTATTAGCGATCAACTCGTAAATTTTAATAATTACTGCCACAAGAGAATAATGAGTATATTTTATAACTTGTCGGGTTCTATGTTATCCCATTTGTATTTATTTTATTACCTTGAAGCTTTAAATGAATAGTTATTCCATTAACAATAAGTAACAGTTGAGTTCTCAGTTACCGCCCATCACTATTGTTTACATTAAAACTGTACGGAAACGATTTTTGGCTATGCGTTATGTCACTTTGTCGCACAGTTTTGGATACGTGAGAAATCTGCTAGTTTGCGCACAAAAAAAGATGCGCAAAGTAGTGTTTTGTATAGTGGTCGTAGGAAAAATATATTAATAGAGTTTTCCGATATTTGGAACCGTTACTTGCCAATGTAAAAATGCATCCTGATGTAAAAATATACCTACGTAAGTATTTTTAAATAAAAAAATTAGGAGGGGAAAGCTTGACAGAACTGATCTGTAGGTAACTTTAACTTTGCTCAAGGAGATAAGCAAGGGGTGTTGATTTTTATGAAATGATTCTTCAATTGTCGTTAAAAGTGTTAAAAAGTTCAGTAGAATTACCCAATCTAGAATTGCTATTCATACTTGAGATAGAAAATTATTCACTAGATCCGAATTTGGATAAAAAATCAGCAAGGGAAACAATATCTAAATTGTTTCATAATTGTATTATATTCCCAGACATAATTAGCCAATTTTCAGTTGTTGGGTTTTTTAACAGACGTAAATTATTTGCTTTTAAGGCTGACATTTTTTTTTATCCGTTTTTGCTGAATACCTCTGCTTCTTTTTGTAACTACTCCTTATCACACAAAGTGGATTTTAACTTTCATTTTACATTTGTTTGCGCTCCTTAGATAACTCTACTTAGTATCTAGAAAAGCTACCACTCGAGATTTTTTTGCCCTAATGGTGTCGCAAGTTATATCGCGTGATCCACAAAATTTTTCATCATCTCATTTCATATCAGAAGAGAGATATAGCAACTGCAGTCATGTCTGAGCTCATTGCACCTGAGCACATCTACCAACAGTTTGCATTTTATCTGACAGACTGGCAGACATGCTTCATTTTTTGCAAGGCACTAGTTGATGAAAAATTTTGTGGATCACCCGATATAATCACTACCAGTAAACAGTATGAAACTTAAGTTGTCCGTTAGACCTACCTATATTAGCTGAACTTTCAGTGTAAAACTGCGAATTCAGGTAGATTTCTTAGGTAGGTAATACGTTATTTCTAAAACAAAAAAATACTGCCGTCAGCTACTGGCTGCTGCTTGTTCGTTTAATTTTCAATTCCATAATAATTAAGTTTAACTTGAAATTTGCAACTGCAACTCTGCATCCAATACTCTTAAACTTATCATAGAAACATGAACAACACTCGATTTTCATAGTAGAATCTATACAGGAAGGAGCATATGTTCCGGCTCTGCGTCAATGTAATTGGATTCCCCTTTTCTATTCCCCGGATTTGCTGCCCTCGGGCTACTGAAGCGCTGCTGCGGCAGTTGCAATCTGTTCCCGCTGCATTGTTTAACCTCCACGGGGCCTAATTTGGTCAATAATTCACCACTTTATGCATTAATTATGAATCTGGTTAGCAAAATTATGTAAATTTAATATCTCTCTGAATAAACCACTTACTAGCATCGTGTTTGTTGGGCTCTGAGGTATTTGTGCGGTTGTTTTGCGGGAGTGATTGTTTTTTGTTCATGTGGCCGCCATATGAGATAGGTGTACCTGTACCTGGGTAAATCTCTAAGTAAAGTTCGACCCTAGTTATACAGGGTGTTAATTAAGTAATGTACAATAAATTAAACAGCCGATTATTTGAATGATTGCAAAATTAAAAGTTCAAAACAACATGGGTCTGCAAATAATTCGTTTTAATGATAACAGGGTCATCATGATAACAATGATAAATTACAACAAAATTGAGTAAAGGAAACCTATATTTACGGATATACAGGGTGTCCCATAATATGTGGGCAATCTCCCGGATTTGGGTAAATTTCGTAAAAATAAATGAAAAAATATCTATAAAATTAATTCCTCAGAGACACCCCTACAAAGATATTAGCTGTTGAAGTTAAGGGTTGAAAATAAATTTTTTGCAATAACTTTTTTATTTCTTGACCGATTTTGATAATTTTTGGTTTTATTTTGTATTATTTGGAACTGTTTAGAATAGTGTTTCATAATCTTTGGTAGCACATATACATAGACCTCGGGATGGCATAACCCCCTCATTCACTTGAAAGAAAACAATAAAAATAATAATTTTACAGTTTTTTAAGGTTAATTTTCTTTTTATTTGATATTTTTTACATAAAAAATGTATCCTTATTTATTTCGATAGAGCGAACCGTTATCGAGATAAACGTCCTTCTAATAGGTGATGCGTCGCAGGAACTTTCTAAATTTCAAGTAAATTTCAACAAGATGGCTGACCTTTGACAGTAAATTGAGCAGGAAACAAAACAATAACTTAATTAAATACACGTCAAATAGTGTCAAAGATTTCATTTCATGCAGATTCAATTCTAACTGATTTTAAAATGAGTTACACAAACGCTGAAAATCAGTTAGAATTGAATCTGCATGAAATGAAATCTTTGACACTAGTCGACGTGTATTTAATTAAGTTATTGTTTTGTTTCCTGCTCAATTTACTGTCATAGGTCAGCCATCTTGTTAAAATTTACTTGAAATTTAGAAAGTTCCTGCGACGCATCACCTATTAGAAGGACGTTTATCTCGATAACGGTTCGCTCTATCGAAATAAATAAAGATACATTTTTTACGTAAAAAATATCAAATAAAAAGAAAATTAACCTTAAAAAACTGTAAAATTATTATTTTTATTGTTTTCTTTCAAGTGAATGAGGGGGTTATGCCATCCCGAGGTCTATGTATGTGCTACCAAAGATTAAGAAACACTATTCTAAACAGTTCAAAATAATACAAAATAACACCAAAAATTATCAAAATCGGTCAAGAAATAAAAAAGTTATTGCAAAAAATTGATTTTCAACCCTCAACTTCAACAGCTAATATCTTTGTAGGGGTGTCTCTGAGGAATTAATTTTATGGCTATTTTTTCATTTATTTTTACGAAATTTACCCAAAACCGGGAGATTACCCACATATTATGGGACACCCTGTATAAGTAATGTATATTTAAAGGGTAGGTAGATATATTTATCCTATTACCTAGGAAAAAGCATTTTTTTTATTTCAACACCCTATAATGTCTTGAAAATGTAGCATTTGCGGATCCATGTTTATATGAATTTTTAATTTAAAAATCTCTTAAATTTTCGGCTGTTAAATTTATTATGCATACTTAATTAGCACCCTTTATACATTTCAACACAGTTTTCCCGCAGTTATCAAACTTTCGTCAAAACAGGAGAAATTATAGTTGATTTCAGGCTGTTTTGCCGTGATCCCTGAAGATATGCTCCAAACGTTTCGTCTACAGCTACGGTAGACATGACTAGCGGCTACGTGTGCGTAAGCGATGCTACTATATACTCCTCGTGATAACATACTGCCCAGCCGCAAGAGCGCTCCTATTTATAGGGTGATGGTCTGGTGACATCATACCCCCTCCACTATCTATCTCCATTCTAGCATCGGCCGATCTCTCCTATGATGTCAAAAGTTCCTGACTCAGACGCTAACTCATTTGGATCTGAAGCAATGCGAGATGCCAAATCCTCCGCAGTTTCATTCTTTCTTCCTGTCTGTTGAAATTATTTGGATGTTTGTAAATTTCAATTGCTCCACGATTTAATCGGGTATAGTAGTGTGAATAAAGTTTAAGCAATCTAAACATAAAGCCTACAGCACAGAAAGTCACATCCCTGCAATCTACAAAGTATAAAGCAGCGCAACTGGAACAGTCTGTATAAAAATAGAGGTTTTATGAAATATTGGTAGAAACATATATTTAAAATTATATACTTTAGAAGCTGGAGTAGAAGGTAATTTCAATGTGTTAGATAGTCAAGAAGAGGTCTTTGACCATTTTAGACTTTTAACTTCTCAAATTTAATTCTTAACTTATCTAAATTCTAAAACTTACCTCAAACAAACGTTAACTCTCAAAGACTAGTAAACGTAATAACATTCAAGTGACACCAATAAATGCAAAATGTCAAGCAATGTCAATACGTCAAATTTGAAATTGAAACTTCAAAAATTATTAGATTAAGTACATTGAGAAAATTAGAAATTGGTGTTCTTAAGTTTTTTCGGGATATGTCAGGAACGGTCACAGGTACCTTGTCTTCACTGATTCGAGATGACCACAAAATTGCGCATCTTTCTTCTTATTTAACCAACCCTGTACCTATCTATTAGCGTTCACGAGATACCCATAATAGTGTGCTAAAAATGAACATCCTGTAGATAAGAATATAATTAATTATTAGGGATTAAATTATATTCATGAACGTAGATTACTAGCCTTTATTTTAATGTAGCTCTTATAATAATCTTAGCAGCCAGTTTTCGATACTGCGCATGATAACAATTAATTCACCTTAGCCATTCCCTTGTAATTTTCAAGACCTCTTTCAGTGACGATAGAATAATAACAGGCATAGTAAATGAGAGAAGAAAATAGATATATTGTGAGGTTACTGACTGCAAAGAGCTCTGTCAGAAACAAGTGTCACAGGAGCGAGAGATTGTAAAGAGCGGGTGGCTTTGTATTAGATTCCCGGCTTTAAAATTGAAGTTGGCTCTGGAAACATTCGAATTACGAAGGCGTCTGAACGATGGCACGCTTACAAAACGCTATTTTATTATGAAATTGAATTTACGATGTGTATTTTCTAACACTTTGATGCTTCAGTATCCTGCAGATTTTATAATTACATATTTTGTGGGTTTCGTCTGTTTCTGATGGCTCGTCCTTTCCCTTTTGCTCGCTCCGTTCTTGACAATCTCCGTCAAAGATGTGGTAATTGCTGAAAACTGCGAAAATTTTACAAAAGTTTTCTCCTCTATTTAACGTGCTTTCATTTATTTCAATAATTGAACTTGGTTATGAAAAAAAAAAAAACTCGATGTTAAAATTAAAACAAAAGAAATAATATTTTTTAAGGCTTTAGTTAATTACACTAACTAGGTACCTATTATACCATTCTATTAGGTATTTTTGAAATAAGACGACGGAATGAAGTTGGGCAGGGTACACAGAGATTAAAAAGTCAGTGCATGGTGCCAGATTCCACCTATATGGGGTACAAAATTCAAAAATAAATGTTTTTTTGGTACCGTTTAGAGGGTAATATAGGCAAAACGATTCGAGGCGTTATTCCACTATAACTTCACTCTCTATTCTCTTTATTTTAATTCAAAATACACACAAATTTGCACTAAGAAGCATACCTACATGTTGAATGATTCATAAATGCCACTTCAATATAAAATTGACAGGGTATAACTTAGCTAAAATGCTGTAAACATGATTGAATCGTAAAATCATGTTTAGGAGTAAATTATAAAGGGCGAGTCAGTTTTTTGTAGCAGAGCTTCACACGTCTTATATAGAAGACCTGTTTTAAGGAATAAAAGTTACCATAAACATAATAATATGCCCGGAAAAGCTTGTAAAAAAAAGATAGAGTGTTGAATTTTTTTTCAGTTTTCACCCCATAACTTGAGCATGTATCATTGTTTTAATTTTATACGAAAATATTATTTATTATTCTAATTTAGAGCACGCCAAACGAAGAAAAACACATCAGGTGAAAAAATTCACCAGTGCCGTAGATAAAGGGTATAAGACCCATTTTTCGCTCAAAAACTTCTACGCCCATGGACTTACAAGATCTTACTTATCAGCATTTGATTCCCTCGAGATTTCTTACAAAAAAGGTATATCTATACCTACTCATAAATATATGAAATTCCACAAAGTTTTTGAGTAGGTAAATTGAGTCTATAAACTTCATCATACCGCAAAAATAAGCTCATTTTTTTTCGATATTTATTGATATTTTTGGATATAAAATATTAATTTAAAAATCTGTGATTTTGCATAGCTAAATTATTGATGGTGTGAGGAAACTTAGAATCAATTTACCTACTGAAAAAATATGGGAAATTTCGAATATTTATAGCTCCATGGAATCAAACGCTTATAAGTAGTAAGGTCTTGTAAGTCCATGGGCGTGATTGTTGATCGAAAAAGGGGTCATATATATACCAACGCCATATACATATATGTATACAGGGTGCGTCCCAGCTCATTCGAAGCGGTCTGTACCCCAAACGATGGATTTTTTCAAAAGAAAATAAGTGAATTCAAGTACAGGACCACAATGGCCATAAATTAAAATTATTTTGGTGTATACAAAGTGTTCCATCCCATATGACAGTGGCATATCAAAGTTATGTTTCTTTTAAATGGAATGCTCCTATGTTATTGCATTTTTAGATTAAAATAGCATTATTTAAAAAAAAAACATAAGTTTGATATGTTTCATATTTTGACGCTTTGTACAATATGATTATAATTTAAAAATGTCCCTTCAACGGGTCCGTACACACAAATATTTTAGGCGCCTGGATTAATTATGAAAAATGTACACTTGCAAATTTTTAAATGTAAGTTAGGGGTTTTGCTTTCAAATTTTTAATGGAGCCCTTATTTTTTATTGCAGATTCAGGGGTTTTACGACTAAAAATACTTACGTAGAATTTATTTGATGGAACATTTTTTCTGTTCACGATGATGGTGGTATTTTTTATTGCCTAGGTATATATTTGAGAATAATGCATAGATATATGAAGATTCTCAGTATAGAAGTTTCCAAATGTAATTTCGTAGATCACAGCGCCATATACAGTGTGACCCATTTGTTCTTGAAACACCCTGTAGAATCTTATTTATTTATGGTGCGATTTTAAAAGTATTTCTTGTAAATCATACAGCTTGATAAATTATATTTTGGGAGCAAAAGGCGTCTCATTCCTACAAAATCCAAGGCCTACTAGATCAGTGTTTACTTGTATCTCGAAAATCCATATTATCGATTTTTTTAGAAAAAAATTGGGCACGCCACAGGATTCACCAGCCCTCAAAACGGCGGTACTGTACTAAATTTTATTGGAAATGTAAGAGTAATAAGGATCTTGCAGTTATTTTAGAAATTTCATAATAATAATCGTAATTTTCATAAATTAATCGTCCCATTAAGCGCGTCCTACAACAAAAACGTAAGATGACTTTTCTCCTCTAAACAAAACGAGGTATCTACCAAAAATAACCAATTTGCATTAAAGTCAGTGGCGTAGACATTATTTAATAAATTAGGTAACAACACACCCAGATCTCTGAGATAGGTCATAAAGCAAACTCATATTATTTTTCGATTCTCTATCGTTCTCTAGAGTTAACAAGATAAAACCTGATGAATCACTCATTATACAACGATTGATTTTAACGTTTTAATGGATTCACTGCAGAAAGTGATGACATTTTGATTATGGCCATTTTTTACGTATATATAGGTACGCGTAGCACTTTGAAAATTTCAGGATGAAAAATTATATTATTAGTCATACGACATCAGCATCCTGCATAGTACCTATCTATGTGTACCTAGGTACTTATACTTATTAGTGAAATACAATACATAAGTAGGCACCTATAGTATACATTTTTTTATTTTTATACATTTTGTATTTTTTATGCAACCACATTTGGATTCGTTTTAAGTTAAATCACCTTTAATGATTATTATAAATAGATAAAACATTTATATCTATTCTAACCGCAAATTATTTTTCCTTATTTAATATTAAAGCAATTAGTACATCCTTTAAGATTAACAGTTCTAAAAGAATCTCACGGTTTAACGGAAGCGATAAGTTCTCTATAATCAAGAAATATAGTACTTGATGTTAAAAATAATTAACTATGAATACCTTAGACGATGCACATTATTATTATTACACTCGTACCTACAATAAAGTATACTTTACATAAAATGTGAATCAAAGCGAAACCAAATTATTCGCCCCTCCCCTTTGAGATACCATCTCTTGAAAGGGGTTGTCAAAAAAGTATTTTTCAATATTTCTCTTAAATAATGAACAAGTTTCCGAAATGAAGTTTTACCTAAGTACACTTAGGCATACAGTCTGCAATTGGGAATACACTCAGTGGACAATTTGTTAGTTTTTCCCTATTTTTTAAGGCGCACCAGCCTCATTATAGTACCTATGTTAAACAAGACTAATAGGAGGTATTAACGCAAAGTAATTAAAAGTAGTAGATTTTTTTAAATTGAAACTCGACAAATTGAGATAAGTATTCCTATATACGCGTCGGCCACATCTAGGTACAAAATATATTTGACCACTGATCTATAAGTATGTAGATTTTTCATTTTATATTATGGAGTATTACTAAAATCATGTCACTGTCATCAGACAACTCTTTCGAAAATGGATATTTATCACCAAAATACCCCAATAGTGGAAATTTTTACACAAAAATCAAGAACTGGACTATTATTCCTAGTGATTTAAATGAAGCAGGACCCTCTTATGAATCATCAAAATCAAAAATATTTCAAAATGAAAATTCTGAAATATCATGCAGTAAGTGTTACAAAAAATTCAAAAATAAAAATGGACTCAAGATACACCACAGCCGGACACATAAATTAACATCAATAGATCAAACGCCATTTGAATTAAGCAATAAGATCAATAATAAAAGTATTCAACAAAAATCAGAATGTAAATCCGAACAATCTGAAATAATCCAACCTGAGAGTCGTAGAAAATCCTCGAGAATAAAATCAAAGAAATCTGATATCAAGACTAATGATCAAAATTCAGACTTCAAAAATAGCAAACCCTGCACTGCAGCAACATACCCCAACGAAAGGACCCATCAAAACTATAACAAGACCTTCAAAAATGAAAATTCAATAGTAGTGGATATATCAAGGATTCACTCAAATGTGAACAACATCCAAAATTCTAATTTTTCTGGAGAGGTAAATAAATTAAATAATAAAGTAAATGATAATACATCATGTGACTTATGTGGTAAAACATTCAAAAATAATAAAGGTGTTATAATGCATAAAACTAAAGCTCATCCTAACGAATATAGAAAAACATTAATGGATAAACACTCTAAAATTGATGATATTATGTTTATTGAAAGTGACAATCAAGAAATTAGTGAAGTAAATTCCATAAAAATCGAATAATTTAAAGCTAATATAGAAAAATGGCTATGTGAATTCAATAAACAATATAATAAAGAAGAATTCAATATAAAGGTTAAGGAATTTGCAAATTTTTTATCTAATTCGATTCATACATTACCTGGACCTAAACATCCCGCACGAAAATATTATGAAAAACGTAAGAAAAAACAAATTATTTCTCAAAATTGTAAATATCAAAATTGTTCTAATCCTCTAAGAAAAACAAAATCTGACCGAACGAAAAGAAAAGAAAAATATGAGTATGATTTACTACAATTTGAATTTTATAATCGACGACAAAAAGTAATAAATAAAATTCTAAACAAAGAAAATAAAAGCTGTACCTTAAAATTAGATGAGATTTTTGATAAATTTTCTGAATTATTTTCAAAAAATAATGAATCCATACGACATTCTTATAACATAAAATCTAATTTTAATAATGAAGAAGAAATGAATTTAACTTATGACTCTAAAATTACCAAAGAAGAAATTTTAACTGCAATGAAATCATTTAAGATTGACACTGCACCCGGTCCTGATAAAATTTTAATGAGAGTTTTAAGATATGGAAAGACTTCAGAGGTTTTAGCAGAAATAGCAACATTCATCTCAAGTACTGGTTTTATTCCTGAATGCTTTCATGAAGCTAGA
This sequence comes from Malachius bipustulatus, assembly GCA_910589415.1. NCBI lineage: Eukaryota > Metazoa > Arthropoda > Insecta > Coleoptera > Melyridae > Malachius > Malachius bipustulatus. Next base: position 43,033,264 of record OU342636.1, read on the forward strand.
ACTATTCTCATTGACAAAGGAGGCGATCCATCTAAAATTACCAACTGGAGACCCATAACTATATGTTCAATTTTACGAAGAATTTTAGAAAAAATTCTCGATAAAAGACTGAAAGAATATATATCATTTAATAAAAACCAAAGAGGTTTTATTAGAACTCCCGGCACATACATCAATACTTCAATAATCAATTCAATTTTACAAACTGCCAAGAAAGAAAAAAGAGATTGCTGTTTAATATATCTTGATATTCAAAAAGCATATGATAATGTTGGTCATGATCATATTCGAGCTACTCTTGAATCTTTACAAATACCTAACAAATTAAGGCAAATTATTTTCAATCTACAAGAAAATAACTCAACTCAAATTGAAACAATTAAAGAAAAAACAAAGAAAATTCCACTTAAACGAGGTGTTATGCAAGGTTCTCCTTTATCACCAGCTCTATACAATCTCTGTGTAGATCATATATTGGATGAATTATCAGAAGAACACATTACAAATGAACTTGGTTTTAAAATAAATAATCAGCTACAGCCAATTAATATTTTAGGATTTGCTGATGATACAGTTTTAATTGGAAAATCAAAAGCCAATGCTCTGATTTTATATGAAACAACAATTAAACTTTTTCATGAGATTGGATTAAATTTAAACATTAACAAGACTAAAATCATAAATATTGTTAATGGTAAAATAATGGAAGATGAAATTTATTTAGATGGATTTAAAATAAAAACCATCAACCTAAATGAAAGTATTAAATACTTAGGAGTAAATTTTAATAATGAAATAGTAATTGACAAATCGGAAATAATTAAAAAATTAGGAACGAAACTTGATATTATAACAGCCCATCCATACCTTAAAGAAGATCAGAAATTAACCATTTTGAATACTTATATTTGGCCAATTTTAACGTACAATTTCCAAACAGCACCACTGCTTTCACTATCGAAACAATTTCTGAATGATATCGACAAAATGATTAGATGCACATTAAAAGAAATTTTAGATCTACCATCTGATTTACCGAATTCAATGATTTATACTTCAAAAAATAAAAAAGGTCTACAATTATTTTGTGCTAGTTGGGAAGCATATTTACAGCACTTCAATATCTGTAACAGATTAGAACAATCGAATGACGAAACAATCTCAAAAACAAGAAATCTTTTAGATGAAAAACGTATATGTTTAGAAAAATTACAAATCACCGATAAAAATTTAATAAACGAGAAAACAAAAAATTTAAGATCTTTTTTACGTGAATTAGAATATCAGAACTGGATAAACATGGCTCATAAAGGTAGAGGTGTGATTCTTTTTAAAGAATATCAACCTGCCAACAACTTACTGGATCGTAGCGGACTTACTATATCAGAAATAAAAGATGCTATAAAAATCATCGGTGAAGTTGCTCCCGTAAGAGTTCTCCCTGGAAGGTCCAAAGACGGCACCCATTGTAGACATTGTTCTAACAATGAGAAATTCGTTTGTGAAACTTTGCCACATGTTCTTGGATCATGTCCTTTTAGTGAACGATTACGCATCACCGTCATCATACAGTCCGAAATATGATAGCAGATGCTTTACGAATAAAAGGACTTGAAGTTTTTGAAGAAGTAACTTGTTTAGAAAATATGGGAAGTACACGTAGAGTAGACATTCTTGCAATTGATAAAAAAAAGAACATAGGTTGGATTATAGACCCAACTATACGGTTTGAAATTGACGAAAAACAACCTATGAACGTTAACCTAGAAAAACAATTAATCTATAATCAAACAATTGATTTCTTTAAAAAATCATACAAATTAAATAGTATTGAAGTAATAGGTATATTTATTGGTGCTCGGGGAACAATCACGAATTTTTTTAAAGATTTTTGTCATAAATTTGGACTACATTCAAAATTATTAAAATCAATAGCAATCATCACCTTAAAAAAATCCATTTATATATTAAGACATCATTTATATAGTACATAGTAACTTAATTATTTAAAAAAAAATTTTATTGTATTATTATCAATGTTATTAAGTATTCTTTGTTTATTACAACCCAGACTGTTGGGAAGATGTAATTTTATTAAATAGTTAATAAAATTTCTATATATATATACCTACAGTGTGTTCTGCTTAAAAAAAATAAGCAATGTTTTTACTGAGCTAAATTTTAAATTTTAGTTTTTAACACCCTGTATAAAAGTGATACGTCAATAGAACATAAATTATATTTAAAAATTGACCTGCATGTTTTGTGGTTTTATAATTCTACAAATATTAAATGAAAAAATGAATTTTATTCGTTACATAATATGATTCACCCTACATATTTTCACAAAATACGTTTTTCAATTTTAAAAACGCTCCCTCATTTTTCGAAATTGACGTTAGTGTCAAAAAAATTGCATTATTTCTATAAATAAGCCATCAGTGGCGTGGGTAGGAAAAGGGTAAAAATGGCTAAATGTCTATAACCGTTTATGAGCATATTTTTGAAGGAATTGAACTGAAATACAAAAAATAGCCTTAGCTCCAAAACGCCTTTAGTAACATTTTTCGAATTTCAAGAATATGTAAAAAAGTGATTTTTTTTTTAAAGCCAGTGGCGTAGGAAGAAGGATAAATTTTTATACGTATCGATTTTATGACACATTTCAATAATATGACCAGCACGAAAATGTCGAAAATATTCATAATTGAATCGCATAAAAATCCACTGTTTATGCGATTGACACTGAACGTTTATACTGAAAATACTGAATGTTTATACATAGACAAAATGTTATATAAGGTTCTATACTGCAATGATTGATCATTTATGCCTATTAGTTTACTGATATTTTTACAAACAATGCCATTGAAACAGTTTTCCACAGCAACTATTGATTGCATTTTGCCTGTGTATACTCAGTACTCGCATCACAATACAGTGAAACATTACTAACATACTAGTTGGCTGCAGTTATACTCCTCTTTTTTTAATTGTTTAACAGCAGATATCTATAGGTAATTAATTTTGTCAATAAATTTTGTCAAAATCAATAGCAAAACCTAAATACTTTATCCACGATGAAGCCTTTCTTAATACAGGAATATAAATTCAAAAAAAAAAAAATTAAATATAAAGTCAAAGTGCCAAAGTAAATATAATAATTATTTAGATCCTATAATATAGTATGAAAAAAGCTTAGGTATATTTGATGAAACAAAGTCTTTTCTACTAAAACAAACAATATGGAAATAAGTAGGTACTACATTTTCGCAGAATCCGCAATAACGATAAATACATAAACTATATCGACAAAAAAAAATTATTGCATATGTTATGTTCATAAAGTTTGTAATGATAGGTATATAAATTTCAAATTGATAAAGCATCATCATATTATTATAAAAGGTCACAGTAACTTTTTCACATGCTTTAATGTATTTTCAATACCTACTCTAACAATAGAGTCTATAATTATTTTAGAATAGCAAACCTGATCAGATAGAAACGTTAGTTTTCGTACGAAGGGGTAAACTCTTTCCGGAATTTACCTGATGAAACCTACCTAACATGCATCTTTTCATTCTGAAAGGGTTCGCCTATTCATTCTCTATTGAAAGGCGGTTAGGCACGGTGGTTGACTCAAGATATATCTAATTTTAACTAGATTTGGGAATGACTAAAATGTGTTAAACTTAACCCTTATACCTTCAGCGGTTGACCGTGTGAAATTGTCCTTTTTTACACATTTACTCAATAGTTTGTAATTTGGGTTTGATTTTTTATGAAACTGCACTTGGATTGAAAGGCGTGAAAAGGATTTTTTTATTTGTTTATTACTAGGTATATCAAACACAGAATGACAACTTGATTAGGGAAGTTTACCTATACTTATACCTAATTTCTTATTAGGTATTAGGTATACCTATTTGTAGAAAAAATACATAAACGCCAATCCTTACATATTAGGTATACTTATATAGCAAGTCTTATATTTCCACTGTGAATCTTTAATATTTATCTGATAATGCTTGAGTAATAAAATATTAGAAACCTAATATTTTACGCGTTATTTGTGCTATTCTATGGTAAGGAAATTTTTTGATGCTTTCGAGTTGCTTTTCCGGGTTTAAATATATTTTCATGGTAATCATTTTTTAGTTAATTCTAAACTTTATCTCTCTTGAAAAAGCTATTTGAATAATCAAAGGCAACTCTGCTTTCTACGGTTTATATAGTTAAAATCTGGCAGTTAGTAGGGTGCGGAGCCCTACTTAGAGTTGGGGTCTCCCCGCAATTAATATACTTTCATATACCTACCTACGATAAAAAACACCGAATATAGCATACTTTTAGATTTTTATTGAGCAGCGAATCAAGACATCCGTCTACAAATGTGGCAGTACATTTTAGTAATATATATATCATATATTATCTACCTATAGGTGCTTATTATGATTTTCAATCCCACTCTCGCTATGGAAGTGTCACACATACAGTCCGCTTCATATAATAATATGAGAAAAAATTCTTTTCGCTTCAGGAAAATTTTGGTTTCGCTAATAGTTTGTGCTTTAAAAATTATGACAAATGACACAACACCCATCTGTCACGTGTCTTTTGTAACTGTAAAATTTGATATTTTGAGAAAAAAATACAGAATGGTATAAGTTTTTGAAATTTTGGGAAATGACACAAAAATTATACACACAAAAATCACAGTATTCTGGTTCTGGATTGAGAATCAGCATTTTGTAAAATTATTGTAATTATACGGTCTATGTGTCTGTGACTTTGCTAAACACTCTATAGGCGCCATTGTTCATCAGGAAAGGTTGAAATTTGGTTCGATTGAAACGGTGCACGGTGCCACGCTGCCTATTGAAAATGAGTACTACCCGTTAACTGGGAAGTGTCAATTCTTCTCGAATTTCGGGATTTTTAGGTAATAGCCTAGGAAACAATTAAAGTGTCTGAAAGTACCTCGCCACCCCCAAATATGACCTATTGAAAATGGGCCGGATCCGGGAATTTTTTGACTTTCGTTCGGGGCAGTAATGGTTTTTTTTGCGCCGTTATCACCTAATATCAGGACTGTTCAGAAATCTATAAGGGCGGAGCGAAGCGGCAAACTTAAAAGATAATAGATTTTCGAAAAAAATTGGTGAGCGGCTATCGCCCCTTTAAAAACACATTGAAAAATTTCTTCTTTTTTCGCATGTCTTCTAATTTTTGTCGAATTTTTTATTACCGATCGGAAAATAAAATGTGATAGAGACGCTCATCGTATACAAAAAAAGTAAAAATGTTTTTTTTTTACGTGAAAGGTACTTTCTTGTCGCAAAAGCGACAAAATTCTGACACATTTTTTTTCTCAAAACACTATTTTTAAGAAATTTTTTATTTTTTTTTTACAAACTTTGCATACAGGGTGCACCATGTAATCCTTCTCTATATTGCTATCTCCTAACGCTAACGGATACAGGGTCGGTTAAACAAGTCCAAAGGAGCGCAATTTGGTGGCCATCTCGAATCAGTCAAGACATACAAAATATCTGTGACCGTTCCTGAAATATCCTGAAAAAACTGAAAAATCGAGATTTCTTATTTTTTCCATATCTTTTTTATTATTGGAGATTAATGAATAATTTTTTGTGGGCTTACATAAGTCGTCAAGAGACCCATCTGACATTTCAAAAATTTTCAAAGCCGACTAGATTCCAGAATTTTCATAGTCAACTTTCGTTTTTCTTATGGCCACCATAGTTTTTTTTTATGTTGTTCAGTATAAAAAAAATAATAAAAAAAAATTGTTAAACTTCAAAAAATAAATTTAAAAAAATTTTAATTTGTCTTTTTAAGTTACAAAAAAACACATTTTTAGACCGAATTTCATAGATTAATTAAAAAACCATAGGGCAAGCACTATTTCGGCGTATTTTACAAATGTTGACGTTTTCGACGATTTTTTATTAGGTTTTTCTTTGAAAAATTAAGAATAAAAATTAAAAAAATTTTTTTTTGAAGTTTATTAATTTTTGGTTTCCATTATTTTTTTCATATCGAACGACATAAAAAAATAATATGGCGGCCATAAGAAAAACGAAAGTTGACTGTGAAAACTCTTGGATCTAGTAGGCCTTGAAAATTTTTGAAACGTCAAATGGATAGCTCTTAACGGCTTATGTAAGCCTACAAAAAATTATTTAATAATTTCCAATAATAAAAAATATATGAGGAAAATAAGAAATCTCGATTTTTCAGTTTTTTCAGGATATTTCAGGAACGGTCACAGATATCTTTCATATTTTGACGTATTCGAGATTACCACAAAACTGCGCATCTTTTCTCTAATTTAACCGACCCTGTATCTGTTAGCGTTCAGGAGATAGCAATATAGAGAAGGATACATGGTGCACCCTGTATACCTCCTAGCAAAATATTGAATCAGACCTTTTTTGAAAAGTCCTTTGAGGGCTGTTTTTTATTCGACGTGGCTAGAATTCTGCCACGTCAATATTTTAGAATTCTTCTTGTATATTTAATACCACCATCATACTAAGTATATCAACTTGATTTGATACAGAATCTCTGCATGTATCTCCATATAAGTGAACTGAATATTAACTGTCAAAAAATCAACAATAGTGCATGTCTCTTGCCAGAGATGCAAAAGTCTATTATATTATTTACGTTTTACGATTCAAAAATTTACATAATATTATGAAGTGAGTGAGGTTTCTAAATTTTTTATTTCAAAAAAGATATCAATTTCACCATCATACCCCATTATTCACTATATACTTGTACTGATAAAAAATTCTCATAAAAAGTATAGAGCACTCTTTATTTAAATTAGTGCAAAGCATCAGTTGTTATGATGGAGGTCAAAACGATTTTAAAAAGTCATACATAACAATCATGCATGTCCCAGTTATTATCCAAACCGTATTCATCTTCATATGTAAATATATGAGTGTATATTAAACGGCGACCCTAGCAGCACAATAAATTGCTTATTCCCGTGCCTCTGACTTGTGACATTCACTATTCTAATGTCCTATTCGCGATCTAGCTCGCTACACATCTTTACATTGTATCCAGGGATCTGGCAGTAGAAATATAGCTGAGAAAAGGACGGAGATAGATATGAGATTTTCCCCTTGCCGTACATGTGTAATAGGGTTTATATCACCTTCGTAGCTTCTGTTCATACATGACTTTATGAAAGTTTTATGGGCAGGTCCATTTATCACATAATATATCTACAAATAGAAGGGTAGTGAAGACTGTAAATTCAGATTTTAATATTGAAAAAATGTATCCATCAAAATGAGAAATAAGCTTGCTTACTTCTGTGAGACAGTTTTTTTTTTCATTAGGTATCTATTATAGTAGGTAGGTACTATCAATTAATTTATTTTTTGAAAATGTAGAAGATTATTATAAAGTATACCTATCTATCCTTACTATTTTTTATTCTTATTATTTCTTCATTATTCTCTTTATAAATTATATAAAATCAACCAATTTGTTATACTTATTTTTTGTAGAGAAGAAGTTATAAACAAGAAATAACAAATTCCTTGAAGATATTTGGAGCAAAGTAGGTACATTGTTGATCAAAAAGCAAAAATTCATAAATCTGTAACACAGAAATTTGATGGCTTACCAAGAATACATGAACAATAAAATCACCATAGTAACTAATAATAATAACTTTTTTATTATGGATTTTTCAACTGTTGACAAATTCACAACAAAAAAATACTTAAATCCCTTAGTTTTAGTACCTACTTAAATGTGTATAATTTTTTTGTCAAATAAGATATGAAACGTTTACTCCAGAAATCCTTCTGTGAGGAAGAAGACTCTTCGTTATTTAAAGAAGCATGACTATAGCTTTGATTTCTCGTTTTTCTGTAAAAAAAACCAGAAAGGCTTTTTCACGTTGGTTATTTCTCTCTTCGTCATTGTTTTTGGATAACTCCCTTTATGTAATTTCTTATTATATATGTTACCTAGTTTAAAATCCGATATTTTGAAGACAAGATTATATGTTATCCCGTCCACAGAAGATTTTCTAATATAGACTTCGTTACTATACCTATAATACCTTATACCTTTCTAAAAGTAATGAATATCCCGCAATACCGCAATCTCCCCACGAGATTCCAAACCCTGAAAGCTATCCTCCGTTAGAACCGTCTACACAACACTTACCTTAATGCAGCTAGTGAAACGAATTTTTTTTTATCTCTCTGGTCTGTTAAATGAGTGAGAGACTCTCTTTTACCCATAAATGTCACTGAATTTTCAAATCCCTTGTAAGAAACTGCTTCCACAATGCCGTTCCCTCAACTCTACAAAGTCAAATCTCTCTCGAAACTCAACAAGAAGGAAAACGAGAAAAAGCGTCTAAAAACTACTGAAATTTATCAAACTCCTCAATTTTTTTCTATAGCTTTATGAAAAAGAAACATGTTTATACTGTTTATGAAAAATCTCATAGTCTTTCTCGAAAATTCTTTTGGCAGCGCCATTCCTGTATATAGCAGAAGCTCAAAAATTTACTAATAATATGAAGGCTCTTTTTTCAGACGTACCACACAATTTACGCATCTCTTACCAAGATATTATTAGAAGCAGATTCATTAGGCTTTCAATTAAAGAAGGAATAATCGTGAATTGCAATTAGTAGGTATATCGCCAGCTTGACGTCACATTCTTCACAGGATCTCGGCAATGATCTCGTCTCCCTTACCCGATACACACCTTATGAATCTTGGCCACCTATCAACAAACTCTCTTCTGAAATCCACCCCCCCCCCCCCCTCCACCGCTATTGTACAATATCAATAATCTTTCTCAAACTTTAACCGATCTCTCAACAACTATCACAAACACGATACTCCGAAAGAGTTTCTGAGAAAATTATTTCTTTACATTATCAACACCTCCGACAATATACTCTCCAACAAGTCCCTGACATCTTTTGCCAGTGTGCTGGAAGTCGAACTCTCTCCCGTTTCCATTACGTGTATCTACATACAACATTCATCAGTACAGGAAATACAGGATTCACATGACAGTTTAGTTTCGCTGGGAACCAACCTAATATTTACAGTTATTATTGATGTGCTGTTTGAAGCAGCCAAAGAAGCCTTACTATTTCTCAAGACTCTGGAAAACATTCAAACTTCGAATCGAAATTATCAAAATAAATGAAAGTTTAGGTTGGGATTTAAAAAAGCTTCTTATGCACTTACTTCTTTCTTATGCCGCAGCATTTTTTGCGAAATTTGACTCAAAAGCCACCCAACTTATACCAAATAAGTTGGTTTAGTTGTAGAAGTGCCAGGAATATGTCGAGGAGATTCAAAGTTCCATTTCTTAAGTTTTTGTTCCCAGTTTTTGGCGCATATATCGAAAACAGTGCAAGAAAATATTAGACAAGTTTTACTTTCCAAAATTAAAACTTATTATTCCCTACAAAATGGACTATTTACATTTTTTCTGTCTTCTTCTTACCGTTCTCATCATCTTTGAAATATAAGGAGGCGAAAATGCAAAATTTTCAGAAATAAATTTGACAAAATTTTCCATTTTCGCCGGCTAAACAACTATCAACCCATCAGATGATCACTGAATACATAGACAGTTAATTAAGTTGCAGCATCTCGGTAACCAAGCCCTTAAACCAAGTTTTAAAAAGTGATAATAATACCTAATAGAAATGAACCCTTATTCATCTAAAAAACAATACCTACCTTTGAAACACGCATAGGAAAAAGTTGGGACTCAGCGTGATTTCTATATAGAGAAATGGGAGGAAGGGAGGAAATGGAAGTTATAAACTCTATTTCCTCCCTTCTCGCTTCGATTCCCTTGAGCAAAATTTTCGTAAAAACGGGACCTGCATAAGAAGTATTTTTAAAATCTAAACAGCAGATGAATTTGACACCTTCCTAATGTGAAAATGCGTGTGAAAAAACTCTTAGTATTTTTGGCGAAACAATTTGTGGTTAAGACTGTTTATGGAATGAAAGTTTGTGATTCAGTAGTGTAACTATAAGTTCCCCCCCCCTTCAACATTTGACAAAAATCTTACGTAATTACACAGTGCATGGTGATTGGTGACTCGTTGAAATCTGTGAACAGAACGGTGTTGTATTAAAGGATTGATGGATCAGTCAGGTGGACTACTGGGGGGTCTCCTCCTGGAAATTTTTTTGAAAATAAGACTTTTAAATACAGAAATATCGTCTTCTTTGAGCTGTTTTTTGTCAAAAGTATTATTAATAACAACGTAGTTCGCTTTTTTCATCTCCCAGATCTTACGCAATGGCCAACGAACGAGCCACCAGCATCAGCCGTGTACCTATAGCTATACGCCACTAATGCGATTAAGAGCTTTTTCACAACACCCTGAATAAGTCTGATGGCCGCATTTTCGTTGATAATTCCAGTCATCTTTACACTTGTTCCCGGAACTAATTTTTTCTTGAGCAATATTGGATGTCAAATGACGATCTCGAAAAATTTCCTTCAAGATTTCTCTTCAAAACTTTAGAATTCACAGGTTACCGGAATTCGGCTAAAAGTAAAGCCCAGTGGTAGGGTTTTAGGATCAATTGATTTAGTACCGTTCTTATAATGGCAGATCGCTGTAGATTATGTCGCCAAGATGGGTGGGGTAGTGGGGTGGTTATCAAGCCACGGCCTCCTAATATTTAAGTCGCAAAAAAACCTATTAAATTCATCAGATTCCTAATTTTACTTATTATTTCATTGTTCCCAGAACGATATCATATCAGACTTAAATAATAAAATTATTGACAATATTTTCAAAAACCATTAAGAATTTAATCTTACTATTCGTTTGTATCTTGTATACCTAATTTCTTTATTTAACTTGTTTATAACTATTCCTATAGTTCTTGGTTTTAAATTGCCTTTTTTCTCTCAAAGGCCCTGCTCTATTCATATTTGTTTACTTTTTATTTCCAAATTAATATGCTTTCTACAGCAGGAATAGCAGTTCATCCTGTGTTTATCTACCTATGATATTTTTTTAAATTATGATTCTCATTTTCTTAAAATATTTCGTTTAAATCTATTCTCTTATAGGTATATGTCTTTGATTCTTGTTTCCGGTTTTTCAAAAAGTAGTTCTATTTTCTTTACCTTTAAAATAAATATAAATTACCAAAAAGCAATTAAGTAATTTGAAAAATCGTTAAAATAGAAAACTAAAATTAGGCATGTATGATGGAAAATAAAGAATTATTCAAGATGTGTCATCAGTCAGTTGCATTGTAAATTGTATAATATTACTTGTTTTGACTTCAACTGCTTTCAACGGTTGCTTCTTCAGCTTGATTTCACTGACATCGACTATAAGTGGGTTGAATGAGTCGTTAACAGCTTCAATTGTTGATGGCATCGAGAGCAAAAGTCCGTTAGTTTAAGATCTCCAGTTCCATCTAATGAGTAGTTCGCGTCCCCTGAAAATAAATAATAATGAACACATCGGTGGCATTGTATCGGCCGCCGCAGCGACATGACTCTCTGATCTGATGGCATTCAGTTCCGCTCCTCGCCGATATAAAAGACTTCCGTGCACCTTTATGCTTCCAATTCATCAAGGGAGGCCACTAATAATATGTTGGAGTGCGCCTACTGCGCATTGTCTCGATGGGGAATGTTGCCTGTTTGCTGTATTGATGTCTCGAGAGTCCTGGCTAGCTGGATCCTCGTACTCTTGATTTCCTAATGGAGGACTCTTTCGAAACCAACCGTCAAGGAATGTAATCGTCAAATCGTCAGTTCATGAGAAATAATCGTTTAGACGAGTGTCGATGATGCCCTCAACGTTTAATTTCACTTTTAAAATCGAAACAACAAATAAGTTACTTATCTAACCATCATCTTCAGTGTAAGACTATAATTTTTCCTTCAGGGAAAATAATCGTGAATGCATGTATTCCTATATCATACAGCATACAATAGAGATGAAAGTTTCCCTTTAATTAGAGAGAGACAGATACAGCGAGGATGGCTTAGATTCCTGCCTCATCAGCCAATAAGAATTTTTGCCCAATGCACATGTTATCGGTATCAGTATAGAAAGTTGCATATTATTAATACATAAGGCGTCGCGCGTCAATCAGATTAGAATTTACATGGTTTTTGGAGACTGGATATTTCAGCAACGCCTGAAGTTTCCATAAATTTTCTTTCAGATTCTTAATAAGCATAAAATTGTACAACTTTTCTCTAATTTAACCCACCCTGTATCTTTTACCGTTTCCGAGATCCCATTGGTGAGCATCGAATTGTTAACCACCCTGTATATGTAGTTAGATACGTATAATGGAACCATACTTTGTCGAATGTATATTTTTAGGAAATTATTCGGATGTTTTACAATAATCGTCGCTGATGAGTAATTATTAGTGTCTTCTTTGATTGATAAAATGCTCTTAACATTTCTAATTTTATATATCTAAGGAGGTCCTATGTCATCAACAAAGAGCCAGTCAAAGTAGTCAATGCGCTTTTTCTCAAATTGGTGGTCATTTTAAAATTCATTCCTATATAGGTACCCATAATAAATAAAACTCCTGACTGAATGCTTCATGACAAGTCAAGCCTCTGGATACTCTCCCCTTTTGTTATGTTCCAGTAGGAAACATTAACACATCCTGATCCTTGTATTGATACCTACGGGATATTATCCATCCGGATCTCAGGCTGGTATCAGTCCGGCCATAAACGTCAGTGCTGCAAAGGCCAGACTCGAAATGACCAGATTTAAATGCAATGCCGTTGATTTTAAAGCGGGACATTTAGATAAGAGTTGGCCATCTATTTCAGCGCGTTCCATTGTTGGATCAGCGCGACGACCAAATCTACAGAGATTCGTCACTGCGCACAAGAAAAGAAATCGATCTAACAATGCTTTCAACTGTTACCGAGTTATATCCTGGCAGACAGGATAGGACAGGGAGTAGATAGCCAGGATCGGCTGGCTTATACTCACTCCAGGAATCATGAAAAAAGCGTAAAGATGTTAGGTCATATGGGTCTAGCATTGATTTTTCATCAAGCAAAATGAATCAAGTTAACTATGTTTTATTAATTACAAGAAATTTCTGGAATATAGAAACAGTGAATGTTTATAGTTTAATTTGCGAGACATACTAGGGATTTCCCTTAGAAACTATATGCTTAGATATGCTACGCAATCCTATGCCAAACTAAATTTCATAGCCAGCCATGATGGACAATTATTCTTCTTCCAAAAATTCAGTAAATATGAGGTAATGCACCATACCAGCTTTGTCTTACCTATCAGAAAGTGGAAAATTTATATAAAAAAAAACATCAACTGACTGGGAACTGGTAAGCAAGCCTCCAGTATTGAATATTATTAATTTGTAATTAGTAATTAAGCCTTTGTTTTATATTATTATTCTTGTATTGGTTTTTAGGTTCTCTCAGGCTTATTTTTGTAGTTATTAATAAATAGTTGACGTTTCGGGATTGATTAATCCCTTGATTACATATTTAATTAATAAATAGATACAATAAATATCCTTTGTTTTATTGATATACCTCATCACTTGCTATTCCTTTAAAGTATATTTACATCAACAACACGGACATACGGGTCGGGTATTCAACGTGTATTTTTTTACTAATAAATGGATTTTGATTTGCTGCATTTACATCTGACAGAGACCTTTATGTTGTCAGCCCGCCCCCGTCAGATGATGTAAATGCAGCCATTTAAAATCCATTCAGTAAAATGCACGTCCACGTTGAAGACCCGGCCCGGGTCCGTGCCGTTAGATGTATATTGACCTTGATGATCACACTTCAAAACTTCAAAACTTCAAAACTTCAACACTGCCGACTTTTATAGTCTCTCCTCATCCTTAAATCCTGAACCGAATAAGGAGAACTTAGCCATACGAAAACTAAATCCAATAGCATGAATTTGACCACTTTTTGACCTAAAAATGATGTTCTAAATGTCAGAAATTACGTTGCCTAGAAGATGTTTTGTGTCTCCCCTTCTGGTGACTATCCGATCATAGCACCGAATACAGTTCTAGTTCTAGCAGGAGAAAGATGCAATACCATTTTTAGACCTGCGGTAGGTAACTATAATACCTACGTCCTGAACGCTGAACGTCATGATACCGCGCAGCTTATTTCGTTAGGTGACAAAGAAGCAACATTGAATTTGATTTTCGTAATAGTGGATTTGGAAAAACGTTGGTAGCTATATACAGCAAACTTCTTTCCAGGATTTCTCTTCCAAGTTGCCATCGTAGAAAGCAAACGAGAAAGTCTAGCGTGTGCGATGTGATTTGCGGTGTTGCATCACGATGTATATGAAGATGGAGAGAATGGTTGCATTTTGGGTTACAATGATGGTTTTCAAGACGAGCTATCAACATTTTTGCTTCCTTGATTGAGGATGAAGGATGTCGTATCGCAGATACTAAAAGCATGATGGAAAAACAGAAGTTCCTCAGTCACTTTATTTTTCACGTTTTAAACCATTTGCGGAATGGCTTTTTAGCACATTCTTTCTGATTTTCCTTCTGAACGAAAAGAGAGGGCTGCGAGTGACGCCTGATAAATGCTGATGTTCAAGAAGGACTACATTTTAATACCATCAATTGAATTGCATAAGAGAAGAGAGAATTGATAAGATAGATACTTTATTAGAGACATTTTTATCGTTCAATCAACCGCTGCGAAGTTATTTAAAAAATATATATCATGCCATTAAAGACAGCGGCTCGAGCGTCGACCCTCACCCCCCAAAATAAAAACAAAAACCGTAATTTTTTTGCCAAGGTCTAGAATAGACTCGAATAACATATTAAAAAGTTACTTCTGCCATAATACACGTTTTGTAAGACGAAGGCCTTTTTTGGCTGCTATATATGTATTACTGACTGGAATTTAAGAAGTTCTCTAAGACATAACAAAGGATAAATGTATACCTATAAGCCAAGACGTTACAATCTGTCAAAAATACCAATTTCAATCGACTTATTCATTTCACGTTACATAATGCAATTTGGCTTTGCACCAACTTTTCATGTGGCAGCAGACGATATGCGTCCAGCACTGCATTTTATAAACTGGAAAAAGCAAAAATATTTTTGGATCGCCAAATATGTATAGATGCTATGCTAACGAAGGTTGTCTGCAGTTTTCCTTTGCTACTCCAGTTAAATATCGGCATAGTTTTCAATAAAAAACCGGCTGCAGATGCATTAGCTTTCCACGACATCCCTCCCCTCCCTGTACCTACGCACAGTTTCCACGTGTGAACTTTGTATAGGAGTGGGGAAACCCACTTGCAATGCTTGCATACGGTAGAAAAAGAAAAATTACCAGGTAACAGGTATAAGTATAAAAGTACCAAGTAACTAATATAAGTTTAATATAATGATACTAAAGTTGATAATTATTGGAATTTAGATTCTAATTTATTTAGTGAAGTCAAAATAATCAAAACAAAGAGTGCGGTAGGTTCGTATTGCGCCATAGGATACACCCCAGTCATAGAAGATATAAAATATAACTATAGAAGTAAGGTAAGGACCTACTGGCCATTGTTAGACAAGAGACTCGAGTGAAGTTATAGTAACTAAAAGTTAGCAACGGGAGTGGTTAAACATCCGGCTCCGTTACGATGATAATTTTATTACATAATCTGTCACTATTTCTAGAAGGACAAGAAACGTCACTTCGCTTAAAGTCATCATGTGAGAATATAATAGTACGTAAAAATAAAAAATACTAGCAAAACGTATAATGGCCAGTTCTTGTAAGCCAAAATCATTTTACATCTGGAAATCTGAACTTCCAAAATTCATGGCGGCCGTTCTGGGCCCGGACAAGACAACTTTTCACAACAGCGTAATAGGGTTGATCTTTCCCCGTCGTGTGGATAAATAAACACTCCAGCAACGAATCAAGCGCCTTTTTTATAGACAAAAATCTAAAATTACAGCACCTGAATATGCGGATCCGGAAATTCAAAAACTTTTCGGCTATAAAAACTGCCTTTGATGTGTTACTGGGGTTTTAATTTTTCCACACGACGGAGAAAGATCAACCCTATCACGCTGTTGTGAAATCTCGTGACATTGTCCGGGCCCAGAACGACCGCCGTGATTTTTGGAAGTTCAGATTTCCAGCTGTAAAAATGATCTTGGCTATAAGACCTATGCCCGTTATACTTTGCTATTTTTTTTTTTTTACGTGCAAGTATTCATGAACTCCATGAAGTGGTATTTCATTGTGGTTCAATAAACACTAGACTAGCGGATTATGTACTTAATTAAATTATCATCGTACCGGGGCCGGATGTTTAGCAACTCCCGTTGCTAACTTTTGGCTACTAACTACACCCGAGTATGTCAGTTATGGAAACTTTTAATGTTACATGTTACATGGAAATAACTAAACTTTATACTTAGTTTAGTTCAGTTCGTCGAAATTGAAGTCATATATTTACGTGTTCAACTTTTTTTAAGTGCATCATGTATACTTATAACTCAAAATATAGCAGAAATATAAAAATGAGTCGACCAAGAGAAATAATAGGAACTTATAGTAATACCTAATAAAAGTACGCAGAAAGTTTATGATGCAGGTATACATAAGGCAGACATTAAAAGTATAAGATACGCCCTTTATCATTTGTTTGCCCGATTCCATGCAGGTAACGAATAAGTATAAGGAATTGTTTGATCATGCATTTATATACCTAAGTTGTGCCAAACTGGATCATAAACTTTCTGCGCGTTTTATGAACTATTACTTTTCGCTGACTCGCATGGTTAAATTTGTCTGTATAGATCGATACCCGATTGAAATCCTTGAACTCTATTATTTTTCGCACACGTCTAGATTTACTTATTATTACTCTTTAATTAACCATTGCTAACTAACTATCCTCTCCTCACTTCACACGCTAATTCGTTTGTTGTTTGAATGTATAGTGTTAACTTGAATCTTAACCTGATTCTACAGGTCGTAAAAATCAACTAAAGCTATAAATCCAGAGATCTGCTTGGGAGGACATCGGCACCGCTCGCATTATTCCACCCACTCTACCTATAATGCACTAAACTTAATTCGCAAACATTCCGAGGTCTTGGTCGAATAAAATCATCTTAATAAATATTCACTTTTCGGGGGGACTCGGGGGGAGGGGGGGGGGGGGGGTTAGTGCAGATAGATAGGTAGGTATGGGTACGACATCAGTGTCCCAAAAACGCAACTTTGGATATAAAAATAGGAATATCTCATAACATTAAATCGTATATCTCATTAAATTGTTTCTCTGTTTTAACGACTAGTCTTGTTAAATGCCGTTGAGGTTAACCGGAATAATCGACTTTTGAATAAACAAAATTTTGACGTACTCCCACCACTTTATTTTTGAGGTTATGACAAAAAGTTTCAAATAAAAAAAATCTAAATTATATGAGGATTAGACTACCTACATGTGTTTTGAATAGCATTGTCCATTCTGTCATGACTAATACCCCCCCTTTGCGGTAGTTTTAGAAGCTCAAAACTTCCAGCGATTTTTTGGGGTCACTTTCCTTCTAAAAAATTTTACCCTGAAGCTGTGTGACGAGCCGTTCCTGAGATATGGTTGATTCATTCTTATAGTTGCCCACCCGGTATGCCCATTGAAACAGTTTTTTATTTCACTGCATATACTTACTTAATTTAATTTTTTATTAATTTTATTCGCTAATGAAATGTAATTTTTTATTAATTATTTGCGGACCCAACCTGCAATTATTTTTATTTTTATTTTTTTTTTCAATTTTTTTTACATTTTTTTTTCATTTGTCTTTGTCGACCTAAGTATAGTTACTTTACCTATACCTGCTTGATTAAATATTAAATTGATATTGTCTGAAATTTAAGAGTGGGTAGATACGTCGCCCTGTCATAGCCGAGAATAGATAAAGAGGGGCAACAAGAATTAAGCTGCGGTAGACCTTGAAAAAGTGAGACAGAAGGTGCATGTCTGTCCAGACAGTATGTCCAATTTTACGAATTGACTCTCGACAAACGTTACAAAACTCATATATGGCTATCTATTATTTTTTATAGAATATACAGGGTGATTCACATCCATGGTACCTTAGACGTTTATGGGAAACGAGTCATTGCATTTTTCTGAAAATTTATTCTCTTGAATAATTGGCGCATCTGCTCTATCGATCTAAAATATTTTCTGCATTGCGACGTTGCCGCTTATTTCGAAAAATTGCTACAACGTTGATATTTTTTTATTGATGAGATATACCCTGTAGGTATATTATTGTTTTTTTGAGTTCGCTGTTGTTTTCCGGTTATTTTTGTATGCACTCTTTTTATTTTCAAAAATAAAAAAAATATATTGCTAAAATGCAAGAGAAGTCGCGACTTTTCAATTTTTTCAGCATTTAGATATATTTCTGCAGCAACGACTGATTTTTTTGACTAAACAGTAATGAAATTATTAAATTCCACGAAAACTGCAAAAAATTGGTAGGTATAGGAGTGTTTATACAAAAATAACCGGAAAACGATAGCGAACCCAAAAATGCAATAGTATACAGATATCAACGTCGTTGTTGCAATTTTTCGAAACAAGCGGCAACGTCGCCATGCCGAAAACATTTTATCAGATCGATATAGAACAGAGCCAATTTTATTCAAGTGACTAAATTTTCAGAAAAATCCAATGCCTCGTTTCCCTCGTTTCCCCGTAATTAAACGGCTAAGGTACCATCGACTGTGAATCACCCTGTATAGGTACTTAATTATTATTGCATGAGTAAATATTATTTTTAATTCATTTGATTATTTTTTATGAAGAAACCACTTAAAAAATAACATCATTTTTATCTACAGTAGCAGAAACAGAAGTAGGTAGGTAGGTACTTAATGTAAAATATCCAATTAGCAATAGATAAATAATCTGTCATCTTCCAAAATTTATATCCATTTAAATTTTATATTTCCAAAATTATCCAAAATTTATATTTATTCCAAAAGATATATTTTGGTAGGTAGGTACCTCTATTATTGAGCTGCTGTCTTATTATAGGTATGTCAACTTATTAGTAAAAAACGCCTCAAATAGAGTGAAAGTTAACGGGAGGCCTGTCAAAATCCTGAGAGATTTTGACAGGCCTTCACAATAATTCTTGTTATTTAGGAGGGGATGATATAAATAGTAAGTCAAACCTCTTCAACTACTCATGTGCGATAACTGAGATATGAGTGAATTACAAAATATAATGCTCTTCAAATCTGAAGATAAATATAAATAAAGCGAAAAAAAACATCATCTCCTAGACTCTGCATGAACCGAGTGAGCCATGCCCATGCACTCTAGCACTACACAGGAAATCACTGGTTGACCGCGTCTGGTTTGCACTGCTCGCCAGATAACCGGAGACAACGGAGTGGGGGGGGTTATCCTGTGGGATAGGCCAGCGTTGCGCCCCACCCTCCAACACGCCCCTGCCAAGCCCGGGATCATCGGAGCATCCCGACAGCCAGTCCTGGGCTGGATGCAATCTCGATTAGATAGCATGTGCCGTCTTGTGATTCAATTTAAATTAATTACTGGTGTCCTCTGAACCGGATCAATCAGTGATCTGGTTTTTTAATTACTGCACCTAATACAAACTTACAACCCCTAGTTGATTTATGATGTAGTAGGTAGTAGGTATGTTGATGTTATGTATGTTGATGTTATAATAAGAAGATTTAATAGTGACTCAATATGTAGACGTCTTTGAATTGAAGAAATTTGTGAAATATGACAGGTGAGTCTTCATAATGTTCCCTAATTTAGGAAGGCATAAATGTTAGATGAACTGCTTTTTACTTAGCCCCTCTTTATAATAGACCGTGATTGTTATATAGTTATTCTAATAATATAGGTAGGTAGGTACCTAAGTATTATTGTTGTTTATATAGGTAGGTTGGTGTACCTACCTGTTAGTAGGTACGTAGGTACTTAAAATATATATTATTAACAATTGAGACGAACCACACAAACAAAAATAAATAAGTAGGTACCTACATAAAATAAAAATTATTATTCATTAAAGAATCAAACACGGAGAAAAAATCTAAATCCCATCATATGAGTATTAAAAAGGGCTATTCATAATAGGTACTTAAAAGGGTACCTAGGTACGCTAGGTACCTATACCTACATCATAATTTTGTACATACCTAGGTAAATATATCTAATCGGAACCTAGGTATATAGGTACCTATTTAAAACAAAACGTAAAATTATAGTAATAGGATAGATAATCAATTTACCTAATGGTAAACACCTACTTACCTATATATAGGTAGGTACCTAGCTAAGTTTTAAGTTTTAATTTTTTGTTTTTTCTTATTTTTTATATAAGTAGGTATTCAATAATTTATTTTACGTAGGTATACCTAACTTTTAACTTCTAAACGGTTACCTATTAAGAATCTGAAACAATAAAATTTGAAAAAACTTCAGTCGTTGCTGAAGCTGAAATTTGCTGAAAATAGATACCTAGTAGATAACTGAAAAATAGAGATTTCTTATTTTATACCCGCATTTATTTTTTATTTCGTTTTTATTTCTTTTTTAAAAATGGTAGGTACTATAATAGGATTGAAATTAAGTAAAATGTTTTTTTTTTGTTGTAGAAGTTTATTATTATGTAAGTAGGTACCTACCTAGTTTTGAACATTTTCGAATAATGTAATGATATCTAAGTATAATGTTCATTATTTAAAACATCACAATAATTTTCAAAGCCGAGACTATAAATAATAGGTACTTATAGGAAATCTAGGTATAGGGACCTATAGGAAATCACATCAAGGTTTTCATAGTCTTGTTTTGTTTTTCTTATGGCCGCATTATTGTTTTTTATATCTTTCTGTAGGTATGAATAATCAACCAAAATCTGTCACACAACTCACACACTATAGGAAAAATCTAAATTTAATTAAAAAAAGTGTTTTTCACTGAATGTCGTCCAAAGAACATAAATAACATAAAAAAATACGTTACACCTTATAATCATAAGAAATTCGATGAAAAAATTATTTTGTTTAGAAAACAGAAGATAGGTAGGTTACCTACCTAAGATTTTTTAAATTATTTTTTCACTTAGGTAGGTATGACACATTTTTGGTTTTCTTGATTTTTTAATAAGTAAATATAGGTACCTATAAGCTGGTTAGCTGGGTATCTACCTACTGAAAAACATAGAATAACAATACGGAAAAACTCAAGAAAAACCAAAATTACTAAGTAATAATTATGACAACGAGTGAAAATTGATCGAAACTTTTTAAATTTAGGTAGGTATACCTAATGTTATTATTAGGTAATAGGTAAGCAGTATACTTTAAATATTTTCAAAAACAAAAAATATGTTACTAAAATGCAAGAGAAGTCGCGAGTCGCGTTTTAAATTTTTTCAGAATATATTTCAGCAATGACTGAAAGTTATCCTAAATTTTGTTTCACATTCAGATATAAAATAGGGCATCTTTTCTATTAGTAGGAAAGAAAAAACCTACCTATATAATTTATCAACACCCTGTATCACAGGTTAAAAGTTACCGATATACAGGGTTATTCACGGTATACGCCACGGAAGTTTATGGCCGTGTCTCTGGATTTTAGGAATCTTTTTATTTTTGCAGTGGATAGAGACCCAGCAGAGGTACGTTTTAAAATTATATTCATAATGTACAGGATGTCCCAAAAGCATGAAACATATCAAAGTTATGTTTTTTTAAATGGAATGCTCCTATGTTATTGCATTTTTAGATTGCCTGGGAAGAAAAACCAAGATTGGCTTTTACAGTTGGTGTTTAAATTCAGAAGTTTGTGAGTTATAAACAAGTGAAAATCGTCATTTTTCAAGTTCAATGCCCTGTACAACGAAAACGGTTCAAGATAGAGAAAAACGGCTTACATGTCCCTTTTTTTTAACTTTTCATGTACTGTCCAATGATGTAGATGAAATTTTTATACAGGGTGATAAAAAAATTTAAAAATTCTGAGATTTCTCCACGTGTCGCCAAATAAAAAAATAAAAGAAAGTAAAAATGTTTCTATACCATAGGATAGTACATAAAAAGTTAAAATAGGGACATGTAAGCCGTTTGTCTCTATCTTGAACCGTTTTCGTTGTACAGGGCCTTGAACTTGAAAAATGACGATTTTCACTTGTTTATAACTCAAAAACTTCTGAATTCAAACACCAACTGTAAAAGCTAATCTTATTTTCTCTTCTCAGACAATCTAAAAACGCAATAACATAGGAGCATTCCATTTAAAAAAACATAGCTTTGATATGTTTCATGCTTTTGGGACACCCTGTACATTATGAATATAATTTTAAAACGTACCTCTGCCGGGTCTCTATCCACTCCAAAAATAAAAAGATCCTAAAATCCAGAGACACGGCCATAATCTTCCGTGGCGTATACCCCTGTATATAACACGCCTTAATTCATTGAAAGTACCTATACTTATAGTGTTTTATTCTACTGCTTACTAAATGCATTTTTTTGATAAAATTTTTGCTATTGGAATGTAATTTTTTATTAATATTTGCGGACTTAGGTATACCAACGTTTGTGTTATTATTGTTGTTTGAGCTATTGAACTTATTAAGTAATTGATTATGCTTGATCATGACCCCAAGTCAAAATTTTCTTTAAAAATATACAAATAGGTACCTAAATTATATACCTGTATAGGTATAAATATGGTTGGATGTTTCTTTTTTATGCATCTAAGTAAAATAATATGCATGGTTATACATTACTAATTTTAGATAGGTTAAGTACCTAAGTATTAATTAGGTAAAATACCTATAATATATGTACCTACTTTGGTGAAAGTTATAGGTAGGTACCTATTACTTACCTACTACTAGAGTCAGTACCTATACCTATCATGCCTTTACCTAGGTATAATTATAGGTGCTTCTTACTTAGGTATACCTATGCTTCATATGTTATAGGTATAAGGTATAAAAAATAGGTATCCACATTTTTTTGATTTACCAATACTTAATTCAGTGTTGCGGTGTAATACACAAAATATTGTCTTTATTAACCTAAAATAAACACACCACTTCAATTTAAAGTGAATTATTAATTTAACAGTTAAATTCAATTAAGTCAGGCAAAAAATGTTTACATTTAATTTATAATAATTATTATTTTTATACCTATATACGCAATAATAATACTGCATGTCCTTCAATTTAACAAAACTAGTTATTTCAAAATAATAATAATAATAAAATTGATATACCTGCCTAAGTACCTATAATAGGTACCTACCTACATAAATATTATTCATGTCAATTCAAAATTTAACATTTTTGTAGGTAGGCAGATATCTATACTTAGAAAATTAACTTGAAGTAAGTAAGTATTTTTGTAATATGGTTTCTTTTTGTCGAGTAGGTAACTATAATAGGTAGTATAATATATTTGATGAATTTTATTGGGATTTAGGTTCTAATTTAAATTTGCCACTAAAGATTCTTTACAGAACAAATTAGAAAAACTTTCGTAGAGCTGACTGATATGATATGCTGATGAGTCCATAATAAGGACGAAACGGTACCGTCCATGTCTTCAGTCTTCTCCTCGCATGCTGTACGAAAGTTTTTCTAATTTGTTCTGTAAAGAATCTTTAGTGGTAAATTTAAATTAGAACCTAAATCCCAATAAAATTCATCAAATATATTATATAATCAAATAAGTGGTTCAATAAAAATAATTATAAATATAATAGGTATAGAACCTACCAACATAGGAAGGTACCTTACCTACCCGCTTTAGAGTTTAGACCAACTTGTGATGTGACAGAAATTGCATGTGAAAAAAACTTATTGTGAAAAATGTGACATAGAAATTTTATTGATTTCGTATACTCTTACTCTAGTTAATTTCTATAATTAATATAATCAATATTAATTATATTATTGCAGTTAAAATTTCCTATAGGTAGCGTACCTACACTAAGAAAAATGAGCAAAAACTTGAAACAAAAGTTGACATAATTTTTATAGCTACCTCTGTATTAAAAAATTAATTTCTTCAAAAACTGCCATTACATTTTTTGGTAAATATCTGATAAATTTAGTCCAAATTACAAAACACTTATAATTTTCAAAATAAAGTAAATACCTACTTATAGGTAACCTATAAGGTATAAGCGGGTAGTTATAGGTATACCTACCTACCCGCTAAGTAATTTTCAAGTTTAGATAAACGCCATTTTCTCTGAAAATAAACTTTCCACCATATGGATCTAGAATCTATACAGGGTGTATTATAGATGCACCCTGCACTAAGGAAATGCACTAAGGAAATGCACTAAGGGCTTGATGTATTTGATAGAACTTAAAAAAATAATACATCAAATATTAATATTATTTATTTCTTTTTTTCAGTTTTATTTAATGTATAGAAAATCGGAATTTCTGTAAAATCTGGCAACGTCGCCACATTAAAGCATGCAAATAACTCAACGGTATTTAAAAATTCCTTCGCCCAATTGAGCTGTAGGATTATAGGCCCCCCCGTGGTGCCGAAGGGTCACTCAGGTAGTTTCGCCCAATTGAGAAACGCCGGTATTATATAACGTCCGCATAATATTAGCACCACCACCATTAGCACCACATCTACATCAATAACAGAATAAAAAAGTCCTTAACAGTTTTTTCTTGATGTACACAGATTTTAAGATATGGACAATTTAACGTTCTTAAATTTTGCAACACTGGCGCTGGTATAAAAATTAAGATAACTTAGACGTCAAGTGCGTCACCTAACTGGTATGGTGTGCCGTTGCTATGTAATCGAAAAAAAAGGTGCAACAAGACAAATGTCATGCTGCGACGTGTCACTCAATGATGCAATTTTTTACAGATTTTTAATTTTTTCAATTTTTTATTTAACAATTAAAACGCGCAGTTGCAATATTGATTGGAACTCAGGAAGTCAAATAATTCCTAGTTTTGAAATGTTAATTAAAACCATTTTTACCAAAAAAAAATCTAAAATTTTGGATAATTTGGCTATTTTACTTTTTACTTAAGAATTTTTTAATAATATTAAGCAATATTTTTGAGTATTAAATGGTCGATAACTTCGTTATTTGAGGTCTAAGAGCTAAACGGTATTAAAACTTTATGTTCTGTTTTTGATGTAGAATCGCGTGGTGCTAATATTATGCGGACGTTATAATACACCCTGTATGCACAGTATGCTAAAATTCGGATACAGAGAAATAACACGTCAAAATTTCAAAATATATTTGTTACTTAGTACTTTATACCTAAACTGCATTACCATGCACCAATTATGCACTTTCAAAAAATTTAATGAAACCTTCTTTCTACCTAGCTAATAGAAAATTTAAGACAAAATGACAAAACGCAATGATGACGATTTTACCTGCTACCTATACCTACAGTCCAATTATTAGTGGAAGGCGAATAAGTGCTTATATATACTTATTCTACTAAAACTAGATTGAATTGAAGTATTAGCTAAACAATTTTTGCATATAACTCTGGAATCTAGTCGGCTTTGAAAATTTTTGAAACGTTCAGATGAATAGCTCATAACGGCTTAATTACCTACGCCTACAAAAAATTATTTATTAATTTCCAATTGTAAGAAAGATAATTATGTCAAAAATAAGGTTTTTTGATTTTTCAGTTTTTTCAGGATATTTCAGGAATTGGTACGTCAAATAAAATATTATTGGCAAATATTTGAAAATCTTAATTCAAAAATATTCAATAAATTATTAGGTACCTACTGCAAAATCTACCAATAATAAAGAACAATAATTTAAAGTATTTTTAATTTTATATACAATAAAGAGGTTGGTTATTATGATTTAGAGCATAGCTACACAATGAAGAAAAACACGGGGAAAACAGAACCATCAGAGGCGTAGGTATCTACGATAACTATACAGGTTATAGTTATGATGACCCTCTTTCGCTCAACAATTTCCCAACTTCCACGCCCATGAACTTACAAGACGTTACTTATGAGCCGATTCTCTGTGCATTTCTTACAAAAAAGGTATCAAATAGGTACTTACCTATAAATAATCTAAATTTCCCATAGTTTTTGAGTAATTTGAGTTTAAACTTCCTCATACCATTTAGTTAACTACCTATAAAGTATACAAAACCACATATTTTTCAAGTTATTATTTTATATCCGGAGATATATCAATATCGAAAAAGAGAGACTTTTTTTGGGATAAATAGGAGTTCATTTCAAAACGTTTTACAACGAAATCGATCCAAAGCCCTGTAATAGACACGTACCGTTCAGAATCACTTACACAGAGGGAATCATATTATGTGTGTTTGAACATCTGATGAAATCTGCAACAAATTGGCGAAACATGAGAAGCCAGCCATCGTCCGGATTTCTAGCTTAATCCTAGATAAACATGAGCCACGGCATCGGTTTATTGCACCGGCCGCCTTATCTAGGTCCTCTGTATGTCTCCTGAAGGGTCTCTGATGTTTGTTTACAGCCGCCGCTTCAAAGGAATCGCGGCTGACCACCTTCGAGTTTTAGATCTAACGTGTTACCGATGATATCAAGTTTTATTTTGTTGTTATTCAGATAACGTTGTTTTAGTTCTGATCTTAAAGCATGCTTTTGGATTACAGACAAACTGTCGTTCGTATAATGGTAAAGCTTATAATATGAATGTATAAGCTTTCATCTTTCATTTCATATTAGGGTTGGTTTACATAGATTCCTCGATTATACCCCCTTTGAAGTTTTAAATGTTAGTGTATTAATTATATACCTATTTATTAAGTAAGTACCTACAGTGAGGACGTTCACTTACCCCCCCCCCCCTTTAAATTCTGTTAAAATTTTTGAAGGGCACGACGGGAGACCTCATTTTTTGAAGTTATTTTAATTATTTAAGCAAACATTATTTTAGTTTTCAATGTTGACAGTCAGTGTGTTAGTGCAGGATGCCTTTTAAAGCTTACATAATGTCAGTCTTTGACATTTGATATATCAATTTTACGTCAAAAAGTAGGAACATTCATACCATTAAATTTAGTTTTCATACCAAATCTCATAAGTACCAGGCTCAGAATTGAAAGGTTGGTGAGGGGGGGGGAGGTTCTACAAACGTTCTCAGTGTAGTGTATTATAGGGAACGTGTGTTCTAGGGTAGCAGTTTCGAGTTTGTGTTTCACAGTCAAATAAAAAAGTGACAGAAATATTCAAAAGTACCATCATAATATTATATCTAATGACTAATTTACTCAAATATAAAAATTGCCTGACATTATTTCTAAAGGTCTATAATAAGGGTCATAAGTCATAAAGATACAATAGAGACAAGTACGTACATAAGGGTTGACTTTTCATTATGTCCCATTAGTCTTTATAGACCACTATACAGTGTGGAAGAGCCAAATGGAATAAATTCGATAATAAATCAATGCAGATGGGTGCTAAAAAACGCTCGGACACGTCGATTAGTATTTTTGGTTGCGCATTTTTTTCAATGAAAACTTTTTATACAGGGTGTGTCGTGTAACAGTGCTCAATACCAACTTTCTTCTTTCAAATCAAACACCCTATATATCATTACATTTTCAGATTGCCTGAAAAAATGTAATAATAATGGTGTTTATAATTCAAATTTGTAACGAGTGATTTTTGAGTTATAAACAAATGAAAATCGCAATTTTTAATTTTCAAAACAGTGTGTACACCGATAACGGCTCAAGATGTCGGAAAACGGCTCACATGTCCCTATCTTAACTTTTCATCTAGAGCTCTATTAGGTAGTTTAAATTTTTATACAGGGTGATGAAAATTATCAGATTTTTAATCACCCTGTATAAAAATTTCATCCACACAATAGGATACTACATGAAAAATTAGGATAGGGACATGTAAGCCGTTTTCCGACATCTTGAGCCGTTATCGGTGTACATTGTTTTGAAAATTAAAAATTGCTATTTTCATTTGCTTATAACTCAAAAATCATTCGTTACAAATTTGAATTATAAACACCATTATTATTACATTTTTCAGGCAATCTGAAAATGTAATAATATATAGGGTGTTTGATTTAAAAGAAGAAAGTTGGTATTGAGCACTGTTACACGACACACCTTGTATAAAAAGTTTTCATTGAAAAAATGCGCAACCAAAAATACTAATCGACGTGTCCGAGCGATTTTTAGCACCCATCTCCATTGATTTATTATCGAATTTATTCCATTTGGGTTTTCCACACTGTATAAATAGCCAAGGCATAATACCGATGATCACTGATGATCACACATTGGAAAAAAAAATAATGGAGACCGGCAACCTATTTCTTTGCCGGACTCATATACCTAAGTATATACAGGGTCCGGCAGAAAGTTGGAAAGCTAATGAGGAAATTTTTTATTAGGTATAAACTTCTCATGAAATTTTTTTCTTGCCTAAAGTTCCTGCATTGTCTTTAAATGTAGAAACCAATTATGTGTACCTACTTAAGAGAAATTATTCGCTTGTGTAGGTATACGAGGTGTAATCAAAAATAGTGTAACGCCTTAAAAGTAAACAATCCTCGTTCTTAATGATATGCCTACGTAAAAAAATATTCGTAAATATGGAACCACCTACGACCAAAAAAACTTTCTTCTGCTCTTTCCTGCATGCGTGCTTGAAGTATGAGCTTTGTTGTTTGTAAATTCTTACTTAACCTTTCAATTCAAAATCAAAAGTGAAATTGATTTCTGCTGTCATAATACAGAGTGGCATGATTCATAATATGTGCACAGGAATTTAGGATGTAAATAGCTCGTTCAAAGATATGAAAAAAGTTCCTATTAACATGGATCGGCAAACCCACCATTTTCGAGATACAGGGTGTCAAGAAAACTTTTTTTTCAGTTTTTTGACGATTTCTCAGGAACCATTTCAGATATAAAACTGAATTTTTGTACACATCTTATCATTAATATTATTTACTTTTTGAGCTCTGATTAAATCTATTTTATACGGCAGTGGTGGTTTGCTTGAAATTTTTTTGTCATAATTTCTATGACACTGCAAAAACTAACATTGTGGGAGCTCATTTTAAACTTTCAATGTTTTCTACTTAAAAAAGGTGCTCTCTTGGTCAATACTCTAACGTGAACTGTTTTTCAAGAAAAACGGCATTTTATGATGAGAAACATAAAAGTGGCAACCTGTTTTATTGTAAACAAAAACATCACTTTTTTTGATAATTTTTTTTACCTAATAGGTAATTTGTTTCACTGCCACATGTTTTCTTTTAAGTTGTCTTTTTAACGTAGATAATAATTATGACAAGATGTGTACAAAAGCATGGGTTCTTTATCTTAAACAGATCCTAAGATATCGTCAAAAACCGAAAATAATTAATTTTTTCGACATCCAGCTGTATCTTGAAAACGGTTCGTTTGCGGACCCATGTTAATGGGAACTTTTTTTCATATTTTTGTTCATGATGGTGCGGCAATATAATAATTAAAAGACATATAATAGTATACCTAACGTAAATGCATGGTTATGATTTTGAAATTGAAACTTTTTGTTAGTGATAAAGAGCTTTTTTACATGCCTTTTAAACTTTTAAATCGTTTTATTATATTTTTGGTAACACCTCGTATATACGCAAGTACCTAGTGCAGACACCTATCGCAAGAACAAAATTTTATGAGCAGTTTTTCTTCCCACGTCATTCATCTGTTAACAAAACAAGGGATTTAAAAAAAAATACGTATTCACATAGGTACATAGCCGGTACATACCTACGCAGGGTCATAATATTTATTATTTCATTTTTTATTTTGGTTATACAGGGTGTGCTTGTTAAAATGCCATTTCAAAGTTACCATATGTTTTTTCTTAATATCTAAGTTTGCCCTGTTTGGTATATTTTCCTATTGTCTGGGAAAATTGAATAAGATGGGCATTTACAGTTGCAGTTGGGCTAAGGTTTATGAGCGTATGAGTTATAAACAAATTAAAAGCGTAATCAAATTTTCAAATTTGAAAGCAGGATACGTCGAAAACGATCCAAGATAGATCACGACGTCTTAGATGTCCCCGTTGTAACTTTTCATTTTCTGATACATGATATACAGGCTGTCCCGTAATTATCGTGCATGTTACTGAAACAGCAGATTCTATTTTCAAAAATATGAAAAAAAGTTCCTATAAAAATAGGTCGAGAAATGCTCCCTTTTTTTTTTTTTCTTATTTACTTATAGAAAACGCGTTTATAATAGGGACATGTCGATTTTAACTTAGGTATGTAACTAGGTATACCTACTCAATTTACTCAAAATACAAATGACAATGTTATTCAATTTAAACTAAAACGAAAATATACCTAATAATATACAGGGCTTATCCTACCATTTTAGGGGAAAACATAACTTGATAGGGCATTTACTAAGGCAACAGATGAATGACATATATATGTTATAAAACAACAAATTCATTGATGTTGTGTTGTGCATAGAGATGGAAATATCGAAATGTCAATTGATCTTATTTTTCTATACGTACCTACTTGAATCAAGAAAATCTCATGGTAAAAAATTCGAAATTTCCTATAAAAAAACACATGAGTCAACTAATCTACACTCGGTGTTCAAAAATTTTTAATTCCATTGGCGTAGAAGTTCAAAGGGTGTGAACCTATAAGAGCAATGATCTAATATGCCAATGAGTTAACGTCATCATGAGTAATAATTTCACTACAGCACTTTTTGTCCCGTAAAACGATAACGTCATACCCAATTTAATCAAAATCGCTTAGGCTTTGGTTTAGGTTTTATAGCCAAATAGCAATTTCAAAATTGGCGTCTCTTTTAGTGGCCAAACCAAGCAAACATGGACAAAGATAAGTCGACTTAAATCGACTTTTTTTTTTTACCCGAGTTTTACCCGAGGTTCCGAGGAACATTTGGTGTGAGCTGTAGAGTCCTGTTAAGGACACCCCCTGTATTTTGATACCTACTTAAGCTTTCGAAATAATATAAGTGCCTAGTACATGCGAGCCAATTAGACTCCTCCAAATGTTGTAGGTACCTAAGTCATCTACAAGAATCTCTTACTTATATGGATTAATTCGAGTCCCAGCTCTTCGTCCAGCAAGTTATTGATCTCATCATGTAGTGGGTATACCTTGGCGTCAAGGCTGTTTCGATGGTCATAGATCAGGCCAGGTTTGATAGGCAAAATAAATCTTGTATCAATATACTTGCACTTTGTTTATCAAGAATTGGTCTCGTTTCTATCTTGAAATTGTGTGTATTTTAAATTTGAGAAAAAAAAAATCGATAATTTTGGTATACAGGGTGGTCCAACTTAAAACGTCAGGACTTTACCAAACGATAGATAACGTTAAAATAATGCCAGTTTCTCCAATACACTTATAGCCGGGAAAGCTTCCTTTTCAAGATACAGGGTGTTAAAGTTTTGGGAAAAAAATAATGTTTTGAGAATATTGTCAAAACGGCTGCTTTAAAAAAATTGAAATTTGGCACGCAGCATGAGCTAAGTATCTTTCATGATTTACGGCTTATGGTGATAAATTGCAAAAACCAGTGGCGGAGATATGGGTGTGCCATCGCCCCTTTTAAAAAAAAAATTGACGTTACTGACTCTATAGCAAATTTAATAATTCTATTCAATGCCCCATGCTTTTTAGAACAAAAAAGTACTCCATAATTTTTTTCATAAGGCGCACCGTTTTCGAGATAATTTAGGTTTTCTTAGGTAATATCTGTAGCCATTTTAAGAACAGACAAATTCTAATCAAATAACATTTACTTAAATAATTAAATAACAGGAATAAACAACACCTAACTAATGTAACAATTGTTCGAAATAACCATTCTGTTGGATGCATAACTGGCAACGTCTTCTGATGGAGTTGTTTAGACTAAGTAGCACGTCGTGATTAAATATCTGCACAAGCGTTCCGAATCCTAAGCAAGAGTTCCTCTCTATGGGGCACCGAAGTTGCATAAACGATTTCTTTCAGATGACCCCAAAGATAGAAATCCAGGGGGGTTAAATCTGGAGGCCGTGCAGGCCATGCAACTGGACCACTGCGACCAATTCATCGACCTTCAAAGTGTGTGTTCAGCCAATTACGAACGTTTGCACCAAAATATGCCGGACACCCATCTAGTTGGAACCAGCCTTGTCTTCGCATATCGACTGGAATGTCATCCCTCATATTGGCATTCTCAGTCTCCAACAACTGAAGGAAGTTTTCAGAATTCAGTCGCTGTGGGAGTTCATAAATCATAAGGGCCAAAGAGGTTACCATTGTAGATTCCTATCCAAAATGTTGACACTAAATTCGTGTTGAAACTTTCGTGGTCTAATGTCGTGAGGATTGTCATGAGCCCACACATGTTGATTGTGAAAATTTACAATCCCACATCGAGTAAAATACGATTCATATGTCCATAGAATATTTCTTAAGAAATCGTTATTCTGGTCCAGAAGCTACCTACAAAACACCATCCTGCGTTCTTCATCTCCTGGTTGTAAACCATGAACAGGTTGGAGATGAAAAGGATGTCGATGATCCCGTTTTAACACTCTTAAAATTGTGCTGTTAGAATTTCCAGTGGTTCTTCTTTCAGTCACTCTTCTTTGACTTGTCCTCGGGTCTCTGGTAAATTCACGTAGTATGCGGTTGTTTCTTCTTACGGTATCAACATTTAGACGGTTAGGATTTCTAATGATGGGCCTTATTCCTCTCTCAACGAATTGATTATGTATCTTTGAAAAAACATTATATTGTGGCTGTCGTCTGTTGGGAAATCGTCTGCGGTATTCTAGAGCTGCTTCAGCCGCATTTCCATCACAAAATCTATAGATAAAATGCATATCAGCATATTCTTGATTAGAAAATCGGAAAGGCATCGTAATGTTTGAAAATAATACCAATAGTTTGTTGTAAAGAGATGATTTAGTGACACTTATAACAAGCAGATATTAAATTGGTTAAAACGTCAAAACTTGGTCATAGTCTACTTCGTGAAATTTAAATTAGTTTTGTAATGTAAATGTGAAGAGCCTAGCATTACCTAAGAAAATCTGAATTATCTCGAAAAATGTGCGCCTTGTGAAAAAAATTAGAGAGTATTTTTTTGTTCTAAAAAGCATGGGGCATTGAATTGAATTATTAAATTTGCCATAGAGTCAGTGGCGTCAATGTTTTTTTTTTTAAAGGGGCGATGGCACACCCATATCTCCGCCACTGGTTTTTGCAATTTATCACCATAAGCCGTAAATCATGAACGATACTTAGCTCATGCTGCGTGCCAAATTTCAATTTTTTTAAAGCAGCCGTTTTGACAATATTCTCAAAACATTATTTTTTCCCCAAAACTTTAACACCCTGTATCTTGGAAAGGAAGCTTTCCCGGCTATAAGTGTATTAGATAATCTGGCATTATTTTAACGTTATCTATCGTTTAGTAAAGTCCTGACGTTTTAAGTTGGACCACCCTGTATAGTGTATCAAAAAATAATGCACTGGTTTCTTCAGAAAGTCGAATACTTTAGCTATAAAATTGTGTTTATTATCAGTTTCTTAACAAGGTCCTCAATGATTGTCAACGGCTTAATTAATAAGTTCATATTATATTTAAATATGAAACGGATATCCTAAAACGATATTACCTTCCTATGAAATTATCTGTTTGTGGTTAATTTAGAAGAAGTTATATAGTAGTGAAACCACAAACTATGCGATGTCTGATTCGCGACTATCGCCAAATCGAATTTTTGTTCATTTATACAATGATGATTGCACTCGGCGGAGATAAATCCTGATATCAATCGTAAATCGACTATAAAACTAGAGGTGGCGCCACAGACAATGAATCTTCTAATAGCCACAGTAATTAAAATAATAGAAAATTTTATTACGCACTAAACAATAAAATTTAAGCTGTTGTTTGATTATAAGTGTCTTGTAAGTTGTAAGTGCCTATTTACATTAACTGCCGGTACAAAAATTCTGAGATGAGTTCTCTGAAAATCGCGTACATGCGTTCATGAATGGAAGATACTTGGCGGATGAAAATCACCGTTACCCATCATTTATCATGGTGCTTTGTCTTCGGTATGGCTCTTAATTGGAATTAAAGGCGCGTCGTCCTCATAAACGTGATGTATATCTTCAACGAAGACTTCTGTAACAAATAATAGTAATTAAAGTATTTGAGGGGAACGTGTGTGACTTGTGACTCTCGCGCATATGGTTTCACTACAATATTTAATAATAATTATATTCCGAGAAACAGAAACCAGCGGATGTCACGGGTTAAAAAAATTACCAGCTTACATCCCCTGTAAGTATGTTTTGTCTCCTTTGCCGAATAAGCTCGTTTTCCGGAGAAAATTAATATTTTAAAATATGACGAGACCCACCAATATGAGAAAATAACGTAATCAGAACTTTGACAACACAATGTTAAAGATTGGCATTCTGTATGAAATATTTCCAAATTATTAAATTTTAGGGAGCGAATTATAGCTTTAATCTAGAAATATTTCTTACACGAAGCCCGATCTGGAAAAAAGTTATTCTTTAATAATTATATCTAAAAGGTGATTTTATGCAGGGTGTTTCACCATCAGCATACCGACAATAACATAGATGTATAGTTTTTCAAGGCGATTCAGCATAGGTTCTGGTTTTGAAATTTTTCTGAGGCCCTTCGTTTCGATTATACAGGGCGATTCATGTATATTTTGCCCAAATTTTTGATGAACAGTACCTATCTTTTGTTCATTTACTTTATTTTTTTGTCTCTCGCGGTTCTGTCAAAAAGTTCACCTTTCTATCATTTTCTTCAATAAAGTTTCAGTGGCATTTTCGAAAAATACATGAAAAATGCTACAATTGCGACAAAAAATAAAAATTGATTGGCACCATTACATTAAACTGAATCAAGATAAAGAAGAAGATAAGAAAAAATAAAGACTTTCAGTTTTTTTCAAGATTTCAATTCATGCATGGTTTTTACCTGCGTATTTAGTAGTTAGTTAAAATAAATTCGCTTGTTCTACAGATTTATACAGAATTAGAGGAACTCTACTAAGTATTTTTTTCGAATTCCTCGCTCTCGAGTTAAAAAATATGGAAATTTTTACACTTTTAGGAAGAGATTTCGATTTCCAAGTCTCAACGTTTCCTGTGTGTTCAGAACCGGCGATTTTGGGGAAAGCAAAAATTAAAAATTATCCGCGACATCTTGCGATATATCATTTCTTATAGGTTTTGAGTCGCTGATTACGATGCTGAAAACCGTTTGTCGATACGATGAACAGTAAAAAAGTTACGAGCATCTCGACATTGCCAAAATCTCCAAAAAAAGGCCATACTACGAGTAACGGAAAATTTAATTTTCCGCGCTACTGAAATAGTTAGGGCCGCGGTGACAAAAGTGCCTTGCAACTCCCAAACGGATGAGAAGCACGGTTTTGTATAGTTCGAGTGTCGTTCTCGAAATCCGTGTTGTCGAGTAGGGGTCTGGCGTTCGGCGTTGGGCGGCTATAGTATTTTTTCCGAATTTTGCCCAGCGGTTCCAAAAATTATTTCCCAAACGGATGAAAATTACTGGAGGGCATCTACGCAAACCCCCAATTACCGGAAAAATATTTTCATCCGATTTGATATTTGCAAAGAGCTCTTCCAGAAGCTCTAAAAAAATGGAAAAAAGGGAGGGGGGGGAAATTTCCTCATTTGAACTTGAAATTTGGCAGGGAGATATAGTTCGTGTCTGAGAATATGTAAAAAAATTCTTTTTGCTCTATGTATCGCGATCGCTTTGTAACAATTTTCCAAAATTTAAATGGGCCAAATTTGATAAAGTAATTCCAAATTGAGTCTGTGTCAATTTAATTGTACTGCAGGCTACGGCAAGGATCAAATCGGATGAAAATATTTTTCCGGTAATTGGGGGTTTGCGTAGATGCCCTCCAGTAATTTTCATCCGTTTGGGAAATAATTTTTGGAACCGCTGGGCAAAATTCGGAAAAAATACTATAGCCGCCCAACGCCGAACGCCAGACCCCTACTCGACAACACGGATTTCGAGAACGACACTCGAACTATACAAAACCGTGCTTCTCATCCGTTTGGGAGTTGCAAGGCACTTTTGTCACCGCGGCCCTAACTAAAAGAAAAATTCGAAAAATGTTACTTATTTAAAAATTTTGAGATTTAAACTCAGCATTTTGAGTTTGGAAATGTCGAAATATTATAAAAAAAAAAAATTGTACTGTGACTCTAAAACGCCGTCATAGGTAGTTTTTCAACTACTGCATACACTTTTAAGGAAAATGTATATTTTCAATTTCAATTTTATCTTCAAAAAATGATATCAATGAAAAAATAAAATTTCTGTTTGAAAAACAGTTAGAGAAACTCTTGTTTATTTCAAATTCCAGATGTACGCGATTTATATCAATCAATTATTTATTTACATAGGTCCTTAAATATTATTTTTGAAATAATCTACAGGCTATTAGAAATGAAAATTATCATAACTCATAGGTTAAAAGGGGGTATTTTCAACGCAAATCGTTTAATGTAGGTACCTAGGTATTTGTTCGGAAGACAAAACATCATCCTTATCTGTATCTGTACGCGAGGGCGTCGACCTCTTTTCAGCAAAGCAAACATGCTTTCTGCACAATTCTTCCTGTGCTGCTATGCACCTGCACAGATCATAATAATTTACTAATACACACCCATATCAAATATCACCGTAACTGAACAGAGATGGGATTTCAAGTGTTACTTAATAATCAAATATTTTAAGAAATAAAGAATAAAGACAAGACATGAACATAATTACAAATCCAAATAAATAAGTACCTAATTAGGTATAGGTATACTTACCAGAGAGAAAATCACCTTAGGAATCTTTGACTAATCATATATTAGGTGTTAGAGTCGCGGATACAGGTGATACAACAAAGCTACATCCTCACAATACAAGATCTACATCTTAAGATTGCATAATTTGATAGAAGTTTGTTCCTATCTAGGAACTGAGCAACGACAACGATTGTTAAAGTCACAGACAAAATCATAACGTACTTAAACGGTGTTCGAAAAGGATTCTGTTTGGAGTATAAGGGCCTGACAGCAAAGAGGTTTCTCTTTTTGTGTTAACTGGATCCACTTTTTTTATGGGGCTGATTCGGAAAAAGGTACTTTTTTTCTTGAAAAAACTAAAAAAAGTGTCTTATAAATAAGCCAAAATGAACGTTATAGTGATGCCAACGATTTTAAGGTTTTAATTTTAGTATCCGAATGTACCAACATCTTTCTCCTTTATACAACAGATTTTAACAAGTTTCTCACGGAATCGAACAAGAGGATAAAAAAGAAGAAAAAACGAAAAAAACAAAGAAAGTCGAGTCATGCACAAAATCGAATAAGAATTACAAATCTCAGTGAGTATATTATTATTAGTACATGCCTTTACTGATGCGTCATAACACAATCTCCTCTATGTTAAACATCGGCAAATGAACACTCGCAAAGATTCTGCAGGCTTCCGTGAGTATTTTCAAGGACAAAAGCGCAAGTCAAGAAACATTTGAGAACTCTGATGGGAAAAAGGAAACTTTCATCGCGCTATACAATGGGAAAAACAACTCAGGTATAAATTGGGCGCAAACATATGAACATGTCGAAATTACCGTCTTCCGAATTCCTATCAGCCCACCAACATTTCTTATCGAGTTTTCTTCCAAGCCATAAGTTCAAAAGTGGCTTGGAACTGACCTGGAACCAACCAAATGGGGGTGGAAGAGAACATCATGATTAGAACTATAGTGACCATGCACCGACGCACCCGACTGCATCAGATACATTTCTTAAAATGATCTCTTGCAAATGACGAACGGTTGTATGTGGAAAAGCCTGCGGTTGCCGAAAAGATGGACTTAATTGCTCGCTTATTTTCGAGAATTGTACCGCCAGTTTGTTTACCGATGCCCCTATAGGTACCAGATTGAAGACGAGGACAACGACAATGATCCACCAATCACTCCCCGAGAAGCCAGAGAAGAGCAATATATATTACATGGTTAGACTTAAACGGAATCCTAAGCTCCCGGGAAGACAGAGTACCTGGGCATTAGTGACACAGACTTAGATCTTCCATCTTACCCCACAAAAAAACTAAGATATCAAGAAAAAAAAAAACTTACCCTAAATATTCGATTTCAACAAAAACGCTGCCTGTGGATTAGGCCTACCGGGGAAACGTCAAAAAAAAAACACCAAAAAAGTCTACCTCTGCTGTGGTGTGGAAATGAGTTTTAGTCCTTTCCCCACCAGTCACGTTTGGCGTGTTCTCGAAAAATTGAAGAAACAAGAAATTCCACTTTACCTTCAATGAAAAATGCTGGAATTTAATTCACTACAAATTGTTACTGTTTCATTTTTCCGAGAAAACATGCAAAATGATGAAAACGTGAAAATTTCAAAAAACATAAAATCCAAGATGGCGGAAGGTTCCCATATAAAATTTTGTTGTAAAACAGTGATTCCATGTTGTATAATGTCAACTAGCCTAAACTGCGTCTAAGATAGTTTTTTTTTATGACGCAGAGTGATTGGACCGAGGATTGGAATATAATTTTGAAAAAAAAAATCAGGAAGCTACCTTATAACTCGTGGTTATAAAGCCAATAAAGATTTTTGCACTGGCGCAGTGACCAATAAATACTATCTATCCTAAAGAATCGAACAGCTGCTCAATATGAGAACGAACTTCTCTTTTAATGGGAACAGCTTCATCTTTATTCATCAGTAGATTACTGATGGTACCTACCTATATCATCTAGCTCGAAAGATCAAAAAATGTATTGATATAGTAATATGATTCCTCTGAGGGATTAAAAAATTGCTTTAACTTCAATTTACTATATTGAGATTAGGTACTTACTTACTTAGATATACATAATTACTTTTTTCTACAGTAACAGAGTAAAACCATTCTATTATTTTCATATTTTGAATAAAAATAACTATACATATAGGTACTCTTTTGAGTTTTATAAAATTATTATAAAATTATAGTCAATTTTTATTTTCCAGAGGGCAGTGATGAAGAATTATTGATTCCGAATGAAAACAACTCAATAGAAGATTATTCCATGGAAAATGTAGCAATGGTACCACCCCAGTTTGAGGGTATCAATCTTATATTGTCTCCACTAGAATACCCAACGAACCTGAAACTTGAAAGTCTCGAAGATAGGCCAGAAAACCCTGGTGACATTAACTCCACACTGACAGTTAAATCAGCCGATCAACTTTATGATCAGAGATCTGAAAAATGCTCACTTTTACGCGATTCCTCCAAACACATGACCTACCATCACAAACACGAAGATGACAAAGCTGAAAGCTCTTACCTGCAATCTGTGGCGTTGGTCTTACTCAAAGGCGTCGTACCTTCAGAGTTGGACTTCAGAGAGAATGGGGTCATCGCCAGGTCAACTATTCCTAAAGGAACTAAATATGGACCCTTTCATGGTAAATGGGCTGAGTCGCCTCAGGATACAAGATTTGCATGGGAGGTAAGTTTTTTTATTGCAAAACTTACCTATATATATTTTTTTTCAATTTCCGGCATATTTATGTATAAAAAAAAATACTTATATGTGATAACTTATAGGTAGTAATTAAGTACGTATATCTATAAGTAAATCTTCATATTTTTTTATATTTATAAAGCACTATTAACGTCCACTGTTCAATATGATCTACTTTCCCAGTTTTCACCCGGTATATAATAATGCTCTTCTAGAATTTCTGCAAATGATAGCTTATATAGTTTGACGACTTTATTTCTATGTATTTGGGGTTGAGAACTGGGGTAGTAGGGAAGCGATTGCTCCTGCATGTTTGTGGAAACAGCAGATCATATAATTTCCTAAAATAAGGGAGCGTTAATCCTATTCATCGGGGTGTGAAATCCTCACGGCACACAAATGTAGATCATGCGAAAGGGACATATGCCGTTTGTGTATCTAAGGACCAATAAAATGTAATATAATAATTTCACCCCAAAATGTTAAGAATTAGGTACAGTGGTAATACGTAGGTACATTAAATTTATTTTATTTAAACTCAGTTTGCAGATATTACACACCGAGAGTCTGTTCAAGTCAAGAATTATCCAGTCTAAATAATATAACCATAAAGTTTCAGTCGAAGTAAAAAAATTAAAATTAGGTGATATTTCTCTTTACTGATACACTTTGGTCGGCAATAACTGTCTTTTTAGAGATGGTTCAAAAAAACTTCTACTGCAAAAAAATAATAATAAAAACTTCTAGGAACAAAAATATTCGTGACTAATATTAGTGAAAAAATTATTTCCATGCAATACAGTGCATGCGCATAAAAATAATGCACTGTAAAAAAAATATATTAGCGTATCCATTCTATATTTAATGAGACCTGCTTCTAGGGAAGTGTATGAATTAATTTTCTTTAAGGAATTCTGAAATTTAGAAAAAATTACAAAATTCTTGTAGTAGGTAATATAAGCTAACCTTGTTTTTAGGTGCTTGAAATCAAGCAATTCTCGTCATCAATTGATTAATAAAGTTGCAAAACATTACTGAATAATGATAGTTTGCGAAACTTAGCACAGATATGTCAGATGCTTCAAATCCATTGATAAATTTATTTGTGAATGAGTTCTCCAAGTCTACGAATAAAAAAATATGTTTGTGTGCTTTAAACGCAGATAATCAGTATCTATGATAAGAATAAATAAACAAATTACCTACTTGCTAATTAACAAAGAATTGAATTTCAAAACAAATACCAGACTTTCGACAAGGACGCATTAGCAAGGACTAATCACATGGTAAAAAATAAATAATGTTGCATCGGTAAAGATAAGGCTGGAGCTTATTATGATTTAGAGCGGAAGCAGTATGATGACGTAATCTACGCATGTAATAATATTATATAATTTTTTATGTTTTTTTATTTTGTTTATTATTTCACGGTTTTATCAAAGGTTATTGAAATTAAATCGTATACATAGGTATTTACCTAAATAATTTTTATTTTGTTTTCAATGGTCTGGTTTGACAAAGGTCGATTAGTTCTAAACTTTTAGTTTTTTGAAAGCTCCGGTTTAACAAAGTCCAGGTAGCTGGGAATTTTTATTTCTTTTTTAAATTCTCTCGATTTTATTTTTGCTTGTCCGGTTAAATTGATTGGTTTTTGCAAGGTCCCGGTTTGACAAGGTCAGATTGGCTACATATTTTTTTGCACCGTTTGACAAGGTCCTTTTGTTCAATTTTTTTTTGTATGGTTAGGCTTGTCGAGGACTGGTCAGCTTGAATTTTTTTATTTTTTAAGTTCTGGATTACCAAGGTCAGGCTAGAACGAATTTTTTTGCTACAAAGTCTCCGTTTTGACAATGTGTAGGTAGATCCGATTTTTTTCCATATATTATCTTGATAATATTGACAAGGTCGGGATAACTCGAATTTTTTTTCAAGGTCTGGTTTGACAAGGTAAGGTTGATTCAGGATTTTTTTGATGATTTGACAAAGCCCGGTTAGCTCTAACTTTTTTCTGCAAGCTCCATAATTTGTCGAGGTTTGAAAAGGAGATTGGCTCGATTTTCAAAATGTTTCTAAATAGAGTACCATAAGTTGGAGAACCTGTATATGAATGTAAAATTTTCAGAAAATTTAAATGAATATTTTTCGGAAAATAGTTTTAAACGAGATGTTTGAGTGTCAATTTACTATACAGGGGTTTTAATTGTATCTTTCTACAGCGTGGACCAATAATTCTGATTTTTGTTATACAGTTTTTCTCTTTAATAAGCACGCGGTGGCATAGAATCCAGGATTTTGCATCCAGGATCCAGGAACACCTTTTGTCTCATAAAAAAATTCGTTTTTGAATTTTTTTCCGTAATGCCAGATTAAATTGCTATAAAAAAGGTTGGAAAAATTTATGCTTATAAAATTTCAATAGAACGCACCGTTTTCGAGAAAAATTCAAATGTAGCGTTCTTAACTTTTTTTTTATTATTTCCTTTTAATAGTCGTTCATTTAATAAGTACCATAAATTGAAGGGATTGAAAATGAAGCTAAAATATTAAAAAAATTAATTGTAAATGTCATTTACAAAACAGGTTTTTCAACAGGTATATCTCGGTTAAATAACATTTTCGAAAAAACGTTTCTACATCTGCAAGCCCTTCGATTTATTGTACCTACTAATCTTAGACTATATTAAATAACAATAATAAAAATTAAGAAATGTAAAAAAAAACTTCTTCTCTTCTATTTATCAAAAAAAAGGGTGATTTTTGATCGATATTTTAAAAGTAATATTTTTTATGGCATCAACTTAAGTAATGTAGCATTCCGAAAAAAAAACAATAAAAAAATAGCAAAACCAGTCCCTGGAAAAAAACCTGGATTCTACGCCACTTGGTGCTTCAATTATACCCAGATTTTTTTCCAAATGAGTAGGACTGGTTATTAAATAGAAAACCTGAATACAAAAATTTTGGATGTCGTCCGATTAAAATTTCTCAAACGGATTTGGATAGAAGATGAATAGAAGTGCTCAGCTATGAAATTTTTAATTATCTTCGATTTCCATTTAAGAATGCTGAAAAATTGGTAAAAACTGCGCGCAAACTCGAGCATAAACGGCGAGCGCGCGAGAGTGTTCGTGGAGTGGAGGTGTAACATCATATACGAGAAACGCTCGGCCGTTTTCGCTCATGTTTGCGCGCGATTTTAACCAATTTTTCAGCATTTAAATGTAAAACGAAGACCGAATAAGTTTTATAGCTGAACACTTCTACTTTCCTAGTCCGTTTGATAAATTCAAATCGAATGACCTCCAGAGTCCATCCAAACATCCATCAGGCTTGCTGCAAAATATGGTGTGAAGAACTTCTGATTGCGCGAAAAGTAATTATTAGACAGCGTCTGGCTTTTGCACACAGGAAGTATCTATATCTATCAATATCGACTATCTCGCAAAGAGCCTGCACTACACCTCAAAAAATGACGACGTTGCCAACTTTTGAAAAAACGCTATTTTTAGGCTTATTTTTCTGTTTTCTCTCTTAAATAATAAACCGATCGGGTTGTTTCAGGTCTCATTTTCTTCATATTTTAATTATCTATAATTAGTCAATAGATCATTTACATTGCTCCTTCAGTTTCTTTTTTATAAGCTAAAATATATATAAAAAATAAAAAAAGTTAATTTGCACGAGCTAATGGAGAAAATGTTAAACTCGGGTAGAAAATTGACCAGTTTGGATGTGGGATGAGCTATTCCGCATGTGATGGCACCCGCGGCTTTTCGTTGCTATTTTTTTCAATAAAAAAGGTCTATTTGTTTATGGTCTAATTCTAATTCGCCTACGTTGAAATAGCGAGCGGGAAATCTAAAAAAACTGTCCCATTGTAGTTATAATACTTTATGCAATATTTACGCGAATTTACCTTTAGAAAATACCAGGTGACGTTGTGGTTAGACCTCTGACCTGTTATCGATCAAAGTTACAGATTTCAGATAATTTTCTTTATCAGACAGAATTCTTTTTTATACAGGGTGTCCCAAAACTCAACGTCATCCCTTGAAGGGCTGGTAGGCCAAGTCATGACTGACCAGAATATCATAAGATGATCTCAGTAAATAATTGTTTATTTTCGAGATAATGGAACTTTTATGAATTTTCTGAAAATCGATACCTTAGATCTGTTTTTCGAGTGTCAGAGTTGCAAAATTTCATATTCTTACATTCTTAATTTCGTTACGCAATGCTGAATAGCCCCATTAATGATTAAGTGCCGAAGAAATATTATAGTGCCCTACCTTTTAGGAAAATTATCAATTTTTTTGCCCGATAGAAAATTTTTGTTTTTTCATGTCACAACTTTGCCACTTCATACATGAAAAAAAATTACCCCGTGAACCTGGCAAGTTATTCCTAAAAATAACCCCTTTGATCTGGTTTCTGCAATGGTGTAATATTTTGTATGCTTTACTTTAGAAATAAAATCATATCAATAAATAATTTGAGAGGCGTACACAATAAAAGTACAGAGTGTTTTGTAATTGAATGTCAATATTTAAGGGGGTGATTTTTGGGTTCATTTTAAGAAGAAAACTTCATAAGAACGTATACGTCCTAAAAGTCTTAACTTTTGAGATACAGGGTGGTAAAATTTTATTAAAATAAATAATTTTTTCGTAATTTCTGTAATACCACTCTGGATATTTTAATGAAATTTCGTATACAGGTATTACGCATCAATGGGCATTTTTTCATGTACCACGTTTCCTTTTTTTCCACTAGTAACGATGGTGCACGATCATGCAGAATTTTACCTACATATTTTAGCAGACATTGATGGTACGCCACTGATTTCTGTTCAAATAGAAATCATTTTTGGAATCCCCATTCATTTCCAAGCAAGTTTGATCACTTGTTTTTTTTTCAGACCGATGCACTGTTTCCGCCGAAAAAAATAAAATCTGTTTCTCTACATGGTCACAAGGTTGTCGTTAAAATGACAATAAAAAAATATAAAAATACGCAGGTAAAATTTTGCACGATCGTCA
This sequence comes from Malachius bipustulatus, assembly GCA_910589415.1. NCBI lineage: Eukaryota > Metazoa > Arthropoda > Insecta > Coleoptera > Melyridae > Malachius > Malachius bipustulatus. The sequence goes on from OU342636.1 coordinate 43,078,083, forward strand.
CTAATGGAAATAAAACAAAATGTGGTACATGAAAAAATGCCTCTTAGCAGTGACGGCACTGTGAAGGTAATATACCTATAGTAATATGAAGCATTAAAATAGATATCGGTGTCATTTTCTTGTTTAAATTATGTAAGTAGATAATTCGATATAGACTTATCTTTCTATCTAAAACAGAGGCAAACAGCTTTTATAAGACAAATATTATATTGAATGATCGAGTCGGTTTAGTACCTTCTAGGACTCAAATCTTTCTAGTTTTCTATAATAAAACCTAGCATGAAGTACCTTAGTATACCTAACCAGTTAAGACTTACGTCTAGAATTGAGGTATGATAAAAATATTTAAAATTGCTTGATTTTTTTGTAATTACGTCGTGCAACTTATTAACTAGGTATACGTAAAAATAATAATCTTGTAAGTGGGTCGCAGATATTTTTTAATAACATGCAAGCAAATTCAGTTTTTTGCAAATACTATATCTACAAGGTTATAGATTAAGAAAAAAATATAGAAGAAATAATATTTTACAATAAAATGTATAAAATGTACTATTTAAAATTTAAACTACCTAGTAATTAGTTATAGGTACATTTTCTATAAATATTATTATTCTCTAAACCTAGACCTGGATATATTAACTATTTGAACAAAACTTCATTTATTTATTTTATTAAGGGATTCGATAATAATTCTCTTATTAAATATCGATATTTTTATGAACCTATAATTTAAATATGCGACATATAATTTTTAGACTATAAGTAGGTAGTGAATCATTATGTAACGAAAAAATTGATTTTCGCGGTTAATACCTATTTGTAAAATAAAAAAAAAAATTACCGAAACAAGTCAATTTTTAAAATAAATTTATGATCCATGGACGTTACATTTTTTTATGGGATGTTTATTGACTCATATGCAATAATGACGATATTGTCTACTTTTTTTTTATATTAAAAAAAATACAATGTCATCATTTGAAATCATAGTTGATTCCGGGCTGTTTTGTCATGATCCATGGAGATTTGCTCCGAACTTTTCGTCTACAGCTGCGGTAGACATCATCATCAGCGGTTACGAGTGCGCAAGCGATGCTTCCATTCCTCGTGCTCACAGATAACTGGAATAATATATTGTTATTGTTAATATAATGCTATTAGTTATATCAGTGAATTTGAGGAGTGGAAGCTTGTGCACACGTAATCGCTGATGATGCCTACCGCAGCTGTAGACAAAACGTTCGGAGCAAATCTTCATGGCCCACGGCAAAACAGCTCCAAATGAACTATGATTTCAATTGAAGCCAGCCGTGAAAGCCTATACACACATCGATGTCATCATTACTCAGTCAAGGAACACCCCTGAAAAACAAGGAAGCACTAAAATAAAGAAATATTACATCTAGGTATAGAACATAAATTTTATTCAAAAATTGACCTCTTTAGGGCTTTTTTAATTCTTCAAATATTAACCGAGAAAACGATTTCTTAGATGATCCACCCTGTATACATAACAGGACTGGAACTAATTAACAGGAGATATCCTAAGTCATAGAATATAGAAACTATTTTATAGATCTTTCTTTCAAGAATCTAAAGCATAATTTTTTATTTTTGCGCTATCTTTTTTTATTGAACCAAACATTTTTTGTAAGTTTGCATTTTAGTCATCATGAGCTGATTATCGAGTCATCATTATTGAGGTTTAAAAATTTTTCCAAGTCAACTAGATCCCAGAGTTTTCATCAGTCAACTTTTGTTTTTCTTAAGACCGCCATATTTTTTCATGTCATAGGTACGGTTAAAAAAACATACAGGGAACCAAAAATCTATCATTAAAATAAAGAATATGAATTTTTTGTGCAATTTTTTCGAAAAAAAAGCAATTTTTGATGAATATCATATAAAAAATTAACATAAACCAAGCAATATCACTTCCTCTCATTCGGTGAAAAAATTATCATATTTTCTATTTGATTATTTTAAGAAAATGAATAATTTGTTTTTTTTTTATTGTGACGGCTTTTTGATATCTTTGCTTTTTTAAACAGAATTAAATGAAAAAACAATACCTAAGTATAGTGGTGACAAAAAGATATTATAGTAAAATAAGAAATCTAAGTTTTTTTCAGCAACGACTGCAGACTAAAGTTTGTTGCAGATTCCAAATAAGTAAAAAAAAAGTAACTTTTCTCTTATTTAGTCGATAAAAAGATTTAAAAAATGATTTGAATATCTCTATCCGCCTTTTGTCCGAGTTAAGAGCTGTGAAGTCAGAATTCTGACGTCACAACAGCCGCGGTTGTTCATAGCAACCGATGTTGAATGTTTAGACTGTGCACTTTGCGGTGCGAAGCAGCAAAATTATCATACCGACGGTATAAACAGGGCTGTATCTCAATATAAAAAGCAGCTAACTATAAGAGCCGTTTTTACTCCTGTCATATCAAAAAGCTAATTGATTAAAGAAAAACTTTTTAGTGTATTTTTTTATAAAAAAAATACACTATTGAGGACGACATCACTTTTCGAAAATCACCCAAACTCATCAAATGTCCACCGATCCTGACTCCCAGATAAAAAAAAAGTGGTTTTTCAAAATTCACCTGCCCACGATATTATATTTATTTCTCCAAAATCACGAAATTTCGATTTTAAAAACGCTCCTGTAGCTTTATCTTTCAAGATTAGTGAACTAAATTTTGCACTCTTATTAAACTTTAGGAATAATTTTGATTTTCATTAAAAAAATTTCCAAAAGTCGCGTCACTTCTACAGGGTGTCCCTTCAAAATTCGGAAAATCCGGTTTTTATCACCTCATTTCAGGTCGCAGTTTTCAATCTAGGAGACTGAAATTTTTGTGAAAGTAAGATATCCACAAGGAGTGGTCTGGTATTGTACTTGAGCAAAATCGGCTGAGCCGTTTCAAAATGGTGGCCATTTTAATTTTTGGAAAAAGGACTATTTTTTGAACCCCTGTATAAGCTAGACAGAAAAAGAGTTTTATATCAAATTCACAAGATTGGAAGTAAATGACTTGAAATTTAATTTAATGCAATAAAATTTGCATTTTTTCTATTAATAAGCCAGTGGCGTGGGTAGGAAAAGAGTAAAAATGGCTAAATTTCTCCAACAATTTATGAGCACATTTTTGAAGTAAATAAACTGAAATTTTCACAGTAGACAACTATACTAATAGACTTCAACACTTGAGAATTTCAAAAAGTAAATAAGAAAAATGGCGGAGATATTAAAGTTTTTTTACATGATGTTTATTTCTCTAAAATTTCAAACTTTCGGTTTTCAAAACTCTCCTTTCAGTTTTTTCCGAATTTATTAAAGATACTGTAAAAAATAGTATTTTTCAAGTAAAGTTAGCGAGTGGCGGGCATAGGAAAAGGGACAAAAATGTTAAATTTTGCCAATTTTTTTGATTTTTAAATTTAAGAATCCATTCTAAGGCACGTGTTCAAACGAAATGAAATGAAATTATCACAGAAAATTTTTCACAGTATTCAGAAAGCCAATAATTTAAAAAGCGGTGAAAATATTCATAATTGAATCGCATAAAAATACACTATTTCTGCGATTGATGCGCAAGAAGGTTTTTTTTTGTGGCCAAAGCCTTAAGGAAAAGGAAACTAATTCTGGTTTTAAGTAAAAAATTTACTACTAAACTTTAGTTGTTATAATATAATAAAAAGTAGTGCTTTTACTTTTAAAATATTATAATTTTCAAACGGTTCGTTTGGTTATTTAGAGACGCGTGTGTACATCTGGTTTTTGCTAAACTAGATCAGACACAAGACCTGTATAAGAGCAGCGGGGTCAAGCTTTACAAGAGGGAGAGTTTATAAGTTTTATTATAACATAATTGGAAGCACAAAACACGTCAAATATGTGTCATACCTGAGGGATCTGGGAACTAGTTTGCATAATACTGCAGAAGTCGTCGAAACCTCGCATATAATGTAGTTAGATAAACACGTTAGCTTCAAGTTAAGCTGTTTTCAATAAAGTGAGAACCAGATCCTTGCAGGATGGACAGTTTGCTCTGACGGGAAGACGAACAAAAGACGAATTCACAAAAAGTTGAAAGAGCTGTCAACTAAATGGACAACAGCCGCATAACAATAAGGTTAATTTTAAGTAGGTAACGGTTATTTTGATCAAATCTTTGATCAAAATGCAGATTTTTCCGGGTATGGATATTGAAACCGAGAATACTGCGTATACATACCTCTTTTAGAGGAAATGCATTAGAATCTCATCAGTAATCTTAAGAGATACGAAATCGGTTAAATGGAGGCAAATTTGCGTATTTTTATGCTGATTGGTAATCTGAAAAAAATCTGCATGAGCTGTCATTAATAAATAGTTGTCAAAATACTAGAAAAAATATTAAATTTGCAATTTTTTTATTTTTTTTTTCATTTAATGACCAATCAAGTTAGCTGTTTTCAACCAAAACATTATTAGGACACTTTTCAACTAGGAATAAAAAAAAAATCGTCCTAGCACTTTAAGGCGGAAAATCGATAGTTATATTTTTTATTTATGGACGCCGTATTGGATTTTTCCAAAGTTTAATAACAAAGTGTATAATACACTTGGTAATTAGGAAAATTAATTGCGTTCAAAAAGGGAAAAATCCGATATGAAAATCGAAAGTTGACTATCGACGTTTCCTCATCTAAAGAGCTATGAAAATGATTTCAAAACTATTTTTGGATTCTTTATAGAAGAAAAGTGTCTTATTAATGTTTTGGTTAAAAACGGCTAGCTTGATTGGTCATTAAATAAAAAAATAAAAGCAAAAATTGCAAATTTCGTAGTATTTTCCGAATATTTTGACAACTAATTATTTTGACAACTAATAATGACAGATCAGATTGTTTTTCAGATTACTAATCAGCATACAAATAGGAAACTTTTCTCTTATTTCACCGACTTCTTTTCTCTTAAGATAACTGAGATCCCTATACTTTATTTCTAAAAACGGGGCCAGCTGTATACACACAAATTTTGATACTAACTATTTAAGGTGGATTGAATTATAAATTAAATTGTTTTAATTTATAAACGTAACAAAAGTCATGGCCGTCAGTCTTCTTTTTTTGTTTTGTTTTGGTTCACTGTTTAACTCCCCCTCCTCCCCCCCCCATAGAACTATTTGAACGTTTTCGGTTCGTAATTTCGATGCTCAACCGGTCACAAGTACTTAATCCAGCTTTAGCTTTATACAACTTTGCTTCTAACTACTTTTAATTTCTTGAACGATTATTGCTTAAATTGAAGAACTTTGCCATACGAGCACGTAGGTACATATGGGGCTGCATATGGAATGGACACGTATCCGCAAATTTATTAACGAATCAACATTTTTTTATGCATGGTGGTATAATTAGATACTGCTATGTATAGTACAGAGCAGAAATGAGAAGGCCATCGCAGTATCGGTTATCCACCAGATATCAATTTCACAATAACCATAAAATAAATGTTCGAAAAATGTCATCGGGATACCTGAAACATATGAGGTTCCAAGAACTGATGCAAAAGCCTAAGCCACAATTAGATTGATGACAATATGGATATGATATATGAGAAAAAGGTGGCTAAATTTCGATGTTTAATTTACTAATGTAAGTAGACATTCTTGAAATATGTTTTTAAAATGGGTTTCAAAATTTGAGTTATGATATACCTACAGTTATATTTTTGTTAATGGAAATCTTGGCTGGCTTTGATCTCATTATAAAGACAATTTTTCTTATTGCAAAAATTATATCATGGGGGGTCGGTTTGCTAATTTTCTTGCTTTTTTGAAAGAAAAAAAATCTCACTTATTCAGGGGGTGGGGGTAACTTTGACGATAAATAGGAACCCCCATTTTTTATCGCGAGTCATGATGATTCAGCGTGGAGAAAAACAAACTTCAGTGTGAATTTTTTTTCCAAATTCGCTCACATTCCTCGAAAATGGAAGACAAAATCGGCTTTCTCCAGACTTTGATTGATTTTTCATGACTCGACAATTGCTTGGGGGAAAATTGCAGGGGGCAGAAGTTGTTTGGTTTTGAGGGGAATATCATTTGCAAACTATAGAACCTCCCTCAACCCCTGAATTGTAATACCCGAAAAAAATCAGCGTTCCCATCAAAAATGTCAATTCCCAAAAAAAAGTCACCCCCCACCCCCTGCCTAGGGGTTGGGGGTGGTCCTGGTCTAGAAATGATATCCCCCTCAAAACCAAACAACTTCTGCCCGCTGCAATTTTTCCTCCAAGTCTCGAGAAAGCCGTTTTCCTCTTCCATGACGGATTTCATAGCCACATCTTTTCTGTTATAATCAACTCTATATCTCCTAGCAGTTACCATGTACCTAGCCATAGTAAGCTCTAAAAAAACACCCGGCTGTATGTTCAATTTATAGAAAACTTAACTCATATTGAGAGCATGCTACATGGATAATATCCAGTAATACACGACATAATATAAGCAATAAAATCCGCCCTTTTCTTATGTACAGTATGCTCCTTATCAACATTTGGTGCTTTATTGGCCAGGATCGATGTTTTTCCTAACCTAGCAGCTGTCACATATTATAGGTACTTGGGAGAATAAGTCTTAGGGTACACCAATAACATTTGTCCTGATCGCATAAAGGTCAAGTCAATATTGCTACTATTTGATTTATATTGTATTGTGTCTGTGGCCAGCTCGTAAAGCTCTCATATACGTGTCCTGGACATGTTTTCATTTAGCCCGGTCTGAAGTAGAAATGAGATAACTCACCGCAGCATGCTCATGACCCTCTTAGTTTTATCACCAGAATAAGTGAATAGTTTTTTTGTTCTTTGTTTTTACAAGAAACTAGTGTTCACTGAACACGTAGGCATATTATGAGAGTGGAATTTCCATTCTCTTGGACATAACAAATAACTGCGACTTATTAAGTATAATAATTAATTGTATTAAAGCAGCACTAATTAAGTGCATATACCTAATGTATTAGCAATGAATTCGAAGCAAAACAAAGAGGATGGGGGGATTTGAGCGTCGCGTCTCTCTTGAATTTGATTCTAAATTCTAATTAGTCAAATTTCGGATGCCATAAATATCATCTATGCGAAATTAACTTTTATGTGCGAGATCGAAAGTGCGAGATTGGTCCTTCAGGAGCAATACAGAAAAAAAAATAACACAAAAAAAGATGACAGATTTTAACCATGACCGGAAATCTACAGACAAAAAGGGCCAAAGCGATATAGAAAAATGCACGGTAGCATAACAAGATCTCAAAAGAGATGTTGCGTACTTAGTATAATACCTACCTATAATTCGTCGTGTGTCCAACATGTTTGAATGTTGGATGGTAGATGGATGCGGACCGATGTTAAAGGATTTACAGCGCACTGACCGGAGACGCTTGACGCTTTGTATATATTTATGGAGAAACATCAAAAGCCATTTTAATTCAGAGTTTTGAGTGAAATTTGTCAGTGGTCATAATTGATTGCAACTTTATTTGAGTGGTTTGAATGTGTTTTGTAGTTAAAAATGATTTTTTTTTCTTTTTTTGCGAGGGCTGTTTGATTCGGGTACGCCAGAATCACCTCAGCATCATGGGCTTGTTGTTCTTGATCTGTTGGATTACTAAATACAAGGTGTTTCTAAATGGAGTACCATAAATTGGAGGACTTGTAGACAAAGTTAAAAAAATACGAAAATGTAGGAAAAGTTTTTTTCGAAATGGCTTTATTGATGAGATACAGGGTGTTAAAGAGTCGACCGACAGACCACTCTTTTGTTAATATTTGTTGAAACAATAACCCAACTGAGACAATTTTTTGTGTGTAACAACAAGTTATAAAGAGCAATAATCAGACAAATTTTCGGTTTATTTCAATAAGCCAGTGGCGTAGAAACAGGGGTCGTTTGACACTTTTCACTCTTTAAAAAAGTAAGGGCTAGGTTTTTTGATGTCTTATTACTTTTTTCTGAATCAACGGTCTTTTTACAATAAAAAAGCCATACTTCTTTAATTTGCCCAGAGGCGTCCGTTTTTGAGAAAGTTTTCTTGACAATAAATATTATTTAATTTTCACTTCGGATATGAAATGTCAAACTGACAAGTAAGTCCAAAAATTAGTTTATTTAAATTTCAAAGCTACCTTCACAATTATTTTAATAAATGAAATTTTTAAATGTATTTTACATAAAGCGACTGACGTCCTGACACAAAATTGCAAATATCTCAAAAACGGACGCCTCTGGGCAAATTAAACAAGTATGGCTTTTTTATTGTAAAAAGACCGTTGATTCAGAAAAAAGTAATAAGACATAAAAAAACCTAGCCCTTACTTTTTTAAAGAGTGAAAAGTGTCAAACGACCCCTGTTTCTACGCCACTGGCTTATTGAAATAAACCGATAATTTGTCTGATTATTGCTCTTTATAACTTGTTGTTACACACAAAAAATTGTCTCAGTTGGGTTATTGTTTCAACAAATATTAACAAAAGAGTGGTCTGTCGGTCGACTCTTTAACACCCTGTATCTCATCAATAAAGCCTTTTCGAAAAAAAAATTTCCTACATTTTCGTATTTTTTTAACTTTATCTACAAGTCCTCCAATTTATGGTACTCCATTTAGAAACACCTTGTATATTGCGGAAAAAAATTGTATATATGTCACTCGGTACCTATAGGTACCGATTATTGTCATTTTTTATTGGTTTTAGAAGTATTCGTTATATTTTATGAGTAAAAGAAATATAAGAGAGCAGCGGGGAAGAATTGAAATTTTATCATTATTTGTATCATTATTTGAGAATTCAAGTTAAAATTTTCAAGTTTTGAGGATTTCAACAAAGATATAGGACAGCGCCATCATGCAGTGGTGAGAAAACATTTTTAATCTAAATAAGATTATTATTATGAGAAAATTTCTGAAAATAAGGCTTCCAGATTGATATCCTCATACCTAAGTGAAAAAAATATCATAAAAAAAAAAATTGATACTAGCTTAACATCAATATCTACCCACTTAATTAAATATTTTGGTAGTTATTCTACCTGATTATAAAATTTTTCTGTCGGGAGAATTTTATTTTACACTCTTAAAATTTTACTTGCATGCAATTTTAAACATAATAAGAAGTAGTAATTACATATGTAGACATACAAAGGATGCCTCGGAGAGTTTACTGTTCATTCAAAGTTCAAACTGATATATGTTTTTCAAGTATAATGACACCCTGCATAGTGCATATCCTGCCAGCTTACTCGGTATTATTCAGCTTGAGCTTGAATAGAGTAAGGGGTATGTATCTGTCATATTAATATTTAGCATTAATTGTGACAAAGTAAGGAGCCAAGGAAGTAAATCTGCTGCCATAATTAAAGACAGCGTCCTGATAGTAGGCCAGGAATTGAAGGGGGTAGTAATTTAGAGGGTAAAGGGCGAGGCTAGAGTAATAATCAAAGTGTCGCCGTGGTTATTAGCTCGTATATCAACAGACAGCTGCCAATGATGGCAGTTGACCTCTCCTTCTCGCTACTGACAACACTTATCTCCTTCCCTGCCATGTTCTCTTCATCGCGTATCCTTCAACACTGCCGATTCGCATAGTTGCCACGTTGCGATGGAAATTATGAATTTTAACATCAGTTCCAAAAATACTATACCTACATGATGGAAATCAATGAAGTACATTATACTGACCTGATTAACGTTATTGATAAATATTCATAATAAGTCATTCTAGAATCTGAGTCTTGTTGGGGCTCGTATCCCATAGGTATAAACTAAAAAAAAAACTTCAAAATATTAGAATTTTTATACATGAAAGGGTTAATTTAGGAGAATGTTACAAAGTTCATTATGAAGGTTGGCAACGTTGTATCAGGTTTCTTATGTCTATCAGTTATAGAGTCGCGTTGGCGGGAGACCAAACTCTTTCTTTCTCTCTCTTGCTCTCCCTATATCTGTCCCCGTTCGCGTCCTTTCACCCTGCTTCCTATAGTCTTGTAATGATCAATTATCTGGTTCTTGTTTTGACATAAGCGAAATAACTTTTAGATAACACAAGATTGAATATCCCCTGATTCTTGGTTAACTCAGATTTACTCCCAAGACATCTGTTGATGATGATCATATCATGAGTTAACATTTAACTTTCCCTCCTGGTTTCGCTGTTATGACTAGAAGTTTGATGAATATGATAGAAAGTATTTTTGCTTGGTAAAACGCCTTGTTTCACCTCCTACGTTCTAATTTTTTTTTCAACTTTCGTGGAGCAATAATTGTTTCTAAAATACTCATATCAAATATCATTTAATAAATAGTCTAGGTATGGTAAACAAAAATATAATCAAATCTCTCCTTATTTAAGAAATTTTAATTGAAAATATTTTAATAGTAATTTTTACATTACTTCCAGTACAACAATCCCTGTCAATAATTTTTCGTCTATATTTTTGCATTTCCTACATGCCCTTTAAGTTTGTAGCACGTATTCATTAAAACACCCTCTATACTAATATTAATTTGTTTTACCGCTTTGCTTTAGATTATTATAAATAAATAATTTATATTTACTTGACATACTTGAAACAAGAGTCAAGGAAGAATAAAGATATATAAATTTATATTTTTTACTAACACAATACGAAAGAATTCGCTAACCATTCAGAAAGAAACTTGTCTAAAGAAGCATCTGCAGGGATTATAGCACCTATGATACCTCTGAGAATACACTCGGGACACATTAAAGAGTAAACCTATGGTCAAGTTAATTTTCTTAACAATTGGACGAAAATAGACTGTCATTTCCTACACATAATTTATCTTATTGTCACAAGAATTTGGATCGACTCGTGTATGGACCTGGACCTTCTCCCTCTATTCAGAGATTACAATCACAGGTATCTCTTTCAGGCTGAATTTCGTGACAGTGATGTTAAATGAGGGTGTGAAAAGTATACGCATCTCAATATAGCTTTGAATGAAGTTTGAGAAACACAATTATGGACTTCTCAGTTCTTTTGTGTGCGAATATCGAGAACGTGTTTCTTTGGTGACGTATTATTGATCCTATCAACATGCTATGAATAAGGTAACTTTAATTTTGAATGAAGTCTGCAAAAATATTAATAAAGTCAGGTATATTTTTCTAATTTATATTAATATTGATCTGCATAACTCTCTGGGATAGTAAAAGACAAGGAGAGAAGATTACGACTAGGGGAAGGGTTTTGATGTATCGCTCAAACATTAGTTGGATAAATCGCATCGTAAAAAACAGATCTGCGACATGTTGGAGTCATCAAAGTTATTAATTGGAGTTGTTATAGAAGAGTAACATCTGTCTCCAATGCTTTATCATCATGCAGGTTCAAATTGTCACAAAAACTCCCTCACAAGATAGATCACAATAATTCTACAAACTATAATAATAATTGTTCGATATCATGATAAGCCTGCAAACAAGTTTTTTAAAGTTTTATTTAAGAGTTATCAGTGACACGACTTTGGTGTCAAAGATAGTTTTTTTTAATTACATTTATGACTTAAGTATATTCTTAGTTGTTTTTTTCGGATTGTCACAAGTTATACCTTAAGAAGACGCACAAATTTTTCTCTACTACTGGCAAATAAATAATTTTATAACCAAAAAACTGTACCTTAATTGTCACTTGTTTCTGAAACACCTGAGCACGTGCTCATTTTTATCTCATAATAATTTATTTGTGACGATGTAACATTATTAGACACTCGACTTTTCTTTACAATTTAGTCGGTGGAATGAAGCAGCTGCAACCCAATGCCCAGCCTCTTGCTCGACTGCTCATTTCGATAGCGGGCGAACAGATTAATGTTATACATATTTGGATTCCGCTTAATTTCGGCGCTTTCCCGACACATACGATATTTTCACAGCTTACGAGTTCGACTCTTTTTCTTTCCTTCGAGACCCGTCTGATTCAAGATCACCGGAAGCATCTCAGTTTCATGGGCTTGTTGTGCTTACCCCTTTTGCTATATCACCCATTCTGTCAGTCTGATCCCCTGTACTAGTTTGAACAGCCTCATCACTGGGTGAGTGATGTTATAATCTTCCGTACTCATTTTTGGCTGTCCATATATTTTCTGTCTTCTGAGGTCAAGAGTGTCGCATTCGCATAGAACAAGTTTGACTATCTAGTACAGGCCTATTTTGTTCAAGTCTTATTAAGGGCAATGTGGTTTTCTATAGCCCTAAGAACCGCCTGACTGTCTCTTAGTATGTTGATCCTCCTGTTTTTATAGGTCCCCTTATTATTTTCTCTTACGCACACTGTAGCATGGCATATATTTCTGATTGAAATACAGTTGACCACTGTCCAAGAGATATGCTGTGTTGAGTGTTATCCCGCTCATTGTATGGTAGCTCCATCAGTGGCTGGATCAGTCTTTGACCCGTATGTATAGGTATAAGTTTTTTCGACCAACTTTATGCCGTGTCTTTTGATTAATGTGATTCCTTCCGATCCAAGATTCTTACCTCAAAGTCTTTTAGGAATTTTAATTTTTAAGTCACGTGGTCTGTGTTTGTATCTAGCAGGTCCACTACCAAATTTGTTGTTTTCAAGTTCCGCTTACTTGCCGCTTGCTTCTTCTAGTGGCCTTAGGGGTGCTATTTTTGCCCCTCCCATTATATTATTAAATGAAGGGGATGACTTCCATTGCTGCAGTATTCAGGTGTTCAGTTTCAACCCAATGTTTTCCCGTAAGTTCGTCTGATCATCATGAATCTCCTCTCTATTCGTAATTCTCTCTATCTGTTACCTCTCCCGATATTTGTACGTTTATGTCCCGAAATTTTCCGTCAATTTCCTTCTGTTGCTGAACGCCTTTGATGGTTGATTCTTATATGAATTTAGAGGGATCTTTGCTTGCATGGTCTTATTGTGTCGTTGAATTACTCCGGATTAGTTTTACAAGGTCATTGGCATATCCTGTGGTCTTGATTTCGACTTGGTCCAAATTCTTCAGTAGCTCATCCATTACAAGGTTCCATATCAAGGGAGACCTCCATGTGGGCACCTTCTCGCCACTTGAGCGGCCAAGTCAATGTATTTGGTATGTACAACCCCAATAGGGTTGTACAGACTAATATGTTTTTCATCATGCACTTTATCCACTTGCATTTTGTTGCATTGATTCCTCTACTCCTCAATGCTTTTGAGATCGATTTTAAAGAGGTGTTATCAAACGCACCTTCTATGTCCAAAAAAGCACATAATAGTAAGTACTCCTTTATGTTTTATGGCATACTCAGCGTATTCTACTAATTCCATTTGATTTTCCATTGCAGCCATTCCATTTTGATTTTCCTGTTCTACATATATCCTTATATGCCTTATGAAGGGATCTGTTTGCCAAAAAGGGCCTGAGACTTAATGGTCTTAGAGACCTTTAGAGTCTTTAGAGTCCTAGAGCCTCTTCCTGTCTTGTTTCTCCAGGTTTATGTATATAAATTATACTCTAATTATTATAGTCCAGGTTCAGGTATATCTCAGTGTAAGACTGCCTCTGAGGATCCAGGCATAGCCTCTGGATCAGAAGGTACCTTTCTGCAACATTATTGGAAAAAAATGCCATCCATACCTGGAGTAAATCGCCAAAGTTTCCATAAATTTTCTTTCAGATTCCTAATAAGCATAAAATTATCGAATTGTTAACCACCCTGTATACCTATGCACAGAAAATCATATAACTGAAACAAATGCTTGAGACACGAGACGGAATATATTCTTAATTCGACATTATGTTAATCAGAAACCCTTTAGAAAACATTTTGATGTAATTTGCCCGATGCCTTAAATAATTTGCCTGCTTATATTTATTTATGACGTAATCAATTTTTACCCTTCGATGTGTAATAAGCTATGGGATTCCATTCTATAATTGAAAAATATACCTACGTCATGCAGGTGTAAAAGCTTTCAGACTCCGAGTTCGATCAATAAATCGGAGACAAATCATAATCTAGACGTTTCTTATTTCCAAGCAGCAATTAGATTATGAAGTTTATTTTATGGAGACGATCAAAAAAATAACTGCGAAAGTTTTGGCATTGACGTGACAAGTTCCCCGGAGCATTGACGACGCGACCTCTTTTGTATACGACATCCGGAGTGTTAAATCAGCTTTAAAGCGTTTTTTAAATATTCATACGGTTGCAAGTCATTTTATATCCAAACAAGTCAAAACTTTATTAATTATTTGGGTAAGAAACGCGAAGATGAAGACTTTAATATTGAGGATTGGGATGCCGAGAGTAAATTGCTCGAAAGGAGGGCTGCACTACCGAGAAATTTCAGGGAAATCATGCGGGAAATCAGCAGCTGACTTCCGCATAAGCATCTTTGAACATTGATGAGTTATGATCCAGTCAAATTCTAGATATTGCTTCTTTCTGGATAGGATTTCTTGTCAAGATTGCGCACATGTTCGGATGACAAACGACGGCGTTATTGCATGGTTTTCTCTGTTTTGTACTTTAAATTAGCGCACTTTTTCATATCAGGTCTCATTGTATTCAAATTGGAAAAAAGTGAAGTCATTCGTCTTCCAGTGGGTTGTTTTAAAATTATTACATCTTTTAATGCAATATATACAGTGCGTTCATTGCAATAAAGGTACCTATATTATAATATTAAGTAGATTTAAAATTAATTATTTGAAGTTATACAATTTATTGTGGTCAATAATGAGTATAGGGACCGATATAATAACATGTTATATACCTTGCTGAACTGAACAACTCGCAGGCCTCAATGATGAAAAAAACAAAAAATCAATAAATCCTGTATAAGTTTTGAAATTATGGCCAAGCAGCAGTTATATGTTTGTTAAATTACATTTTTTAATCGACGTGTGTAAAAATAGTTAAAAAAACACAAAAAAATAATACCCCTTAATTTAGGCAGCCCACAATACAGCTATGCATAGAGTATTGTCAGCTTTCTGTAACATCGATGTCTAATAGAATTTTAAATACTATTTTACGTTTTTTTTTTATGTAACAGGTTTAATAACCCAGTAAAGCACACATTCATATTGGTGTCAATCTTACTGTTATCTTCGATATACATAATGTAACGATAAATATAACAAAGAGAAACGTCTTTATTTATTGAAAACTCCATTTTACAATTAAAATTGTAGGTAATGATAATATGACCTACTTTGAATTTATACAATTATTCGATATTGATGTTATTTTAAGTTTTTCTAATTCCTCATTAGTTTTCTTTGTAAAGTTTTCAAATAAAAGTATATTGAAAAAAAATAAAATGTGCAATAATTTATGTCATCGTAGGAAAAATAGCGTACTCAACAACGACAAAAAATTGTCGTACTCGGCTAGCGCCTCGTACGATGCCAATCTCTTCCTCGTGTGAAGTGGGTCACTTTCGACATCAGTAATGTAATATACTAATTCATCTTACCCTCTCAAGTTTACGTATAAAAAATTGCTTGCTACCTCAAAAGATCATTCCAAAAACTAATTTATAGCATTATAGGTTATAATATATATTTATAATCTATTTTGGGTACGGTTATTCATATAAGCGAACATTTTGACTGACATTGACATTTTAAGTAAGTAATTTAAAACTCACTTAAAAGTTATGTAGGTACTTAACTTCAAACTCACATCTTAGAAGTGTTGTAATATCACAAACCCATTACCAAAACAAACTCGTTTTAAATAAAACAGATAAAAGCTCATATGAATTTATCAACAGCGCAATAACTATTATTATTATTACAAGACGTTATTTCTTAATTTTACTTTCCCTTAATCCAGCCAATTATATCCAGCCTCACTGTTTTCACTACTTTTATTACACAACGCCTTGGGAAATGTTCGACCCGTTTCAATTATTCCTACTTATTATTTCTTTTTACTTCTTAAAATAAGTACATAGCTTACTCAAAAATTCTGGCAAAGATCTTTGTTTATAGGTTTATAGTAATCCGTAATTTGCAATAAGTTTCACACAAATTCATAACAAAAATTTATCTTAAATTTTAATTTTGGTTTTAATTTGATAAAAGCAAATAAGTGCACACTTTGGACCCCATTATTGTGTGCAAAAGGTATTTATTACTGCGTTACTGTTTTAATGATCCAAAATGACCGTTGATGCCGACCGTTTTCAATAAATGGGTTTGTCTTAACTTAATTTTTTTTTACAACTGACGTATCTTGATTTTGTTAGGTTAGGTCTCCCATAATTCTATACACTTGTGAAAATATTCTAGAACGTTAATAAAATAGGTACTGACTTTGTCGGCATTTTTCTCACAAATATCGAGTTTTTGATGTAAATTCCTCGAAATAAATCATATTGCATCCAACATCATGCTACCAACAGTGGTACTAGGACTGATAAGTCAATCGTCACAAGCCTCCTTCACTAAATACGGCGCTTTAGCAGTTTTCCAACAAACGCACACTTGATTCCTAAATTTTTGGAATTGCCTAACATGCACGATGTTTTAAAGCATGCCAAACCTGCGAAAAAGCATTGTTGAAAACTACTTTTTGTTATTTTTCTTGAAGTTTCGGGAAAACCATTGACAAAAATTTCACCTGCCGGGAATGTCTCGGAGTAGGTATAGGTATAACACCACTACAAGGTGTTTCTAAATGGAGTACCATAAATTGGAGGACTTGTAGATAAAGTTAAAAAAATACGAAAATGTAGGAAATTTTTTTTTCGAAAAGGCTTTATTGATGAGATACAGGGTGTTAAAGAGTCGACCGACAGACCACTCTTTTGTTAATATTTGTTGAAACAATAACCCAACTGAGACAATTTTTTGTGTGTAACAACAAGTTATAAAGAGCAATAATCAGACAAATTTTCGGTTTATTTCAATAAGCCAGTGGCGTAGAAACAGGGGTCGTTTGACACTTTTCACTCTTTAAAAAAGTAAGGGCTAGGTTTTTTGATGTCTTATCACTTTTTTCTGAATCAACGGTCTTTTTACAATAAAAAAGCCATACTTGTTTAATTTGCCCAGAGGCGTCCGTTTTTGAGATATTTGCAATTTTGTGTCAAAAAAAAAAAATTAAATGCATTTGAACGATTATCAAATCAACCAAAAATAATGTTTTCGTTGGAGCAACGTTTAAATGCATGTGTACGTGCAAACGGAGGACACTTCGAGCAATATTAGATAATCATTAGGTAATTTTATATTAGGTATTTATGTTTTGTTCAATTACTTATGTTTTGTTATGTGTTGAATAGTTTTCTTGACAATAAATATTATTTAATTTTCACTTCGGATATGAAATGTCAAACTGACAAGTAAGTCCAAAAAATAGTTTATTTAAATTTCAAAGCTACCTTCACAATTTTAATAAATGAAATTTTTTAATTGCAAAAAAAACAATTGCAAATATCTCAAAACGGACGCCTCTGGGCAAATTAAACAAGTATGGCTTTTTTATTGTAAAAAGACCGTTGATTCAGAAAAAAGTGATAAGACATCAAAAAACCTAGCCCTTACTTTTTTAAAGAGTGAAAAGTGTCAAACGACCCCTGTTTCTACGCCACTGGCTTATTGAAATAAACCGAAAATTTGTCTGATTATTGCTCTTTATAACTTGTTGTTACACACAAAAAATTGTCTCATAGTTGGGTTATTGTTTCAACTAATATTAACAAAAGAGTGGTCTGTCGGTCGACTCTTTAACACCCTGTATCTCATCAATAAAGCCATTTCGAAAAAAACTTTTCCTAAATTTTCGTATTTTTTTAACTTTATCTACAAGTCCTCCAATTTATGGTACTCCATTTAGAAACACCTTGATCACTCGATAAGGACAAAAGTGAGCACCAGCTTTCCTAAGTAGCTTGTAAGCAGGGTCAACAATAATGAACACCACTCTGCTTGAGTTTTTTGCAAGGTTGTCTAACCGGACATTAAAAAAAAAGGAGTTGACCGAACTTTTGCAAAAATCTAATTTTCAAGCTGACCGGATCAAACCGACTTTGCGGCAAAAATATCCATAATTTGAGACTATAGCAATTTGTAGTAAGATTGTCTTTTAAAATAGTCTATAAATGAATAACAGTTACATTAAGTAACCGTGACTATATACGTATCACATTCATAGAAAGTCGAAAAGACTAGTAGGTATACTGCTAACAGCCAATTTTATAAAAGCTCATTAAGCTAACGGGCAGATTTCTGTGCTCGTTTTTGAAGCTAATATCGACGTCAAATTACTTTTATTAAAATTTTTGTAATTACTTTCATGTAATAATAGAAAATTTAAAAAATTTCCACTTAGACTTGATACCTTCTTCAGAAATGACCACATAGAAATCTGCCCGTTAACTTAATAAGCGTAATATATACATAAATAGGTATTCGACGTATCAAAATCTTATTGGATCTTTTCTCGACAACTTGAAAATGCAATAGGTAATTATATGGGGTGTTTCAGATGACGTCTTCTTTCGCCATTTTCAGTTGTGCCGCCATCTTGGCATATTTAATTTTGACTCGTTATTGTGTATGCTGTCTAGATTCAGATAACTAGATCAACACTGGAAGTTGAACTTTATCTAATGGACGTTTTAAAAAAATCACCCTGCATATACCGTTGTAATACAATTAACGGAAACAAAAAAGGCCTTTTTCGAGAAAATTTGGATCAAATTTTAAGTATGGTAAAATATTTATAAAATTGTAGGTATAATAATTAATCTCCACCACTGGCGAATAAAAGAAATTTAGTCAGGTAGCATTAAAAAAAGTAGTAATATATACTCATATGTACTAAAGTAGCTGACATCAATGATAAGATGTACAAAAGTTGAGCCGTGTATCTCAAACGGTTCTCGAGATATCTTCAAAAAATTGGAAAAATTATCTTTTTTTGACACCCTGTATGTCAAAAATATTCGTATAATACGAAAATGCATCTCTTTGTAACAGGTGTAGGTATCATCTAATGTGTAGATTTAATTTTTTATTTTTTTAACATTAATGTACACTATATTGTATATTGTATGTATAAGTACAGTTTGTTAAAAGCCGTGAGGGGACAATTTCCTAATTGTGTATTTCCCAAGCTAGAAGTAATTTTGGTTTAAATTCATCAGATTTCACCCCAATAGTATTACCCGGAACGAAATTAGTTCACTTCGAGGGTCTTCTGACAATTCCATCAACACGTATCTGTCGCAATGGTATTTATTTGTTACGGGAGCGGATCCCGCTAGCAAACAGAGGATAGGTAATCCATTGAAAGGAGACACACATAATATCAATCAGTGTCTACATTTGGGTTACCTTTGTTCAGTCGAACAGATGCATCACCTCATCTGTCAATGATGCAGTCGTCCAGTTAAATACTTCACGCAATAGCCATGGGGTGAATGGGGTGCTTGAGGAGGCCGAATGCTTCGACACCTTGGCACAATTGATTCAGATCGATCAATAACTTAAAGAGCTTCCGATATACACGCAGTCGACTGTTAATAACCCGATTAAGTGATACTATTTCACTCGAATTTCAGAATCTCGTCCGTTTTAAGTTTTCTTTATGTTTTCGCACACTTGACAAAATTTCACACCATCTTACACAAGAAGTATACCTACCTAGATCTATCAAAAATAACCACCCCTCGGTTTGGTTGCTAGAGAGTATAATGATCACCAAGAAATTATTACTAGTGCGATATGAGAAAGGTATAATTATGTACTTACCTAAAGTATAAGAAATACTTTTCTACAAAAATCTCAACCATTTCTGGATAAATAATTTTCCAGTTTGCCAGGAGCTCCTGATGGAATTCTGGAAATAACACGTTCATTAATTAAATTAAACCTAAGTGGGCCAGGGAGCTGGGAACGTTATGTCATAGCTTGATTTTCTATTCGTCGAGAATATGAGATATGGAATAGTGGATTTATATTTATTAGACTAGTCTATTCGACTTTCTATGATTGTGATCCACTGTCACGGTCACTAATTGTAACTGTGATTCGTTTTTAGTTGTTTCAAAATAACTGTAATTTTACTGCCAGTTGTTATAGTCTCAAATCATCGGTATTTTATCCGTAACTCTAAATTATTCAGTAGGTAGATATGCGTCAAATAGTCGTAAACAGTGTTTCTCGCCATGGCTGTCTCAAAGTAGCAGTTATTTTAAAACGCTCGCTACTTTACTAATTCAGTTCTCCCTTCTTTTTCAAAGGAAAGGTTAATAAAATAAATAATTAGGAATATTAATTTTTATTGAATGAAAAAAATAATTACTGATGTTTGGGTAGGTATTTATATTGTTCATTATTAATTAATATCATTTAATTAAAAGCGTTAATGTAAGAGCGAAAATCTGCTGTAGTTGAAAGTTATTTTCGCAATGGAGGTAAGTTTAATGGAATTTGGATGCTGTTCTCTTTAGATCTGTCAGGAATAATTTTATCATGTGGTGTAACCCAAGATATCTCTAGATATAAGATTATCTCTAGTTCCTTATCCAACTCAGTGCATGGATGGAATGTTTCTCTAGGAACCTGCTTACAAGCTTCATAGAAGAAGTGCTCACTTTTGTCCTTATCCAGGTCCAGTTGCACAAACGTTAATTACAGATCTGCCAGGTAATTAGTGATTTTAAAATGTTCTGTATTATCAAAATGTTGGTCTGATGTTGCTGGAAATAAATTCTACTCCCTTTTAGAAGAGTTAATTACTGATAAAAAATAAAAGATCATTCAAAATATTCACCATATTTTCAAAATTTGCAATTTAAAATCAGTAATTATCTGAATCTGACAAATGTTTAATTAACGTTTATACAACTGGAGCTACAGTCTTAGCTAGCTGTGAAAGTATACCTACTCCGAGACATTCCTGACAGGTAAAATTTAATTTTTGTCAATAGTTTTTACGAAACTTACAGTTTTCACTACGACTTTTTTTCAGGGTTTGCGTGGTTCCAAATATCGCATATATGTCACTTCCCAGAGTTCCAAAACAAAGATTTGTTGGTTTGAACACTTCTGCAGCTGCACCCGATTTAGCATTCCGTTTGTGATGGCACTAAATCCAATCAACAGCAGTCTTTATTTAAGAATAAATTTCTGTACCTATACATACAACGCTAGTTTCGACCGACGAATTTTTTTTGTTGTCTCCACTCCACCAGATAACGATGATGATTCTTCATCACTATAACTCTCTTCTGATGACGCTGGAGACAAATTTGGTGTATGATTTTCTGTTTTTTTCTAGTTCTCGATATACTTTTCTTGATGTTTTTTTTTCTTTGGAGTTGTCGCTTCTTTTTTTTTGGCAACTCTTCTTTTGGTAAGGGATAGATGCCCCAGGGCTACAGTGTATTCGGGACGTTTCCAAAAAAATAGTCAATTAAAAACAACACATTTCAAATATCTTGACTCTACCCTTATAATGTTGAAAATCAAACACCGCAGAAAATTTTTCACAACAGCAATATGGATGACAGTTGACAGGTGGTATTGAACATGGTATTGATTATGACACAGACTTCGACATCTATCAGTAAAGTTTGTAAACCGGAAAATTGGGGCATTTCTCCCCATATGGGGGCAACTAACGCGATATTATCTTACCAAAACATAGTGATACTTTTCATCATTCCCTGATAACTTTTATATTTTATGTCGAACAAGAATAATAATATGTCGTTTCGACATTCGATAATTTCCAAGTCTGAAGTCTGTTGAAGATACATAATTTTTTAGTGTCATAATATGATCCAGATCGTATAGTTCGTAGATTGCATGGGGAACATCGTTCCGCTGGTGATTAAATTTGTTCACACTTATGGGTGTTGGGAATATTCCACTTAATGGTGGGTCGGTTTAATTATGGAAGTAATAATAATATTGTGCCCGAGTTGTATATTATAGTCTTGCAACGGGTAGTTAATTTTTTACCTCTGCTCGGGGTATATAAGTCTAAAAATATATTAGAATGAAGGTTGAATTTTATATCACCAAATTGGTCGTGAATTATTATTTATGACAAAATTTGTATAATGATCAACAAACAGTGAGTTCATTGTATCCGCTATTGACATGTTAGGTCATATAAATCAATGTTATAGCTGCTGTGCTGTGATACCTTGATCACCAGGAACATTGTGAATTTCTTTAAGGTGATTTCATATACTCGTGTAGCTTAGCGAATTCATATACGTGATGTATTGTTCTTCTCGATTCTTGTATTTAATGCTTCTTTTATGACTTAACCCTTAACTACGCGCGCCCTGAAATACAACATAACTATTCGCGTGGTGTATTTTGTACACCAGGCCTAAAAACCTAAAACAACCAGTTTTAATATAAGTAAAACAAATAACGTAAATAATGTTTAAAGAAATATTTGCCATACAAATATTGAACAAAAAACTTAAATGCAAAAGTATGAAACAAAAAAAATCTTAAAAAAGCAGAAAATTGCACCAAAGAAAACAAACGTTTTTTTTAAGTGACTACTCGCTTTCACTCATTGTTTCATCATCGTTGATAGTGCACTTCGAACAAGTACTGACAGTAGTTGCATGTTCTTTGCATACAGGTCTCCCACATGTATGACACGACATGGTCGTCATACCCAATTTTTCTGTCTTCCGCAACAAAAGCACCTTTTTCGTATTTTTGTTGGTGGTTCTTTACACTGGCACTGACAGTGCGTGTATACAACACTTCACCAATAGGTTAGATAGCCACCCCGAGTGCGCATGAAGTATTAAACAAAAATGGCCGCCACCATAGTTATAGTGGTGTACAAAATACACCAGCGCGAGTAGTTAAAGGTTAAGTTCATCGATATACATTTATATACACACTAACGTTAAGCTGACTGATTAACTGACGAGTTTCCAGTTCTTCAACTGGGATAACAAGCATCGATCTGAACATGAGAGGAATTCTGCTAATATTTCGAGTTATCGAAAGCGTGCGATGCCTTATTATAAAATTTATTGAAGTATATTATAGAGTACATATAGAGTATCCACAGAGTACAATTATATTGTAGCGTTTATCAAACAAGCAGGCCATCGAGGCGTCGAGGTGGAGGGTTTCGATGCCCGCCACGATGGACAACGTTGAGTTACCGCAGATTTATCGGAATCGTGGGACGTAACGTTCATCAATGTGGCCATCAATAAAATCAATTAATCGTAATAGTGATATCATTCTAGACGGAGGGTTCAGAATATTTCTACCACCTCGGGTTGCATATATATGCCTATGCAGGGTAATAAGTAAGTCAGGGTTAAACCGCCATATTTATAGGAAATTAGAATTCGAGCAAGAAAGTTCATATAAACATACGTACTCGAAAACGCTCTCTGAGAACACAACGCAGCGATTAGTAGACTTTCATAAAAGTTTTGAAAAAAAATTAGGATAAAAAAAAAGCTGCGGCAACAACAACTTCATTTGTTTAATAGAAGCAAACAGATGGTTCCAGTTAGATGGATGTCCTGCTCATTTCACTCTACCAGGCCAACGATAGATGCACCATAATTTTCAGGAACGACGGTTTGGTTGCGGTCACGACTGCCACAGATCCCTCTCTGGATGTGACCCCTTAGAAATTTTTTTATTGAGGTTTATTTTGAGCGTCTGAATCCGCTTAGGTATATACGACGAAGCTAGGTAAAAGTACTTTCCAGGAAGCTCAAGAAATCACACCAGCAGAGTGTTGTGCTGGACAATTTGTCATCCGTAGATGCGAAGTTTGCATTGAAAAGATGACGGTCATTTTGAGCAATAAAAAAAATTAGATGTTGTTTGACGACGCATTTTCTTTGTCTATTTTTTTCATAATAAAGTGGTTGTGGTCGAAGCTATTTTTACAAATTTTCTATTGATAGTTTACGTATGGAGATTTAACCCCGAATCACCTTGTATGAATGAACTAGGTACCTGAGGAGGAGTCTATGGTCTTGAAATATACCTAAGTGAAA
The DNA here is from genome assembly GCA_910589415.1 of Malachius bipustulatus. Taxonomy (NCBI): domain Eukaryota; kingdom Metazoa; phylum Arthropoda; class Insecta; order Coleoptera; family Melyridae; genus Malachius; species Malachius bipustulatus. Next base: position 43,102,134 of record OU342636.1, read on the forward strand.
CGGTGTACAAAATATATAAGTAGATATAGGTACCTACTGGAAATAAATTCTGGTGTGAAATAAGTTGCATTTGTTCGACCAAGACGTTATCAGTAGTTGTACAGGATGGCCCACAATATATGGGCAATCTCCCGCATTTAGGTACATAGATTTTGTAAAAATAAATAAAAAAAAGCTGTAAAATTTTTTTACTCCGAGGCAAGGTTGTGTGGTTCATTAACATCTTGCAGCCAAGAAGTAGGCTCTCAAATTTTTAAATCTATCTACTAATTAATTAAAAATAGCATTTATAAATTTTCCTACCTAGTGAGCTTTAGGCTTGTTGTTGGATTGGCGTGTATAACTTCATGCACCACAAGCTCAACATGGATTGCCTCGGATTATGTCGGTAGTTACAGCATGCGACATGCCGTGTGATGGAAAATCATATTTTGTAAAATTGACAGATGTAAATTGAATTTTTGCAAAAGCTTTTTGTTAGTCAACCGATTTTGATATATTTTGGGATAATTTTTGTTTTATTCTGATATCTTATAAGAAAATAGTGTTTTCTATATGTATGAATAGCACAGATACCTCGGGGGGTTAAACCGCGGGGTTAAATAACCCAATCATTTACGTGAAAGAAAAAAATAATTAAAAATATTAATTTTAAAAACTTTAATGGGCGATTTTCTTTTTGTTTGATATTATTTTTTTGCATAATAAATGTGTCCATCAGTGTAAACAGTTCAAAATCATACAAAAGTGAACCAAAATGTATAAAAAATTGTCGATTAATAAAAAAGTTATTGTTAAAAAATTGATTTCCATCCCTCAACTTTAGGAGGGTTTTTTTTCTGTAATTATCTTCAAAAATTTTACCAAAATACGCAGATTCAAAAATCCGCAGGTGGTTTGATTAAAATTTCATTCTAAAACACATTGAAATCATTGAACTCAAACAGGGAATCATCAGGATTAGGTATAATAGTGAACGCATCGAAAACAATGCGCTTTCTCTCGACGCAACAGGGAAATTAATTCTATGACTATGAAAAAACTTTGAAAAAGTCATCATCATGAATGCGGGACTCTCTTAAGATGTTATATGGGAGATATGTTCTTAAGATTTAATGAAACCATCATAATAAAGCTACTGAACTCAAAAACCCACTTTATAAAATTTTATTCGCAAGGGTCGAAACATCCACCTTAACACCGGCAAAGATGAAAGCCACCATTTATGCTACCTAAGCACACATATGATTCTCTCGCATTAGATCTGTTCCACAATGATGACATTCCAATGCAGGCAGAAAGAGCGATCACAAGGATGCTCTGACACCTCCAAAGGACCGCCCGTCGCGTCTAGAGTGACATCGACACGGCAAAGCTTTAGCTGCAGGGCTTAGCCATGTCCCTCTGCTTGTCGCTGAACTCTTCTCACCTGATAGAACCTTGATTTCCGCGTTGTTAGACGCCTCGCAGCCGTGAAATGTGATTGTAGAATATGTGAGGGTGGATTGGTGTGAGATTTAAGGAGAGCTTTAATCGAATTGAACTGCGTTTAGGGAGCTTTTGCTGCATAATAATCTTGATTTTTTCCTTCACCGATCACAAAAAAAGCGTAGAAATTTCTAAGGGTGAACTGTAAATCTGCGAAATTGAATCACAATAGCAAGTGGGTACTTTTAGAATTAATGAGAATATTAAATCAAATCCTTATTTGAAGTTATTTGTTTATTTATTTATTTATATTTAGGTTACATGATGTTTTCTTGAATCACTTATTTTGCTTATACAATGTTTGAACTTTCTGGGCATCTAGGAATCCCAAATCCCTCTAAATCCCAAGAAAGCTCAAATATTTTATTTATTTACTCATGCACTACTTGTTCCAATTTATTTATCGGTTTTATTCTAACCTATAGCCTATAGCACACCAGCAGGTGTCTGTTTTGAAAGTAGAAAATGTTGACTTCTATTTTATACCTACCCATAACATAATTAAGTATACCCATATGTGTAGGTAGGTATAGTGATTTCACCATTTTGTCGAACGACTAGTTACCTACTTTAATAACGAATTCTTTATTGTTGTTAAACAAAAAATATTTTTAAAAATTGTATATTTTTTTCGAAAAAAATTACCTTTTTGAACGGATACCTATCATAAAAAAACATAAGACAGGCAATATATTATGTCATATATCGATGTCATATCGACGTCATTCGGTGGCTCATTAATTCTAAGGAAGAAACTTCCTATTATATGTAAAACGAGGGTCCGCAAATGCACCGTTCTTGAGACACGCAGTGGTGTCAAAGAAAGACTTTTTTCCAGTTTTTTCATTATATCTCAGGAATTGTTTGAGGTACAGAGCTCAACTTCTATAGATATTACCATTTATATTAGCTACGTATTTTTTAAATAATTTTTCTAAAATTTTCGGTGTAAGTATAGTCTACCATAATGACTAATAGAGGTAAATGGGGATAAATAGATAGAGTCATCTTCAGGATGACTAATTTTTTGATACCGGTTTCGGTTACTGATCATCATCAGGGGGTATAGACTGTAAGGAAAGAAAAAGGGGTGAAAAAATTAATTAAAGATTTGTACGGGACACAGCATTGGATGAAGGGAGGAAGGGGGTTGAAAACTATAAGCTATTGCAGCGGTTCCTAACCTTTTTCAGCCGAAAATAATTATAATTATTATAAATATTTATTTATTTATTTATTTAATGTTTCCAACGGGTCCGCACCCATTAACAGGAAACTATAAATATAATAAAATAAAAAAATAATAAAAAAATAAAAATATAAAATATAATAGAAATAAACTATAAAAACATTACCGATTCTTAATAATTCATAATAATATTATACAGTAGAATGTTCAAAATATTAATATGTTATTTGATCACTTAATAGTATATTATGCAACGAGCTTATAATGAAGGCTATTAATACGCGAGTATGATGGTTAAGATACGAGCCGTAGGCGAGTGTCTTAACCATCATAAGAGCGTATTAATAGCCATTATCTGCGAGTTCCATACACTATTTTTTCTACGACCCTTTTTTATTTCATAGAAAAGATTAAAAAATTATATATTTTAACAATGACCCATGTACAATTGCGGATCATTGAGGTTAAGATAGGTTGCTATTTGTTTACGCATATTACCAAATTTTCTCTTCGTCGCTAAGGTTATTCTGCTGAGACATTTTTTTTTTTTATTGAAAATGTTTTTTATTGACATGTTTTAGTATCCAAGTTTAAAGGCCACTACTCACTACTGCGTAATTTTTATTATGCGAAGTTCGAATTCCGAATTTTACGCTTCGATTTTGAGATTAATTAATAATTTTAATAACATCGACAGCCATTAATTACTAGTTGTTAAATGTTCTTCTTTATTTGGGTTTTAGGTTCGATATTGAAATATTATTTTTCAAAAATATTTTTATAAAATTGAAACGTTTCGAGACCGAAAATTAATTACGATATAGTTTACCTGCGCAACGCGGGTCGCAGCGTTGCCGCTTTGAATACTATCACGGAGCGCCACGAATAATATAATACTTTATCTCCCTATCTTTTACACGATATACCTACCTATCAAATTAATTAAGGTAACATAAAATCTTGATACATTTTCTTTGAATGTTACTTATGTTCTAAATTAAATAAACGTTCAGAATTTTTTTTCAGAAATACAGAACTTATATCACAAGGCAATTTTTGTCGTGAGTATGACAACTCTGTGACTTCGGTTGGCTTGCCGACCCGATTGTTAGCGAAAAGGAACCGATTCGATTGCAAATGCTCCTCTGCCATTGGATAGCTTGACCCAGTGCTTTAATGAAAATTTGTATCTTAATGAGACCCATTAAAGCACTGGTGATTCATACTTAATATGCAGATTAAAGGTTGGGAGTAGAAAAAGTAATTTTATTGTTAAATTAGACACACTATTTGAAAAAATATAGGTAGGTAATTGAGGACGCATAGTTATAAGGTTGTGACATTTATACGAATATTGATAACATCCCAAATTATTCGCTTGAATTAACAATAATTAAAATATGATCTGGAGCTAAATCTTTTAAATTAAAAAATACAATATTGTACCTAATAAAAAATGTGTTAAAATGCCTTTTTTGAAATGGTTAAATCACTTAAATCTAAACAGAAATTTTAATTTATTTATTAAGAATTTTGTTTAAAATATTTAAATGCATCCAGTAGGTACTTGATGTAAAGAATTATTATTGTCCTTCGATCAACAGTCAAATTACAAACTCAAAACTTGGAATTAGTTTATTTGCATTAGTAAAAAATAATGATTAAATTTATTAAATCCATTTCCTGTGCTGCCATCTTAACGTCTCAGACTCAACGAATGCGTGTAAGGCTGCAAGCGGATCGAAGTCTGCTTCCTGCTACGTTGAACAGGTGAAACAATAATACAACTACTGCTTACCTTCCCATGGAATTTATGGTTTCGTTACCTGTAGCTTCATGTATATCTACAGAAATGCAACAGATGTCGCGCTATGTAATATTTGTATTTGAGAATATACTAATAAGTTACAATTTTCAAAATAATGATTTACTTTTCAAATTTTATAATCAAGTTAATCAATTAT